>JABBOT010000002.1:29306889-29954039 GCA_016165875.1 Acanthopleura granulata
GTGGTGTGGAAGAGACTGAAATCATCTCTCTATGGTTTGAATTGGAAGTGCCGTCTTCCTTTATACAGGGCCTATAAAGCCCTTTTCCGCATCATGGGCCCTGCAAATTTGCATACTAAACTGTAGGCTATGACGTAGAACCAACGTATTTATTTTTCCTTTCCTCATGTGAAGGCATTTGAATTTCACCTTTTTTCTTTGTTTTTTTTCTTTGTTTTTCTGTGTTTTTCTTGTGGTGTGGAAGAGACTGAAATCATCTCTCTATGGTTCGAATTTGAGATGCCGTCTTCCTTTATACAGGGCCTATAAAGCCCTTTTCCGCATCATCCATTTCTCCGTCCGTCGGCCTTATAGGCCTGTTTTGGTATGTTAGTCACATTTTGTAATTTTCTCATTTTTGGAAGACTGAATCAAGTAGAGCCATACAGGCTATGAAGCTCTTAGAGTACATTAACCCTGCTCATGAGAGGCTTGTGATTGGTGTGTATATACTTTCGTCTGTCAGACATTTAAAACTCCGTGTATTATCCTATAAACGCTGATATGGGTAGGCCCTATGCACATAAATCATATGCCTATGCATGTTACTCGCTTGATACAAATGATGCAAGTCAGCGCAGTGTCGGGCTACTAATAATCTCTATGTATATACACTGTAATGATCGAGAGCATGATTAGAACCCTTGATACTGACAGTCTTTGATTGTAATTCACATTATTCGGTTATTTGACTGGAGACGCCCCGATCCAAATGGCTTTCGAAAAAATAGGCTATTCGCAAAAATTACTCGCAGGCTATTTTGAATTTCTGAAAGAGTGCGTGATCTTTCTGTGACACCAAGCTATATGCCTATCAGCTTTCCTGTCATTTTCCTTTTAATTTCATGATGCGTATAAGCAGTGATCACATAACAGTTTCAAGCCTTCATCGTCATTGCCAACCACAAAAATGAGTTGTACAGTCCGAACGAGAAGGAAAGATGAACCTAATTCTACTATATGACCTGAAAGTTTTACACCTGAAATAAACAAACCGTGTCGAATTCTCAGACCTTGCGTTCAACGACAGTGCGTATTAGAAATTTTGCATTTGAAGGACATGTAACCTAAACAACTGATGAAGTTCAAACATTTCCGCGGGTCTCCGTGGCCGAGTTGATTAGGGCGCCAGGGCAACGCAATGACTCGTGAGCCTCTCACCTATGCGGTCGCTGTGAGTTCAAGCACAGCTCATGCTGGTTTCCTCTCCGGTGGTATACGTGGGAAGGTCTACCGGCAACCTGCGGATGGTCGGGGTTTCCTCCGGGCTCTTCCCAGTTTCCTCCCAACATAATCCTGATCACCATCATATAAGTGAAATATTATTGAGTACTGCGTAAATCAGTAATCAAATGAATAAATCAATCATTTGCAATATTGAACACCTAAATACTCAACACTGTTCACAGTAGGCCAACTAATATAACGCTTGTTAGGAGTTTGGATGGAGGTTTCAGCTGCCTCCGGAACAGCTTGATCAAACGTAAGCGAAAAACGTCAATCGCGAGCGACGTCAGAAAGGCGACATTCTTTTCGTAGCGAGGCCTAGAATGCGGCGTCTGTTGCATTGCTCCACGGAAAGTGGCACAAGTCACAATGACGTCATAATGCGAAATGGACAACGTTTTGTTGGTTGACGTCACTTGACTGGATACTTTCTTGCCGTGCGCAGGCGTAGTTGACCATTATGACATCACGGTGTGGGTAGAGAGAGATACTAGCTGTCTGCCCGACATCAGTTTGGGTTGTCATACAGGGCAACGGACAACAGGAAAACGTGAGGATGCACAAATGAAGGGCTCTCGTTCGCAGATTTCAGGCCAACGTGACACGGTTTTCTTGGGTCAGGCAGAGAAGACCATCACAAGGAAGAACGCGTCATCATGTCGCAAAAAGACTCTGCAACGGCCAAAGAGTTCCTTCAGATGTCAGATTTCCTCGTCGAAAAGGGATATCGCTTGGGACCAAGAATTGGTGAAGGCAGTTACGCTAAAGTTCGAATAATTGAAAGAACAAAGGATGGAAAAATATTGGCCGTGAAAATAATCGACAGAACGAAGGCACCAAAAGATTTTCTGGAACGATTTTTGCCCCGTGAATTGAAACTACTGGTGCGCATAAATCATGAATACATAGTTACAACACACGAGATCATCCAGACCAGTGATCATGTGTTTATTGTTATGGACTATGCAGAAAAAGGCGATTTATTGGATTATGTTAGGAAACATGGAGCTCTTCCTGACCAAGAGGCCAAGAACATGTTCCAAGCAATGGCCCAAGCTGTAAAATATCTACACGATTTGAATATCGCGCACAGAGACCTCAAGTGTGAAAATATCCTTTTGATGAAAGATATGAGAATCAAACTGAGTGATTTTGGTTTCGCTAGGTCGATACCACCACCTGAAGGATATAAGTTTCCAACAAGCAGAACGTTTTGTGGTAGCGCAGCTTATGCTTCGCCTGATCTCTTGCAAGGCATTCCTTACAACCCGAAGTGCAACGACATCTGGAGTCTGGGTTGTATTCTGTACATCATGGTTTGCGCCTCCATGCCTTTTGATGATAGCAATGTGAGGAAGCTCGTGAAACAACAACTTCAGGACAAGATCCACTTTCCGAGCAAAGTGTCTGACAAAGTGAACCCGTTGTGTAAGAACTTAATACGACAGATTTTAGATCCGGATTCCACCAAACGTCTGAACATCGCGCAGGTTTTGGACAGTGATTGGCTGTGCATGGAATCCCCTCCTCCAGAGAACGCACCGTCGCAATCTACTGTGGACAATTCTTAGGTTTTCAATTTGTGTTTATTTTCATACTTGAAAAGAATGATGTTGTTTATATGTCTGTGCGGCCGTGTCTTTTGACATATTGATTTTGTCTGATTGTCGTGTTTCCTTATTTGGTACATCTGTAAGCCTATGTTTTCCACGCGTAATAAAGTAACAAGATTATGAAATTCATATGTTAGCATTTCCCTAAACTATATATGAAACTTTATCAGGGAACTTTGTCGCTTTGACAGCAGTTATATAAAAGCCTGGAGACCATATGCACACCATCCGTGCATTGGCTCAGCGTATGGCTTGTATGACGATGAAGGCTTTTGTGTGCCGTTTACAATTAGCATCAACAAGTTCTGTAAACTATCAGTGGACACAGAGAGATGGCACGTAATTGGCGACTTATGGCAGGTGTGAATTAGGTAAGGCTAAAATACATATAGTTAAAATGACTGAAAGCATACATGTAGGGTACTCATTCATGAAACGCTCGTAACGTCATGTATGCGCGTAACAACCATGGCTAGTCATGTGAACAAATGACGCTACTAAGGCGGTCTCGAAACGGGGATCAACTTTGAATCTGAATTTCCCTGTCAGAATTTGTATAATATACACGCTTACTTTTTTGTTACCTTGGGATTCAATTGGGAACACCTCAATATATATCATTTACAATCCATGCAAGATAGGGAAACTTTTCTGGTGGTTGCACTCGCATCGAGCCATCACTTGAGTCATTAGGGCCGCATGCAGAAATTTTGGCTTCTGTCCTTATAGATTTCGGGCCATCATGTTCGCAGATATATATACCACCGCGGCTGGTCGAACAGCATATCCTGTACGTTGCTTAACTTAAGTCCCAGCTTGCGCCGGAACCAGGATGAACTAAACTACTAAATCAGTCTTTGCATAATCAGAATACAGGGGGTCCGTTCAGGAGTCGTTGAATACTATGTAAACTGTATAAATGCAAACTTGTATAACGCAAACTTGCAGTCGTATGTCCATGTAGCCTGCATAAATATAATAGTATGTACATGTAGCCTGTATTAATATCATCGGATATCCTATATAAATATACTCAGATGTCCACATTTCGTGGCCGAGGGGCTTAGCGTGCTAGTGCAGGGTAATGACTCAAGTGCCTCTAACTAATGCCATCGCTGTGATTTCAAGCCCAGATCATGCTGGTTTTCTCACCGATCGTGTGTGGGAAGGTCCGCCATCAACCTGTAGATCCATGACGTGGGTTTGTCTCGGGCACCGTAAGGGAAATATTCTTGAGTAGGGCGTAAAACACTAATCAGATCAAATCAAATCCACATTTAGCCTACATTAATGTCACTGCATGGTCATGTATAGCACACATTAATATCCTCGTGTACGCCTATGGCGAAAATTTTCAGCGTACATAGGTTATGCATAAGGCTGTTTGTTTGATATAACTGTCCATGTACTAAATTATTAACATGCTCGTGACAGTTCGAATCATTTGTGGACATTTCTTTCATGGTAGGTCTGCAACGTGACAACACAGGTGAAAGATAAGACTAAGAACATTTATGTGTAAACGCATTGCAATCGGTCATGAAGTACATCGCCTCTATGGCCTCAGAAATCTTTTTCACACGAACCCCAAGCGATCTTCACTCAACTCATCTGTTTAGGTGATCAACTTTTTCGACATATCAAATTATCGTCCATAAATTTGACTCAAAGAAGTACTTCATGATCCTACCATTGTAGGCTATTTTGTTGATGATATTCCTGGAAATATAATTGTACATATTGTAGTTCAGTTTTCAACTGAGTAGAGCGAAGGGAAGTAACGGGGAGTAGGATGAAATCCACCGATCCACAGGTTAATTTCTCACAAGGCGCCATACACAGCTGAGTATTAAAGTCATTTGTATGATGCTGATACAGAGTCGAAGGCGGATAGCAACTTCGTCTCTTCGTATCGCAAATTCGCCTCTTCTTAGTCAACCTCGCCCCTTCGTTTCATCGCCCTTGGTATTACTGGAGGCATACTGTGGCCCTTATCGGCCATCACACATTTGATAAATCGTTTTTTATGCTGTATAGCGCAGCATATCTTAAAAACGATGCGTTCTATTCATACGGCGTTATTGTAGTTTGCGAAAGTTATGCGGTGCTTGTGTTTGCTGGGGATCGGCTTTTACCAATCCGTTATAGTCGATAACGATAATTCTACCGAAAAGTTTACAATTCCCACCTGTATAAAGATTGCTCTTGTAAATTGTCATCTGGCAAAGGAACTCTGTAATCAAACCGGCATGTTTCATTTACAAGCCCGTGTGAGCTGGTGAGCGGGGACGCTGCTGGTGTTGAGGGAGTGATTTCCACAGACAGCTATATAACATCATCGATTGTGTGGAGATTTATGGCTGCATTAGAGAGGCGGTATGGTGAGCACAGGAGCTTCAGCAGCTACCGGCATTGCCCCATTCAGTCCAGGAAACACAGAGAAATTGTGTTACTTAAAAAACCAATAAATCCATGGGTCAGACGTAACTGTTCTACTTCAACCAGTGTTTAGAGTGTGGTGTGGCTATGATGGAGTATAATGAGGCTATGGTATAGTGTGGTGTGGCTATTGTTGGGTGTAATGTGACTATGGTGGAGTGTGATGTGGCTGTGCTAGAGTGTGTTGCAGCCATGGTCGAGTCTGATGAGACTTGTGGACTTTGGTGTGGCTGTGGCAAAGTGTGATGTGGATTTGATGGAGTGTGATCTGGCTGTGATGTAGTTTGATGTAGTCGGTGGAGTTTCGTATCGCTCTGGTAGAGTGTGATGTGGATGTGATGGAGTGTGATGTGGTTGTGGTGGAGTGTAATGTGGCTGTAATGGATATGGCTGTGATGAAGTGTAAGATGGCTGTGATGAAGTGTAAGATGGCGGTGGTAGAGTGTGATGTGGCTGTGGTGAAGTGTAATGCGACTGACGGAGTATGATGTGATTGTGGTGAAGTAATGTGGATCTGGTAGAGAGTGATGTGGCTGTGGAGAGTGTGATGTAGCTGTAGTGGAATATGATGTGACTGTGTTGGAGCGTAATGTAGCTGTGATGCAGTGTAAGGTGGCTGTGGTAGAGTTGATGTGGCTGTGGTATAATTCAGGTGTTGTGGAGTGTAATGTAGCTGTGATGGAGAGTAATATGGCTGTGGTAGAGTGTGATGAGGCTGTTATAGAGTTAATATGGTTGTGATGGAATGTGATGTGGCTGTGTTGAAGTGTAATAGGTTTCTGTGGTAGAGTGTGATGTGGCTGTGATGGAGTGTGATGTGGTTGTCGTGAAGTGCAGTGTGGCTGTGGTTGAATGTGATGTGGCTGTGTGAAGTGTAATGTGATTGGCAGAGCCAAATGTGGCTACGGTAGAGTGTGATGTGGCAGTGGTGGAGTTTCTTGAAGCTGTGTTAGAGTGTGATGTGGCTGCTGATGGGTGTAATGTGACTATAATGGAGTGTGATGTGGCTGCTGTTGGTTGGAATGTGGCTATGGTGTAGTTTGTTGAGGCTGTGGTAGAGTTTGATATTACTGCTGTGGAGTGTAACAGACTATGGCAGAGTGTGATGTGCTTGCTGTTGGATGTAATGTGACCATAGTGGAGTGTGATGTGGCTGTGGTGAAGTGTAATGTGACTTTGCTGGAGTTCGATGTTGCTGGGGTGGAGTGTGAGGCATTAGCTTGATGAAAATGAGGATTCCAAAGAATGTGTGCACTTCGTGGTCTTGCGACCTGGGGTCGTATCTTGTGCGTGCGGCCTTATGTTCATACTGTTCACTTTGCTATCTTCAGCCTCGCGACATGTCCGTCTCACTTAATATTTTTTGTCAGCACAGTCTGGTCAGGAGGCTAATTAATGTTTCAGCTTTTTTTTTTACCTCACCCTTCATGCACTCGCAGATCCATGGTATTTTAACATAACCAGTCATGCAATCTTAAAAATGGCCGAGTCGCAGCCCTACGAGGAGATTGCTTCTGTGCTTCAGGTAAATATTTTCACACATATACATCTTTGGACATTTGCTTCACTTACCTTACTTCAGACTTATACAAGATTTATGGCTCTGCTTATATGCATGTCTAACACCGGAGATGCCATCGACTGGAATGGTCAACTCAACCAAGAAAGTATATACCGACATATTATGTAATTCGTTGCTTTTCCACACTCTGCCGTTGCCATGTGGAGTACAAGTCCATGTAACAGTTTAGTTCCTCATGCAAATAACATCATGTGTGGGCACCTGCTCATCGAGTTGTGCACGCACGTGTCATGATAGTGATACCTTGCACGTGTGGTCCGAAGTTCTCTACTGCGATGGCCGCGTGGCTCGAGCCTCCACCTTGCTAGCGATTCAATCCCTGTGATGATATTTAATTATTAATACACACCAATACACATTTATTTTTTCAAGTACATCATTTGTACACCTCTAGAACACAAAAGGTGTATATGTTCCGTTTATGTAACTGTGGTACACAGTCATTTTCAGAGAGTATTTTAATTTCTTTCACCAGTAATTTTAACCGTGGCTACATAAGAAAAATATTCTTGAAAATGACTTTTCATACTTTTTCATACGTACTGTACAAGATTTCGGATTTCACGTATGCGCTTTGTATTGCGCGCAAATAAATGTAAGTAGAGTTGTAAGTCTGGCGTTTGCTTCACATGCGTCTTCGTAGTAGATCTGTTGTCAGTGTCTTGTGGTAGAAGACACTCATTCACTCATTCATATGACATTACACCCAGGCCTACTGTATGGCCTACCGTAAGAAGGGGTCAGGCAAACACTCATGGTGATTTGACATGTGCTGACATGTTATGAGCCGTGCTCAGATCCCTCTGGGGCGAAAGACAACACCTGTAGCAATGATATTGACAGATGTTCATTATGGAGCACAAACCGATCACAAAACCGCACTAAATTATACCTCGATGGTTTTTATATGACATAACTGTGACACTCTCCTGGCTCGGTTCCACTGGTTTTCATAAAACCAGTTTATGATGCATAAGATTTAAGCTGTCTTGTATATCTATCTCATTCCGTTATTTGATATTCATTGCAAGCGTTGTTTACATATATTTTAATATAGCTTACCTACAGTCCACTCAGCGTTGTTTTCTATGCCATTTGACTTATTTATATGTGGTAGACTGAATATAAGACGTTGACATTTTTGGTGAGCTCTTTTGGTAAATTACCAAACAGGGTGTATGTAACCGAAGACATTGTAACGGTAAGCGACGAACCGTTATCCAGTTAACACGGGAACAACCGAGCTATGCTGGCCGGGAGTTTTCGTTCTTAATCCACTCGTCCATTTATCACCTTTCCTCGAGACTTTTGTCGTTTACCCTCAAACACGTTCGATAAGAGTAAATGGCTTTGTTATTGAGGTTCCCGTCGGTGTTTCGCTCCTTCATCGATCCGCCATTGTGAGCATAGTGTGGTCAGAACTCTAAACATTTGCCAACGATTTGCGGGATGTGTGCGGTCGCTGTGAACTAATGGTGTTGGAACTGTACCTAGTCCGCGGCCACACTTGGAATGTTAGGAGTCACCAGGCCTCCTTATTAGAAAGAGAACCGTGTGATTAATTGGTATATACCAAGCGGGAATGTTAATCGCTGCATCAAGGATCACAGAGAAGAAGACCTATTAATGAGATGAACGTTCCAAGATACTGATAATCTTAATTCAGTTTAAAACCAATCACATGCTGGTGAATTGGAGCTTCAGTTTTACATAATCTGTATGTGTTGAAAGGAAGTGTGCCGACTTTTCCTCGTCGAAGGTAACAAGGAAAATGATTTCCTCTGGATATATCATGAAATGTGATGTTTTGTATTGGCATTCTTAGAGAAGGACATACAATTGCTGATCAGTTGATGGTGTATAGTTTGGCCGGAACATATCTGCACAAGTAAGCATTGCCAAATACAAAGTACGAGGGCATCGGTTTATCGTCTTCACCAGACCAGTACCTCAGTTATTTCAAATGGTCGTTGGGCACATCTACTGATTTTTGACGTCTCTTTCAACGCCTCCAACAGACCGGATCCTTCTGTTTACATGTATGTCTCCTATATATGTACCTATATAAGGCTGTAACCCATGGCAGCCATGAAAGTTCTGTTCGCCGAGGGAACACATTGTCCATGCACGATAACAGTTTTAATAGTCTGTCATTTTCTACTGAATAACTTCAATAGGCGAATTTACTTTCTCCATTGACCTGGGATCGATTCTATTGACATGAATTCAGAGTGATAGGTTTGTAGGCTTTGAATCTATGAGAATGACAACACCTACAGGGGGCTCCCAACTCTGATCTGGTTACGAGGTCCAAGACGACACAAAAACTTAGTACATGATTACCCACTGTGCTAAAGCTACAGTCAGTGAAACCCATAGGACAAAGTGATCCTTCCTTTCTGGTCAGGACAAAGTTCATTTGCAAGTTATTATTCAGAACCAAATATTCTTGATCACAGAAAAGGGAAATATGGATAATAGTTTAATCGCCAAGCGTGTGGGTATCGGCTTGTCTAAGGCGAAGGTGATAGATTTACAACAGAGACGAAGGAAAGGAAAAGTTCGGCATCGATACCTGCCCCCTGTAGAACCTAAATCCAAAGTCCAGGTGAGTTTACTGATACAAACACATGGTAGGAATAATCATACTGAATAATCATATAAACGCAACTCATTATTTTTATAAAATTAACTGCGATATCAAATTCTTTGCAATAGCGTTTTTCACGGCGGCTTAAAATGGATAGCAATACATTTCCATCTGAAGGAACCGGAAAACCGGTGGTTACGCTGAGGCAGATAAGGACACAAGGGTGGAGTCAGTTTCGAAAAGTCCACACTTCAGTACCGAGTATGTCCCGCTTTGCCTGCTGCACTGTTACACATCTTCGACGCATAAACCTGATGAGATGGTCAGTTGTGACTTGCGGAATGTTTTCCCACCCCTGTGTTAGGACCACACGCAACTCAACGTATGGTGGTCTCGGTCAGGGGAAGTTACACACGGTCGGCGTGCATGCGGGCGATTAGCTACCGTGCCGAATTCTTCTGAGACGATTAATCGTTGACACAATAACGTTAAGGGTTCTGACAACATCTCTAAGAGCCGTTGGTTTCGTGCCTTTTGACAGAACTTGTACTGTACCGTTGGCCTTTTTTCACCTGAGGGCAGGGAGTGCCAGGGAAGACCTTACAGATCACTGAGTACTACAGATAGGGCCACACCTGTCTGACGGGCCTAAATGGTGAATGGGCTTGAAATCGACCACAGTTTGGTTTTGGAGACAGGAATGTACACAGGTGTAGGGGTTTTCCTCTTGGCCATCCCTCGGTACTATATTGACAAAAATCAAAACATTATTTTGTGAAATATTGCAAAGAAAGTGTTTCGTTTATATTTTGTTTTCAGTATGTATGAACTTATGCCCCATAAGTATTAAGCACACTGTTAGAAGAGTCCTTGTTTTTACTAAACTAACTTCTACGTATTATGACTCATCTCCGCTCACAATTTTCTGTATATATGTATGTTTTCCATGGACATACATTCACTTCTGATTATATACCAACTTTCGATATTAACTGACATTTCGTCGCGTCGTCGACGCCCAATAAACAATCCAACATGCATAAGTAGGCCCCTGTATTTCGTCAAAACATTGTCAACGGACATGCCTCTGCACTGTCACCCTATAGCCACGGCCTATTAGCATGTTTTGCATCCGTCTATCTTATCAAAACTTATGGTTTATTTATTTATATATTTCATTGGTGCTTTACGCCGTACTCAAGAATATTTCACTTATACGACGGGGGGAGGGGGGCAGCATTATGCTAGGAGGAAACCGGGAAGAACCCACCACCATCCGCAGGTAGCTTGCAGACCTTCATACGTATGGCCGGAGAGGAAGCCAGCATTATCTGGACTTGAACTCACAGCGACCGCATTGGTGGGAGCCTCCTGGGTCACCTATAGTTTAACATCAAAGTGCACCGGTTCTTGATTCTAATTAAATGCTTTGACTTATATACCAGTTTAAAACCTATTCTCCAGCGTATGCAATAAGCTATAATCATTTATTCAGCCATATTCTCACTAGTGGACATTCTGTGTAAAAGTAATAAGAATGATATAGGAAACAACCACAAAATCATCCATACTTTACAGTAAGACAAATTTTCTTTGTGTGCCCTCTTTGTCAGTTCCGCCCCTCGTTGGATCACCGGATGCCAACGCTTGGTAACAATGCCGTGTTTTGCCTTCATCTAAATCAACCGAGACACTCAAGGCTATGTCAAGAAGAACTCAAATACCTGGAAACCCACCCGCCCCGGCATCTTCACGAGATACGAACTGTCCTCTCGCGAGAGCTGGAAACAGTCGGGAAGGAGCTTGTACGTATTGAGAGGAAGTATTACGGCATACACAGATCTCTGTCGGCTCAACTGACCAAGTATGTGCCAGCCATAAAGTACCTGATGACATCCGTCGGGACAACAGAGGTTGGCTCTACAGCGCGTGTAGAGGAAATCATCAAGAAAATGGCAGCAAACAAAGATAAATTCAAAGAACACATAATTCATATCACCGTGTTGAAAGATGTTACCAACAAAATTAAAGATTATGTACCTGAAAGATTTTCCGGTATTTTGGAACACTGCTGGAAAATCTTTAATCTACTAAACAAGTATTGTGTCAGTTTCCACACAGCTGAAAGTGACGTTACTGTTGATACCGTCGAATATTATCATGAACAGATATCGTGCTGGAAAGACACTATTATTAAAAATCTCGAAAAGGTTATGAAATTATCAAGGCAGTTCCGTACTGAAGGGGTGAAGTTCCAGTCACTGAGTTCCAACGTAATCCAAGTCGGCCAACAGCACCATTGCTTTCCAATACCACTGTTACTTATCTTCCCAGAATGCTGTGCGAATATTCGGAACACCAGCTACTCCATGGCGTCATGGATTAAAACAGACGAGGATTACTGCACATTTCTCAGGAACGACGTCTTCGATTTGGAAAAGAAGAAAGAGAATGCAATGCGTTTAATGAGAGAAACCCGTGAACGCTTTCATTCTGTGACCTACAAACTGGCGCAGGCGGAGTGCGAATGTGCCAAACTTTCAACGGAAGTGGCCCAGCTTAGAGATAGAGAAGACAGTCTAGAGCAAGAGGAAAAGTTCCTGGCCAACAGAGCCAGTGAGATGGAACTTGAGATCGAGGTGAAGAGTCTTCGTCGTCAAGAGCTTCACAAATCTATCCATTCAGATTCGATATCTCTGGAGATGTGGGAGGAACTGGGTGCTGATGTTCGTTTCATGAAAGAAAAACTTCCATTTGTAAATCGACAGCTGAGCAATGTCCGATATAAGCTTGCCTGGATTCGTGGGCGTGGCAAGGCATTAAAGGCGGTAGAGCGGGAAGTGGACGCCACCAAGCGGGAGTTGGCAGACGTGCATGAAGAAAAGGACAAGAGGGAAGAGGAGTACATGAAAACGGCTGGAAGACTGGAAATGGCAAGGAAAATACATATGTTCAAAACAACTCCAGGTGCAGCGGAGAAGCTGTTTTACGGTCTTTCTCTCGATGTCAGTAGCTCAAAGACTCATGCATTGGTGACAGATAAGGGTAAGTGTGCTGCACCAGGCTTGTTTGGATAATGCTTGATATAATGTTGTGTAAACAAACCTCATTTAAATTTTTAAAAGTGATTTAAAATTTTTAAACTGATCAATGTACATATCAAACTGGATGTTTTCCTCCATAAGTATGACGCACGCAAAACCTGATAGCCGTTAAAAATATCCATCAGACCTCCAGCTCTTAATGGCAGGCCAGCTACGTGGCGTGTTCGAATTCAGCAACCTCTGGCCATTTAGGATTTACGTCACAAAATTTAACAGATAATAACCTCTTAGGGTGCAGTGGGACTCCCTATGGTCACAAACTTCATCGCCGAGATATCAGTGCGTTAGACTCTGGAGTTCTGCCAGTCATGTCAAACAAGATATTCTAAGTGCACTTGAATGTGCTTAGAAAATATGTAAATATATAGGTCGTATTTTCTATAAGCCAGGATGTGCTGTATTTATGGCATGTGAAGTGGCACAGCTTATGATTGGTTTGTAGTCGTGCTGTTTTATATCTTAGATCCCCTGACCAGAGCCTGTGAAGTTGTGGCGTCACTGATCGAACAAGACTGGAACAAACTGTACCGAAACCTACCATTTGCTCCATTGCGCGGTCAAGTGACGATAGAACAAGACATTCGCGACATCGGGCGAGAAGCAAATCGATTGGCTATGTCTAACCACGCATCACGTGCCCTGATAAGATGGCGGAGGTTCCATACCAGAGCAACAGTGGGAGACTTACTGGAAAGCCTGAGGACAATCAGAAGACACGACGTTCTTCTAAAAGTAGATATGGAACTAAATCCGCCAGAACTGGAAGTTTCGGACGAAGAAGACGACAAAAATCTACCTGTGGGTCCAGAGTTAGTTCCCTTTTATCGGCAAGTTGAGAGATATGACAAAATCAGGGCAGCCAAAAAAGCCCAACAAGTGAATGATTGATATTATGAGCTGTTAAGATTAACATTATTCGCTGTGGAAATATATCTCCAAAGTTGAGAAGCTTGGTAGCTGTAAAGGTTACTTTGATATTTTAATATGATACATGGTGTTTTTTTATTAACTTATTCTTAGTGTGACACAGTGCATTGACATACACGATTATGTATAAATGGACAGTACACACCTCAGACCAACTCCTTTTTTGCGGCCTATGGTCCCAATTGGAAGATGAATTAAATTTAACCATATGTGTAAGAGTGTCTGTTACGACGGAGATTTACCGTCAGTGTATAATCTGTTACTGTTATGTGTAATGTTTACAGCACACAATTCGGTACTCTCAGGTATTGAAAACGTAACAGTCGGTCATCGTTTCACCTGTGTGTGAATTTGAAGTTGAAAGGTGTGACTAGTGATGAACCTAATGATTGCTATGTCTGTAAATCTAGTTCCTAACATTACTAGATTTTTTATGTATAAGACTAGTACTTCACTTCACATGTGTCTAAAATTCATGTATAAGTCTGATGATTCAGTTTCATGTGTTATTGTCAAATTTTCCTTGTGATGTGTTATGTAATGTAGTAATAATGATTGTGCTTAGAATTGAGAACAGTGACCCAAAACGTGTGAAACGACACATGGAAGGCATACGTTTTACATCTGTCTGACAGAACATCCGCGTCAGTAGAAGTTATAATCCAAACTTAACTCTTAAATCAATAAAATCTGACCATCGAATCTGGGCTGTGCATGGTGATATAAAATCTACCAATTTTGATCATCCAGTTGCCAATATCGTGCTATGTATGAAGAAGATTAATGCATTGTCCAAAATGACCATGCAGCTTGGTGAAGGGCGGTGGTTTCCTGAGCCCGAAAACCTGGTCCCTTCATATTTACGCTCGAAGGTTTGCCCGGTTGATCTCTACATATAAGCATCACAGCATAGGAATTTTAACCCTGACATTGACGTGGACAACACAATGGGTTATACCCGCCAGGGATCAGAGATGGCCCATATACTGTAACCTTCTAAGACATTGCAGAGAATGATGATAAGAAGCGGATCACTATTCACCTGTATATATCCGTGCTTTCTTAACCGGAAGTGTGAGACAAGAGATCAAAAACAAGCTCGAAGGTTAACTTTTTCTAATGGACATTATTTATATATGTATATAGTTGCAGACAGGTAATAACATTGATAAACAAACCAAGACTTAAAGTACCCACTATCCATATGTACATGTAGTTACCAACAAGCTTACAGTTATGAAACCTGCCATATGTGATTAAAACAATGTCAAGCTACAAATTCATAACATTCTGGAAACAACGTGGTCTGCTTACGATTTCTGGCATCCCAGCTAGAGCTGTTCCTACACATTCACGATGCCCAGCATATAGTTTAGGCCATCCTGTAACAAACTATACATGTACACTCATTCAATGTGCGTTAAAAGAATTTGATTCGCCTAGAAAATTTATGAATTATACGGAGCTCCTATTAAAGCGAACATTATACATGTAGCATGTATGTTTTGTATGTCAAAGAAAACATAATTCTTATATTTAATGTAACAAAAATATCAACTACTTTTGTTTCAACTATTTTTATCATTGCACACACAAAAAGACATATTGTTTAGTAACAAAATGGAGAATCTAAGATGAGAGGAAAAAATTATCAAGTTAGTTTTAGTAACATGAACGTGAAGTTAAAAAAGGCCATTGCGCATGATATCTAGGAGATTTGAGTTATACAGTTAGAAGGGGTAAAACCATAATATGGCATGGGGAAAATGCCGGAAACGACATTTAAAGCAAAACACACACACACACACACACAAAAACATAAAAAAAAACATAACAAAAGGTAAAAAAAAAAAACAAAAAAAAAAAAACAAAGAAGCGAAGATATTTGGCCAGTTGGAGAATGAAAAGGCACATTGTTTCTTCTTTACAGATAAGCCTGTGAAAATGCCGGAAAAAGGTATTCCTACATTACTCCTATATTATCATTATCATCTAAATGGCATTGGACGAATTCGTATGTTCACATCTAATGGCATAACAGCACTGTTCGAAATCAGTTGTCATCTCCTTTATTTTTCTGATTTTAGCGTTTAGTTCAATGTATGCATTTTTATATGACAACTGGTCCCTCATGCATGTTCAGCGGTCTCAATTTAAGGGTGATCTTCAGCATTCCGCGAGACCGCTTGTTGCATGGAGTACCTGCATACATAGCGTATGTCTGAAGTGGTTCAAATTTGAATTATATTAGTCTTATGTCTAACATAATCCTCAACTTGTTTAGTGCTCTCAATTTTAAATCATTTCTCAATTTTAACTCCGAAGTCAAGAGTGGCTTTGAAGAATCGATCCCTGCTTCCGCTGGGGTAATAGAATCCTAGTATTTTCCCCTTTTACATTAGGTCATCTCATATAACAAATACTGTCAGGGTATAGCCATGCATGGCTGACCGAGTACTATATATGTAAGCTGATTGCCATGCAACTAGTTCAAATTGTAACGGCCCTTAGCCATTGAAATGGCGTTTTCATTTCGAGTTAAACCTGGATACGGCTGTGCGTCAGAGGGTTTGTCAGATACCCGGAGAAGTGTTATGATTCCATATGTCGATGTAAACCTTATCGGTGTCACATAAAATATGACATGTATAAATATTAAAATAAACTGTGTCAACTAGTTAAACCAAAAATAGATAAATAAAACATTCCATTATAAACTTAATTGGCAGCCTGCACGCCTATAGATCTGTCTGATATAGGCCTGTATTTTGTAAATACATGCAGGTCCTGAAGAATTACCCGCGAGGAACTTACATATATTTTTTTGTAACGCAAACATGGTCACTGTATACCGCATACGACAGATATGTCGTTACGTGCATTAATTCATATATTAACGCATTTGAATGACTAGCGCATGTATGCTTGAGAGCGGATGTTTGGCTGCATGTTTGTTTAACATGTTTGAATTTTTCAATCACTCCGTTGTTCGTGACGTACGCCGGTTCCTATACAATCTCAATTCTCAAGTGGAGTCACCAGTTACTTGCTAAAGTACAGGTCGGACGTTTACTCCTTCGAGTGCGGTTTCCACACACAATCTAAGACATAAATTAATAAATGAACTTGACTGGTGCTTAACGCTTTGTGCATGCACAAGAATATTCACGGGTCAAGAAAACTGCAGAGTGTCTGAAGTGTATAACCACTGACATTTGGCAAGAAAGTGATGAACTTTCCAATGTGTGACGCAAAAGATCTCATCAGAATAGCATATTGGTATATAATAAGGAATGAAGGCCCTGCATTCCATGCAGGCTACGATTGAACTCATATGCCCTAGCGACTGAAACCCAATCATAGTATTTAGTTCGAATGCATAGGGACAGATAACAGATCGGCCCTTTTTTGAAGGCTTTTTTTCGAACCATCAGAATTCCTGTTTACAACCCCATCCAAAAAATTTAAAATCCTGGACTTATGGAACATTCTATACCGGTATATATAGGCCTATATAGGCCAGTAAGTAGCCTACCATGCATGGTTACCATGTCATTAACCATATGTGACATATACCTCGACGCG
This sequence comes from Acanthopleura granulata, assembly GCA_016165875.1. Lineage (NCBI taxonomy): Eukaryota > Metazoa > Mollusca > Polyplacophora > Chitonida > Chitonidae > Acanthopleura > Acanthopleura granulata. The sequence goes on from JABBOT010000002.1 coordinate 29,323,996, forward strand.
ACTTCTTGCATGTGTCAGTGCGATCACCTGATCAAAAGTAACACAAAATCAATTAAATGCCTTTCTTAATTTAAACACTTTACCAACCTGTCAGCTGGAGAGTTAAAACGAGGGCGATCGATTCTTGTAAGTCCCCGCAGAGTTACTTCGTGTGACGGCATATCTATATAACATTCTTGGGTTTATATAGGCAAACGGCAATTACTCGTGTAGCAGATTATCGAAAGCAAGAATTTTTGAAGAAATCTACCGGTATATATCTAAACTGTATAGGGCATGCTGTCCATCATGCCCTTGTGTCATTGACACATGCTTAACTTGACTTGTACTTTAATTTAACACCCCTTATAACTGTATAGTATAAGCTATAGGCCTACACAGACTGCCTTTTTCAATTTCAGTTCAATATTTCAGACTTGAGGTTTAAACTTATGTGAAACCGACTAGGCCTATAGGGCCTATAGCTTGATCAGTACTTCACATGCACTATGTATGCTACACATACACAGAATAGACCGACCAGGCCTACATAGGCCTATAGGCAATACTAAATGTCCGTCTGATGTCATTTATGCTAAATCTGTATTAGCATACATATATTTTTGTAAGGGATCGGTATTGAGGACATAGCTATCCTATTATATATGCGTGCAGCAAACACAGATATCGCGTTATTACTTGCCGGTACCGTAAAGTATCTTGCCAACACCAATCGTGCATAGAGGAGTATATTTAATTAATTTCTCATTTGGGTCTACTAAGTTGTTTATTTATTTATTTAATTATTTTTTTGCAGGCCAAAATTTGCCCAAAGCTTCGATTTTTTTACTCACACATATAGGCCTATACAAGCCTAAGCGAGGTGGATACTTAGGGATGGGTGAGCATGCATTCTGGGCAAATACAGGCCTAGCCGTGCGTGCTTGATTGGCACTTCACTTTGATGTTTATGATATACCAATAAAGTACCTTAATATTCAAAACTCTTGTGTTTATAAATTTCATTTTTATTATTGTAACGATGACAGGTATTCCTAACTAATATATTAACTGTCAAGTTTAACTACATTCATGTGGAATATTCTTGAGTACGGCGTAAAACACCAAACAAATAAATAAACAAATAAATAAATAAAGACTTGTTCTCTACGTGAGATACTAAATGTGTGTGTGTGTGGGGGGGGGGGTTAGTAAACAGGACTATGTATTTGCATATTACTATATTATACACATTCCAGATGCTACACAGGGTCCTTGGCCTGGGACGATAGCGCGCTAGTACAGCGTAATGACCCAACAGACTATCACCAATGCGGTAGTTGTGAGTTCAAATCCAGTTCATGCTGGCTTCCTCTCTGGCCACATGAGGGAAAGTCTAACAGCAACCTGCAGATGGTCCTGGGTTTCCACCGGGCTCTACCTGGTTTCCTCCCACATTAATGTTGGTCGCCGTCGTATAAGTGAAATATTCTTGAGTACGGCGAAACAACCAATAAAATAAAAAAATGAGTCAAATTCTACAGAGTCGACTTCATATCTAAATTATTTTGACGAGCGTCGCTGACGATGAGCACTTTATTTTTTTAAAGGCTGTTGGCTATCATTGGATATTTTCCACATTATAGGCCCTATATATAGTTGACTTTATATCCCTAATAAAAAAAAAGATAGATGTGGTTTTCGACTTTCCGGCAATTTTTTAACACTGATTTTTTAAAAGTGTTAGTCCGTTTTCTTTAGATTTCGAGTTTTCCCCACATCACGTCGAAAACTATTCACGGCTTCCTGCTTCCTGGCTGAGATACTGCCGATGTGGCGTTAAGCCATAGTCATTCATACACTTCACAAAACTATTGTCATGGTACGCGGACAAAAATAAAAAAGTCAGGCACTCATGCAGATTGCAGAAATTTTTTTTTGTGTTCTTATTTTTTATTTTTTATTCTTTGGCCCTGGATGAACCACTGGATATTTATTATCCATGTCACGCTTAACAAACTGCCCAACAAAATGGTCACTGCTCTGCTTGTCTCAACGAAATTCCATCTCCTGCGATTCGGTCCAACGTGGACGAGTACTGATCAAGTGAGAGGACGAGTTCAGCCCCTTGATAGCAACTCTGACTGGGTGACGTGGCTACGGGCGCCGCCATTTTTACACTATTGACACTGACAACGTCGATTCAATCGCTTACAATCCTAGGTTTTTTACTCCATCTGATGTGTTGAGAAAGATGGGAAGACTGTCTAGTGTTTTGCGATTGATTTGCGTGGTATCAGTGAGTATATATCAAGCAGGATGTGATGAACACAGCCATGTAGTAAGTATGACCGAATCGCGGAGTTGGTTTTGCTGTTCAGGTACAGTCATGTCCAAGGCAAACTCGTCGAGGCTTGTTCATGTCTGTGGTAACTTCTACCGTGCAACTGTTCATTGTCAAGATAATTGTATAATTGTCTTCTTAAGTTTCACTTGATCTTGACCATCTGCCAAAATAAACTAAAACCATGTAACTGTAGATACGTTAACAAATAAAACTAGTTTGATCTGTCAAAATTGACAGCCACTGACGCCGCCAGCGATGACATGATTTAATCATTTATTTAATTGTGCGAGTTATTATGTAGTAGTCTCGCTCTGATGTGAGCCAGTTTGAAGTGTTTTCTTCAGACTAGAAAGTGCAAAGATTTTCTTTAAGCTGTTTTATATGATTGTAAGATAAGCAAGTGCAGATTGAATGAGAACAGAGAGCATTCCTGGAAGAGGAAATGTTTTTTTTGTGTGCTGAGATAAAACTTTATAAAACTAATCCGCATTGAAGGCGTGTCGAGAGATCGCGTTGGTTTTGAGCGAAACAGGATGGGAACTTGCAGGAATTATCGTGATTTCACGGAGGTTAACAGTGTTGTTGTTGTTGGGTGCGAGAGCCCCTCCCCCCCTCCCCATCCTGTCTCGTCCAAAACCAGCGTGATCTCGAGAGACTTCAGTAATGCAGATTCGGATTATTCCCACAACTCTTACTGACACTGACAAATTCCGTAACTGTCACTGGCGGTGTATTGACATCCCTAAAACTTCATCTTGAATTAACGATGTATAAAATGTGATTATTATCTTACCCGTTTTCGTTCATGTGAAGAGAGATACTATTTTTATTTTCTGACAGTATAACTCGCTTTGCAATCTGACTAGCAAGGATATGCATAAAGTTACGATGTGTTTTTGTAGCCTGCATGAGTCCCTTACATCCATGTGACTGGTATTTATAGTACTTTGACTAGCTTCTACCACAATGAACCAATGAATTATGGATTATCCTGGTAGTCTTCATGATTATAATATCCAAGATATTTGTCTGTTGTCAGCGTATGCTGTTCATGCATTTCTTCAGAGTCAAGTTCATAATACCCATTGATTTTATTTCATATTAAATGTGATTTTGCACAAGGAGTGCAGCCAATTTAAAGATGTACTAGTACAAAACAATTACCATCTCACACATACATTTTGTGAAACATGCTGTGAAGTTGACATGTTTTCTCCATGTTGATTTAGCTCCATTTCTATTTAACATGGTTGTTGTGAAAATGGGCCCTGTTCATTAGCCACCTTCACTTGGATGGAAATGACTTCCTTGTTATAGAATCAGTAGGTTGCATGATATTGCAAGAAAGGAAATAAAATATTTATTGACAATGTGTTTGTGAAAATGGGGCGTAAGCCTTTGACTGGTCAGAGCTATTGTTCCACTGATCATTTTATTTTAGCCCTAAAAGTACCTTGTGTAGAAGGATTCACCAAGGTCGACGGAGCATGAAAAACCTTAATCCAGGTATTTTACTGATTTTTCAGGATATTGAACTAGCCAGTGAAGAAAACAGGTTTTCTGACTAGTTGAATTACCTAAGTTTACCCACCTGCGAGTTTGTTCATGTACATAGGTATCCATATGGAACACCTGTCTTGCCTGTGTCTTTACTGAAAGAGCACCTGCCACAGAGCAACATTTTTTTCTGTATTTCTAAAATAATGAAAGTGTATGGTCCCCATACATGTCACACCTGCTGCAGATTGAATTCTTAGGTTGGAGTCCTTTGACATTGATGGTGTATGTAAATTTTAAAATTTAAAAGCTGTTGTAAAGGACATTCATCTGGTGTGCTCTTACTTCCTCTGTTAAGATATTCCCAGTATGAAATACACATATGAATTAGAACGCTGGAATCTCGAAAGAAGTGTGAGATCAAGCAACAGGTAATTTGCTTCACTGAACTTGCACTGCTGATTTTTATTATGCATTATTGCAAGGTGATGTGCTTAAAGATAATATGTGTATCACCTTTTTAGAACAGACATATTAATTTTCAACCAGCTTAACTGGAAATAGCTTTTAAGAGGATGTTAAGAAACTACACATCTGTCCCCAGTGCGCAAGAACAGGATTTCTTTGCCATGTGACAAACAAATCTATGTGGCTGTGTTTAAAGCATTGTTACCTTTAGCAGTCACAAACTGTTCAGCAAATTTTGTGCACGTTACAAGTCTTGCGGACATCTGAGACTATACATGGGTTCCGGCATGGTTTCAAGTTGAAAACTTCGAAAAGCTCTCTTAAAAATACAGAACTGAGCTGGATCCTGGGTTGGCTTCGGAGTCAAATATGGGAGCAAAGGCGCAAATGACCATATGCTTTTGTTTATCTAATGTGCGATGCTTACTGCTGACTGCCCACGGAGACACCGCAAGAAACAGCTGTCTGCTTTATTGATCAGTGTAATCACTCATCTGCTGTCAAACTGACTGCCCATGTACACCTAGATCAAAGAAAAAAAATTTATATGTTACTGTTTTATATTATTCAGATTCTAAATATTTAGTGTTATGTGTGTAGTTGTGAACAGTTTATAACACCATAGATATTTAATTATTCACTAGTCTGTATGTCGTGTCTGGCCGAGTCATCTAAGGTGTCACTGTCATTGATGACCTTAGACTCTTGTCCACTGGAGTCAGACCCACATAGTACATACATGTAGCATGCATTGAAATGAAATATATACAAGATGGTTACAACTCTTTCTGTTTGTTGCAAGTTGATATACTCTGAATGTAACCTCATACCTCTGAAAAGATGTTAGATGTCATGTTGTACTTTTTCTCCATATTAGGTAAATAGTTTTTGTTTTTTTTCTTTTAGGTGCTTAACATGAACGATAATATTTGATACTTGTACCTAATACAGTGTTGTTTTTTTTTTTCTGTCGGTTAGTATGAGGAGGGTGAGGAGGTGGTGCTGTGGATGAACACAGTGGGTCCTTACCACAACAGACAGGAAACCTACGAATACTTTTCCCTACCCTTCTGTAGCGGGCCTAAGGAGAGCATCAGCCATTACCACGAGACTCTGGGAGAAGCCTTACTGGGGGTGGAGCTGGAATTCAGTGGTCTGGGGATCGACTTCTTAGGTACTGACATGTACATCATATGTACAAAGATTTTACTTTTTTTTAGATAACATTGTCCACAGAGCTGTTGTCATTTTTTGTAATCAATGCATGTATTAGTTGCTGCTTGTTACTGGCCAGTGTAAATAATTTTCATACATACTGTCATCACGTGCTGAAAAGAATTAATTTTTGCCTATATATATATATTGGTTAAAATATATAGATAAATATTTAGAAAAAATCACAGTTCACACAAAGAGAAGATCATTTATCTAGTGTTCAGTTGCCTTATGGAAATTTTGGCCATCTAAATGTTTGTCATAATGCGAAATTAACAACAACATGATTTACCTTGCACAGGTACATATATAGTGTTTGATATAATGTGTCTTATTTATTTGATGTATGTCTATCCTTTCAGGCAATGAACCCAAAATTCAGTATTGTGAAGTTGAATTGAATGAGGAAAAGTACCAGGCGTTTGTGTATGCAGTGAAGAACCATTACTGGTATCAGATGTACATAGATGATTTGCCAATATGGGGTGAGATAATATTCACATTCACATATTCATATTGAAAACAGGGAGATTGTTATACCTTGAAGTACTTATGTGAACTTTTATAAATACAGCTTTTTTGATTAAAGGCGAGTTTTACTATTTCATCACTGTTATTTTGATGACTTAGTGCACATGTTCTATTTTCAGGAATTGTTGGTGAAATAGATGAGGGTGGGGATGGGTACTATATTTGGACCCACAAAAAGTTTGACATTGGCTACAACAACAAGCAAATTGTGGATGTCAACTTGACAAGTGAACACAAGTATAAGTTAGAGCCTTCAGCCAAAATTCCATTTACGTATGAGGTGAGTGATGCAAACTTGATGGACGTATATGAATCATCTACCAGTCAGTTGTCACTTGACTGGCCTGTTTTAAAGTCATGCCATTTCCATTTCCAGGTATTTCCAAAAAATACAAAAAAATCTGAACGTGGAGTTAACATGCTATCTAAATGTATGTATGTATTGTAAAGTGTATTGGCATTTGAAGTAAACAAGTTATAGCGGTGTTCTTAATGTGAAAGACAGTGCAAGTTCTAAGTTAAGTTCGCCAAAAAGGTAGGACAATAATATTATGTTTATTTCAATAAAGTATTTTTTCTAACAGCGACTATGAGAAGGGAAACTGACATTTGACGTGCTCTGTTGACTCTCATGAGACGCATCCATTTTGTCTGGGCTGTGATGTAATTCTTCCAAGTAAACACTTGTCACCCGAGACTGTAGTAAGCTGCTAGGGTTTTGTTTGTATCTTAAGTATATATGTAAATATCAGTCTCATGAGTTGTCTTTTACTTTAGTGTGTCCTTGTCTTCAGTGCCTTGGCCCATATCATTATTCAGCAATGTTTTAATATTTTTTTTTTTTTCAGGTGAAATGGCACAAGTCAAATGTAAATTACAAGGACAGGTTTGACAAATATCTGGATCCCAACTTCTTCCAGCACAGGGTAAGAGCTAAGAATGGAATAATTGAATTGTAAGGAACTGGTAAAATTTCTAGTCTCTTAAATTTGACATGATTTACTTATCGTGACCCTGGTAACATAGTTGCAGCTAGGCATTATGAGATTCCTGTCCAGGATAGACTGCATTCTTATATGTTCATGTCTTCATCGTAAGAGGGATTCATGCAATAGCTGTGCGTTCAACCCTAGTTCAGACTGGCTTTCTCTCTGGTAATACAACAGGATGTTCGAGATTTTTATCCTAGGCTTTGCCCGGTTTCCTCTTACCATGATGATGCCCGTCATATAATATGTGAAATATTCTTGAGTATGTCATGAAATTCAAATGACATAAATAAACTGGAACTGCATGTAGTTTTAAGGCTTCTAAGTCATCTTTACACAAGGTTTTCAGCTTTTGTATTAGTGCACAGCCCTTTCAGGCAGCAAAGTTTGTACCAGTAGTCCAGCACAGATGCTTATATTCTGAGAAACATGGCTGAATAAATGCATTCTATTTGCAATATCACACATATGTTTGTTTAAACGTGCCAAATGTAGTAAATCGTCTATTTGGTAATTTTTGAAGCGCTACATATATTGTATTCATTATCATGTCTAAAAACTTTGTGATAAAAAAACGTAGTGCACATTCAGCCCTGTCCACAGTTTTAAGCTTTACAACTGTATAATTTTTCTCTCACAAGATCTCCAGCTATGGGACAACTTGTGATTTTCCTTTTTTGCAACAATATTATACATCACAAAGAACAAAGAAAACCATTTTCGTGATCAGAGCGTCAAACTTCATAGGGTAGCATACTTTTAATATTCGTACTTTCACCATAGCCATTATGGTACATGTAGCTGTACTGTAAGTGTGTACTTATGAATTTGCTAATCAGAGTGAATCGGCCTATTCATAACTGACGAAGCACTACAAGTTTTGCACTTACCATCACAGCTCAAGATTCCACAGTAAACAGTACATATATAGCCGCTTGCAAATACCGTTTAGCAGTTTTACAGTTAAAACAATTTCTTGTCGCGTGACTTTCAAAGATGGGCTATTTGTTTGCAGTTTGATTACAGTTTACGAGGAAACTACATCAAAAAAAAGATGTAACTCCGGATTCATGATGAGAACATCACACTATGAAAGCTGGGAAGGTCTTTTTATTAACAAAGCACAAATGTCTCAAACAAATAGTTGAATACTTTTTATGCTTTTTCTAGATGTTTTCCTGACATGAACAATGTGGAATCATCATAAATTACAAGAAGATATGTAATCAGTACTGTACAGTTAAAATATCACGCTTGAAATTACAAAATGGAAGTTGTGATCTCCCCTAAACTCCTCGTGGATTAAGGACTTACTTAATGGAAAGAAGCCTGATTGTAGTCTAGGGGAGAAAACTTTTCGTGTACAGAATAAAAGTGCTTAAGTTGCCTCCCCTTGACTATGTACGTGTTTTTCCAGCTCTGAAAGATACATGACATTGAAGGGATTTGTATTTTTTTATTTACATACTAGAGTTATTACTGTTTCACAAAGTTTGAAGCCCAACAAGTGCTGTGTTTATGAATACAAGTGCACAGTTTTAAGCACACGTGTACCATCAGGTGGCCTTCTAGTGACCAATTTTCAGCTTTACACCTAGAATGGTTTTCTGTCTGTGGTCTCCAAATTTGCAGTTTTTTGAAACTTCATAGCAATTTCTGACTAAAATATGTACGGTAAACAAGATATGTTTAACATTGAATTTCAAGAGTTTGTGGTCACGGGACCAGCGTGTAAATTGGTTTGTTTCTACAATTTTTAAGATTTCAGCACTGTTTCTCCTACTTTTTGTTCGCCTTAATGTGGTATATCAGTCATTAAATTTCCTGCTCAATCAAAGAAGTGTTTCTTAGAAAAATAATGTTCAAAAACGCTTATGACAAATTTTAGCTGCTATAGCACCAGAACTGTAAATGTCACAGCAAGTTGCAAAGCACCATTGTTTAGAGATGTAGATTAAATTTCTTACTATACCAGTCACAACTCTCTGATACCAGCAGAATTCTATCAGTACGTCTCTGAAAAGATACTTTTTTTACGATTTTCAAATTTTGTCACAAATGGTCGCAAATTTATACTCACCCCATTAGCATATTAACTTTCGTATCAGTTGGTGCGAAGATGCTTAAAGATTTTCCTTGGATGTAAACATGCCGGCAAAAGTAGGTAAGAGAAAGTTTGAAACTGTGCAGGAAACTTGTTCCAAGCATGTCATTTGGGGCCTATTATTGGTAACAATATGGCAGTTACGATTTTCACACAGTTACGAAAATAGAGATCAAACGAAAAGTATTAATAAGAACAATAATCCGTATGATAACAATAGGCTTCCAAACTATCAGCTTGGAAGTCTAATAAATAAATTTATAGTTATCAGTGCTCCAGATAAGGGGCGTATCGGCATAATTTATGCCTGTGAAAATGCCCAATACGCTTTCAAGTTAGAAAATAGGCGTACCTGATTCACCAATATAAATTTCGTTACACATTTCTAAAAGTATCTGTACCGAGGTATGTCATTTCGTGTTGATAGTCAGGCGCGAGTCAAATATGTCAAGTCAAATATGTGAAAACTGTGCAAAGGGAAACTACTCTTAACATTGTGGTACTTGCTAGCGATCAGAGCAAAATGCCATTATGGTGAACTTGCGCAAAATTTTGTCTTTTTTTCCCAAACCCAAACACATGCTCAAGAAGTATGGTTATTTTCTTGACGATATTGCTGCTCAATCTAAAGACATAAATGATAAGTCATCAAATGTACAAAATGTGCCGACAGATGCGACATGAGGGCAGTGGCTGAAGAGTCATCTATGGCTTGTTACGCATGATGGACTCAAAGCTATGATTTGTTCTCCCAGTCAGACAACTGATTTTAAACATGTCCGTGACCGCTTTTTATTTGTTTTTGAATATGCCCATTATCGTTTCGAGAACCATTCACTGCTTCCTGGTTTAAAGATTCTCTTGCCACCGTGTGGCTGAAATATGTATTGACGTATCTTTAAGCCATAATAATCATTCATTCTTTTGTCTCGCTCAGAAAGCCAGGTGAAGAGATTTGTTCTTTTAGTAAAATTTGTCAGGAAAAAGGCAATGCGATGTTATTGCCAATGTAGGCTTGATTAAATGTTGGGATGATTGAAAAAACATGCATGAGTCTTCATTGATGGCAGTGCAGGGGCTGATTCCACAAAACCATTTGTTATCGAAGTCAAAATTTGAAATAGAATGTTAGAGCTAGTCCTAGAAATTAAAATGTGGACCATCTCATCGACATCACCTTAAGACAAATGTGTGTCAAGTTTTCTACTTTCAGGTCCATAAACTAACTTTTTTGACAAGGTTTTAAATTTTGGCTGTAGTCAAATGTCGTTTTTTGGTATGAGCCCTGCATGAACAGTGACTTGAACAGATTGCTGAATCATAAACATTTTGACCTTAAAGAAGTAATTAAAAGCTTTTTGCATTTGGAGAGTAGTGCCTTATGTCAGTTTAATTAATTTATTTACTTAAATAAATGTGCATGGTGTATTTACGCTAACTGACTTTCTCCGATTAGCGAGTACTCCTGTGACATAAGCCAATACTCCTCGGCTAAAATTTGGAGGAGTGCTCTACTGCCACAAAAAATTACTTATCTGTAGAACTGTATTATAGTCGTTTATGCTGTGTGTATGCAGGAATCCTGTCACCTTGTTTATCAAAGAAATTTACGCTCTGGTCTTCCCTGACTTTGTGAAATAGTTCTTTAGTGATCATATTCTTGGTGATATTTAGCCTAATCAAAACAATAATACAAACTGTTTATAGAGGATTTAAGGTAATGTTTTCCATTTCAGATTCACTGGTTCTCTATCTTCAACTCCTTCATGATGGTCATCTTCTTGGTAGGCCTGGTCAGTATGATCCTGATGCGAACCCTGCGCAAGGATTACATCCGATACGGCACCAAGGACGAGGACCTAGATGACATGGTAAGACCTGGGCAGATATTTGCAATCATTTAAATCCCATTTTTGTCAACATTGTTGACTTCAACTTCCGGCTCATCTGCATAAATCCAGCTCTCCTTCATGAAATGGACTGTCATTATTTGAATGAAGTTCTGTGTAATGGATGAAAACACAATTTAAGTAAAAAAATAAGGCCTAGGTAATGTTTAAGTCAGATATTAAACATTTACATCTTACTTGTAGGTGTAATCTCAAGACAGCATCCTTTTAGGAATTTAATGTAGAATATTAACTTCAAATATTTTCCCTTGTATAATATCGAGGAGCAAATGATCTTTTTCTCTCCTTAGGAGAAGGACCTAGGTGATGAGTATGGTTGGAAGCAGGTACATGGGGATGTGTTTAGGCCAGCCTCCCACCCTATGCTTTTCTCGGCCCTCATCGGTACTGGATACCACATCTCTGTTGTTGCTGCATGTGTCATCACATTTGCCATTCTTGGAGAACTTTACACAGAGTATGTAACTATTTAAGCACAGTATGCTGTCAAAGAAACAAAGTTAAATGTCTCCTGTTTAAAGTTGTGACATATTTTTCATACCTTAAGATATGAGTTTCTGGCAACTTCTCTGTGTGTGTGTGTGTGTGTGAATATTCAGAAAAGTTGATTATGACTGATTTGTATGGAAGAATTGAAGGAATAATGGGATAGTTTTTAGGGAAGTGTTATTATCTTTCAGATTAAAGATGCTTCTCTTTCAGTCTCATTTGTTTGTTGTAAAATGAGGTGTTGGCTCAAAATTTTGCACCAGATGTGTTAAAATAAGAGTGTTACTTGCAAAAAGCCGATGGCATTTTCTTTGAGCATTCTATTTCTTCTGCCTATAAAAAGTGAAACTGTTGTCCAAATGAATGAAGTATTTAAAACATTTAAGATTAATGAAATAAATGCATAATAAATACTGCAGCAAATGGTATGTAAACCCCATATTTATTCCCTGCACCAGTTTTCATTGTTGACCTGGTCATATATGGTGTTTGATTGCAGACGAGGCTCTTTGTTGAGTACAGCCATATTTGTCTATGCAGCCACATCACCAGTTAATGGCTACTTTGGAGGAAGCCTGTATGCCAGGATGGGAGGTAACTCATCTTCATCTGCAGTTGTACACAGCATGTTGTGTTGAAACTAGGCAGTTTGTCTCTTACTCTGGTCTGAGAAAAATTGTTTTCTACATTTTCACTAAAGGATACCTAAATCATGGCACCGAGACAGGCAACTGAACATTTAGTTTTTGAAATAAAATTTTCATTACAATACAGATGAAATTTTGGGTTTCCTCGAAACTAGACGTCACATGAATTTTGTTTGCAGAGATAAGCTTTTTGTCAGTATGGCTTATGTATAAAATGTATGGCAAAATGAAACGAACAATTTGACAGGTTTATGAGACCAATTGTTTAACAAAATATGCTAGCTTGAAATAGCATGAACATGAAAGTTAAAGTTGACATACGGTTATCTCTCTTTGTCTGTTGGTCTAGTTTATAAGAGGATAGTTAGGTTTTCTATTTGTAAATTTTCGGTATTCAGCATGCTGATGCTTTTTTTTTGTTTTTTTTTAACAGGAAAAGTGTGGATTAAGCAGATGTTGTTGAGTGCCTTCTCCCTGCCGGCCCTTGTCTGTGGTACAGCTTTCTTCATTAACTTTATAGCCATTTACTACCATGCTTCACGTGCCATTCCCTTTGGTACTATGGTAAGTTATGACACAGAATTTCAGAATAACCCTATATACACAGAATTTTTGAGCACTTCTAATTTACTACTTGCTGAAATATTTTCCCTAGCTAGGAAACCTAGTATTGAAAATCTTTGCATGTGTAAAGCACGTATGGACCTATTACAGTGTGGTAAGCCTAAAAAAGCTTAAGGCTATTAACACCTGACCTGTTATTCTAAGTTAGCACATTCTGTCCTGAAGGGTTTTCTGCCAATTAAAGGTAGTTGTTTTGCTGTTAAATGCTGTTTGTAGTGTTGCGAGGCAAACCTGTTGTTAATGATTGTGTTACAGGTGGCTGTCACCTGTATCTGTATCTTTGTGATATTACCACTGACCCTGGTGGGTACAGTACTGGGCAGAAACCTGGCCGGTCAGCCCAACTATCCCTGCCGCATCAATGCTGTGCCCAGGCCCATCCCAGAGAAAAAATGGTAAACCAGGAAATATTGTCTGATAGTATTGTTGCATGTATGAATAGATAATGACAGGTTCACAGTTGTCAAACTTTCGCAGTCAGAATGTTTTGTTTTTATTTGGCCATGTGGCAAATGCATCAAAAAGTTTATATACATTTATACAGAAGGTCCAGAGTTCATACATGATACTGTCTTCCTCTCTGGCCGTACTTGGGAAGATCCGCTAGCACCCTGCGGATGGTCGTGGGTTTCTTCCCGGTTTCTTCCCACCATAATGCTGATCGCCGTCGTATAAATGAAATATTCTTGAGTACTGTGTAAAACACCAGTCATACATGATACTGTGTGTTTTCTTACTAAAGTCGAAGAACTGCATGCTGTCTTTTGGAAAGATCGAAAACAACTTTCTTGTGGAGTAGCGGCGACTCAGTGCTGGAGCATGTGGCACTCAGTAGGGTTGTAATGTAGCAATGGCCAATCTGATAATGAGGCTCCATGTCATAATGATTTGATGGGCTGGCCCTAATTATGTTCTGAAAAGCAAGCACCACCTTCAGTGGGCTATGTGCATTAAGAGATTGGTACTGTTTAACAGTCGGCAAGGTTTTGTTCAATTAGTGTTCTGTTTGGCTTTTTTTTTTTAAATATGAAAACTGTGTTTGACTGTTTAAATTAATGACTTATTCCTGATGCTTTAGGTTCATGGAACCTGCTGTGATTGTTGTGCTTGGGGGCATACTTCCATTTGGATCTATTTTCATTGAAATGTAAGTATAATATAACTTATGTAAGATTTTGATCTGCCTCTGCATTCCCTTCTGTTTGTTTATATTGTTCTGTAAGTTTGTTTCAGAAGGCAGATCTGTGACAGCTAATCCGTTTTTCTGACAAACGACATGTAGAATGTGGAAACTGGAGTTTCTTAAAACTGTATAGTCATAGCTTCAACTTCAGACCATATAGATATCTGGAAACTAAATGGGCCTTGTTGCAAAAGGGCAATTGTTAAAACGAAAGGGAGCATAATTCTATTGGGAATGTAATATTTGTCTGATATGTGATTTTTCAGGTACTTCATCTTCACCTCATTTTGGGCATACAAGATCTACTATGTGTACGGCTTCATGCTGCTGGTGTTTGTTATCCTGGCCATTGTCACCATCTGTGTTACTATTGTTTGTACATACTTCCTACTCAATGCAGAAGACTACCGCTGGTGAGTGGCCTTAATACAACATGCTGACAGAAATTAAAAGACATCCTTGAATCATGTTTTGTGAATTCATTTGTGACATTCTTCAGTGTGCTCTCTAGCACAGATTATTGAATAGTTAATCGATGGAAATAGCTATATGAAACTTCAATCTTGCAGGTATTCTTCACTAAGAAGAGAGAATGACAAGCTGAACTAATTTGGAGATAAGTTGCTTTGTGTGTTTTGGTGATATCAAGGCTTTGTGTTTGTGTTTCAGGCAATGGACAAGCTTCTTAGCAGCAGCCTCCACTGCAGGCTATGTGTATATGTATTCATTCTACTATTTTTTCTTTAAAACAAAGTAAGTACAAATTCTGCCACTTCCATAAGATTGACAAGTAGATACACTTGACCTGAATTTTCCTTAGTAAAAATGATTATTTAAACTCAACATCACATTTGGGGAAAGTTCATCTAGAACTTCGCTCATGGTTTGTGGTTTACTCCTATCACTCAGGTTTCCTCCACCAATAAAATAGACCTATGTCATATAAGTGAAAAATTCCTGAGTGTTACATGAAACAATCAAATAAGCAAATATTTCTTGTTCAAAAGTGTCAAAAAGTAATGCTTTCTCCTTGTTTTACCTTCTGTGTATGTTTTGTTTTGTTTTGGTATTGAGGCCTTCATGTCTCTGTGTCTAAGGTGTGTGATCTTGTTAGGGAGCACCAGCTCTTTACCAAAAAGGATAGGTATGCCTTTGAGTCAGGAGCTTTGTCTGGTGTCAGTTCAGGTGTGCTGGTTCCCTGTGTGTTTTTTGCCATGGGCCCACTTTCACAAAACTTCCTAGGTCAATTTTTCATTACTGTTTGTTTCGAGTAGAGTAATCCATGTCAACCACCCTCACCAAAAAAAGGCATGCTTTATTGCATGTATTCTAAATTGTTTGACTCGACAAATAAATGCTTGTTGGGATATTCTGCAGATCAGAGCAGTACCAAGTATATTGATATCATACTGAATGCTGATTTATGTTCATTTCTTTCAGGATGTATGGGTTGTTTCAAACAACCTTTTATTTTGGGTACATGGCCCTGTTCAGTATAGCATTAGGTTACATGTGTGGTAAGTATAATTTGTTGTCTTCAGAGTTAATGTTGGACGACAGAGTTATTCTTAGATATAGATATTATTCCAAAGGTGGTTTTAAATTTGGTCTGTAATTTTTGTCCTAAATACTGGCCCCTTACAGTGATTTGGTTTCAATCCTTCAAAAGTGTAATGCATAACCATAATTTAAATTTAGTTTAATAAGTATTGAGATATATTTTAAAGTATACATTTCCTTGGATGTAGTATTTTTAGAGGGTCTGCTGTCCATGGAACTAAAATGCCTGTCTTTAGAAAGTAAGTTCACTTACTCACTGAGGGGCTTTAGTGGCATTTCAGGTTCTTTTTTGTAAAGCTAGATAGAGGTGACACATTTTCCACCAATCTGGCACGCACGTTAAGCATGGTCTGAAGTTACAAATGTGTGGGAAATACTGCCAAAACCCAATGCTTGTTGCTGACCCTCTTCTTTGTTCCACTCCTGAAACTGACTGTTATGGTAAAAGTGAAATATTCTTGTTTATAGCATTAAACCTTAATCGGTCACATCAGTTGAATGAAGTGCAAAGAAATTTAAGTACTGATAATACCAACACCACCTAAGAATGCCGTGTGTGTTCATTGTCTCATCATGAACTGTTAGCCTGGTATAAGCTGACTTGTTATCGGATGTCAACATTGTCTTGCAGGTACATTTGGATATGTGGGAACAAGTGTGTTTGTCCGAAAGATTTATTCCACAGTGAAAATTGATTAGTGGTGCTGGTGGTTGATGCGAGATGTGCTCTGTAGACTGTTCTCGTATTAATACTGAGGTTGAGTGTTAGAAGGCTCTTGGGTGGACTGAACTCATGGGACTTTTTCTGTGGTGAGCGGCGGAAGAACCATAACTGTGTTACTGGTAATAAGGGTTAAATATGGGCTAAAATGGCAGTCCGATGCCTTTATTCGAAAATGTGACAGAGTTGAACTTTATGAGGCACCTGTTTCCATGTAAGCAGGGTATTTTTTTTCACCCTACAGGATAATTCTGCACAGTCTAGGAGCAGAGTTTGAATTCTGTCTCTCACAGACTGGTATGACGGGATTTCCAACACTATCTGTGTCAAACATATCCCTGTCACTGGGTAAACTGGAGTGGTGATTGTCAATTATGTGTTCAAAATCCTGTAATTGTTTCATGGTAGTGGGAGTTACAGTCATCCTCATCATGTGAGTTCAAGGTTAGAAAGTCAAATGCTGATCTTGTGGCCAGTGTTCTTTTAGTTTCTATGATAAGCTATGATAGTACAGTTACCCAATCCGTCTTGTTACCCTACATAGATATATGACAGTTTGGAACAAGTGTTTAAAGGGACAGAATCTGCAGAAATTAAATTCTGGTTAGTGAGAAGACCATCAAAAACTGTATCTTAAAATACCTTCACTGATTTTGAAAGATTTTTTTTCAACAGATTAAATGCAGCCAAAAATTTGATTGATTAGTGGTTTTTATGGACCATATTGATAATGTTACACAGTGTGATGTCACAATGATTTTTCTCAGGTCCTCATGCAGAACTTCACTGTCACTTTAGCTTTTTTATTCACAACGATGCATTACAGGAGTACAGTTAACAAGATCTGTATTCAGAGCTGGACATAAAGGTATACAAAATGTTTAGCGACGTCACTGTTGACATGCGTTGTCCATTTGGCCCATAAAACCCATCATACAATGAAAACTTTAGACTGTGTTTAATTTGGTGTTAGAAATCTGTAAACATCAATGAGGGTATTTTCAGATACAGTTTTAAATGTTTTTTTTACTCACTGTAACTTCTTTTCTGCAGGTTCTGTCCATTTAAGAAAGCAGAATCTAATTATTGCAGTAAGGGACAGACTGGGGTCAGTGCTCTCTGTCTGGTGGAGAAAAGCTTTTTGATGCCATTGAAAGTAAACAATGTGTAACTTTGTGTAGATGTCTGTTAACTTGACCACCGCTGAGATCAACATGCAGAGTATAAAGGTAACTTGGTTCCTGATACTGGTTGTTACATGGACATAGTCTCCATTGCCACTGCCCGCGAAAACATTTCTGGTTTGAGGTTAACCATTCCCAAGTATTTGTTAAGGCACTAAAACCTTTAGAAGTCAGGGAGCCCATAATAGCTTTATTTTCAGAACATCGATTCCAAAATGGCTAAATGGAGGTAAAATCAGTGAGTCAAAAATTGTGGGTTTTTGCAGGAATGTATGTTAACTAGCAAGATGAAAACAGCTGCTTTGTTGAGGTTTGTTCTTAATGGACCTAAGCATGCATGGTCAAGACAAACATACAGCCACCTTGAGCCACAAAAAGCCATACCTACTAAAGTCTGCTGGACACAGCCCTGGTAGACTGTTTTAGAAATGCATGCTGGTCAGAAAGCTTCATATTAGATCATTGTTGAACAGTTGAGTACATGCACAAATAAGGCTGTACAACGTATAATATATTTATAATTCATTTAGCTATTCATTGAGAAGATTAAATGTCACTCATGTTTCTAATGCCATATTGTTAATTAGCATTTATTTCTAATCTAGGATGTCATTTTTATCATGTTGAGGGAGGTAATATGATTTGTGTCACCCAAGCACATACCATGTATCATCATCTTGCCAGAACATGTTTGTGTATGTTTTATCACGAAATGTACAAGGGCTGTGTAACCTTATCTTGTGACTTACTAAGACGCGTGTCCATCTGGCAAGATGTAAAATGATCAAAAGTTTGGATTAGCATAGGCTCTGTTATGTATATTTTTGGATGTGTAGATTTTGATTTTTAATATTACTAACTATGCTTCAGAATGCGCTAGCATTGATCCAGATTCAATTTTAAGCCAATACTAGCAGATCATTTTTGGTTATTTTGGACAAAGAAAATGGCCAACCAGATGCTGACTACAACAAAACTGTATCTTGACACACCGTTGCTGGCTGCTGGCGAGCCTGTGCCAATAACTGTATATAATGTGTATAGCTGAAGGCAGATATATCGCAAAACAGTGACAATCCCGTCATGTCTTGGTCCACGCTCTAGAGTACAGCTGGGTCGTCATGCTAGGACTGTCCATAATCATGTACATATAAAGGCCTGTTTGAAGTAAAATGAGAGCGTTTCAATGTTAAGAAAGTTGAGAAAATATTTATGGAAAGGTATTTAGTTGTTTTCATTCATTTACATGTACTCGATGGTATATTGTTGTAAATATTCACTGAAAGATTCTATGTAACCTGGCAGTCTACTTGCCAGTCATTCTAAACTGACGCATGTATATGTACTGAAGGTCATATGGCGTGAATATCCATCGAAATGTCATAATTTCTTCTACAGGATCTGGGAATAGTCAAATTGCTTGTTAATGTTTACGGGACTTTGTTGGAACAAAATACAAACGGTGTACATGGTTTGTTATGTATTTGCAAATAAAGGATTTGACTTCATGATACAAGTACAGAGGCTTTGTGAACTATTTCATTTTGAGATTATTTTTCAAAGTCAGGCCCTATTTCATTTTGAGATTATTTCTCCAACTCTGGGAAACCTGCTAAATGGTGATTTGGAAATACATTTAGTCTAGTTGTAGTTCTGCTTTCAACACCTTGCTGGACTTCCATCCAAATTTAAAACTTTATATGTGTTTTGTGGTGGATGTTGTGGGTTCCCCAGGCAACACCCACCAGTATTCCCTGACAACTAGAGCAGATCGAGATTAACATAGCTGACCTTTGACCTACTTTCTTGGGTTGAAGTCAATATTTGCTTTGAAACCTACGGATGGTTGTGGGTTTTCCCTGTGCTCTGCCTGGTTTCCTCCCACAATAATGCTGGCTGCCGTTGTATAAGTGAAATATTCTTGAGTACGGCGTAAAACATCTATCAAATAAAAAATAAATATTTGCTTTGAACACCTACACTGTATCTCCAAAGAATAAGAGAACTCCATTTCTTGATAGGTCCCAACCTATTCCAAGAGTTGTCTGTATGAATGACCTACAAACCCAGCATAAAAGCCCATATTTTGCCCTTGTGATCTTTGACAGGTTCTCAACTAATGAGCCAAATTCAATGAGACATTGGGGGCCCCCGTGGCCAAGGGGGTTACACCAGTGCTGTGTTATGACCCCGTGCCTCTCACCAATCTGGTCACTGTGAGTTCAAGTCCAGCTCATGCTGACTCCCTTTCCAGCTGTACTTGGGAAGGTCCTTCCCCTCCACCTGCAGATGGTTGTGGGTTTCTCAATGCCTGTGCCCGGTTTTCTCCCACCATAATGCCAGTTGCCGTCATACAAGTGAAATATTCTTCAGTACGGCGTAAAACACCAAAAAATATAATCAAATAAATAAAATCAATGAGACATCATACACGGGTTCACCAGTGGCTATGGTGGGTCATCTCGGTGAATATCCATGCCAGGACTTGATCGGGGTAACACATTTGTGTTCTTCTGTTGAGGGTTGAATAACCACTCCAGTGCCTACATTGCTAACACTTGTACTCACTCAAAAAGTCCTGTAAAAGTACATGGCACATTTTTTCAGAGCAAATATTTTGCATGCTGTGTACTGTACCATGTTGGAGGCTTTCCTTTGAATGAATCAGCCAGTGTTGTAATTATATTTTTGTGTGACAATAAGATGTACTACAATAAGGTGACCATAGCAGTTGTGCCGCTGTAACCTTTCTCTGTGTACTTTTGAACTGTATCTGTAAAACCGAAATGCGTAACACAGGCCCATTCTGATTTCTAATGATTACTTTATTACAGTGAACAATAAAGAGTAAATGGTTGATAAAAAGGTATACAAGATCTACACATAAGCACAAAAAGATTAACAAATATTTTAACAAGTCAACTTTGAGGTAAAATCCACTTAATACAGGAAACATCAGTTTGTAAATGTTAAAAACGATTCCAAAAGTCCATCCAATAGATGATCAGCAAAAATTTCACTTATCTAAGTAGAACTATGATTAGTGGAAATGATGTCTTGTTCACAGCACCATATACTAGGGGATAGACTCAAAAATAAATTGAGCTTTTTTCAAATGTTGGGTTACCACAACAGTTAGTAACAGTTCGACGTCGTACAAAGATATGTACAAGCTAACCAGATTATAGTAGCTAACATATACAAGGATGAGAAAACTGTTAAATATCTTGAAGTGTCAACGCAGTCACTGCATCTGAAGTCACAAAATGTACAGTTCAAATTTCACACAGTGAATCTATGATGCATTTTGTGTAATCTGAAATTGCACTCACTTAAATACTATGGTGGTTTTCCCTCATTCGAGGTACACATGATCACAACAACAACAACATTCAACCAAACACTGTTTCATACTTATAAAGAGGCAGTTGAATGTCTGCTAGTCTTTTCCACCCTGGATTTTGGGCCGATTTCACAAGTAATGTACTTAGTCCAGAGATGTGTGAGTGTGTGTCATTGAGTTAGTGTAGAGTGTTCCTTGGCTGGCCCACCCTTACACAAGTCAGCAGAACACCAAGACCCAGGCAGGCAGCCAACGGGATGTGGCTCAGCGCCAAACCAGCTGTACCAATAATTACATGCCACAGGTGGTTCCCCCATTAACATTAAATCACCACCATTCCCTGGCCCAGATTCTGCGGTTTATCTCTATAGAGAAAAGCTCCTGGGTAAGAAGACACTGGTAATAGGCAGTCCAATTCTTACAGCTTGTCAGCTCCTCCAAAGTTAACAGGTTGCTGATGACTTCAACTGACGATTTGTTGACAGAAATATTTCCCCGCTCACAAAAGTTATCTCCCTTGTCCCTGTAAGGGTCCCTTCACACAAACGTGTTTTGCACTTGAGGGAGCTGTTTTGTTTGCCCCACTTTGGTGGGATCTGCCTTGGTTACGGTGAAGGATGCCAGGAATCCTTTCATATTGATGGTATCGTCAGACTTGAACGTCACTAGCATGTACTCTGCCGATGAGGTGAGCTCAGACGGCACCTGTCAAAAACCAAGGCAACAAAAAATTAAGTGAAACGCCATGTGCAGTTCCACTGTGGGTGAAGGCTACACACATGTATGTGTATCAAGTACATCAGAGGAAGATAAAGTCGCCCCAGGTACATGTACTCAGATGTATACTGATGGCTGCTGCCAGACAAGTCACACTCAATAAAGCTAGTACGAGTACATTTGACTTCAGCAGCCCTCATTGGAATGTCAATACACTGTACCTCCACTTTTACTCATTACATGATTACCATAAGTCTAGTAAACACAGCACCTGCTTCTGTGCAATGTTTCCATTTCAAATGATAAACTTCACAAAGCAGAACACTGTGGCAACCCCAAGAAATGATGCAAAGTGATACATTGTTCAACATTTTCCCCTCTGTCAATTTTGCCCTGTGGACAATCCCAGCTTCCCTGGAATTTCCTATATATATATATACTTATCACCATCAAAAATGCACGAGTAGAGCATGTTTAGCACCATTAAAGAGCCTGCAGTGCACTTGGTACAACAGAAAGCACGACAGGTGTGCTGAGGAAGCCTAAGTGCTGAAGGCTCCTAAGTTGATTGGCACAAGACATTTGCTACACTTGCATTTTTATTGGCTCTAACTGTATATCTTGATTGATTTTATATACATACATTGTGTAGGTTCTTATACGCCAGTTTTCTTTTGTTTGCTTATTTCAGTTGCAAACTCTACTTCAGCTGTTTATGTGTGAACATTCATAAGATTTTATATGTATACAATATATCTGTTTACAGGGGGCGGGAGGTTCAGGTGGATGGGGGGGGGGGGGGTTATAGAAGGAAAAAAAAATATATTCCCTTCGCCATGTACCTCACGCTGCAGCTGTACCAGCCAGAGATCACCTCCAGCACATAGTTTATGGAGGTACCTGTTCCAGCTTGTTGGGCCCAAGCTGAACTGACCATACTTCTCTTGTCAACCAGCAGTACTAAGCTGAACTGACCATACTTCTCTTGTCAACCAGCAGTACTAAGCTGAACTGACCATACTTCTCTTGTCAACCAGCAGTACTAAGCTGAACTGACCATACTTCTCTTGTCAACCAGCAGTACTAAGCTAATCTGACCATACTTCTCTTGTCAAATAGCAGTACTAAGCTGAACTGACCATACTTCTCTTGTCAAATAGCAGTACTATGACATCCACTTTGCCAAAAAATGAGCAAAAAGTCAGAAATGATATACACACTGCACTGCTTACATGCCCAAGTTACTTTAGGTGGTAAAGATTCCTCATTTGTCACCGGCTGATCAGCTGTAGAAAGACAGTGCTGCTTTAGCCAATCCCTGCTTTAGTCAAATCAGCCACACAAGGCCTTCCACCACAACGACATAAGATCATGTGGTACAATTACTTTAAACTTGTATAAAAACCTCTCCTAAAGTAGCATTTTGTGTCTCCATTTGTCTTTTTTTTTGGTCGTTTTATTTGTATTGTCTATTTAGCTCTTCAGTAAAATACAGCACAGTATCACTGTGAAAAACAAAACCATCCTCAAAAAGTTGAAAACCAATTAAACATAATAGATTTGTTGTTTATTAGGGAAAAGTTGTATGTAAGGAAGCACATGTTGTTTGTTTTGCTTGTATTCAGTATGACGACAACGCATTCCTGGTTAAGGCTGGGCTTGTTTTTTTGTACAGTGCAAACTTTTCCCTGGTGGTGAGTGGTGTGTAGCACTGAACTTGGAGAGAGCGCGTTAAGGTGTTTAATGACTGTACAATTAGTCTGACAGCCATTCCTGTCTGTTCCCCAGCCTCATCAGCATTACCACCTCATTCATTCCCTATTAACCCAAACCTCCAGGATGTAGCCAGAAGAACACACACACAGGAGGCACATATCCATTTCCAGTCAGACTTCCAGCAGACAGAGACCCAGGACCACTGTATGCACTACCCACCCACTTGGGGGGTTGATGACATAACCAGGTCTTGTGCAAACAGATAGACACAGACCCATTTTCTGCCACTAGATCCCTGTATGAAGGTGTGCATGTGGTTGACTGAAGGCCTGTAAGCTGAGTCACCGGCTCACCAGGTCACTTCACAAAGCTTACAGCGGTCAAATCTCACACACTTAGTAACTTTTATTACAGGGAGCTCAAATGAACAGGAACAGCTGCTGTTAAAAAGCAAGGACCAAAAAATCTTTTACATTACTTTTTAGGCACACTATGGTTTTAAAAAATATACATGTGCAAGATGAATGCTATCATGTTTTGGCTTGACATTCAACATGGTTTTGGATATTATTTCTATCATAGCTGGCTGATGTGTGCTTCTGTGGCAGGTCTATTTCACTGACAGGAGCTGGGACAGAACCAGTAACCTTCTCTCTCTGAGGAGGCAGAGGCTTGTATTCCTGCCATCACAGAACAATGGACGGTAATACCTGCAGGATACCATGTAGAATCACAGTGAGCATGTCTGTATCAGCAGGATACCCTGCAGGATCATTGGTAAAATGTATATCCCTGCAACATGTGAACATGACTATACCTTAGCCTACCCGGTGGGATCGTTGTGAATATCCTTACAGAATACCAACGGGATCAGCATGAAAATGTATATCCCTGCAGGATACCCAGTGGGATCATTGTGAAAATGCATATCCCTGTGGGATACCCAGTGGGATCATTGTGAAAATGCA
Organism: Acanthopleura granulata; assembly: GCA_016165875.1. Lineage (NCBI taxonomy): Eukaryota > Metazoa > Mollusca > Polyplacophora > Chitonida > Chitonidae > Acanthopleura > Acanthopleura granulata. The sequence goes on from JABBOT010000002.1 coordinate 29,348,188, forward strand.
TATCCCTGTAGGATACCCAGTGAGATCATTGTAAAAATGCATATCCCTGATGGATACCCATAGGGATCATTGTGAACATGCATATCCCTGTAGGATACCCAGTGGGATCGTTGTGAAAATGCATATCCCTGTAATATATCCAATGAGATCATTGTAAAAATGCATATCCCTGATGGATATCCAGTGGGATCACTGTGAAAATGCATATCCCTGTAGGATGCCCAGTGGGATCGTTGTGAAAATGCATATCCCTGTAGGATACCCAGTGAGATAATTGTGAAAATGCATATCCCTGTGGGATACCCAGTGGGATCGTTGTGAAAATGCATATCCCTGTAGGATACCCAGTGAGATCATTGTAAAAATGCATATCCCTGATGGATATCCAGTGGGATCATTGTGAAAATGCATATCCCTGTAGGCTACCCAGTGGGATCATTGTGAAAATACACATCCCTGTAGGATACCCAGTGGGATTGTTGTGAAAATGCATATCATATCTGAAAATACCATCAATATCCCTGCAGGATACCCTGTGGGATCATGCCCATCTATATCCCTGCAGGATACCCTGTGGGGATGTGACCATGTATATTCCTGCAGGATACCCTGTGGGATAGTGACCACCTATATCCCTGCAGGATACCCTGTGGGATCGTGACCATGTATATTCCTGCAGGATACCCTGTCGGGATGTGACCATGTATATTCCTGCAGGATACCCTGTCGGGATGTGACCATGTATATTCCTGCATGATGCCCTGTGGGATTGTGACCATCTATATCCCTGCAGGATACCCTGTGGGACTGTGACCATCTATATCCCTGCAGGATACCCTGTGGGATCGTGACCATCTATATTCCTGCAAGATACCTTGTGGGGTCATTGTGAAAACGCATCGTTCTGCAGTATACCCTGCAATAACAGTGTCCACAGGTATAGACAACTTACCTCACTGCCACAGAAGCGGCCCAACTTAACAGAACTCTCTTCCTCCCCATCATAGACCTCTACCTGGTCATACCTGTGGCAGACGAACATAACAGTCAGCTTACAAAAATGAAACACTATCACATATAACAGTCACAAATACACAAAATGCTGCAAACTAAACCATCTTTTCCTTAACCAGTTTGATAGTTATTATACAGAAACACTGGTGCCATGATGCATATTTTTTGTGTACATATTTTTTATTTTATGTCAAAACAATATTTTATATGAAATCAAATATTACAAAGTCTGGAACTACAGTGCCAATTTACTGCAACCTTCATTAACTTTCAGTTTAATGAGCACCTCACATAAAATCCTGAGGAAATAGTGCTGTCTTGTGAATAGATTGATGGTTTGTCTAAAAACAAGGAGCTAAATATCGTTACACCCCTTGAAAAACAGTACTCACGAGCAATCTCCTTCATCCTCAACTTCAAACTCCAGGAAGCGCAGGAGCACGACAAAGCCCTTAGGCGCCTCCATGATCCACTGGCAATCCTCACGGTTATCATACCGTTGACCTCCATACTTGGCGTGAGAATACAGTTTCTGGTCACTTGACGATGCCATAAGATGGCCGCCACACACTGAGAAAGGCAGATAACAAGAATAGGTAAACATTGGTTACATGGTTACATTTCACTTGATTATGACCAACTCATCCACCTCATATGTTTTTTGTGAAGTTTGATGAATTTTTTACAAGAAAACATGATGTGCTGGCATGTAAAGTATATTAAAGGCATTTATGTCCTGAAAGCACATTTTTACATACTAAACTTCAGGTGGTATATAGTACTTTACTTGTGACAAAAACTCACTAGCCATGTGTCACGGAAATCAGTTGCAGCACATTGTATGATGTATAATTTTTAAATATTAATATGCAGATATTTATCACCTAAAAAGAAATACAGTGTACGTATGTATATTATGGCGCATGACATAAATCTAAAGTTCACATGCTGATGCTCAGAATGAAATATGTATAAGCTTCTGATTTGAATGAAATATGTCTTCACTGCTGATATGAAAGACATATTCTGTAAATCTTCAACCTTTTCAATCAATGAAGCACTTTCTTCAGTAGAGTCTATGCATACAATGGTTTTGAAAATGATGCTAAAAATGATTTGTTTGTGTGGTTCAAGACGCGAGCTTTATAGAACTGTGCAAATTATTTTTCTACACCCCATAGTTTTGTCAGAATGTTTCAAAATATTGGTTGTAGCGATGGTTAAAAAGGTTGAAGAATTAGAGTATGTCTGTCGTGATCTGAATGAATCCTATGTTTTAGATTTACCTGTAGAATGTTCAGCATTGAATCCATTTCTCTGGACAGATGCATCTGAGTAGAACTTCATAAACATTTTATTTGAGCTTGACATAATAGGTGGAGGTATTTTATTGCCGCAGTGGCGTCCCAAACTACGGGCTTTCGAATCGTCTCCGTCATAAACCTCGATGTGGTCATAGGTGCATTCCTGATGTGGCTCCAAATCAAAGTTTGTGAAGATGAGTTTAATGCGGTGTCCCATTTTGGTGCTGAAGTGCCAGATACAGTCCTTACGGCTGGGGTACAGGTGTGGCCAGTTAGGGCTGCTGATCTCTCCCTCAGGCTGGATGATGTTGTGCTGACACCCACCTGGACAACAGTATCAACAGGGCTTCATATTTAATGGACAAAAGCCACACGTACATGAAGTGAATAATTATTTTCCCCTGATTTCAGGTCAGGAAAGAAATTATTATACAACGGTTCAGATTTCCATTAATATCATTGATTTGCGCTATTAATAAGAATATTTCATTTCTGTCTTGCTACTTTTAGCGCCAAATATCAGCCTACCCATATGAATGTCGCTGGTTGAGGAAGATGCAATATATACATGATAAAACCATGAAATATAAACAACAAAAAGAATAGAGTTGTAAACAAAATTTATTTTCCAAACACCAGGTTATGTTTATCACAAATCAATATACTTATAGATCAGATATATGGATGCATACTTAACACAGTATAAATAACTTTGAATACACATACAGGTACATAGCCTATATCAGCTGTCTCTGTATGATGCACGGTGCACAGAGACAGGTCTGGCTTTGGCCTTTGCTGTGTTGATGCCAAATAGAATGTACATGTGTATGCAAGTAACTTGACCACAACACAGCGACCAATAGTAAGCTCTGAATGTCTCTGCACTAGTTTGCTGCACAAATGGTGTGAATCTTCCTCCACGTACTCTGTGAAAGGTTGTAAAAACACCTGTGTGTCTCCTCGTGAAGCCCAAGAGTTCGAGTGATATAGCACTCAAAGCGGCAAGCTCCAAGTCTGTTATAACTTTGTTCAGATCCATGTTCCACACCCAGTTGTTGGCCTCTACATTGGTCAATGCAAGAGGACTGTGGAAGACATACACTGCTGCAAGATGACCTGTACAGCACAGAGGGTGTCGTCCATAAACTAGACGTGACAGACAACAACCCTTGCCTTAGCACCTGGGACTGTCATGAATAAGGAATGGCTGCTGGTCAATTCCACCTATCATGGATAAGGAATGGCTGTTGATCAGTTCCACCTGTCATGCATAAGGAATGACTGCTGGTCAGCCCCACCTTTCATGGCTAAGGAATGGCCGCTGGTCAGTTCCACCTGTCATTGATAACGAATGGTCGCTGGAAAGTTCCACCTATCATGGATAAGGAATGGCCGCTGGTCAGTTCCACCTGTCATGGATAAGGAATGGCCGCTGGTCAGTTCCACCTGTCATGGATAAGGAATGGCTGCTGGTCAGTTCCACCTGTCATGGATAAGGAATGGCTGCTGGTCAGTTCCACCTGTCATGGATAAGGAATGGCCGTTGGTCAGTTCCACCTGTCATCGATAAGGAATGGCCGCTGGTCAGTTCCACCTGTCATGGATAAGGAATGGCTGCTGGTCAGTTCCACCTGTCATGGATAAGGAATGGCCGCTGGTCAGTTCCACCTGTCATGGATAAGGAATGGCTGCTGGTCAGTTCCACCTGTCATGGATAAGGAATGGCCGCTGGTCAGTTCCACCTGTCATGGATAAGGAATGGCCGCTGGTCAGTTCCACCTGTCATGGATAAGGAATGGCTGCTGGTCAGTTCCACCTATCATGGATAAGGAATGGCTGCTGGTCAGTTCCACCTGTCATGGATAAGGAATGGCTGCTGGTCAGTTCCACCTGTCATGGATAAGGAATGGCTGCTGGTCAGTTCCACCTGTCATGGATAAGGAATGGCTGCTGGTCAGTTCCACCTGTCATGGATAAGGAATGGCCGCTGGTCAGTTCCACCTGTCATGGATAAGGAATGGCTGCTAATCAGTTCCACCTGTCATCGATAAGAAATGGCTGCGGGTTAGTCCCACCTTTCATGGATAAGGAATGGCTACTGGAGAGTTCCACCTGTCATCGATAACGAATGGTCGCCGGCCAGTTCCACCTGTCATCGATAAGGAATGGCTTCTGGTCAGTTCCACCTGTCATCGATAAGGAATGGCTGCTGGTCAGTTCCACCTGTCATGGATAAGGAATGGCTGCTGGTCAGTTCCACCTGTCATCGATAACGAATGGTCGCTGGCCAGTTCCACCTGTCATGGATAAGGAATGGCCGTTGGTCAGTTCCACATGTCATGAATAAGGAATGGCTGCTGGTCAGTTCCACTTGTCATGAATAAGGGGGGGCTGCTGGTCAGTTCCACTTATCATGGAAAAGAAATGGCCGCTGGTCAATTCCACCTGTCAAGGATAAGGAATGGCCGCTGGTCAGCTCCACATGTCATGGACAAGGAATGGCTGCTGGTCAGTTCTACCTGTTATGGATAAAGAATAGTCGCAGGTAAGTTCCATCTGTGGTACACCACTTGTCCGGAATGTGCAGGTCCTGGAGGGATGATGGCTCTGCCAGAAAACAAGCTCTGTGATGATGTCTGACATTTCTCTTCACACTGGCATTTAGAGTCTTGGACTGCATGGTGTATGAATATACCTGGCAAAGGAAAACAGAAAGATATGAATCACTGAGACAACATTTCATGATCAATGAATTTTGATTCAATTAAAACTGGCTTGTCAGCAACCTGTTCCCCAGTTCCCCGGGGCTCTACTTGGTTTCTTTTCACCATAATGCTGAATGGCTGTCTTTATATACCATTAAGTGAGATATTCTATAGCATGGCATAAAAACACCAATCAAAGAGATAAATAAATTTTGTTTAATTTTCATTCAGATGTTGTTAAATTTTTTTGATTACCTGACTTGTGTTTCCTCTCTGCGATTTTGCATTGGCCTTCATGGTCTGTCAGGACTTGCCAGCTTCTTCGTGATGAGCTCATGGCTGATTGCTGCACAGAAGCCATGGCCTCCTGCGTTCTTGTGTCAGTGACGACTTTGCCATTAAAACTTACGGCTTTTCTTCATGAACATTCCTGACATTCCCGCTGATGGAGTGTGACATAGTCTTCTAGATTTGACAAACTTTAGTTCAACATTTTGGTATAAGTGAACTTGTGATGTGCTGGTTGTTGCATGAAAAGGTTTATATGTTGTTCAGTCTTGTAATTTTTGTGCTACTCCTGGTGACATGATCTCAAAATTGCTACCTTGTGTAGTGCAGAAATTATCTTGAAGAAACTGAAGAAACTTTTTATGCATTAATTCAAAGGAAAATTGTAAACGGCAAATTGTGCTATCATTCTAATAAAACCAAGCTACCAACAGTTCAAATGGGACCGTTCATTAGTTCAATTGGAATATAAACAAGATAAGCCGGTTATATGCTAGTGGCTGTTCACACCTGTCGAGAACCTCTATCTCCACGACAACCATGAAATGCTGTGGACATGGCCTTAAGACAGGATCAATAATTCATCCAAGAAGCTCTAAGGGTTGGTCGAAATTAAGAGTACTTGTAAAATAAATAGCGTTATAGCCCAATATTTGTATTTCTTAGATTATTTATTTTACAGGAAAAAGGGTAAATGTACATGCATATATCAAACATCTCAGTGACCTGATAGCAAATTATAGGGTTAATAAGTGAAAAGCTGACAAAAATAGTATATGTATAAATACAGGGAATAACTGGAGGGGTTGAGTATAGGCCTAGAGGGACCTGGGCCACTCCAGCCCCAGAAACTCAATTTTTTCAGATGAGTTTTAAGCAATTTCAGGTGTTTAAAACTGAACCTGAATAAATTGCACATTCACATTAAAATTGATAACTTGCAATTAGAGTCAGTAAAATTTGCACTGTGTATGTATGTGTTTGTAGCTCGTGTGAAATTTGCCTTTCAATAATATTGTAGCTTTCACAAATGCAGGGATAAGACTAGCAGCTGATCTACTCGCAGCCCTGTTTGCACAAGACTAGCAGCTGATCTACACGTAGCCCTGTTTGCATAAGACTAGCAGCTGATCTACTAGCAGCCCTGTTTGCACAAGACTAGCAGCTGATCTACACGTAGCCCTGTTTGCATAAGACTAGCAGCTGACCTACACGTAGCCCTGTTTGCATAAGACTAGCAGCTGATCTACACGTAGCCCTGTTTGCATAAGACTAGCAGCTGATCTACACGTAGCCCTGTTTGCATAAGACTAGCAGCTGATCTACACGTAGCCCTGTTTGCATAAGACTAGCAGCCGACCTACACGTAGCCCTGTTTGCATTCTGAAGCATGTTTGCTCATGTGGCTCTTACAGGAAACATACAGAAACACACATGCACACAATTATTTCAGAGGGCTGTCTGAGCCTCTCCCTCAGAGATAAATATCCGTGGAGCGGACTTTTAAAGTCTTTGGTATGACCCGATGCGGGTTTGAACCTGAATCTCCCCACCTCAAGGTGGACGCTGTAACCACTAGACCCCTGAGGCGGTCCTAATCAAGAGTGTAAAGTTCACGGCAATGTATCCCTTTAAATGCACTTTGAGAAATTCAACTGTCCCTAAATGATAGTCAGTGACTGACTGGCTGCCTGCATTCAGAGACTGGGTGGAGTATTGCTGGAGGGTGTATGTAAAGATTTGACTAGGCTGTTACATGATTATCAATATTTGAAAAATATATGACCCATTATGGTAAAAATAAAGGGCCAAATCAGAAAAATCTGGAGAAACAGAGAAACCCCCAAAATACAGGGAAAAATAGGCCAAATAGGGATGCTGAGAGCCCTAATAAAAATATAATATATTTATAATATTTTCTTATAGAACAAAAGGAAACTATATAGACTGGAAGGCCTTGAGTGAAATTTTTTTGTTTTGTTCATCTGGAAAAAAGAATAGGAATAATTAGTCTGATTAGTCATTGCTAATTGTTTAACACAGGCAGAAAATTATTGCTTTAGACAAGATCTATACCAACACATGTTGAGCACTGGTAACAAAGCCTGTCTTATCTGTGTGTCTTGTTCAAATCAAGGGGCCAAGCTAATGTCTACTGCATATTGTGACAACCCTGTGGATTGGTATAGGAACTATAAATCTAGATCACTGCCCATCAGTCTGACGTACAAATAGCCTATCTGTGAACAATAGCCTAACGAGGCCCATGTTTTATTTAGAAACACACTTGGTGGCAATTCCTGATAATTTGTTAATCCTTGTTACCATTAAAATCATGTTTAAAGTGAAGTGTCAGTATATTAATGGACCATAGTATCCAAGCGTACTTGTGTGTTTTGTGAATGTTCTCAAGAGTACTTGTGTGTTTTGTAAACGTTCTCAAGAGTACTTGTGTGTTTTGTGAATGTTCTCAAGAGTACTTGTGTGTTTTGTGAACGTTCTTCACACTCCTATCACGCCTATATAAATTGGACTTTTCCAGAATATCTGAATCAAGCTTTGACAAACCATCAACATACAGTGAAAGTAGTTAGGTACATTAAATGATGAGTTGAGTTCACCATGTTTTGTTTTTCAAATTTGCATACTAGTATATATACTCAAAAATCATTATACTTTATAATTATATTTGAGGTGATTTGGTTTAAAGTTCAAAATATTTTACATTTTCAAATACATTTTTTTTTTTAGAACACCTTAAATTATATACGAGATACGCGTGTAACATTACTCAACATGTGGGAAGTGACAGACACGGGGTAATACTACACAGCAGAAGGTATAATCTGTCTGGCATTCTGAAAAATTCCAGCCAACTTTCATCTTTAAATAATATGCTGGACAGGTTGAGGGTAGTTGCAGAGGCTTCAGAGAATTAACTTATAAGGAAAGAGCATTGGACAATAATATGATATCACAAGACCAGTTTTTGGCACAGTTTTGAAAACAATTCACTGCATGTGTGGATCGTTTTTTGAGGGAGGGTTGTTGAAACTTTTGCTGTTGGGGTATTTTTAAAACAAGTCAAGAGATAGCAACGAAGTCAAATTGAAATTCACTGTCAGCAATTATTGAATATCGCATTTTATAAGTTGTGTCGGATGTGCTTTGTGGGTTAATACGACAGCGAGGCTATTGCTCGGCGGGATATTGTTTGCAGGGAAATTGTCCAACGGGTTTTTGTCCACAGGAATTTCTCCTGGATTCACACGTAACAGGCATGTTTTTTTTTTCTTGGCACTTTCTAATTCTCTAAACAGTAAAAAAAAAAAACTTTTCATGGTACTTATATCATCATGTTAGAATTTTCAGTTTTGGTCACAGGTAAAACCAAATATTCAGCCAGTGCAGTTTTATATGTACCACACTACATGTACTCATGTATTAGTTTGAGCTTGTTGATCATGATACAAATCTATCTACATTGGTTTTTCATACAAAGATCAGAAAATTCAACTGATTTGTAAACCACAGTTTACTGCATGCAATGATGTATAGTATACAGGAAAATTCCCATTTTCTTACCCTCCTTGCAGTCGTGCTTGTTTTCATGAAGTGTAAAGCCATTATGACAGGCACACTGGTAACTGCCCAGAGTGTTTTTACAAACATGCTGACAGCCGCCATTTTCTATGGCACATTCATCCTTGTCTGAAAATAGAGCAAATAAACATGGTCAAAGATCATTCTTGTGAATACTCAGTACCAGAAAGCCTTGGGGTAGAACAATTTGTTTATAAACCAAACAGCTTTCCTTCATACTATAAAGATATATACCATCCCTTATCTCTTTCTCATGTTTTCTGCCAAATAAATAATGAAATTAATATTTTTCTTGTTCATAGCTGGAATGTAAGGGCCATAGCTTTACTGTGGGTTGGCATGGTCAAAATTTTTTTCTTTTTTCCTTTCCTTCTTTGTTATTTTCTGTTTTTGAGATTTTCAAATATTAGCATCTCACTGTTCACAGTGCCATGATATTGAGAGCCTAGCAAAGTGTCAGGTTGAAGGCCACGGGGCTGAGACACTCCATAATGACACTGGCTGTCCACAGCCCTCTTGCTTGTTTATTAAATTGCTCTTTACAGGAGACTGTTAGTGTTCTAACCTATTATATTTATCAATCAGGCCTCTAATTAACTAACATGTATGACATGAACAAGTGCCTGGCGGCTCCGCCAGGCTTCAACCCAATCACCATTGATTAAACATATTTTGGGAAAGCCTGAAGGAAAGTATTTACGTTGTCAATGTCAAAAGTTCACTTGTTACCATAAATGGGGTCTCTAATTTCCAGAATACTGCTATAAGGTTATGCTCCAGGTCAGACATGCATGCCATCACCTTGAATGTAACACCCCATTAATATGTATGACATATGGAGAGGAAAAAACAGCGCATAACTTGTACATGTATGGGATGTGGAATGGCTCCTATGTAATCAGACCTCCTGGGGCATCAGTGGCCAACACCTTTCCTCCCTGAAGTCTTTATAAATGAGTGTCAACGACAAGAATACTGAGGGTATCTCAGCTACAGGATGCCACAGTACCAGTACATGTTATGTACATGCATGTGGAAAAGGCTGGTCACTGTTCATACAGTACTAACCAGCCCTCCAGCTGAAGAAGCCAGCCAATAAACAGAGAGCTAGGCTACTGCTAGCACTCAGCTCTATTACAGAATTACTGCTATTGTGTTCAGTCAAATTAGACTGCCAACATGACAGGCTCATCACAACTGGTCCCTACAACCACTACCTCAATTACAGGAGGGAGCCTAAGGGGCACAAGTCTATTACTTCTGCGGGTAATTTGTCCCCAGTCTTCACAACGACACGGGGGTCTCGAGCTTTCACCCTAAAACTGAGGAACACCACCAAACCAGATTCGGTGCCACTTAACTCTGTCCTCTAATTTAGCCACCACTCTATCTGAGAGAATTCCAGAAATTAAGTTTGAAATTCCCCCATGTCCAGCCTGGCCATTTTGTGGCCGTTTCATTTGTGCTGTGATATAATAGGGCTCCTATCAACAGGGCTGAGCTGCCATTAATTGAATCTATAAGGAAGATTTGAGATCAACCAGGCTGGACTGGAAGGAGGGAACTGTTTAAGAGGTTTAAGCTGTAATCCTGTGGTAGCTGGAGTTGACAGACAAGGCAGGTTGGGGATACCAGGTTGTGAGCCTGCTATGGTACTGGGGAGTGCGTCAGGGAACTGGGGTGGTACAATAGGCCACAGGATGGTTCTCAGGATGGTCAATAAGGGAAGCTGGAGACAGAGGAGGTGGTCTGCAGGGCACACACACACCCATACACCCATCACCTGACACACAATCACCTATATCAATACCATATCGAACAGAGCCCACAGGGCAAAACACACACAGATGTGCCTGCTTGGCTCCCACATATCTACACCTCTCCTAATCAATCCCCAGGCCGGTGCTGTCCCTGGTGCTGATCTCATCAATCACAGAGAAATGTAGACAATCTATAGTCAGATCTTAACAGCAATCAGTAACTGAACATTTACGGTGTTATCTCTCCCAATACACGATTTCAGAAGAACAGCAAATTAGTCCTTTTCACAGTAAGGATTACAGGCAATAAAGAATGATGCTGAAACTGTCATTTGTCTTTCAGAATAGCTCTGGTTTTGACCATTGATTTATTTATTTATTTAATTGGTGTTTTACGCCATACTCAGTAATATTTCACTTATATGGCGGCAGCCACTTGACCATTGAGGTTGTTTGATTCCAGCACTAGCTGGTTTAGATGCAACCTGATTTTAAAGCATTTATCAGGTACCTGAAAATGTACAGGGGTTTCTACATAGCTCTGTCAAGTTTCATCTGCTATTAAACTTGACAGTTGTCATAGGTGATACAATCTTTCACTTCATATAAGTTATTATGAGTATATTGTAAATTACCTAAACTATCGCTCTGAACATAGCACTTTTAAACATGTTAAAATTGACATTTTTGCAAACAAAGCTCAGAACACCCTTCCACAAACAACAGACCTCTCAAGATCAGGCAAAATTAGCAAATCAGCCATGTTTCCATTATATTAAAATTAATTATAACACAAAAAAAAAATAAATCAAGATCACCATATATGTATGTAAACAAAGATTGGGACTGGCAATCAAGTATGGTGATCAAGAAAACATCAAAGAGTGTCAGATTCAAATTGTACACCTTCTGAAGACAAGCTACAGAGGACAGCATTTAGATTATCATTCACATGTACCAACATCCTACATACCTGTGAAGAAGACAGCGTTGAATCCAGTTTTCTCCACCGAGTTGTCAGAAGTGAACTCGATGAGCAGCGTGTTGGACTGAGATGTGATGGCCTGGGGTAGCGTAGAGCCGCAGTAGACCCCATGGGGGGTGACTTCAGTGCCCACTCCACTCTGCATCTTAACCGAATCATACTCGCAGTCATACTGGAAGACAAATCGAAATGATCAATATTCAGCAACGACTTAGATTTGTATACATCTTTGATTGGTTTCTTACACCATGTTCAAGAATGTTTCACTCACACGATGTGGGCCAGCATTATGGTGGGAGGAAACCGGACAGAGTCTGGGAGAAACCTACGGCCATCCGCAGATTGCTGGCGGATCTTCCCACGTACTGTCAGAGAGGAAGCCAGCATCAGGACTTAAACTCACAGTGACCGTATTGGTGAGAGGCACGGGTTCATAACACCAAGCTGGCACGCTAATCCTCTCGGCCAGCATCAACTTAGAACTAAGGTGGTTGATGTAGTATAAAGTATAGCTACTGCTGACAACTGACAACTGGTCCAGTATTGCTATTTGGCTCCTGTGGCTTAGATGTGTCCTTGTCGGTAGAAGGTGAGTCATGTACCTCGCAAGATATACTGACTGGTTTTCTCCAGCCATAAGCTTGACTGATGCTGTATGAATGAAATATGGTTTAACGTACCAATGGAAAAATTTATTCCAAGACGGCATGTAACACTATCTCATCATACTCTTAATATTTGGTTAACAGTCAGTGGTTTGGATCTCCACCAATGAGCTTGACTTCCATCATACATACATGAAGGGAATATTCAACTGAAATAATTAAGAATCAAGAAAAAATTTGTCAAACTCATTCACTTTATTTACAGCTTTGATAACGAGCCTGTCTGAAACTGCAGGGCTTGAAAACAAAAAGGTTGGAATTTGTACAGCTTTTTATGCCTTTATTGATCAAAATTGGCTATTGTGTACTTGTGACTTACATTATTGCCCTCCAAGTCAAAGTGGGTGAAGTTGAGAGTAATGCGGTACTGGGGTCGGGCCACAATTTGCCAGACACACGTCTTACTGGGGGGGTACAGGTCAGGATAAGAGGGACTCTGAATGGTGCCGTTGGGGGCAGCCTCAATATACCCACCACACGCATCTGCAGAACACATGACAAAACCATTACTATCATCAACTATGAATGGATAAATGAAAGTGTGCAGGACTACAGTGAATATCACACATACTGGTTCTGATGGAATACACTGTAAAATAACTACTGCTGGGAAAAATGCTGTCATATATAGAGACTGAATCAGTAAAAGACTGCTATAGAGCAGTAGTCTAGTTTTACAAATATGGAATGTTTAATATAATCTTTCAATGAGAACAATACCATTTCTCTTGTTACATTCATGTGCCCATATCTTTAGAGAAAGGTAGCTTGTAAATGCCTCTATAGACCACAATTTCTATCTGAAGTGACATCAAGGCAGCAGTGTGAGTTTTGTAGAGAACATACGCAGATGTATGTGGTTTGGTAACCAAGATTTCTATTATGCATAATATTCATGTAGGCACAGCATCCATATCCGTCACATTCAACATAAGCACTTAGGCTAACAGGCAGGACGAAGTATGACTAAGTATGACACAAGGCAAGAATGTAAGGTAGAGGTGTGTAAGCAAGTCTGGGTCCTGTTGTACTCAGTGGGCATAGAGGTTCCCTTGTCAACAGTCTACAGACAATATACACTGTTAGGTCATAGCCTTGTCTTAGCCCCAGAAAACCTGTTCTCAGAGGGGGGGTGGTTAAGTGTCACTCTAGGTGGCAATGGAAGGAGATGTCAGACAGGTCAGAGTGTGACAGGAAACCCAGTGGCCTTCTGAGCACCCAAAACACCAGCAATAGGTGGAGTATATACTGGATACTCAATACAAGAGCCTCTTCAGCAATAAATACAGTCCACTTTGTCAGGGGAACACAATTTTCTCACCTGGCCTGTTGTAAACACAGGATCGATTCATAATGTGACAAGTTTAAAGTAGCGGCCAATTAAAACTTAACGAGGCTTGTCAAGTACCAGAGGGGAAGCGGGTCAAGTGGTATTGTGCTGGTGTTGATTGTTGCCCTCCCACTGGGACTCGTACAGCTCATCATTTACCATTTATTAAACAACCCTATATGTCAGTAGATCTTCAGGGACACATGAGGTTATCTTAACCCCACATTACCTTGACAGAGTGCTGAGTGGGAGTTACCTGGTGCTGTAGGTGGGGAAGGCAGCCACAGGATTCACTGTCTGCACATGTCCATTCAGATAAACCTCAGTGCTACAGTTTGTGTGAACAAGGCAGCATGTGTTCTAAAGCTCCCCACCCCCACCCAAACCCTACACCCCTCCCCCCACAAACCCTGCACCCCTTTTCACTATTCTGACCCAGTTCCATACCTGGGCTGAATGAAGCTACAAGCCCGATACTGTCCCATTCACAAACTACATGTAACTAGGTTTACAACCCAGACAAGAAATGCGTTCAAATGCATTAAAAAAGTTTTTTTATGAATCTGTCGTCGGTCTCCATTTTAAACCGCTTCAAAGGTATACATCCCATGACCTGACAATATAAGCCATTCTTCAGCACCTGGGTGTCAGAATCTGAATGCTGTGTTGAGAAACTTGCGAAGTTTCAATCAATCCAGGAGAGCTTGTCTCACGGATAAGCTCAGCGGGGCATAGATTAACACTGTTTAGTTATTTCGGTCAATTCTCAATGTTACAACGTCTCTCACCTTCACACTTTTTGCCGTCTGAGTGAAGCTCGTATCCCAGTTTGCACTGACAAGTAAAGCTGCCCAGAGTATTCACACAGAAATGATCACAGCCATGAGCGTCTGTCTTACACTCATCATACTCTGAAATGAATAAAGTGACACATCTGTCTAATAACCATCGCAACCACAAGGAAATGGTACAAAACTGTATTGGTGGTCTCTACAACAGTGTAATACATGTACATCTTTATGCAGAGTTGAATAGTAGTCTTCTAAAAGCCCAGGGTACCTTTAATGAATGAAGCAGAGAATCCAGATTTTTGGACGGACCCATCTGAGACAAACTTGACCGTCATTTTGTTCTTGGTGGACTTGAGATCTCCAGGTATCTTGTAGCCACAGAACCTGCCCAGTACAGGCGAGTCTTCATCATGGCCGTCCCTCACCTCTATGTAGTCATACACACAGTCATCGTGGTTCTCAATCTGGGACATACAAGAGAAGCTGGGTGAGAAAAGGCACGGCAAGCTGCAGCAAGCATATATACGCCTTGAATGCGCAGCAAGCATATATACAGTTAAATGTTTAAATTCTTTTGGAAATCTTAAACATCAAATCATGGCAGTATATCTCATGTTGGGAAGAAATCAAAATCTGTACCTAACCAGTGTCAGTTGATGCTGGTATTAATCCCCAGGATGTCAGATAAATGTAAATATACACTCAGCAGAAAAATACGCTACAATGTCAAGAAAAGCTTATACATGTACAATATGCTCTACGGACAAACACAAATTAATTTACAAACATTATCAAATGACACCCTTTCACAGTTTCATATTTGCAGATTATTGTCATGGTATTCGTGCTCTAGAGAAACAGTTAATGTAAATAAGACCAAAAAGCTCAGTTCCAAAAAAGCAGAAGCTTCATGCTACAATAGGCAGCTGAGGTGGACAAGTGGCTATAATTTTTAACGCTGGTAGACAGATGATCAGTCTAACCAAACATGATATGTTGGAGGCTATTCTAGGGTGTACAGCATGTGAAGTGTACAATTTACAGCTACTTATGTCCACCAGAAGAGATCGGGTGCACATGTGGGGAGGGTATGTGGTGATCATAGATCCCATCCCTAGGGTCTGGTCTAATGCCCAGCTGGTCAGTATCAGCCTATGTTGACCAGCTGAGGTAGATTGACCACTCAGGACTCCAGCCACTCTCCATCCCTCACACTGAGCCACTACAGCAACATTCCTCAATGCCACTATGGTATTACAGTACAGAGAATGGAGGCCAGCTGAGGGATCTTATGCTACTCTCCTGTAGTCACACCGTCTACAAATTGAGACATCTGCTACTCAAAACAGCCCTAATTTATGTTACTGCTTGGGCAACCTTCTATTTCTAATAAGCTGCTGTAGCTGTGTAAGAAAAACACACAAATGAGTCATTAATATGTAAGTATTAACACATTTATCCTCTTGACTATATCTGCTACAAGCTTGTTTGGATGAAGTCACTTGGAACATGAAGTACAGATACCAGACCTTCTAAGAAAGGTAACATGACATGGAAATGCAACTAATCTTAACTTAAAAGTAAGAAAAAATTGAATGAACTGTGCTCTATTTTGAAAGAAACAGAACAGAATAAACAGGTTTATGGGACTGTTTAGGTCACAAAATTCTGTTTCTGAAAATTGATTTCATAAAAACATTTTGTACTTCAGCTTTAGCATAAACTGATTTATTTATCGATGAAAATGATCAACAGAGTGAAGGAAATTTTTTTTTTACTTAAAAGGAATCATACTGATAACGCAAAACAATACTATGACTCAATTATCAAATAACATGTCAAATCTGTGTCAAATTTACCTTCAGTCTCACCTGACAGGTCTAATCTACATAACAGATAGGTGTGATCTACACCCGCCGAGGAGTTAGCTTTATTCACAAAAACTGGATGTCAGCTTGACATGGCAAACAGCCCTCCAACTCTTCAGGGATGACTGTGTCAGAACATTTTCAGGTTTCATAACTGCTTTGCTTATTTTTATCCTGTTATAATTACTTGTCTGCCTAGACTCTCATTATAAGATCTTGTATTACATAAAAATTTAATAGACACCACACAAAGAAAATAGTTTTGGCTCAGGATAAATAGGAGCTTTTTTTTCCTCGATGCTTTTTGCATGTGTTGCTGTAAGTCAACATGTATGTGCTACTGCACAACATATCCTGACACAGACTCATGCTAAATATGCGTGAAGCCCGCCACATTGTTCCCATGTCAGATGACATTACTGTAAATGATATAAAATTTCATCCAAAAAAGTGCAAACAAATATTTTTTCTGGTGATGAAACTCATCTTTTTCCAGTAGGGTATCATACAGCCTTACAAACCTATCTCAAAACAACTTTCTAAAGTCCACAGAGTTCTTAGAAACAGGAAATATAAGCAACTTAGTCATGGAAAAATGTTAGGTCATTCAGGGTATTTCAGCAACCAGGCTGAGCTCTGTACATTATTCAGTACCTGTAAATAATGCATATATATATATGGTACATACAAATGTTTTCTCTAATTAGATACTTTTCACTAATTAGACAGTGGCTAATGAATAGTCATAAAAAAAACAACACTACCATAAGGAAGTAAGAACATGCTATAACACAAAGAGATATCTGTGACAAATGCACCGAAACTTGTATTTTTATCATGTATTTTGACTCGATGCAAATGTGCCGGGCTGACTATTATCGACTGCAAGGGCGTTTCTGTACCTCTGAGGACTGGAACTTGAGGGCCACCTGATAGTCCTCAGACACTGTGATTTTCCACACACAGTCCTTGTTTGGTTTGTAATCGTCCGGATAGTTGGGACTTGTGAGCTGGCCTTCATCTTTCCTTATATCTCCACCACAAATAGCTGAAACCATAACACATTTACATGTAAATGATTGCCTCACTTGCACCCACAATATCTCAAAACAAGGATATAGGGGTGATAATAAATGTTCTATGTTTAATATATAAAAGAATTAGTATAATAAAATTAACTTGCTTTACATTATTAACACGACTGTATCAGACCATTTGGGACAAAAACTGTTACTTTCTTTCAGTTCGTTCTGACACAGCATATAGTAAAACTTTACAACGGTAAAGCCAGAACAGGCTCATTACAATGTAGTATGCTGACTGGTAGTAAGGATCTGCAAAGCCAAATGTAAACTGTCCACATATAACATGATGTGTACATAAGACAGTGCCCACCTTCATAATCAGCTGTGAATCCTTTACCCCAGGGGCGGGCTGACCTATACTCCAGCCACATACGACTATCAGACGAAGCCAATGTGTTTGGAATCTTAGACCCACAGAAGCGACCTGACAAGTACATGTATGTAAGCACAGGCCGTAAATATCTTCAAGAAGTACATCTATTCATGCACAGGCTGTACATATTTTCAGTAAGTACGTGTATTTAAGCACAATAAATAAATATAATAAATATATAATAAATGTAAATATCTTCAGTAATACATGTATTCAAGCAATGGCCGTAATATCTTCAATAAATACACATATTTAAACATAGGTTGTTATTATTTTCAAAAATTCCTTGACATTTGTAACCCTAAATAAGGATTGTCTATAATAAGGATATAGTCTGCCAAGATGTTTCAGTTTACCTACATGTAGAATTTTACAGGTAGGCCAGAACAATTTTTTTTTATTGTGACATTATGAGAATAAAACGGTTACCTAACAAAGGAGACCGTACATAGAAACCATCTCGAACTTCCAGGTAATCATGTTGACAGTTATGGGATTCTGGAATATCGAGAGCTGTGATGTTGAGGACTATTTTCTCTCCGTGGGTTGCTGATATCCTCCATTGACAAATGCTGTCAGACTTGCCCTCAGGGGAATAAGAGAAACTGCCGCTGGGCTCCTGAAGTGTTCTGCCACAACCTGAAATATCATAACATCTTCTGTTTAACTTCTGAATTTCAGGTCGGGTAGCTGTGTTTCACCCAAAGTTTGGCCTTTAGACAGACCTTTCTAAAGCACATGGAGTTTTTAAAATTAAACAAACTTCATAAAAACCCTTAGGTGTTCCTATTGGATGAACGAAACAATCAGAATAAAGCAAAATGCGTCAGTTGAAGAAAGCTGAACTTACGGTGCAATCAAGTACAAGAACTGCACATTTATCAATATGGTAGATACATTATTATTAACACAGTCATTTACTTCAGATAAGTTGTTCACTCACTGGGGCAGGAATACAGTTTATTGGCCTGTCGTATATCTCCAGGACTAAGGCGAACTCGCTGGCCGATCTCTGGTCTGGTTAAGGTGCCAGACTTCCTCTTGGGGAGGATGGTGTCCAGGTATCGGAGTTTGGCAAACGTGTTTCTGGCATAGTGCATGATGCTGCCATAGTCATAATCTTCGCCTAACGAGTTCACTTCATCTTTTGTCAACTCGTTGAAATTATATTCCTGACCTAGAAAAACACGAAGAAACAAACACTAAATGTACCTTATGTGTACAGGGCCCAAGTTGCAAATATAGTTGCTAGTCTTACAATACTCTTAAACACCATGACAGATTATCACTGTAACAGTCGTGGCCCTGGTACATGTATACAACCATGGGTCTAGATGTGAACAGTATCAAAACAGTTATATGATGTGTGTACTGTAAGTGTAAATATGTAGCACTGGAATGAGGTTAGTTATGAATAAAAACCATATGTAAGAAAAACCTAACAGAATGGTATATGTTGTTTAATTCAAAATATCATATTCCCAGGTGCAACAAAACGCCCAGGAGCAACTGAGTAAACTATTCTTTATCAACTGTTGCAAGTTCACCACTGGCACGTACTTGCAATGACATGGCATCCTTTAAGCTACATGAACTGAGTTTTTTCAATCAGGTGTTTATCTTGCCAAATAATATGCACATGCACATACACTGCTGGCATCTCCTGCATCTTTAGGAAATCAGAGGCATAGCTAAAGCACAACTTCCTTTGAACAAATTTTAATGATGTTTTTCAATTATGCATTATTTTGTTTTATTTCACTATTGACCAAAGCACTAATGATTCAAGATGATTTATCAAGAACAGCTGCTGCAAAGAGATGATATTTCGAAAATGATGTTATTGCTGGTCCGTGTTGATTTCCTGAGACAGTAATCAAGAAGGATTAGTCCATGTATTAATTATGACAACAGGTATCCATTTCAGACAGCTGTTAATTAGCTGGGAGAGGACAGGCTGTCAGTAACTGTTACTGACAGGTCTGCTGTTCCTGTCCAGGCCCTGTACCCCAGGGCCAGAGGAGCTGCTCCAATTCATTTATATCTGTCCCCTGTCATTGATTAATGGGCTGATCCTCATTCAGTTTTCATAAGCTCACACTAGAGACCAGAAAAGTGACAGCTACCACCAATGAGGGTGATTTTGTGTGTCTGCTAACCACCAACAGGCACCTATTTTAAGAATCGCCACAGCCTATAACTACAGGGATGCAGACAATGCTTTGAATTCTTCGCACATTTATTTAGTCTACAGTAATACAACACTAACTCTGCACAAATGCAAATATAATTCTCGAAAATTGGTAAATACATGCACATTGGTTGGTTGAAATGTAATCCTGCTAATTTCTCAATGCCAGCCGTCTGGTCTGAGGTGTTATCACAGCTGAATGGAGGGGCCTGTTTACCAGGGACCACTAGTAAAGAAAGTGTCAGTAAGTTTCGGGCCAGAGTGGAATTACAGAGTGACATATGTAATTGGTTACATGTCTAGCTGCTAATCCTGCCTTCAAGGAAAGAAAACAGAATTAACAAGACTCCTAGGGTTACACCCTAAATCAGGGGGACTTTGCCCATATTCCACCTCCAGTGACACATAACCTGTGCTCAGTGTCAGTATTTCAGGAGGATATGATCATATTTTATCACAGAAGTGACACCCTCTTGAAATAGGACCCAAACTGAGTTTGTATAGAGATCTAGGCTTGTTACAGCCTGCCATAGCTGTCATGATCTAATACCCTGACCAAGACTATACCCAGTAGCACCAATTATTAGACTCAGGATCTCCCAGGGTACATGTTAGATGGGTAGTTCCCAAATAAGAGGGGATATAAAGGTCTGAGTGCTTCCTGAAGTATGATAAAGTAGAGATGAGCTGATTAAATGGTGTCTCCCTGGGTACGATCATCTCCCTCAGGGGCTAAGGTTAGGGTAGGATGGAGAAGTCCACAAGAGGGCAATGATCCCTGCTCTGACAGTCAGTCCCACTCCACTGATGAGTTATGGTATGAGCCACTACTTTCCCACCCAGGCAACCCCTCCAACCCTTGAGGGCTGTTATCTAGAGCCCCAGGGGAGATCTCTGTGGAAGTAACAGCCTCTTGACTGTCACTCCCAGAGTCTACAGAACGCTTAATACCACCCAACAACTACAGGATATAGGCAGCTGAATGTGTGCAAACGAACTGTATTTACCTTTACAAAAGAGACTCACTCATTAGCATGCTGTACTACAGATGCTGACACGTCCATGCACTAACAAATCGGTCAGAGAATGACCTGTTCAGATAAGAATACTATATGCCAAAATGTTTGTTATGGTAGCATGGCCTGCTTTTATCAGTTTAATGCTTGGTTTCAGTGGAGTTCAGTGGAATGTTACAGGTGTGGTCCTCTGGACTGATCACATGTGCGAGGTAAACAGGCTTTTTATGTACTTGTAACGCAGGTGTTACATGTCACACTAGTGATGTAAACACCTCAGGAGGCTACTTTCAAATACAGTTTTTGGCAGTGTCTGTCCTTAATTTCCTGTCTTTTAACAATTTAATGATAATGGACAGTCTTTTCTCACTGGACTGTCTTCAATGGGGAAAAATCAAATTCAATATTTTAAGCCACAATAAAATATTTACATGTAGCATTATCTTACTGTCAATAGACTCTAAGATAATGAGACAAAAGTTAACCTTGAAGCTCTACAAGTCTCCTACTGAAGCATTTCTTTGCGTATTATATTCATGAACTGAGGACTAAAGGTCAGAAAATTGCACCATGGTGAGTCTTGTGACATACACAGCTGAGTAAAAGACAAATGAATTAAACTATGACACAAGGTTTTCTGCATCTCAGCCCTGCCAGCTCCTAGAGAAAGATCAGTTAAGATTATTAACAAAGATAAGCCAGTCATAGTGTTTAACCCTGGATGACCCCGCCAGATGGAGGCAGTTGTCTAACCACATGTAATAAACACAGCCCCTCCAGAACAGCAGATCTGCCTCCCAGCTTCCCACGACGACGAACTGCTGTAATAGTTGAATGAGTCACAAACCCCAAAAACACAGGTTTAAAATTAGATTGGAGGTGATATAAAATTACCCAGACATAAATTTGTCTCATTTTTGGTCGAATATATGTCTTCCAGACAGCTAACTAGCTTAGCCATCAACAGAGACGAGTTCTTGTGACACCTAGCAACAGGTCGCTTTCAAAACCAGTTTGCATCATGGGTGAAGAAGTCAGATCTTGTGATCAGCACAGTACCCAAGAAAAACTCTGTCAGTCAGAAATCATGGTGGCCATGATCTAAAGCTGAAATAGTTACAATCTGAGACTGATACACACACAGTTGATATACTTTTGTGGTGTATGTACTTTGTTCGCCTGTCTTTCAATGCGTACTGCCTTCTTGCAGTTACTGTCCCATGTAGTACACTAGAGAAACACTGTGGAGTAGATGCACTCCATGTCTTACGTAAGGCTGACACTGTGACATTTCTGTCCTAGATAATAGATACTAATGCAATGTAGGCCAGAGACAAGGATGGCTGAGAAACTGTCAACATAGCAACAGTTGGCTGCATTATTAGCCAGAATGCTGGTATTTGAGGTCTGTTGCAAGCTACTACCATTCCCAGGCTTGTATATTTACATAATTACCTCTAATCCTACAGGTCACAGTCACTTTGTAAACAACCACTCTCCATTATACAGTCCACCTAAACTGTTTGTTGTCTGTCTAATCTGGGCACATGCAGATATCTAGACACAGAATTCCCTTTGATTTGAATGACTGTTGACCTACTTCATTTCTGGTGTTATCTCGAGCCATATGTAACTTAAGAATAGACTGGGCTTCCCAGTACCAATGATGTCTGAGGAAAATCCCTTTTTTACACTTCAGGCAAAAGAAATTTAATAAAATTACATGAAAACTGACAACCCATAACTACATGTGGCTCTGCACTGCATCTGCACATGCCAACCATCTGGTAATGATCAAATGCTTTCCTCTACACTAAATTATTTCACCAACAAAAAAAGTTATATTTTGATTAAAAATTTATCCCTTCTGACTAATTCCAGTTTGAACACCAAAATATATCAAGAGGAAGTAGATATTTCCATGGTACTTTCCATCACTGTTAGTATTCACTCACAGAAGAGCGCTCCTTTCCAACACTTTTCTGTGAGTCTGTCTAGGAGCAAGTGTTATTTTCTTGTTGTGCGTTCATATTAAAGTAAGTTATGTAGAGATGCACATGTACCTCCGTTATGGTAACACCTGGTAACAACAACTGCTGGTACTCTGCCATCAAACCTTCACCCTTGTCTCTTACCCTTTAAATCCTGTTAGAATACACTTGTGCAGGAATGCTTGGTTGCAACAATACAAACACCATGACATGTATTTTACATTAGGCTGTTGGCAAATGTTCTCTAAAACATCCCCTGAAGTTCAAGGCAGCCTAACAGATAGGAGATGGAAACAGCTAACAACTTATATACCTAAAGAATGATATCCTCAGCTTGTCAAATTAATCCTGAAATCTTATCACTTTTATCCTTACCAGTCGCAGTTTAATATCTGGATCATTACCTAAAATCTGAGCACAGCCTCCAAAACGGAGGGCCTTTAGGACGCCAAGTGACACCTTAAACAAGTATTTATAAATTACTGAAATTAGTCATTTAAAAGTGAACTGTCTCAAGTCTATCTTTCACTTTACTTAATTGAATGATATACCTGCTGCACAAAGTTGCATCCCGCCACTATAATGTCATGCAGTAAGGAGATGTCAAAGGCAGATAAGCATGTAGTGGATATCAAGCTTCATGAAAGTCTGCCTGTTAGTCTTGAAAAAGATACATTTCTTAAAAATCTAGCAAATATTTATTTTTTAAAGTACTCGTTTCAGATATCTTTAGGATATACTGTACCAATTTTGTGAAAAGAAATTGACCAACCTGGACAGTTCACCTTGAAATGGACACAGAATTGTGACTGAGAGACTGGTGGGTCAGACAGACAATTTCAGGTTAAGCTGTGCATTTATTCAAGTGTTACCAAGGCTTCGTATTTTAATCCAGGAATTGTATCCCCACTGTCAGCCAATCAGCATGGTTTGTACATCAATGTAATAAAGAAGTGAGGTGTCTGGTTAGACTCACCTGGCATGATATTTTTATAGATGATCTGTACATGCTCATCCCGGTCAGGTCGCGTGTGCTCATGCCAAAACCCTATCACATGGCCTAACTCGTGAACCACTATTCCAAACTTATCACAGTTCTTGCCAATGGAGATGGCCTGAGCCCCATTACCTCTCTTGCCAACAAAGGAACAACACCTGGTAAAGAAAGCAATTTATTAGTAACACTCTCAAATGTTGACTACAGTATAAATTTTATAATTTTACATACCAAATTGCCTCTTTAATACTTCAATATCACATCTCCAAACTGATATGAATCCTCTGTTTTTATCTGCTAATGTATTATTGTTTTTCAAACCACTGGGGCGTAATTTGCATGCTTTTTACTGCCTAGATCTACTTGTCTGCTAAAATACCTTAAACTAATATTGATGCACATATACTGTACATGTGACAAAGGGAACTGTGCTGACATGATCTAGTGTTCAGTGTGTGTAATCAGATTGCAAACTAATTCATTATAGCTTAGGTTTACAAAACAGTGCAATTAGTGACATCTCATCTAGATGGCATGATGTTGTGTTGCTTCCCAAAATGTTGCATAACCAGAGAGTTTATTAGCATTTCCAGGTGAAGTCAGATTCTTGATTGAAATGTAACAACAACTAAAGTAATTATCACTGTGATAAATTATAAATAATACCAATCACATATTAGCGTTATGTTGTGAACACTTGAAACAATTTAATTTCACTTCTGAGGATGCATGTCCATGATGTGAGCCGCATGTCTGCATTTAAGAGCACAATTCCAGCAGGGATAAATTTAATCAATCTAAAAATAGTGAGACTCACCCACAAGGTTTCTGGGTAAAGACAATATAATTCTGATCCTCAGGCCGTTTTTCTATGAAGGTGACACAGGTAAAATTTTCCCAGTGCCTCATTGCCAGTTTGAACAATGTCTTGTCATCCCCTGTGAATGGGAAACCAGGTGTGATGTAAACCACACAGATTAAAAAAGTAACACTTAATGACACCCCCTTACTTCCGTCCACTAATATGGCATTAACCTGATGAGTAATGAATAGAAAGCAGACACAAAAAGTTTAATTTAGAATCATCTTGAAAATTATTACCTTTAAGGCATTTTTATTAAAATAACCTTCATTCAAAGCAAAGATATAAATAAACCACAGGCATTTCCAAGTTTCCTCTCTAAATGTACACGTCTGGAGATAACATCAGGCTTTACCTGTGAAATTAGACTCAATTTCATAGGGTATAACAGCATAATCCCACAGCCTTTCCTTCCTGGCCGTGGCTGCTCTCTTTCCTCTGTGATGTCCACCACTTGCGTTATCATCAGCGTGGCTTTTGCTGATCTGTTGCTGTTTCAGCTTCTCATAAAGTTGGCACTTCTTTGCTCTAAAATGAAAAAAATAAATCACTAATTAATATCAAGGCCTGTCTTGTGTCTTTGCTCTGAAAATCAGGAAAATGTAGCTAAGAAATTTCACAGGTAGATGAACAAATACCTCCTTTAAAATTTTATATGAAATCGTAATATGTATTTTTAGGTACAACACATGCCTAGTACACCACAACAAATGCAAACTTTAAGACATCATCAATCAGCATACTTGAAGGGAGCTCAATGTGATTATAAGAAACAACCTAATCTATGAAAACATGTTGTCCTGCAATCACACGTACATGTAAGTAGTAAGGTGGGCTGGTAAGAATGGTTTTTAACCTCAGTTAAGTTCATGAACTGGTTAACCATTCCTGGATATTAAAAGACATTCATCCAGAGTGCATATCTGAAATGTTAAATCATGGGAGGATGGCATCACACACAATCAAGAAGAACTAGCGCTGCTCTACAGCTGGGAGTAACAAAATGGAATTTAGAACTGATGTTCAGTTAGGCAGACAGGACATTACATGTATGTAAACCCATTTGCTGCCATCAAAGCAGTTTGGCAAAATGGCATCCTTTGAGGCAGCAGTGGTCATATTTGTCAGTGGTGGGGGTGCTGTGTTCTTGTGATGCTGTAACATCACACGAAAGTGGAAGCAACATCAAAAATTTATTCCCTTCGACTCGCCAAGAATTGCAGAAAAAATATTTACTCCTTGCTAGTGGTTGAAGGCAGGCTGACTGCGACATGATATGGAATTCCACTTACAGAAAAAAGGGCATATATCACAAAGCGTGTGAGTGTTAATGTGCCACACAGTAAAATGAGGGTCTACTTGTGCCTGGCTCATTAAATGTCATACTCAGAGCCTGTCATGTGTATGTAGGAAACAGTGTTAATAGGGTGGATTCTGCAGGGCAATGTTATAATGATCTACAGAGGAATCTGATCAGGCCTGAGTTATCTGGTATACCAGACCTGTGGGCCCCTGTTTTGACAGCACTGTCCTTCCTAATTAACCCTCCATGTCACCTACATCTAGTTTAACTGCTTCGTCAACAACAGACTGAAATTCCACGCCTTGTAAATCTTTCTAAAAAGCCAGAAGAATCTGCCAGGGAGATGAATCTCTGGACCAAGGAGACATCTGTCTCAAACAACTCTCAATGGTGGAGATTAGAGGCTGCCAGCTAGCTGCTCTTGTATCAACACTGACATATGATATGTGTATTTGTGGACTTGTTGAGGGTCTGACACTTGTTCACATGAGGAGAGTTAGGCTATGGTTGGAGGAGTCAGTGTCACACACACACACAAGACCTGATGCCTGCAAGATATGCTAAGCCCATTGCTGACATCTCTAATCACATGATCTTCTATCAGCCAGGATCTATATGCAGAACACCCACAAATGCTGTCTGAGAGCTTACAGGTTAGAGCTTATACAGGGCTTGAAGTTGAGATAAAAAGTCAACAAAACACTGAATGTAGGCCATTGAAAATAATTAAATGAGACAAAAGATGCACATTATCCCATTCACACTGGGGTACTTAAATAAAACTTCACATAGAAAAAAAAACACTGAGCACTTTGGACTAAATACCACATGCTCATTGATTAAATGTTGGTGTGGTTCGCGTTGGTGTGGTGCTTCACATCTGTGAATTACTCACACAGCATCCCTAACACATCCTTACATTTCAGAGAACCACAGCTTATACATGAAGGTGACATAATTATCAAATACGTGGGAAAAAGCGTGGCATTGTCAGAGAGCAATGAGACACCAATAAGCTGGGTGCAGCTGAGATGAGCTCATAAATCCTGTGTGGCTTTTCTCTCATCAGTGCCCTCCTGTTGGTGACAAATGATCAATATTTAACTGTCCATATATGGAAAAGTGTGTGTGTGTGTGTGTGTGTCAAGTAGTTTTCACAGGAACAGTATGCAGACAACTTAATATTCCTGTCATTATTGGTGTATATCTCTTTTTAAAAAAATTCTTGACAGCTTACAGCCTTTTGGGAATGGCATTATACTGAGTTTATTTACAATGAAAAATGTCTACAGATGATTAGCATGACCAATACTTGCATCAGATTCCAGTTAACTGTGCATGGAAATTAATTGCGCAAAACCAGCACCAAATACTTGTCACAAATCAGGGCAAATATACATGTCCGTGACGGAAACGTAGGCTTGGCTTCCACGCAGCAATCTGATGATGCAAGATAAAATTCTTCTAGGTAATGAAACTTATATCATATAGTAAAAATCTAATGAGACATCGGGTAAACATTCTCCATCAAACACCTTTCCCTCTCGCTCAAAATCAAACAGTAATCTAATTTTACTAAACCTTAAGGTTATCACTAAAAGCTGTCCCAAGACGTAAGAAGGTAAGCAGGCATTTCTTTGGTTTTAAAGCAGGTTTGTGATTATCACACCCCTTGCACAAGATTAAGTGACTGATATATGCTCCCCAGACTCTTGACTATGTCAATGGCGTGTCATTAGCACACCTAGAGTTTGCTTGAGGAGTGTGAAGGCATGGGAATACTGAAGCATGCCTTGTATTCAGTGGCCTGAGAATATCTGTGCATACAAAGTAGAAAACTCTCTCACCAGATCACATACATGTACATACTCCACAGTATTTATTAGCTCTTTACATGTCAGTATTAATGGAAGCTCTAATGCATGTATGTGTTTGAGCCCGAGTAGAAAACACACACACACACACACACACAAAAAAAAAGACAAAGCGGCATTTATCTGATGCAGTAATACCATGGTTGCCATATCATAAAACGGGTTAAGTCAACATCTGTGCCCACTGTAAATGACATATGAAACAATCAAGTGAAAGTGACATAAAAGTTACATATCTGCATGACATGTCAGGGTAGTACTTTTTTGTAGTAAAAAGTAAACCCAAATACAAAGCAGCCTCTCCAGGCCTCAGCTGCAGACATGACAAGTTACAAATTAGGTTCACAGTAATACCCATGGTTACAGGTTGAATCTGCTAACTGTTCAGATGAACAGTGACACTATTACTGAATCTCTATGCAAGCATCTCCCCTACCTACCAATGACCATCTAACCTCATCAGAGACAAAACAGGTCTTGCATTGTAAATTCATGGACTGAAAACCACACTAAAAGGTTTTTCAATGAGGTCATGATAGAAACATAAAAAACATCAGACTAGATTTACCTTCTCCCATTCCTTTTCCGTTTCCCTTTCTTTATCCTGTTGCACAACTTTTCAAGCTTTTCTAGTCTTCCTTTGTGTCGTATTTCCTCATTTTTGGACCCTGTAGACATCAACAGTTTCTTTGCAGCATTTTGAGTTTGAACTGTTTTTTTGCCATCCAGTAAATCATGAGCTGTTTTATTGCTTATATGAAGTTTTGATACTTGTTTCTGGAAGTCCTCTTTTGTTAATGCTATGTCTCCAATGAAGGCAGCTGAAAATAAATGAAAAAGGATTAAGTACTGTAACAATGCCAACAATACATTTTTCTTTTTTATATTTAACTGACACACCATATCACTTTTTTACAAGCAAACAGATCTAAAAGAGGAATGTACTGGACAGAGCAAACCAAAAATAATCTTGTTGCCTGACTGCCTGCATGCAGAACTTGCAACATTAGCTGCACCATGACAAAACTACCATGGTGATTTCCTACCTGTGTCCCTTACACTGGCAATACTGCTGAGGTATAATAGACTGGTAACCACACCAGCTATTCGAACAATCAACATCACTATTCAATGATTAAACTTTTGTCACTAGCTCCAAATGCCTATTGGTTAAATAACAAATCAACGATTCACTAACATGCTTAGGCCACATCTTAAACATTTGAATAGATTCCTTTTTAATGCATTTCTGACCAGGTAAATAGTGGGTTTTTCTTGAGTATTGGCGCACAGAGTAGTGACTACGTCTGGTGAGGATCCTAGGGTAGTGAGTATAATATTGCCATGGTTACAAAGAAGTGAGTACCACTGCTTTAAGTGGAGCAATAAATTCTATTCTGTCTAATTTAAAATGGCACACTGTTTGAGCAAAGGTATGTTGTTGAACAAATACAGAATTGCAACTCTACTTGACGAGACCTACAGAGTGAAAGCTAAGGACATGGAGTGGCTCCAGTCCAATCCAAAAAGAGGCTATATGACAACTAGCCCGAGACCATAGTCTATTTATTTAATTATTTGATTGGTGTTTTACGCCGTACTCAAGAATATTTCACTTATACTGAAATGTTTTCCTGAATAGCTCTCAGTTTATTCTGATTTCACATATGCATACAATTTGATTTATTTGATTTATTTGATTGGTGTTTTACTCCACACTCAAAAATATTTCACTTATATGACGTCGACCAGCATTATGATGGGAGGAAACCAGGTAAAGCCCGATGAAAACCCTCGACCATCCACAGGTTGCTGGCAGACCTACCCACTTATGGACGGAGAGGAAACCCGCATGAGCTGGACTTGAACTCACAGTGACTGCATTGGAGGGAGGCTTCTGGGTCATTATGCTGCACTAGCATGCTAACCGACTGACCCACGATCATGGTCTAAGGGTGGATCATATACTGATATGCAGGGATTGCTGGCCACCCTTAGCCATGTGGACTCATTTCAGGTATAACGCATGTAAGGAGGTACCCTCTCTTTCAATTCTGCAGCATGCACATTACATTCTCCCTGAACACATATAAAGCACCTAAATTCTGAAAGCTAAAATATTTGTGCACGTTCAGTGACAATTGCTACTTAGTGTTACTGCACCATTCTCATGTAAATTTTAGCCGAAGTCGAAAACAGGGTCAACTGGCACAGGCTGCCATGTTTTTTAAATCTGTGTCAACGAGGTGCGCATGCTCAGTGCAGATTGACCTTTCTGTGACATCATATCTTGAAATTAATATCCATAGTAAACAAATCTATGCCTTCAATCAATTTGCATAAAGGTCAAATATGGTCATGCGCGTACTACAACAACCCTGTTTATTTTGGTCAAGTTGCTGACATGTGAGCATAAGTCACAAATGGGAATTACCTTGGATTTACTGGTCATAAAGGCTACAGAATGTGAAAAACATTTTCAGAAGAACGGGGAATGTCTTGGTGAACATGGCTTATCTCAGTTTTACCCGGTTCATGCATGTCTTGGTTCATTTTGTACGGATTTTCGTTGCGAGGTTTCTCCACGATAAGGTATCTTTAAATACCACTATGGCAGGTTTCATTGATTTGAAGAAGGGGTACCTCGAGATGAGTAGAAATATTAACAGTATTTGGAAGGTGTAGTGAATAACTCTAATAAAAAGTGGCGCAAGACAACAATTTATTGAAACATGGAGTTTATATTGGACGGTGAGTCCTTACTTTCTTACCGATATGTTTAGACGAGGCTCTGTGTCTAAAAAGCTAAGTCACCGTCTCAATTTTGCGAACTAGTTCTCGCTCTACAGCTCTCCGTCTAGCACCATTTCTACGAACGGGAGCTGCAGTTCTTTGTCTAAATGTCGTGGGAGTTACTGCAAAATTTGAAGGCAGTGACTAAAGCCTCTATCTTATATGCAAAGTTTTTGCAAAGCAGCAACTTCATCATTTACAAAATCGTAACCACGTAACTCAATAAAACCCGTATTTAGCAGTTTCTTCAGACTGGTTATAACTTGCTTAACCTACATTCATCTTACCAAAAAACTGGTTAGATCTGTCAAATATACTTCATTAAAAAGGTGAAAGTTTCTAGACCTGCCAAGCGCTGCCCCAGGCAGCGCCATCGTTGTCTACAGTTGGCAGCGCCACCGATTCGTATTTCTAACTTTTGCGCTAATGAGATCACGTGGTACAGATGTAGTGTATTTTTCTCTTCGAAAAGAGCAATATCTACCGGAAAAGCATTGTGTTCTCTCCAAGTTTAAAACCAAGGACTACATTTCCCTTTTTACATACACGCCATTTAATCGCTGTAGAGTCAAAGACTTCTTCAGATCAATTCCAGCGATCCATAATTGGTAAGTCTCCACGTTTACGTCACGGAGAAGATCTTGCCTAGCTTTATTAATGACGTTGGGGAGCGGCACAGCTGAGGGCTACAGCATCCAGTGATGCTAATGAAGCGGGTACAACATACATTGGTGGGTAGCTAGTCCTGTCTATTGCCCTAGGCACACCTTTCCTTTCCAGATGAAAGGCATCATATGGGAGAGGGAGACGACGGGGAATTACAATAGTACAGCCTATATACCATCAATGCCAGCCGTACTGCAGCTGTGGCGCAGACTGAAGTCCACAGTTTACTGCTGTCTCACCATCAAAACATTTTCCCTCAAAAAAGAGAAGAAAACGCTATAAAACACTATTTATTTGAGTCTAATGTGTACAAGAAGCTGTCACTGAATTTCTTTGAATGACATTTATATTGCGGGTTAAAGGCTTTGGGCCAAGAACGGACCTGCAGTATTTCCCAGGAAAAACAAAACAAAAGGAAATCATGGAAGAATTTAGGTCCATTCGTGAGCGGTGGTTGGGTTGTGCCTGGATTTCGTGTTGCGAGTTCCCGGTTTCGATTCCTTGGACGGAAAAGGCATGTTCCTCGGCTACTTATCTGGCCAAAAGTAAACAAGCCAGACTGCACGTACAATAGGCAACTCACGGCCCGAGGAAATGGTCGCCACGCCAGCTATAGGGCTCACCCACAATACACGTGTCATGGAATAACTCAGTTTTTTTTTATCATTATTTGACCCATAAGAATTCCAAAGAAAGCGTGTCTAACAGCTGCTAGCGAAACAACGAACAAATGGCAATCACAACCCGTTTGTCCGCCCTTTTGTCTCCTTTCGTAAGCAGCGAATTCTCACGCAAATTTTGTTTCTAAATCAAGCTAAACCTGTTTATAAGGGTCATCCTATTACAGGATTTAGTTAAGATGACGGGTAGCTTGAATCTGGTGGATAAAATACAACAGATCCATGTATATCCATTATACCATGCAGCAATCCTCAAACCTGGCATCGACACTTATTTGCAGTTTTATATTCATCGGATCACTAAAACCTTACCCTGTTCATCACCCAGAGCCATAATACATCGGTTAAAAGATTGCTTATCGATATTACTTTCCATTGGAAACAGTGGAAACAAGCGTACATTTCCATTTAAATGTTCACCTGTATACACACTAGATTTCTAGAAGAAGCCCTTGTCAGTTTGGAACACTTGAGAATCGTATATATGTAATCTATAGAGGAGGATTGGAAGTATACTCACAAGCTTTGCACGGGTCCAAGTATATATTGGAGGTCCTGTGAGGCACTGTCAGTGGCACATTCTTACTCACTCTCTCTATCAAGCTGGCTGGCAGTGTAATGTCAGAAACTGACTCCCCGATCACAGTCATTGGACAAAAATAAATAAATGACAAAATGTACACTGAAATAAATAAGTTACCCATGTCTGTAGACATTTGTTGTAGTTTTTCTTTAAATACTGGAACTGGTCTTCACGATTAGTTTGCACGATATACAGACGTCGGCGGATGAACACAAGGGTCTTCTCGCTCACGATACTCGTATATGGGGTAAAAACATAGCCGGCCGTCGTCTTGCAGATAGTATATACATATGTATAATGTAGCAGCTAGCTGACGTGAACTTTGCGGACTGCCACCAGCGGACGGACTCGTAGGTTTGACACAACTCTCCAGTACATGCACCCTTTTATAGGATCCGTTTGAGTCAATGGGAGCAGGATCTTGAGTGAGCTCTGTGTCCTAGAGCGGCTCGTCAATGATCGGAGAGTACAACTGCGTGGCTGCGGAACACACCCAGTCCTTTGAGGCCTTCGGTCCTTATCCTTCCCTCACTCCCTTCACCATGTAACACAGGATGTCTGAAGCGCAACCGGGAGCTATCCTATGTCGACTTAGACTTTTTTTATTTCACATTTTAAGTGAATCAGCGATATAAGGTTTGAGGTCAGTGTTTAGTGGTTTAACAGTATACAGCATACATTGCGTTAGAAACCACGAACAGTGAATGGTAGCGAGAGGCTATTGGCCTCCATGGCACGGTGCTATAGTGTCTTCGAGTCGACCTCCAGGCGGTAATGATGTATGGCAGCCGCTCTGTAACTCCTCGCTCCTTGCAGTACCTAGCAGAGGGGCTTTTCTCAGCCGTGATCACTTGCCCAGCTTCACGGACCGCTAGATCTCAGTGCATGTTAGTCTGTCTCACGATGCCGATCAGGGTCTATAGGTCTGTGTTGTAAATTCCAGCAAAAGTTGTAGGCCTGCACCTAATATCTCACTCACTTGAAACAGGTGAAAATGAAAGAACATTAATCTGTGTTCAGAAAATGTTCTCTAATCTAGCAGTATATTGGCATATTCAGGACTGTGAGTGACAGCGCTTCCAAGCTGTATACATACTTTGTGTTTGCATTGGTTTATCCTTTGCTGTATACTCTGGCGCACGAGAACAGTTCAGTTCTGTGTTTGGGGGAGGGGCAGTCAGGCGAGACACGCCCACTTTATGACAATGTTGCCCACGACAGACAAATTGCTTACAATGTCCAGTGGTGTGTGAAATTGTCTTATGCTTAGGTCTCTGTGTTTATTGAATGAAGTATACAACTTTGTACTTTGACTTCATTGTCTGATTTATGATTCTATGCCTGTGCGTGTATACATATAATGGAATATATATACACACACGTATATCCGTGGTACATGTGTACTGGTAATCCTCTTCACGCAGTCACTGAGTACATTACCCATGCTCACATGGTATTTGTTACTAGCAAATACACTGCGCACTCACCCACAATTACACAGTATACATGTATAAGTGAGAGGTACTGTTGTCACTCGTATCTGTGACCTTACATGGACGCGATCGCCAGACACCACGAATCTGTACTATATGGTAGACTCTCAGGACATAATTCTCATATATAACTTGTAAATGTTAAACCCAACTTTCGCTCAAGGTTCTCAAACGGAGAAAAAAACAAAAACAAAACAAAACACACACACACACACACACACACACACACACACACACACACACCTGTCGTTTTACCTTACCGGTACTAATTAATGATCTCATACAGGTGGTCCTCTGTTAGAAGAGGTCGTACCTTAGGCCAGATCTTCAGTTTTGGTTTATTTTTGGTTGTATACCCAATCTTTAGCTGCAGCCGACTGTAAATTACATTCATGTTCCCAGCAAAGCTCCAACTGTACATACAAACGTTCACCACCCCTACCCTAAAAAAATCTCTCGTTAAATTCGTTATTTGAGGGATGAAGGATTGCCTTTCTCTCGATTAAATGTATTGATCCGTTCCTGAATTCGGATTAATTCGTTATCAGAAACGGATTAATTCGATACCAGAGACGGATTAATTGGCTACCCTGAGCGAATTAATCGCTTAAATCAAGGGATTGACAATTCGTCATCCCTCAAATATCGGATTTCACGGAAGATTTTTTTGATGGTACGCCACCTTGTTAAGCTGAAGTCTTCCTATAATGGATTACTATTTCGGTATCACTGTGATCAACCACTGTCTATCTCTAAAATGTTCCACCTGATCCCCTCTCGCAATGAGCTAGTCTCAGGATTATGGTGATCCAGAGCTTGGACCTTTGACGTGACCAGGGGAGATAAGGCAGTACAGAAATGTACCTCACCTTCCGGGTGAAGCTTTAACATTCACTTGGCTTAAATGAAGATAGTGTCCTACCCATTCTGTATGTAAAATTGTCCATGACAAGGGACATGTACCAGCAAATTTAATCTTGGTGATATTTGTAGACCTGGTACATGATAAAGCTAGTTCTGGAGGTGAAATCATTCAATCATTCAAGGGAAATCAATGTGCCAATCTATTTCTCAGTCACCCATTTTTAAACATTATCTTGAAGGAACACCATTCTTGTTAGACGTGAGATCCTTTCCTTTGACAGGTTCAGGAGAAACTAAACTGTCCAAAGAGGACTGGGTGGGTATATGTCTTTTCCAAACGGGACCTGAATTCGTTTCACAAGACG
The DNA here is from genome assembly GCA_016165875.1 of Acanthopleura granulata. Classification (NCBI taxonomy): domain Eukaryota; kingdom Metazoa; phylum Mollusca; class Polyplacophora; order Chitonida; family Chitonidae; genus Acanthopleura; species Acanthopleura granulata. The sequence continues at coordinate 29,383,640 of JABBOT010000002.1, forward strand.
ACGGCCTGTCCTGTGCGTCTATATATCGGCTTTGCTTAACAAGGCGGCCTGGTGTATATCTTTCTTATTCCCTTCACAAGGAACATACTGCCCGAATTCTTGACTCTCTTTCAATCAATGAAAGCTACCTGTATAGGTACATGATTCTCTTGCCATTTCGACCCATTGTGCGCTTACAAGAATCCCTTCACAAGGCGACCTGATAATAGTATTCGCCTACACGATTCCCTTTACACGGCGGCCTTATAACAGTATTCACTTACACAATACCCTTCACACGGCGGCCTTATAATAGTAATCGCGTACACGATTCCTTCACACGGCGACCTATACATGATTACCTTCGCAAGGGGCATACATAGTGTGCGCATACGCGAATTCTTTCAGGGCACTGTCTATAGTGCACGACTATACTTGATTTCTTCTACAGAAAGGAAATGTGTGACAGATTTACCTCACGAGCCTTTCAAGCTCAGGAAACTGCATGTCCGCCTGATTTCCTTTCTTCTACGAAGTACCGACTGGTAGATTTCCCAGAGGAGACGTGACTTTACACATAGGAAACTGTATTATCTAACCACTTCACATAGTAGGAGGCACGTAAAATTTTCTTCAAGGAACGGACTGCTTTTGAAAATTGCTCTTTCAGGATTTCTCCATACTTGTATTCTATATAAGAAGGTTTACAAGTTCTGTGTGTGAAGTTCTAACATTGGTATAATGTCCTTGTGCGAGAGGTTTGTACAGGCCTACTAATGCAGATGTATGGGATTGAATTCACATGCGCGTAAAATAACAACACACTAATAGTGTATGCAAAGCTGCTGTTAATTATACATTACCGGTGTGCATGCCTTCATATCAAAATTTTCAAAGCTCCGCCTAACGAAGTTGTTTTGCTGACAATTAATTGAGCCCCACATCAAGAGGCTAGATATTACGGCCATTAATCACATTATCCTTGGCTGTTAATTGGCACTTGTTAATAATGTGCCGCTAATCACAAGGCATGTATACAGCTTCCCTGTCAATAGCAAAACACGCGAAACACAGAGGGAAATAACTCATTACCGTGTGTTAGGGAGAGAAAGCAAGTCTGCATACATTGACCAAGAAAAACCGATTTTTTATTGGGAAGGGTCGTATATCGCAGCGGTTTTCTACTAATTGTTTACCAGATTAACCGTGCGTAAGCTTTTATGACTTGGTGTTTATGTAACCTAAAAATTTCAGTTTATTTTCTCTGTGTGTTGAAATCTCGTTTGCAGTAAAAAATTTTATAGTCTAAATGTATTTTTTTTGTATATAGATTCAGAAGAGCTAGAATATGTTTAGATTAAAACTATAGAAGACCTGGATGTGGAGTAAAACCTAAATAATTACGGTAGACCTGTCAATTTTTTATGTACTTTTGAAGGCCAGATGATTGATAATATCTTTAATTTATGGTATGATACTAATTAAAACTATATAAACACGACGCGAAAAGAATATATAAACACAGATAGAGTCTATAAACAAGTTTTGATGAAATTCGCTGTGTGGCATGCCTGATTGAAATGGAAATCCTTTCACTCTGTTTATTAACTGGATTAGGACCACAAGAAATCTTTTTGGTAGATAAACAATGATGTATTATGCTTTGAAAGTATGAATACTATGTCATATTTAGACTGATTGTCGAGTTTGGCACAAGGGCTAGTGTTTCCAGCCTATGGTAATCAGGGTGAAAGGCGTGTAGTCTATTGTTCATTCCTTGGCTATGGCAATGGCCTTTGTGAGCATACTAGTAACATATGGTACTCGTGTATTACAAGGAAACGCCATGCCCTTTGTGGGTAAACTCGTAACATATAGTACTTCCGTATAACAAGAAAAACCATGGCCTTTGTGGGCAAACTGATAACATATCGTACTGGTGTATTGTAAGAAAAACCATGACCTTTGTGGGCAAACTGGTAACATATAGTACTCCTGTATTACCACAAAAACCCTGGCCTTTGTGGGTAAACTGATAACATATAGTACTTATGTATTATAAGAAAAATCATGGTCTTTGTGGCAAACTAGCAACACATAGTACTGGTGTAATACAAGAAAAAGCACGGCCTTTGTGAACAAACTAGTAACATAGTGCTCGTGTACTACAAGGAAAACCATCGTCAATCCGGCTTGGGCCCGAGTCGCAATTGCCCGGGAGAAGTTACTTCATATAGTTCATCGCTGATTAATTTATGACAATTTCTGGACAAGCTGGCGACGTGTAGCACTTGTGTATTACAAGAGAATCATGGTCAGCCTGGCTATGCCCCGAGCTGCCATTCCGTCGGAAAAGATGCCTTAATGTTCGTTCCGGCTTTAGCTATGACAATTTATGGACAAACTAGTAAAGTATAGAAGTCGTGTATAACAGGAGAAGCATGGCCAATCTGGTTTGGGGCCGAGTCGCCATTACGTTTGAAAAAGGTACCCGATAAGGAAAAACAGGGATTCCTTACTTTCCTTTTACTTCGATAGAACACTTATTTACATATTTGAGCTTCATTCCGTCAATTTTGTACGGTTTGTTTTATTTCGCACTCAAGAATATTTCACTTTTATGACGTCGCTTGGATGAAATGACACACTTCCCCATAGGCACCTGGCAAACCTCCTGTGTTGAAGCCACCGCACATCTTGTGGCGGTAGGATTCGAGCCAGTGACCTAATTGATCAACCCAGTGGACTTTTGGCACAAACCTTTCGCTTGTTTCGCCAGTAAAGGCCCATTTTATTCCACAGAATTCCTGCCTTTGAACATTGTATTGCATTTCGGGAAACATATAAATGTACGTGGTTGTCGTGAGAATGATGGTGTTCGAGTGCAACTCAGGCACAAGAAGATCCCAGCACGGTAATTATGTGACAGCGCCATCTGTTACCACGTCGATAAACTATGTGCTTTCATATTACTGATCGTGCTAATTTCTTCAGATGGACAACTTTAACACACGCACTGTTTCGATTATTCCCATAAGTTCAAGCTTACCAAAAATAACCGTTTATTACCATCGGACAGCCGTCATATAATCAACTATATATCCTTTTTACACTGGCTAGCCGAGTTGGCATTAGTTTTACGATATGGGTTCTTCACTTTGTATAAGAATATCTTTTGTATGGCATGATTGTTTGAAGATTTATCATCCGTCCACCCACAGGGCTTGACCTTTGTCGTGTATCGTCTTTTGTGTGTGAAAACGTGATACCTACGCTAAAATTACCCGATTCAATGCTGGTGATGTCATATGTGGTGGGCTCTGGTGGGGATGTTGAGAGTTAGGCGTAGTTAGATGGCACATTTCCTGGTATTCATTTTTCAGAAAATGTCCATGAATCAGGCCTAATGTGATGTTTCGTTAAATGTGGACACGTTCATGTGTGAGCACACGTCTTTCTTATTTGTAAGTATTGTCACCTCTCTGCATGTGTTATATGATTATCGTATCAACAAATCCATACAGCCTATTAGGATACAATTATGCGGTAATTCTTAACGCTGTAATTATTAGCAATTTGAGGTCACACGATTGACATATATATCACTGACCGACTAACAGAGTACGAATAGGCCTGTTTATGTGGGTAGTTCGAGAGAGAAACTCTTTTGTTCGTTCCTCATACTGGAAGAGACTAACCTAATATACTAAACTGCACAGCATAATAACCGAACTTTGAGACGTTCCTTGCATCGGCTTGAATTACAGGAACTTGATTAAATAAAACTTTTGAGAGTAGGTTTACTTCTAGGTTTTTTGCGGTCAGTCTGTTACGAGTAATTGGTGATAGTACAGTGTGGGTGAGTCAGGTTGAGGGTTACAGCTGGGAACTGTGGGTAACCGCGAGGACTGAGTCAGACTCAGTGGGTGGGGTTGTACCCTGAGCGACATACACGAATCGCCAGACTTGATCAGCTACCAGACTCAGACATTTACCAAATATTCTGTTTACCAGTCGCTCATCGCGGTATTTTACAGAGAGAAGGGCAGGGCTTATGTACACGAAAAAACACTCATAAAATCGATTGCAGAGAGTGGTATAATGAGCTATTACAGAGTGACGACCCCGACATCTGGTGGTAGATAACGGGAGCACATACAAACTCAGTGTCCTTTTGGCATCATTACAGAACACTCCCTGGAAATCTACGCCTCAGACAGTTCAAAGCACTGTAGACAGGCAAAGCTATGTGAAAAACTCCCAAACTGACCCACTTATAATAAATTAGCCATTAGTTTTAATTAAAATTTCAAGAATGAATACATTTGCTTACACAGTTAATGTGTAGGTAGATTGGTATACGTGGAATCAAGGCAAATGGCAAATTCCATGAAAAACCATTATGCGTTTCATAATACTCACTACAGGACACTTGGTCGTCACATAAATTCACATGCTTTTGATGTTAACCCAGAAAAGGTAAAGTTTCGCCAAGTGCCTGTTTTATTGGGGGTAATTTGCTTAGCAGCAATCTGCCCGTGGGTCCAGCGTTCCCACAGTATAATTCCCCGACCCATGCCACATGATTAATGTCCTACATATTAGAGTGTAAAGTTCTAGAAGTTTCTCCCCACCAATTTCTCGGCGAGAGTCCAGTACGGCGCTATATTTTTCTGCTCTAAGTCCAGCGAGCACGAAATGGCGCCTGGTGTCATTGGATGAAAAAAAAAAAAATACTCATAAACTTGTTGTTTCTTGCAGCAGGAATAAATTTAATTTTGCAGAAATGATATACATGGGAAAAAAAAGAATATTTCTTTAAGGATAACGTAAGTTTTAATTATGAAAGTATAAAGGTGACGCTTTTGATGATAAAATGCAAATTAAATATGAGAGAAACGTCTGGACGTATGCCGTCAAGCAAATTCAAAACACATTTTATTTGATAAGAATCTGGTTTCAAAAACATAAAAATGTAAGAGACATGGTAATGACGTACATATCACACCGAAATAAATGGAAAACAGCACCGTCAAGCATTCACATGCAAAGGCTATATGTTGGGTATAATGTGAATCTTACCCATAAATAACACCTGAACAACCACAAACGACAAGTATTTACTCCTTATTACAGAAGATCTATATCTTTATTATATATATTCAAACTGCACGAATAATTCGAAAAGAATATGTAAGTGGTTGACGAGCCATGAAAGAGGCACAGCGAAGAACAGCCCAGGTTGATTTTTGCTCAGAAAAGGCCAACTTTCTTCTTCAGATCAATCTGCTTCCATCGAGGGAGTGAGTCATATTTTTGTCTGTCAATTCCGAAAATCTTCTCAAAATCCGTTGTACTGAGGTAATTCTAAGATTGAAACACAATATGTTATTTTAATGAATCTTCAAACAGTTTTGTCAATTTCAAAACTTCAGTACCAATCGGCAGATTTATAGTATGTTACTGCAAGCTACACCAAACTGATAAATGCAATTTCGGTATTCTTTAAATGCGGTGATGAAAATCAATAATAAATACGGTATACAGCAAACATTTTTAGATTTGAGTTGTGCTTATATTATTATAGCAATGGGGAACCTTTTCCTCATAAAGCATCTCAGGTCCAAACCGTGTTGTCTATTGTTCATTCCCACCTTTGCGATAACGATTTGTTAACTGACAACGTTCTCATGTATTACAGGTGAACGGCGGACAATTCGGCTTGGGAACGAATCGCAATTGTGCAGGAAAAGGTAGCCCAATATTTCTGATGGTGTCATTGTTTTACCTCTTTATTGGCGACATCTACGCCCTCTGGCGGCAGTCGACGCTTCAACTCTTCAAAGGAATATGTGCGGTTGTACTTCTCCAGTTCCTGTATAACATTAATACATACATTTCTTGGTAGAAAATACACCGGATACTGTTAAAATATGAATCACACGGTCATAGAGTCTCGTTTAAGGTAACGACGGCAGCTTCCTTGTCTTAGATTTTTATTTATCTTCGTTCGAGTAACAGCCACATCATCTTGTCAGGTACATATCAAACCCCCTCAGGTAAAAACCAACCGAGGCAGCCAGAGCTGGAATTGAACCTTCAACTCCACTGAGCACTGACAATTCCAAGTTTGAAGCATGATGATGGAGCACATGCACAGAGAACAAACATTACAAGAACCACGGATTTGTACATACTATTGCCTATACTGACGGCTTTGATTACACTATACACCGACCTCATCGACCAGGGTAACACCAGCATTTTCTGTCCCCAGCTCCTTCTTGATGTCCTCATAAGACTTCTCTTGCTGAAATCAACAAGAGATCACAGTATTATTCGATTTGATTCGTGGAACAGAACTCTGTTCTGTACTCTTATATAGTTCTTCATGACACACAGAGAGATTCTAGCAATTTTTTCTACATATGGAACCATCTCCGGAATTCCTCATTATTCGTTATCTCTACGGGGGTTGGTCTTATCTCCTATTTGTATGGGTGTTTCCTTCTATTTGTATGGGTGTTGCCTTTCGTTTGTGTGGGCGTTGCCCAATGTTTGTATGAGTGTTGCCTGTCGTTTGCATAGGTGTTGCCTAAAGTTTGTATGGGTGTTGCCTGTCGTTTGAATGGGTTTTGTTATTCGTTTGTGTGGGTCTTGGAGCATTCTCCCATGGCTATTTAGTGGTATATAAATGTATTAGGCCTACTTGACGCTTACAAACATTTGTGGTCTTATCCCCCGTGTGTGTAGGCCTTCCACCTTGTGTGTTCTTGACTCCCATTTTTGTTCTCCTTGACTCCAACGTTAATTGTGTGTTCTTGACACTTATTTGCACGATTTTGACCCCAGCCTTAATTGTGTGAGTCTTGATACCCAGTTTAACTACGTGTCCTTGACTCCCATTTGTGTGAGTCTTGACTCATACCTTGTGTTTTGTTGACACCCACTTGTTTGAACCTTCACTCCCATATGTCTGAGCCTTAGAGTCTGTAATTGTGTAAATCTTACCTGCCATTTGTCTGGATCCCAGCCCAAGAAGTGACAGGTAAAGCTTGGCGGTTCGTGGCCCTGCTTCACCTGTAGTAATAAAGTACTGTCCGGTGTGCGACCCGCAGGATCCGTATCGATGTATTCCTGAAATACATTAAATGTTAAATCCCGTTTTCCTGAAAAGCTCTGAGTGTATTCTGATTTCACAATGCATACATTTTGATTTATTTGCTTTATTTGATTGGTGTAATACGCCGTACTCAACAATATTTGACTTATACGACGGCGGCCAGCATTATGGTGGGAGAAAACCGGGCAGACCCCGGTGGAAACAAACGACCATCCGCAGGTTGCTGGCGGACCTTCCCACGTACGGCTGGAGAGGAAGCAAGCATGAGCCGGACATGAACTCACAGCGACCGCATTAGTGGAAGGTTTCCTGGTCATTACGCTGCGCTAGCGAGCTAACCAAATGAGCCACGGAGGCCCCCATACGTTTTTTGCATAGTAATACTGGCGAACTAACGTCAGTGAGGTCATTATCTAATCCACCAGTCTCCCGTCTTTGCCGAGTTTATAGATGGATTGATAATAATATGTCATTGAAGAAATATATAGATGCACCTTGAACAAAAGGAACAAGGCCTTTTTCATAAACATCGAAGAATTGTCAGCCTGGCGTTTCAAAACTGTACAGGGACTTAACGGCATTTTTGTGATATTTAACTATAATTTTGTGTTTAAGTATACAGGTATCTATGGTTTGTTGTCAAGGAAAACGTTTGTTAACGTGAGGTAAGCTGGGCCTTACTTTGGCTGTTTGTAATGCTTCCTTCTTCTCAATGGCATTGGCTCCTTTCCCCACCCAAACGTACACCTGGAACGAAGAAAACGCAAATAACGGACCAAAGTAGATTTTGGGGATCGGTGGATACGAAACAATGCAATTGAGGTCCATTACCCTAAAAGTTAAGTGTTTGTTTGCTTGCTTAGCCAAACCCAAGGTTAAATGTGCTCTTTTGATTGTTTGCTTGCTGTACATCGCCGCTTTCAGCAATGTTTTGGTCATATCAAGAGGGCGCTTCTTGTAGGAGGCTGTAAAGACCAGTATCTACAGTGTTGGCTCATTGGAACACAGTGCTGAAAACACCGGATATGGCTCGCCACAGTCACAGTGCTCAGGCGTCGGGTCCATCATACGCGTGCAGTCTAACACACTTGACATATCCCTACAATCTGAGCATGAAACCAAAATTATGCAACAAATTCGTTGATTTAACGTCTTTGCTGGCATGACCTGAGTTTCATCATCTAATATGGTAGCTGATTGATTGAGAGTCAAGCTGGAGGCTTGGTTTGTGTGTGTTAGATTATAGGCGCATAACAGCCCCATGCATAAGGTTATATACATCACGAATTTCATTGGCTTATTAGAGTAGGGTTGTCAACTTTGATCACAGTTCTGGACGAAGTCCTTTAGTGTAAAATATCAAAAATTTGCAAGTCAGAAATATTTTGATGTTTTAGAGAAACATATGTGTTGTTTATAATACATGAAAAGTTTTCTTAATTTGAAGCAGAGATAGAACTAGAAGGGCAATATCAAAAGTGCATGTGAAATGATGTTTGACAAATGATAAAAAAATTAGCCCATCATCATGCGGTCATTATATGAGTTTATTTTACGTCCTGTGTAAATCGCGTTCTCTGTCTCATTACATTCAGAATAACATGTAGACTCAGATCGCCATTCGTATCTAAGGGCGAACTGACGTCAACAAGTCTGCCAAATGTGACATTATTTAAAACCACAACTTAAGTCGCACGAGTCCGGGGGGGGGGGGAACCACGTGATTCACCGGATTCTTAAGCTTTATACGATGTGATCAAATTCCGGTATATTACTTTCAGAGGCGAATGAAATCAGCCAGGTGAACACAACTCAGCAGTTCAGAGGCTTCTTCACCTACTGCGCTCACACACTCTCATATCCTTCCCGTACGTACTTTCAACACTCTAGTATTAATCAACGCCGGATGCATTATTATTTTAATATAACAGACAGAAAGTAACTCCCGGAATAAGCTCAAGCCTGTTTAATTCTATATGAATGTATATAAGGCTATATTTACAAAATACTGACTAATATGAAGTTTGGACAGTTATACGACTCATTTCCTAGCTGTGTACAAAAAAATAAATTACGCCTGTGTGTGAAAACTTTCTGGGAGGTGTCAGTAATGCCAAGCCCGCATGGCGGATCTGATGTAGAGATTTACCTCATCAAATGTGTCCAGCAGGAACACATCATCTTCACAAAGGTCCTGAAATAGAAATTAGTCAGCTAAAGAAAATATCAAACAGAAAGTAAAGAAAACAACAGTCATGGTTTCATATTTTGTTATTCCACCCTATGTGTTTTTTCAGAAATAAATAAAAAAAAAATCAACACCCCAAGACGTTCGTGTTCTGTTGTGTTGACCTTGCCTGGGGAGAGCAGGATGACACGTGCATTCTTCACTAACAATCCCTTTTGCGGAATAACAAATTGAATACACCCAAACTCCATGGCATGGTTGGTAATGGTACACTTTCAGATCCTGGTTCTCTGATAAATTCTTCATGATGCGTGATTTTTGACATATAGAGAGCTTTGTAAACCTGACCTATACCCACATGACCTCGTTCGTGTTTTCCTACTACCTTATGCCAAACTTTTCGCAGCCCAAACCCATATATGCACTCAACCCCAAAGGCGATATCTCAGCACAGAGCATTATTGATATTGCGTACTTAATCCCCCGGAAGTGGACATACAACAGATGGTTTTATCACAGATTTACCGGAACATTATAGTCTCCAGCGACATCAACAAGGATTTCTCACTATACTGATATACTCACTATACTGTCCATCAAAATACAAACTCATTCCTCGTAAAAATTTGCGAGGGGAAACATCACAGGTTAAAGTCAAGTTCAACCAGTACTGACTGCATGACGCATGTTCGGACAAAGACCTGACGTGCTCTACATGTAAAATGAATGGCAAATATCATGTGTCTCAAAAACTGTAACGCTTCGATGACTAAATAGTAAGATTTGACTCACTGAAATGGAAATCAGGGATGTTACTATGGTTATCTCCCAAACACTCGATATGTATTCTATATGGAGTATCATGCATGCATACTAAAACATCGTATATCTGCGAGGTCTGTACCCTGACAAAACCTTATTTTGTTATCTTTAAGAAATTTGACATTTCTGGTGTTTTCAAATGTACCATGTAACCAATAAATCACGTAACTGGAAGGAACTTCGTCAATTAAGTTCTTAATACGACCGTAACAACGTCTTTACATTGAGAAAACAAAAACCCAATGATATAATGTGTTTCTCATTTCAGGACACTGCAACAGCTCATAAGTGAAATCGCTTGTTTGCATTTTGCTGTCTGTGCTTCAGATTTGTTACTTGGCTCTTAAGATAGCTGGCTATAAAGACATACTTAGGGCTTCCGCAGCCGAGGGCTTTAGAGCTCCAGTTCAGCATAACCACCTCACGCTGGTTTCCTCTCTAGTCGTACATGGGAAGGTCCGCCAGCAACCTTCGGATGGTCGTGGGTTTCCCACAGGCTTTGCCCGATTTCGTCTCACCATAATACTGGCCGCCGTCGTATAAGTGAAATATTTTTCAGTACGGCGTACTCAACACCAATCAAATAAATAAATAAATAAATATAGAGACGTATTCCTCCGGGTTCGCTTTCTTTCCGACACGACTCAAAAATCTGTTGTTTAAAGTTTATGTATATAAATGTTTTTGTTTATCTTTGGTTAATTTTCCAACTCTTAGTGTCCTGCATGCAGCCTTCAGAACAGTGTGCTGAACCCTGAACTTTTATTTTCTTCTTTCAATGTTTGATTTTTTTTCTCCCTTCATAACGCTGGTCGCCGTAGTATAAGTGAAATATTCTTGAGGACGGCGTAAAAAACAATCAGCTTAATAAGTAAATAAATCAATCAGATGGTTTTTTTTAGTAACGATACATTTTTTCATTGTTTTTCATAATTTTTGTAACGCACATGTACATGATGGACTTGAATATGTTTCTTGATGAATGCGAATTTGTGTTTTGTTCATCATAAAGGAGGCAGCAAACGTTGATATTAATCATCACCATTCAATAAATGATCTAATTATAGAGAGAGATGTTGTTAAACAGAAGCAGTTCTTTAACGGAATGCCTGCCTATGTTTAGTTGCTTTTACATCACTGTTACATAACGAGAATTTATCTGTACAGAGCAGGTTGTACTTCTAAAGCCGCAAAACCGAACCATTAGCGTCTGTTGCCTGGACTAGGCAGAGTGCAGACACTTAAGAATCAGGGAGTGTTTTCCTGCTCTGCACGAACGTGCTTTTTGGCCACGCGAGTATCACTTATCACGCATCCGATTGGTTGGCCTCAGTTCAGTAAAGGAAGTCCGCGGTGAGCAGTACAGAATAGGTCACAATGTCATAGATATCTACAGTATTACTATTCATCCGGAATTTAACCTGGTAAATCAAAGTCCAATTAGCAGAAATCAAAAGGCATGTACAAAGGTCAAGTGTTGTCGTAAAGGCGGATAACAACAGGATTTTTAAATCTATACGGAATTCTGATTGGTTTAGAGAGCAAGCCAGGTTGGAACGAACTAATCATATAGCCTATTAAAACAATTAATTGTTTTGTTAGGTTATATGCATTTGGTCATTATCAAGATCAGGATAAGGTCATTATCAAATTACATCCATAAAGCCAAGGTTGATCTCTGTTGATGCCCACGAGCAGGAGTGTTCAAGATTACGTCAGACCTCTTTTGTAAGACCTTTTCGTGTAGGGATCTATATTCTCTCTTTGCAATCTTATTATTATGTATATATATATATACTTAATATAATATCTATATATAATAGCGAAGGCTATTAAGTCAAATGTTTCCGGTTCTGCCTTTTTGGATAGAGCCAATCTGATTTAAATGTAACATCAGAGTTCCTACATTTACACATCTGCAGAATGCATCCCCAACTTTCCAAACCTAATATGAGTAATGCCCATCAGCGGACATCCGGGCATTAGCGGTTTTACTCGCGCCAACATGCTTTGCTCGCACGGACACGGCGGTGAAAAGATTGTCAAAATAACATGGTAGTTAATAGGGAACTCTGCTTCACGGCCTCCGAAGTCCAAAATTAGGTTTCGTTAATGTTCATAAATTACATATGCTATGCAGAAACTTCTCTAGTAAAACATACTGCAATTTGTGGTTATTATAATTGTTCTCAGAGTATTTTCCCATCCCTTCCCATGTCACTTTTCATCTCGTCGTTTGCTTGCCGCTACTTCAAGCGGGTGAAGTGCCCGGAGGTCCGCGTTCTGGAATACTCAAATAAAAGTATAGATCTATGTAAAGCTGGAACCTAACGACATAGAAATAAAAACTATTCTTCTTAATGATACCTTAATAGTAAGTTTCAAAGTCAATGAAGCATTATTTCAGCTTTAAAGGGAAAGAAAACTAAAACTATTTGTAGCCGAAGAATTAGTTAAAATTATCTGAAAATACCTTCATTTTTCCCTTTTCCCCGAATTAAATGCTGTCAAATTGATTGTAAGGTGGGACTCTATGGATCATGGTTATAATGTATCACGCCAATCACGTCACATTTCAGAATCACATTTTCATGGAATTTTGTGAAAGTCTCACAAAAATTATATTCAGATCTGAATATAAAGGTGTAGAAAGGGTTATGTGGCAATAACGTATAGGGCGTCTCAGTATTAAACATTCTCCAGGATTCTCTTAATGTATTAGAAATACACCCGCACCACATAACGTCTCTAGAAGCGGAAACCCCAAAATTTATGTATTTCAGTTATCAAAATGTGACGAGCTTCTATTTTCGATAAGGATAACTGCGAATATATGTAATCTTAATTAATTACGTTATTTACTTGATTAGTGTTAATTTTACGCCGTACTCAAGCATATTTCACCTGTGCAAAGGCGGTTAGCAATATGGGGGGCGGGGGAGTGTGCAGGCAGAGTCCGGGGAAACCCACAACCATCTGCAGCTTGATAGCAGATCTCCTTAAGTACCGCCAGACTTAAAGGTAACTGAGGCTGGTCTAGAACTCACAGCGACCGCATTGGTGAGAGGCCCCTGGGTTATTGCACTGCACTAGCCACTAGGCCAAGGATTAAAAAACTTGATTCAAGGAGACAGCTCTTTTACAGATTATTTTTAAAACGTGGAACAGACAATATTAAAGAGCAGGAACTTCATGCAGTTGTAAGACAGCCAAGAAGACAGGGTTCGGCAACTCTTTGAAAGGTACTATGAGAGTTACTTCCCCATGAATTATTAGATTTGCATGCCTGCTTAAAAGTCGTATTCAGCATCATTTGAGTCATATGACATGATGATAGTCCAGTGTGCCGGAGAGTGCGGATAAAACACATGTCCGAATTATGCCACATGACAAGCAGTATGAAGAAGACACCGCAGATGCATCAGAGGAGCGAGGACAAAACATTGAGCCCAAAAAGTCAACTAGGATATCTTTTGGGTGATTGTTTACAGCACGCACATCAGTCAACTTGCAGTATTTTAAATGAAAACCTGTAAACTAGTGAGAAGTTTGTTTTACCTCTTGACTGAAGTCCACGACCTCCTCCACACGGAATTTTCCAGATGCGTTTGAGGCTTGAAATAAACGAGGCGGAACGTAGGGCTTGTTCTGAAAACAATCAAAAAATTTTTTTCTACCACAGAACAATCAGTCACTATGTGTGGCCATATATGTACTTTCGTTGTTTACAATAAAAGAATGAAACGAACACTTTGAATAATAATATAAACACATAACATTTATAGACAGTTGTTATCAGCCCGATTCTTTCCTGGATCTTTTTGTAGCGCGTAGAAGTTGTGAAGAACTGGGCTCGTATCAATGACGCCACGCGGAGTTACCTCTAATCTCTTGGTAGTGACGTACTCTCCTTTTCCACCCAAAGCTTCCCAGAAGTCTTCCGGTTCCTCACTCTCATCTACCAATACAGGCTGTCTGGCAAAGAAAAGGAACCATCATTTAATGTTCGGTCTTAGCTCAAAAAGACCGTAAAACAGTTAAATGCATTAAATGACAGATACATTGAGGCTAATTCCATTCCATCATAACTTGGAGTTGTTTACGTTCACAGAGAACGGCCGCGACAGGGTTTGCCTTGCAAGCAATGAATACTACCACTGTGCGCAAAATGAGACACATTTTATAAGTTGATTAAAGAAAAGAACTTCGACGCGTCTTAAATATGGTGACAAATTTTTCTCGTGCGGATTGTGATAAGAAGTTCTAGGCAGACAACAATATGAAACATGTCAACAACCTCTTCACAGGGCACAGCGCGGTCCAAAGCTTTGGACAAATAGGATCATGAAATGTGTCCCCAAGCTCTGAGCAGGCAGCATCGCTCACACACTTACAAATAAATTCACAAGCTGTAAACAAAAAGTGCCGCGGATTATGTTTGTGTGACATTGCAGGTATATAATGAATCCACGTGCTCTTGGCAGGTGCCCACAATTTCTGGGCATATGATATTAAGAAATGTGGCCAAATGTCTAAGCAGAAAACGTAACGGATTGTTACCATAAGCTCATTACTCTGAAGTAGTCTAACAAGACGTTTTTTATGTATACACAGCATGGTTTATTACGACAAAGTTTTGATGTAAATTAGGATAACAATGTGATAATGAAACAACGTGCTAATAAATCAAGGAGTTGTATATCCATTAGAAACATCTTGTTAGAGTATTTCCTCATTTACCTCTAAATGTCACTCAAAAAGGTAGACCAAGGAGTCAGGCTCCTATAGACCGACTTTCGTTCATATCTCGTCGAGCAGAACAAGTACACAAACCTTTATAAGTCAAGCCCAATGTTTGGTATACGCTGACTCCACATGCAAGTCACGCGTTTCATAGATATCAAAACTTGCCTCGACAAACCCTCTTTAACCTCGATAACAATTATCTAGCCGTTGAAACTTCTTAATGGAGATATTAAAGCGACGCAGGAAATAATAAAATTTATACCTGTTGGGTGACAGAAATCCAATCATGTCTGCGGCCATTGTGGCCTCTTCGGGACTGGAACCCTGGGTGGTGATAAGAGTGACGAAAGGTAAGTGTTACGACTGGCATGAGAATACCTGTTGTTATAGATGTGGGCCTATTCCGACACAAAGCACATAGCTCACCATTGTTATGTCTAAAAAGATTTCACAAAAGTTCATAAAATTAAATGTGTCGCGTCGAGTTTTCATTGGGGTAGACCAATGTTAAGGATTAATTTTCTTCAAGAAAACCACAAGATAATTCCTGAGGCTATATTTCCTTCATTACCTGTCCCACCCACAGGAAGGTATCGTAGTCGTTCTCCAGGACAAACACATCATTGGAATTGAGCGAGGTGGCCACAGCGGGAACCTGCATGGACATAAGCGCAACACGGATATAAACTATGTCTGGCACTGAAATACATAAACCGGTGTTCTGACTAAACGATTAGTGTTTGAATAGAAACTAGTAATTAAAATAAGAATCTTTACGACTCATATAAATTGTAAAATTTCTTTCGTTCGCGCGTAATGCTGTTAAAAGGATTGGAAAATGTGGAATCATAAGAGTCTAAACGGGACAGCTTTTCAATTCACCGCTTTCAGAAGGCAATTATTACAGGTGATATCTGTTAGCCTACCTGGGCAGCCCTGGTGTTAAAGGCGTTCGTCCCCCTCACCTGATACATCTTACAGTCACCCTCGGGGGTCAAGTTATTAATTCCACCCTGAAAATAAAGTACTTATTTACAGTCTCGCTATTGGACATACATAACTAATATTATTTCACTGTAACGTAGACGTCCAAACTGGCATTCGTATACCAGCCGTCAATCAAAATGGGTGTTCTATGCCAAAATTGGACAAATAACCCAAACGACCAAAGAACTAAGCAAGTATATAAAATATAAATAAATTGGGATCAATTCATGCAGTCAGATGTTTTCAGTGATGATAAAAAGATGCAAGGAATGTTCTAGGTGGATGAATAAAATCATTGTCCAAACCGTGCACCATTTTAGCTTATATGACGTCATTAACAGGGAAGGGAGACTACTCTTACGGCCATCCTGCGTTTCATATTTAGTATTTTGACAGGCACAGGTTATAGAGTCCAGCACTCAACAGTTTACCCTCAGTTAGGGTTTACTTATGTCTGCTGCAAGGAGACCTGTTACAGATAGTTTCATATTCTAAATGGATTTAATTCTTATAGAAAGGCAAATCAAGTTTTAATGCTTTTTATCTTTGCTCTCCCTGGTTCTGGCTGTCTCGTCTTTTAATTGAAGTGGATGTAGTTTGAAAGCTCTGCAGGTATGTAATGTTGATGAGATCTCTTCGGAAAGTATTTTAAAAGAAAAGACAACACTAGGCCATATGTATATATGTATGGATAAAGTCAAACCGAACTCAAGGTCCAAAAAAACGTCACTTTTAATTTTTGTGATGTAGGATAACCCAGATGTTGCAGTTCAAAGTAATGAAATATGCCCAAGTAGGGAATATCGATCGCGCCGCAGTGCTCTCAGTTTGAACCAATCAAGGGCGAGATATTTCTATAACCCAAGAATACATCTGTTTCCGCTGTGACGTCAGGAATTCACCACTTAGCCATGTGGAAGCAGTATTAAATCAGCCGATTACGAGACAATTCTAATACACTTTAAAGCCATTTTCAACGAGAATGTGGTAGTGGAATACGTCTGGGATTATTCCCCAAGGTCTTAACCAGGAGGCCGCAATTTGTGACCTTGGATTGTAATGATAATGGGGATCGTACTTCGCACACATAGGAGTGTCTGGAGCGTAGGGTACGGATGAGGCGACATCATGTTTCCAGTCTCTCCCAAATGGCATATCCCATGGCCTCGTAAGAATTCCACACAAAAAGATGATTTATAGACTTATCAAGCAAGTCATAAAAAAAAGACGCCAATGCCTGTTTAGGTCTCTATGGACACCGTTTCAAAAATGACTTTGATTATACCCTTTGGTGTCTTTTCTGTTAAGCTAGATCGAGCAGAAAAAAGCAAAAGGCAACAGAGAAGTTTACTTACCATCAGAATAACCATACGGCCGCTAAAAATCCGCAAGAAATGCTCTGGTTCCTGGTTTTGTACCACTCGGACCTTGCAATATCAAATAATGCTATTATTACCATTCTACTGATTCTAGATACGCCGGATTACTCGTTTATGCTTACATATTACAATATTTGGGTTACCATTTGACCCCGACTTGGCGACAACCTTATGACGTGCAGCTTGTATTACGTCTGTGCGATCAGTGTAGTCGAGAAGGTTTGAAAGGCTATCACTTTTGCAGCTGAAACAACTGACAATTATCTGAATGAATGATCATTCTTAGGTACCGAAGGGATATTTGTTATAGGGATTAAGCCTTATTAAGCTTTAGATAAATCCTCTAGGCCTGAATGTGAATGTGTATTAAATGTGATGACAATATTTTGAGTAATTCCAGACCACACTGGAATAAATATCTCTGAAATTATTTTATTATTTTTTGGCCTCTCTCTGCTTAAGCCTAGGTATTAGGGCGGCGAAAGTTGTTACTTGTTATACATTTACTTAAACTGTTGGACTAAAACCCTGAGATAATGGACAAGAGGCCGGATTTCACGGGTTAAACGCGACCATTTGTCAGCTGTCACACTGTCGTCGCTGCTATGGTTTCACTCCGTATGCTCTAAGAGTGAAACACAGCTACCTGTAATGCTTCACCAGCCAGCTCGTTCTCGTCTAACATCTGAGAGAGAAAGGCGGACGCTGCTCGCTCATCCGGGGTACTTCGTGAGCCCTACACAACAGGGACAAAGAGTACAAAGGTACCTTGCTGCTTGGACCATTTGGTTGCAATTTTGAGGACAAAATGATATGTCTAAGTGATAATAGAAAAAACAAAACACGTTTAAAATATGACACCACAAAATGGGAAAAAATACGGTTTAAGGATTGAAAGGATTGCAAATAAACCATCTGTTATTTTCAGGTTTCATTGAACGAGGGTTAAATTTCCTCGAGACCGAAAATTGTTTTTCATTACATGGCATGTTATTACCTGAGAAGTGAAAGCGCATAACATAACACCTACCTGCCAAAAGTATATTATGTATTTTTCTTTCCGGTTGAGGAGGTATGTGTACAGGATGATGTAACAATCACCATTATAAAACACACCATACAAATCTTCCCTGACAGGATTCATGTTTTTCTCTTCCACTCGCCAAATCTGCCAACACAGAAAACAATATTCACACTGCAGTGGTGAACTCAAGTCATAATTCAAACGTCTAAGGGGTGTATTCAGATATAAGCCTCTTCATAAATACGATCTGTTTCGTATTTGGTCCTTTTTACGACAAAAGAAACAGAAATATCCTATAAACATGGAATGTACACAAGGAAAGAACATGAACTTCTTCGGACGTATAAACGTGTAGGTGGAAGGTCCGTTCAACCCGCACGCTCATAACAAGTGCAGTGGTTTGTATTTATCATAATGCTGGAATATTTTTCATTTTTTTTAACAATAACTTTTTTTACTACATATCCGCTGACAAATATTATTTGATTAGCTGCATAGACTTTCTTGGAACATTGTATTAATATCAGTAGTGATAAATTTGCTTCCAGCTCTCAGACTTATTGAGTCATTACATCAAGATATTGATATTGAGTCATTATTACATCAAGATAATTCAAAGTTGGGGATAGTGTCACCTTGGTTTGGCCGGAACCGTTGTCAGGTAGATTTTCTTCTTTCCTTTTCTCACGACGATGTAGCTCAGAAGTGTTAAACTTTTCCTCACTGTATTCTGTAGTTTAAAACATTTCACAAATATGGTGATAACACTGGCTTGATGCTAACGTGATAAACATGAAAATGTTTACAAAAATAACATGTTATGTAACCCCAAGTGCGCAAGATAACTTATATTTTGACGTTCCAGCAGTTGTTTTAGGAACATTTAGGTGCAATTGCAGCAGAATACATCTTTAAAAATTTCGGTGTCGTGTGGGATTTATCGTGACCATGAAGTTTAGAACAGATTTGTTCACTACAACTAAGTGATGATACCCACAAGAGTCCGTGTCATGTCAAGCGCATCCTTTCCATTTTAGGACCTGAATGACCAAAAGGAATTTCAGGGCGGGCATCAGAAAGTTGGGTGGGTGTAGGGCTGGGGTGAGGTGTAAGAGGTCATCGCGCAAATCAACTCATTCACTGATGTCCCGTTGTTGTTGGCTACTTACTGGCTATGGACTCCATCCGTTGTGCCTTTCCCATCCCCACCTGTGCATTTGGTTCCTGCCATTTACTGAAAAATTGTTTAAACAAAGGCGGCTCCCCGTTTTCGGCCACCTGTGTGACCTTTGTCCAGTTTGGGTAACCACGTATGGCGAGGAAGTCCTTCAAACAAAATGATACATGGTTGAAATTAAAGCAAATAAATCATCAGATTAGCACAATTCTGTGAGATCTACACTATGTAATACAGTTGTATGTAAACGTCAAAGTATTTGGAGATAACTAACCCTTTGCCATGGGTCGTTCATGTTAGGAGACTTGCTAGACACCAGATGAGATGCGGTTCTCGGTGTAATATAGACCGCGGTTATGGAGTGAAACATTCTTGGATGCAAAACAGTTATAATTCGTTATTTATTTATTTATTAGAAACAAAATAAATATGCCAAAAAATAAATGCATTTCACTATGGCAGTCTACTGATCAGCGAGTTCACGTTGTATTGGCAGATTCCCATCAATTCGACAGAGAGTAAATTGATAAGCTGTACCCTTCATTCAGCAGACGTTAGGGGAGCGATTACAAGTGTCTTGCATTTATTAACAAAAGCGATAATTACCGTGGCGTTTTTCCATGCAGACTTTTTCTCGTTCTTGGTGCACTGTTTGCCCACCCATACCCAGATTCCACTGGGCCCAGAGTCAAGGATAAAACAATCCTAAACAAACAGGTCGAAGTATTAAGAACTGATATTTACACATATGTTCATAGCTCACTCCACCACAGGTTTTATGTTCAGGAAATTTGTCATAACTATTTTCTTAGAAGAGACACAAATATACTACAGTATAGAATACAATAATACAAGGAGTATGAACATAATTTTCGCTGCTGACATTTTGCCTTTCAAAGTTTAGTTTTGTGCACATTTAGAGCTTCTTACTCTTGAATCAAGGTGTTCTTGTGTGAAAGGTTTCTCTGCGATCTCCTGAATTTCTAGTGTGCCGCTAGCATCGGAAACCCTACAAATGCATGAAAACATCAGTTTAATCTATACGTTGTATTACACTGTAACAACAGAAGCCGGTGTCTAAAATGTATTTTCTGAATAAACAGATAATAGTAAACAGCCGAAACCCAAAAGTTCTTAAACTGTGCTCTGCGGGGTTTACAGCTAGAACAAGCTCTCTAGATATAAATGTACAACTCTGTGACATGTATTAACCTGAAAAGTCGGACGTCCTCTTGTGACATCCTCTCAAACTCCCTGTCGTCGCCGCCTTCCTCCGCGGACTGTATCGGACATTTTGAGCCTAACTCTTTGAAAAACTTTACGTCAGCTTCCCATCTGTCTTCATCTGATTATTTAAGAGGAGAAATATAAGTCAACACGTATTTTCAGGAAAGAAAACATCAGCCTGGGTTTGATAATTGGACCCCAAAATCAGTGAGAGAAAAATAATGGTGCTTTTACACTCTAAATTCCTCTTGGTAGGATTGATTGGAAACTATTCGGAGTACCGATTATTCATGCTGACCAATGTCAGTCTGGTAAAATTTTCCTGCCATGGGTTTTGAACAGTAAGCTCAGATCCAAAAGGTTTTATCTAGAATATTTTGTCGTACAACTGAAGTCTTACCACCACTACTGTTACAGTAACTGCTGCACACGTCTATTTCATCCGTGGCAGATCATTCTCTCTCCTACATTTAAATGTCTGTAAGTAACAGTGAAAACTTTTAAAGTTTTTTGCCCTTCACTGCGCAAGTCCTAATTTATAATACCGCTTTTCAAACTCTCGTATTAAACAGTGCTTTTTAACTCACCAACAATGTGTATGACGGCTTTCCCACCTCTCTCCTCATCTCGGATACGTCTGGCAACTTCTGTGCCCTAAACAAACAAGTAAATAAATTATACTTTGATGAATCCCCTTTAAAAAGAGCATACCGATATATCACTAAGATGTTTTTGTCTGATTCACAGGATTGTAAGTCTCCACTTAAAGTTGACGTGGCGGGCTGAATTTATGTACATAGTGGTGTTTCAGTGAAACGCAATACTACAACAAAAATATTAGTGTTTCACTGGAAAGCAATACTGGAACGAAAAGAACAGCCATAGCCCACCTTAATTATGTGTAGATACCAACTGTCTTAACCTGATTCTGGTGAGTGGCCACGTCTCAACCTAATACTCTCGGATAAAGATCCATCTGAACTTGATCATCTCTAGTGACCATAAGTCTCAATCTGATTTTCTCTAACACCTGTCTCCTTTTATCCTCTGGTTACCACCTGTTCAATCTTGATTCTCTCCAGTAACTAGCCCTTTCACCTCGATTCTCTCTAGTTACCGCCTGTCAAGTCTTGACTCTCACTTGTAACCACCCGTTTTACTCTGGCAGTCTCTTAAGTAACAATTCCACCGAACTTCACACTCTCTAGTGACTACTCGCTCAATCTTTACTCTCTTTAGTAACCATTTCTTTCGCCTTCATTCTCTCTAGTAACCACCTCTCTCAACCTAATCTTTTCTAGTATCCATCTCTTTCATCCTTAGTTTTCTCTAGTAAAACTCTCACCTTCACGTTTTTGAAGTAACCATTTCTCTTGCCTTGACCTTTTGTGGTGTCCTCTCACTTTAAGCCCCTCAAACTTCTCTTACCTTGATCTTCTCTGTTCTGCTGCTACCCGGGCCGCTCCATACAAATATGGTCTGGCCACAGTCCAGTATAAACACATCCCCTTGGTTCAGCGACTCGCAATGACAATCAACCTGCAACACATCACAGCATCTCAAGTCGTGTATTAAACAAATGCCCAGTCATAACGACTAAAGTGTACTCAACGCCACTTTACCCAGTATTGTATTAGCGAAGAAATTTCTTTCAGCTTGCCACGTACATGTACATATTTGAAATACGTATATCGAACAAGATCCCAGATTTGGCAAGTTCGTTTGGGTTTGGTAATACAACACCTTAGCGCTATATATTCGGTTGTTTAGTACAACACGTCGATTTCAGAGAGTCATATTTGGTCGACGACATTACTTGTTTCACACGGATATTGCGTTTGCCCTTGATTTGTAACAGTTTCTTCTCATATTTTCCTCTCTCCACTTTCTTGAACCCGGACTCCACGCCCCCTTCCAAATATCTGAAGGTAATAATGTTCATTGCAAATCAAGTATTTCATAACAAACTGGCAAGAGAAAGTATCCTAACATCTCAAAATTCTTGTAGTATTTAGAATACCTTATAATCTATAGATCATCAGAGGGACAAACTATAATCAAACTGGCATAAAACGCCATGTCCAGAGATTCACGTAGTGATTCATACATTAATCGTCATTAAATCATTCAAGGTCATTTTTTGTAGGAACACGGCATTTGACATTGTGCCAGTTAAACTTCTCTAAGTAAATTTATTTCCGGTTTCTTTTGATATCGGTTTTACAGCATTGAGTGAACAACACTATCACTGGCACTGTAGGAAATCTTTATAAGATAAACTTTGATAACTGTACATATAAACTAGTAGGCTGTGAGATGCAAGTACAGAGACATTGTGCTTAAACTGCAATACCTGTAATAATTGAATTAAAATTACGTGAGAACTACATTAAAGGTGTACGTCAACACTTTGATAACTGTAATTTTGACTGGAGAATGTATTTTAAAAGTGGTTTAATGGTCTAAACATCGGGAACTGTAGAACTTGAATGAACGGTAACCAGAATATGAAAGAATATTGGTTTACGAAATATGAGAAAACTGTTCCCA
The DNA here is from genome assembly GCA_016165875.1 of Acanthopleura granulata. Taxonomy (NCBI): domain Eukaryota; kingdom Metazoa; phylum Mollusca; class Polyplacophora; order Chitonida; family Chitonidae; genus Acanthopleura; species Acanthopleura granulata. Next base: position 29,406,842 of record JABBOT010000002.1, read on the forward strand.
GAATATGAGAAAGATAAGAGATAAGCCATATCATCCAAGACCTCCTACCTGACACCTTTCTTGAAATATGATAAAAATAGCTTTGATTCATGCTCTTGAACCTGTAATTATAACAGAAAAGATAAGCAGAAAATCCATACAAACAATAACGAATCAACATAACATTTCAAGCAAGACTTTTACAGCATTTGTCCTAGATCCCAGGGAAGAAGTGATTTCATACAATGGCTATATGGAGATTGTCAAGTCATCATATAATTAGGCTGGTTATCTTGGAATGTGTCTCGGTCCACCACTGTATGATCGTTACTTACTTCTCTGTGTTGTACAGGCCCACCTCCCAAGGAGTCATCCAATTCTACCGTCTTGTAAGCAGCCACACCTTGTTCATCCTACCCGACAAAGAGGAGCAGAATGTTCTAATACAAATCTAACAGAGAGTAAAACCAGAGCACGACAGTATGATAGATGCCAAATGATCAAACATAACCCATGAAATACGACCTCCTGTCAATTTACATGTACCTCAGTTAAGGTGGAAGCAAATGGTCCAGTGTTATTTCGCAGACATAACACAGATAGAGAAACGAAGGTGAGTTTTTTTCTCATGATTAAGTTTCTTTGTTTATCCAATTTACTTACATGTATACCACGACGGTCATGTCGTGTTTTTTTGGCGGAGCATGTGAACGACGTATAAGCATTTAAATTTATTCAGCGCGTCTGGTACACATTAACAGAAAGAAATCAATACCTGTGATGTGTTTTTCCCCAGCCAGAAATGAATATCCCACTGCAACTTGTCCGATCCAGGGACTTTCTTTGTCTGAGTAAAAAGGTCAGTTCGAGTATATCAGTTAAAGGCAAAGGAACGCGTTTTCTGTTTAAATGTCATGAAGTATTTTATCAGTTTCAGTCATCTTCAGTGGGTAATGGAAAACATTCGTATATTATATCAGATAAAGTTACCATGCATAGACATGCATTGTGTGCAGTAAACACTGACAAATACAGCATGTCTCAACACACATACCAAGAGCCGTTGTATAAGACGATCGGTTCTAGGTATAAAGCCAATACATACTTGCATTTGAAATCAAAACCTCTAAGGCTTATGATAAAGGTCTTGCGTACATGATGAATGGAAGGTATATATGTTCCTACATACAATATGATTGCATAATCTCATACAATACGCTCAGTTTGTTGCCAGAATTCGTCATAAACTTTCCGATAGAATTCTAGGCTTGCAAAAACATATCATTGTTAGTAATTTATTTGGCTGTTGTTTATGCCATACTCAAGCATCTTTAACGTGTACACTGGCGACGAGTTATTTAAATGAAGGAACCGGAGTGGCAAAAGTTTTTATTTTATTTATTTTGTTATTTGGTGTTTTACGCCTTACTCAAGAATATTTCAATTATACGACGGCGGCCAGCATTATGGTGGGAGGAAACCGGGCAGATCCCGGAGGAAACCCACGACCATCCGCAGGTTGCTGGCAGACCTTTCCACTCACGGCCGGAGAGGAAGCCAGCATGAGCTGGTCTTGAACTCACAGCGACCGCATTGGTGAGAGGTGGCCAAAGTGAACTACCATCTTATATTACTCAGGAACTTTCACACGAGGCTTTTCCACAAGACTTCATGTAAAGCGACAAAAGAGGCGGCCGTCGACCGCTTTTTGCCATTAGCACCCGAGAAAATGGAGATAGGGCAATTTCCAGTTCGAGTAGAGAATTGCATTTACGTCTCGTACTTCAAACACTGTTAACGTTGTTTTGTGTACCAGTTTGTATGTGTACATACTTACATGTAGAAGAATGTAGGAATCTCCCGAATAGAAGTCACCATAAGTTTTTGGATCTTGCGGCACAACTTTGAGTTTCTGTTGAAGAAAGACGTTAAACACGTTTGTGAATGTAAATATTGCACCTCATGAAAGCCTAATGATGGAAGTTCTTCCCATTGGTTAGGTGTGTTGAATAAGTATTCATTCAAATTTGAAGCTATCAGTAAGGTGAACTTTTAATATGCACCATTTGCAAGGAAAAGCTGAACCGGTGATTACGTTTTATTTCCATATTGGTAATATTTCGGCCAGGAAAGAATATAGGCTTACAGATGGCAAAAGATCGCCATGACTTCAGCTTTGTCATTTGGCTTTACTTTAGGTGTTTGCAATTATCCATGAGCCTAAGCCACAGAAAGAGGCGCTCATACATACTCTGGTTACAGGGTTGCTCGTCGCTGGCAGAATAACCTTCGCATTAACGTCGTGACCTGGTTAAGCCCTCGTCGTTTACAGTGAACGGTTCTATGATTCATATGGCAAGGTGTTTTGTTTTTATGTTATTGTACATTTTTTGAATACCGCTCACGTGTGCGGTTGGCAACACCTGTTCAATGTAACCAGTGAATATGACCTCACCTGCTGTGGTTTGGGCTATTTAGGTCGGTGCTATCTAAACAGTCGACAGCTATGCTACCAATACCCACAAACAATGAAAACTTCGACGCGATAGACAGTGCCATCAAAAAAGGAAGGTTAGGAAGTCAAAATCAGCTTTTTTTTTTCTTTTTCCACGAATCGTTTTATGATTCTTTGGAACGGACGAGTTTTCAGAAAAGAATGATAATGTTTCCCTGCCTGCTGTGATTAACTGCATCAGAACAGTTCAACTATAAATCAAGCCGGAGCAAATACGCTGAGATCTGACAAAGATACCCTGTTTGTCGTATCGATCATGGTGCGACCTCCGTGGGGAATTCGTGCTAGACTTGTCAGCCATAAGGCGACAGAAGGTTGTAGGTCATGGTTTGAAACTGTGTTCTGCCATTACACAACGAACAACAACGAAAAAACGTACTGTGTTTAATGTGGAAGTAATACCTTACGCACGAGTTCGTGTGAAAAAGGTTTAATTCGGCTATTTTGCAAATGCTGACAGATTGAGTTTGACGTCATTTTGTCAGGCAAATCAGAAATGTGACTTTGTTACATGAAGCGTAAACGAGTAATTTAGACTATTTCATAATTCGTTGTTTGTAATGTTATGTGATGTTTTGTAATGTTAAGTAAATATCAACAATAGATACCGTCTTTCTCACAAAAATACCGAAACCTTACCTCAATTCTCCAGATTTCCAGGCCTGGTGATTGGCCAACACCAATGAACGCAGGATCAACAGCTGTCATTGTCAAAACAGAAAAAAGCACGCACAGAATGACTGTCTGCAGCACCTAACTGTCTTACAAGGGCGATGGAATTTCCAAAATCGCTACCGGTGCTCTTTTGCCTCCTGTCGCTATATTTTCCACCGATCTACAGCTAACTAAGCCCCGATGTGGACCGTCTCTCTACAGTTATTGCCTACAGCGTGGTCTGTTACCACTATAGCAGTTGTCACCTTTTCGAATGATGACGGCCGATTTGGGCCGTGCTGAAACCTGGGATAGCTGTACTTATTGAATATCGATCCTTACTTTCACTTTACCTGCGAGGGTCCATAGTGGTGGGTGGTAACAACAGGCGTGTCAGCAAACGCAACAGCAGACATGACATGACAGTATGCATGCTTAATTAACATTAATGTAAACTGTATCACTCGTGGGCTTCAAAAGTTTCTTCGTTTTTAGAAATCCTCGTCTTTTGGAAATAACTAGTCCGAGTAAAGCTGTCATTTAAAGCGACTTGCTGCCGAGGAGTTATTATGTTTAATGCAGCTGTTACCTCTCTGCAATTAGTATTGATGTGAAGCAAACCCATGCATCTGTGAATATTAATGTTATTGTGTATTGGACTCGCATAACTGGTAACAACAAAAAAGTCTGAAAAAAAAGGCTGTATTTTAAACGGACAGCACGATAAAAAAATACTAAAAATGAGTTCCGGTTGCGTACTTTTGAATGTTTACATCACCTCTTGCTGAATGACAGTAAATATGAAAATTAAGGTTTTAATATGCATTGTCATTTGAAAATGAATAGATAGGCGTTACGTGAAATGTGCAAGATCAGGAATAATTTGGTATATTGGAATTTCATATACTTAAAACTTTAATATAATTTTTGTAGATCGAGCTTAATAACTTGGAAAATAGATATAGGGTAAAACATCTGGTTAGATTAGCAAAATTTTGCCGTACCAATAGAACAAAGTCCTTCAGTGTGAAACAGAGAAAAATCGAGTGAAGCGATGCCTTCGGGCTTATTTCCATTTCTACTGCTGTCTTTAGCAATTCATTCCCGACCACTGTCGGAATTATCGAATGTACATCGAATGAATTGATTCTACGTAATGAAAATAACTTTAGATAGTAAATGAGATACATGAACATGTCTGCACCAGCAATAACATGTGAAAGCTATGTCATAGCATGACAGATTATAGAGAATGAAATTTAATGTGAATGAGGAGTGATATGAAAATCACATATCAAGGGTCGATAATACACAAATGATATTATGGGAGAAAATTATTAATATTTTATGTATGGTTATATACGCCGAGTTTAAGATCTCCACAAAAGGAAAAGCATATCACTAAATATAACAGTTTATTTTTTATTTATCTATTTGATTGGTCTCTTACACCGTATTCAAGATTTATTCACTTATACGACAGCGGCCAGCATTATGGTGGGAGGAAACCGGGACGGTAACTGAATGGCAAAAAAAAAAAGAAAAAAAAAAAGGCTGTATTAAGTGTTGGGTCCTCCAAACGTTTGGATAGCCGTGGGTTTCTTCCGCCATCGCATAAGTCAAATATTCTTGAGTACGGCGTAAAACACCAATGAAATAAATAAATAAATATTAAGTGTTGGAGAATAGGGTAGCTAAGTTCGCTGAAGTCAAGACCCATCATCATACCGTAGTTACGACATCGAATACCGGAGATACAGTAAGTCATCTCATACAGACCTGTAAACGTACACTCAGATATTGTACATACCTACAGGAAATATACAGACTTGCTAAACCGACCGTGTGACCTTGCGGATGAGAGGCACGATCCGTTACCACTAGTACAAACAGTGGAGAAAGCAAACTTCTCTGTGTGTTAATGTCAACCTTATTGTTACACGGTTCATTTTAAGAAATAAGAGAGAATGTTAATGTTTAAAGTATCTGCAGATTAAAAAAAATACAGGCAGTCATCAAAACTAAGCAAATAACGTCAAAGTTGGACATTTTAAAACTGCATCTTTCACCAATAATCGATCATCTAGTTAGTGCTTTAAATACTCTTAATAGCTTCGTGTTTCTGACTTGACAGACGGGTCGACTTCATACGCTTTGTTGTGTACCAAATCTACACAGTTGACTAAGACATTGGAAATCTTGACAAAATCACCTATTAAAGGGGTAAAGTAAAAAACCGTTTGTACTTTATCTGCTTCCCAGGGAGAAGTCGCATATTTGGCGAGCAATCTTCTGTGTACACAATACAAGATATATATTCTGAAAAGTATCGATGATTTTGACATTGAATTTCTCGGTTTCCTGCAGCGAATAGTAATTCTGTTACTTTATTCGCCCAAAGATGCTGTGGGTTATATTTCTGGTCGTCACCGCGTTCCTCTCCAGCTCCAATGGCTGATCCCGTCTCTGCCCGTGCCGACGAGAGATCGAAAACGTCACCGAGCACCTTGTCTTTTTGAGTGACATGAAAGAAAAATCTCCCATCTGTCGCTCGTTATGAAGAACATGACAAGAAACTTGTGTTATTTCTTACAGATGAGCAAAGAATGGCACACGCAAGGTTCAGCCAATAAAGCCTGCGACCTGTGAACGTCAAGAAATGTGCGGCTGATACATAGATTTTTGTGGCTCTCTCGTGAACACAGGAAACATAACAGAAGGATAGATTTCTATGCTCACCTGGTAAAGGTTAAGAAATGTATGGTTGAGATACAGATTGTTATCTTGTTCCAACATTGAAATCATATCAAAAGGATACATATTAAGCTTAGAGTTCCAGTCTAGCTCTGCCCGGTTTCCTCTCACCATGTTGCTGACTACCATCGTATATGTGAACTATTCTTGAGTAAGGTGTTAAAATTCCAATCAAATAAATCCTCCTGAAAGGTTAAGTAGTGTATCCCTGATTTCTATGCCAATCTAGTAAAACTAAAGAAATGCCTGGCTGAGTTATAGATTTCTCTCTATATATTCTTCTACCATTAGACATAAAAATAAATCAGAAGTTTAGGTTTATGTGCGATTCCCTGTATCCAGCAGTACACACTATATATGTTTAAAGTAAACCGAAAGCAGCAGAATGATATTGAAAGTACATTTACGCCCAAGAATTTTCCATTGATACGGTGGCGACCGATTTAATGGTTAATGAGAATCCTTAGTAAACCACTGACCTTTGGCAAGCGACTGTGTCGTATGTGATATCGTGTTTTGGAAATGCTGCCTCCAACGAACTTTATGTAAGGCTACACAAGAGACTGCTTCTCGTACTCAGGAACATTTAAAGGAAGGGAATCTTGAATTGGATTCAACGCCTCGTGTGACCCAATGATTGGCTATTAATAACTTTAAAGTATGTTGCCATGACCAACACTAAACACGTTTAAAATCAGCTGTTAAGCACTGTATATTGCCAGTTGTTCTGGTACGTAGGCCATTTGACGGATTCATTAATGTTCTGCAGCATTAATGTGGATTATATCACTTGGCGTGACTAGCCCAAAAGCGTGATAGTGTTGGCAAAGAAAAGGGAGGTAACTCTTTAAGCCACAAGACTTTGTCGTCATTGGTGATTATTCATATCTTTTTCTGTATATTTGTGTTGAATAATCGGTCTTTACGGCATTCAAGATTATTTGTGGAGAATACTAGAAAGAACCAAGCGAAAGCTACAGTCCTTGGCCATGACCAAAGTCAATTTCTTGATGTAAAGCTCGGCTCCATCAATCGGAAAAATATTACAACTTAAATGATCGGAGTAAGAGATTTCATTATGTTGGAGTGTAGTAGATCAATCTAAGGGTCAAATTCAACATTCATGTGTCATTCATAAGCCAAGATTGGGCGTTTGTTACATCATATTATGTAATAATGCTCGAGTAATGTAACGCTGTAACACAATAAAAAATCAGGGTTGTAATACAATTTGCAGAGTGACGTAACCAGTCTACGACTACTGTAATAAGAATCTCCGTGTAATGTAACAACATGCATTATAACAGGTATATGCATTACTCTGTGCTTATTCATGTGTCTGAGAGAATGTCTCATAGTTATTGCGAATAAGGCACGGTACAGTGCCCGACGGAATCCTCAGACCCTCGGTAAGATACTTTCGGACACTGTAAACGCGCAGGTGTGCGCATCGAAAGCAGTCCATTTCAATATTACTGTAGTCGTATCACAGAGAATGTGTTGATTAAAATCAGCTCCGACGTTGTATTGTCTGTCTGTACTTTACTCGGCGAGTTACATAACACGGAAATTACATAACACGGTGTAACAGCGGTTCAATTCGACAATCGCAAGGTCCTTTCTCGAAACAAACTATAACGCCAGTTCCCAAAGGAACAGAAGCCTAGCCTCACTGTACATGTATTTTGAATTTACTTTATTCATTCTTAAATAAATGGAGAAGTAACACGCTGTAACCAAAACACTTACGCAAGTTTACTTTTCTAAAGTGTAAGCCGTTTCACTTTTTTATAGCTTCCGTTCGTGGCAGAACGACCAACGATTGGGTTGGCATCCGGGAAGAAAACAAATGGGCAGTGGAAATGGACAGCAACTGGTGGCCCAATATTTTCGGATATCACATGGTCCGTTGACGGACGAAATGGTCAGACATGCGTAGGACTTTGACCGAAAACTGCTGACAACATTTCCGACGCCTACTGTTCAAGATATGAGCGACAGTATATTTGTGAAATTTGATAGTAACTGATCATGTAACAAGTGCTGACTTCACCCGTTGGAAATCTTGATGACGTGTCTTACGTAGATTTACGTACGTAACACTGATACTAAAAAATCAGTATATGTATTCCTCAGAAGGAAAAGCTGTGTTCGTGTTTTGAATTTAAAAGGTAGTTATCTTCTTTGCTATCCGCTTTCCATGCAGACACAGTGTTGCTACACTCTTATTGGCTGTTTTTGAGTGATAATTGGAGCCACAAAGGCAGCAAAAGCATGAAAAGTCTTATCAAAAATGTTGCTGTTTTTCACATTTTCTAATGTTGAAGCTCAAGCGTCAGTAATAGCACAAGTTTCCATTCCGGATCGAAAGTGCTCTCAGACCACAAATGTGAAATTCCAAGCATTTTAAAACTGTGACATGGACAACAAGCTCAACAGCAGCAAGTCTTAGAAAAAGTGAAATGGTTATTTATTTCTTTATTTGATTGGTGTTTTACTTCGTACTCAAGAATATTTCCCTTATTCAACAGCGGTCAACATTTTCGTGGGAGGAAACCGGACAGAGCCCGGGGGAAACCCACGACCATCCGCAGGTTGCTGGCAGGCCTTCCCACGTACGGCCGGGCAGGAAGCAAGCATGAACTGGACTTGAACTCACAGCGATCGCATTGGTGGGAGGCTTCTGGGTCATTGCGGTGCGCTAGCGCGCTACCCGACTGAGCCATGGAGGCCCCTAAGTGAAATGGTGGGTTTAGGTTAATACTTTACCTATTAAAAGTCAAAGTGGTGATGTAGAGTTTCATGAAGAAAGACAGAGAGAAAGAGAACAGGAAGTAAGATTAACGAAGTTATATTTGGAGCAGTTCAAATTTAGGGAACCCCATGTTAAGGGTAATGATGGTGAAGCTGTTTGTCGTAATCACCAAGGATTTGATTTGGCTCGAAATATCAGATTAGTGCCCAAGTTTAATGACAAGGATGTAGAAAGGTACTTTCTCTCCTTTGTAGAAAGTGGCTCTTAACTTGGGGGTGGCCTGAAAGGTATTGGACAATGTTTCTGCATTTGAAGGTAAAGCTGCAGAGGTCTGCTCTACTTTGTCAGTAGATCAGTCTTCGGATAATAACACAGTTAAGGCAGTGGTCTTGTCTGCTTACGAGCTTGTACCGGAGGATTATAGACAGAAGTGCAGACAGTTAAGGAAACAATCTGGTGAAACTTACATGGAGTTTAACAGGGAAAATGAAACACAGTTTGACAGCTAGTACAGGACTCTGAAGTTAGATTCTTCTTTTGAGAATTTAAAGGAGGTTTTTCTTCGGGAGGAATTTAAGAACGATGTTCTTAATGAGGTCAAAAATTTCAGCCTAAATTTTGGAAGAAATGAAATTCTGATAAGAAGGCTTCCGGTTTTACGACTGACAAGCAGGCTGGTAAGAAACCAAAGTCAAATGTGGGTTATTCTTCTAACAAGACGGCCTTTTAGTCTCAACCTGAGGATACCAGTCCACCTTCATGTCGTTATTGTAAATCAACATTACGTCTACTGGCCTCGTGATTTGTATTATATTCCATAGTGGCAAACAATACAAATGGAATGCCCTTGTCCCAATCTTCGGGGTATTTCATACAATAACCTCGGAGAGCAGTCTGCATACTTTGGGGGCATCTACCCAAAGCCCACTGGGGTTGAGGGTGGTAAGCTGTGAATTTAAGTTGCTTAATCACTAGCTAATAAATAACTTCCTGAAATAAGCCGATATAAAATTTGTCCACTGATCAGATTGTATTTCCTTAGGAAAGCCATAAGTCATCTTTCTAAAAGCCAGAGAGTGGATATTTGTAAATTTCTCAAGACTTATCCTGAGATATGTTCTGATGTACCCGGTTGTGCTAATGCTGCCTTATATACAGTACATGTCAAAAATGGTGGACATGTTAAGCGGCACACTTATTGACTCATTCCTACAAACTTAAAGTTTATTAATAAGGAAATACTGTACCTGGTTATGCTATGGAGATTGTACATAATAGTGGTAAGGATAATACTGTGGCCGACATGTTATCCAGAGCGTAATTGTCATTGGTGTGTGCATGTTTTTGTATATGTACATATATTCCATGTAACATCATCTTGTCATCATTGTAAATATGTTTTATATTCAGTGATTGTGAAGATCACCGTACTTCTGCACAGTTATATTTTCTTCGGGGGAGGGGGGGGGCTTAAAATACTGTATTATATTTTCTTAGCTGTTTTTACGCTAACTGGATCAGTTTCTGACTCAGATTTTGACAACTGTTTACGTCATAACCTGCACTGGATTTCTGTCGCGTATTCTCGAGACTTCTCTGTTTATGAGTTTCGTGTCATTGTACATAGAACGTACATTCCGGAAAGATGTATCTGTGTTGAAGACATGTATAGGAATACACCATTGAGAACATTGAGAGCAGTAATATTTACCACTTGAAGTTTTCGGGTTTACTGGAGATCGGTTTTCTCGCCATTCGATATTCTTCATTTTGTACTCCAATTTTCGGTACATACCACTTTGTGAGCTTTTGTTTCGCCACTAGCTATTTTGTTTGAGATGTTCTTTTGGAGCTTGTATCGCCCATTGTCTCTTTGTGCGATTACGTACGTTTCATCACATTTTATCCTGAAAGTGACTTTGTGTATATTTCCAAGGAGTGAAACGTACATTACCGGCTCGGCATCGCGGACGCTGTTGTCAACCCGTCCGCCCTGAGAAGTTGCACCTTGACGGGGAGTTGTCCGTCACTTACTTAACTGTAATCCTTCGATTCGAGAATTCCCAAGAACTGTGGATTCTATATTTACGCGGACTGAATCGCCTTTGGAAGCCTGAATATTCCATCCGGATTTCGACGTTATCACCAGTAAGAAACTATATATATTTGTACTTATCTGTGTTGTTTTTTGTATATTATTGTCAGCTGAACTATTTGTTTATTTTGTTCAAATATATGTATTGAACTTGTTTAAGAATCTTCGTGTTTTTTGTTTGTTTGATCTTGTGTAAGGCCTGTCGCTGTCTGAGAGTTGAACAGACCATTTGTTTATCATTTTTTCTCTCCGATTGTGGTACCCTTACAGCAACTATGATAGTATTCTTTGTTATTTAAATGGAGTTTCCGAACTGGCTGTGTAGAGTAAATCCGTCCGTCGGGGAATGGAAAACGGCATATAATCAATTTCCACCACCGTCACCACCAGAAGTACTGTGTTGTGATCTCTTTGCTGAAGGTAACAAAAACAGAAACCAAAGAAAAGAAAAAACAAGCCTGCACTTACATGGATAAACGAATTCAGACTTTGGATCAAACTACATTATCTCATTGTACACTTATCTGTAAATTCATGACATCCGTCTGCGAGGCAATATCTGGCCGAAAATCGAACTGCCCACTTCTGTGTAGATGCAGATTTATTTTACCATGGTAACTTACAGGTCCAGATCGAGTTTTGACCAGCTTCGTCAATTTCCGGCAATACTGTGGTCGCTTTTATTCCATTTTGGACGTTAACTGGACCCCTGACATCTTTTCAAAAGTTGATTGCGGTATTGTAAATTGAACGGTGACAATAAAATGAGTCAGGCTGCCGTGTATATTGCTGATAATAAGTAGAGCTTTTATCAGCGAATGCTACACTGAGCCAGACTATAAGCGGGTGTAATTACAGATCTTTGTTCAGATCTGGACTTAAAATCTTTTGCAAACTTCATTCAGAACGCTGTTACAGCAGTGCATTGAATTAAAACTAAGTACTCAACTTTACCATAATGACTTCCAGGTCAAATTTGAGTTTCTGGTCATTCCGTTCCGGTTTTTTTTTTGGCACCAAACTTATGCATGTTTCGTCTATTTCGAACGAAATTATGCCTGTTCTGTTGGTGATATCTTCCCACCTATAGTTATAATCACTTAAATCAACAGGAAACGTATTGCTCTCACAATGCTTCCAGAATGCTTGTATTCACATACAATTTGCAAAACAGAATTTTAAAGAACCTGTACCACTCCTGACGCCAGTTTATGCCGTATGATCTTTCAGTGGGTATACCTGCAGATTTTCCTATCCCAACAGGTGTCGCTACAGTGAATCAGAACTTCTACGTCTTTTGTTCCGCGACGTCAAACACTTTGCGTCGAACAGCTTCATTTATGACATGTGACGTCGCGCTTTTGACGCTGCCGTAGAATCTTCAGCGTCACTAAAATAACGCCACATGTCCCACTTTGGACTTCTGCCGGGTTCCCATTGCACTAAACAGAAACCAGATTCCTTTTAAACCTTCAGGCTTTTGTTTATTTCTAACATACTTCAGCGAATAAAATTGTCCCGAGCAAAGACAATTGGTCTTTTCATCCAGCATAATTAAAGTAAAAGTAAGCACACTCACTTGTCTGCAACCTATTACTTAAATCAAATTACTGTCTTGTTTTATTCCCTTAAGCATTGCAGGTTTTTGTTATTTATTTTATTTTTTAATATGATCACAAATTTTTCATCTGGAAGAAACTGTGGCGCGCCCGATTGTCCGATTACCTTTATAATCCCTACCGCGTGTGGCAAGTGTCACACTGGTGGGCCAGAGTGGTCTCCAAAAGGCTGCATGCCAGACAACACAAGAGGACAATGTCCCTCCCTCGCATCGGATTGAATCGACGGGTCTTGTGACCTTGCGGGTGAGAAGCAAGATCAGTTACCACTAGCACAAGCAATGGAGAAAGCAAACTTCTGTGTGTATTAATGCTAGCTGTATTGGTACACGATTCATTTTAAGAGATTCACACAAAGAGAGAATGGTGAAGTAAACAATATTTGCAGAGTGAAAAGAGTACAGGCACTTGTCAAGAACTAAGTAAATAACGTCAAAGCTGGACATCTTAAAAGTGCATCCTTCTGCAGTAATCGATCACTTAGTTAAATAGTTTAATTACTCTAAATAGCTTGAGACATTTTGTAAGTTTAGACTAGGTAGTTGAACCAATTTCATCTGCTTCGCTATGTACCAAAACTGCACAGTTGAGCCAAAATCTCGACAAAATCACCTGTTGAAGGGTAAAGAAAAACCTCTTTAGACATAATCTGCCTCAATGGTCGACCTTATTCCTGTATGTTCAGCCGTACATTTATTTGACCAGCTTGGCTGTCTCAGGACAATCTGTATACACAATACAAGGTATATAATTCGAAAGCTATCGTGGATTTTGACATTCAGTTTCTCAGTTACTTGCAGTGAACAGTAATTCTGTTACTTCGTTCGCCCAAAGATGTTGTGGGTTATATTTTTGGTTGTCACCGTGTTTATCTCCAGTTCTGATGGCTGCTCTCGTCTCTGCCCGTGCCGACGGGAAATCGAAAACGTCACCCAGCGCCTTAACTCTCTGGGTCACATGGACGAAAAGGTCATCTCCCAGCTGTTGGGGACTATGGAGAACATGACAAGAAACTTGGACCTGCTCTTGAGGGAAGCAGGGTCAAACCGAAAAATGCGTGAAACTTTAAATCATCTTGCGGAGAAAGTTGATGATATGGCCTATGGTAAGATTTCGACACTTGAAATTGTTTAACGTATCTGTTACAGCAAATCCGCACTGGGTCATTGGTAGATTTCTAAAGCACAATGAAGATGAACAGAAACAGAAAGAGTATATATCTTGAAGCAGAATTATAGGGATTTTTGTTTCAACTGTTTGATTTTTTCTCCTAATCTTTAATTTTGCATGTATCATCTGCCCAGAACAAATGCGTTAGTACTTAAAGAACTTTTGGGATAGAACAAGTCCAAGGGACTTTTTTCCCGCCCGTCCCATTTAGAAATGAATTTTCCTTTTCATGATCTATATGGTGGATATTTGAGTGGATTTGATAAGGGCATACGAATTGTCTTTGTTTCATGGTTACCGTTTCTGCACTCCATTGAGTATTTGCGATGAGCTTCTTTGGTTCTGTCTTCAGAAATACAGGACGTTAAAGCTGGAGACGAGAACTGTACCGAGGAGGACACACCATCTGTTATACCCGCCCCCAGAGTGCATTCTAAGGAAAACAACACCAAGGCCTTTCCAGAAAATGGTGAGTTGTTCAATAGTCTCATTCAGGGACGCGGATGAATTCAAGACTGAGAGTGCGGATGCTTTTCTGAAAGAGAATCGTAATCGTAAGGTTTACAACATCTTTACCCTATGTTTGGTCAAACCTTCTGTACCGCAGTACTGAGACGACCCAGTAAGCTTAGAATATTGCACCTTCGCAACTAACTATCTTCTGAGAAAAAAAAAAATAACACTTTCTTACGAACTCTACAAGTAAAAGCTATTAATAACAAAATGAAATGCTCAAAAACGGGCATTTCCAACACATATTTAACAATTATTGCATAGTTCGCTTTAATTTGTAATTGAATTTAAGTTAAATTGATTATAAAGTGCAATTGATAGCATATTGTTATTTGAATTTTTTCTTGCACCAATAGTCCCGTAAGGTTTCTTTAAGAATGCTTCTGTCTCATTCAGATATGAAGTCGTGTCCCGCAGGCTGGGTACCACATGCCGGCTCGTGTTATTTCTTCCAGATGAGCAAAGTGAGGCTCACCCAGGATTCCGCCAGAGAAGCATGCAACTCCAAATATAAAGGCAGTTCTTTGGTGGCCATAGAAACTGCCAGTGAATATAATTTCCTAAAGGAGTATTTGAATAGTCGTTACTGTAAGTATAGTAGAAAATGACTGAACTCCCTAGATGGTCAAGTAAAAATATGACTGCATGATGTGTAGATTTCTGTGCTTCTCGATGCGATGAACGTAAAGACTTGTATATAGATTCCTATGCTTCTCTCGTGGGTGTTAAGAATAGATTTCATTCTTTCTGTCGTTACCGTTAAGAAATACCTTAGTGTTGTATATGGAATTTCTCTCATGAATGGTAAGAAATGCCAGCCTTATGTAAATACCCCTAGTCTATCCTTTTATCGTTAAAGTTAAGAAATGTGTGGCTAAGGTATAGAATGTTTATGCTAATTTAAGAAATGTACAAAGGAAGTTTAGATTTCTATAGTAATCTCCTAAAGCTTATCTCTTTACTTCTGGGATGATGTACAGAATGATACATTTCTCTCAAGAACATGAAAGAGGTGGCCACTTCTATATGGTCAGCTCGTTGATGTCAAGCCACGCTACATCAATCATAGATAGATTCGAACTTGGACAACCAGATCGATTTCAGTGTGTTGGAATACATCAAAGCTTAATTATTCACGTACATAACCTCTGGCTCTGTTGTTCGCTTTTAAGCGGAAAGGTAAAAGTGAGCAACTTAAACACTCACGGACTTCACAATTGTTCAGGTCTAAATACGTCGAAATTGTTTTACAGCTTCCATTCGTGGTAGAACGACCAACGATTGGCTGACATCCGGGAAGAAAGTAAATGGACAGTGGATATGGACAACAACTGGTGGTCCGAAAACTTCGGATATCACATGGGCATCTGGCGAACCGAATGGTCAAACATGCATAGGCCTTTGGCCTTCCTCTGGTTTTAATATTGCTGACGTCTACTGTTCGAGCTATGAGAGACAATATATTTGCGAAATTTGACTGGGGTCAACAATATCGTAAAATGTAACAAGTGCTAAATTCAACCATTGGAAACCTTGCTGAACTGCCTTGTATACAATTTGGTCCCTGACAATAATAAAACAGTACCTATATTTCTCAGTGTGTTCGTGTTGGACTCCATTTAAATGGTAGTTCTCTTATTGGTTCCAGCTATCCATGTAGACACAGTGCTGGTCTCGGGCACAATTATATCTTTGCTTGACGGTTTCTGGCAGATATACAATTGGCGTTACAAACGCAGAAAAATTATGACAAGTCATTCAGAAACGCTTCTATTTCGCTGCATAATTTCTCTTTTTCTCGGACGTTGAACTTTCAGAGTTAAAGAGTAACGTATCAACTGGCGCCATTTTTCATTCCAGATCGAAAGTACTCTCTAAAAACTCCAATACGACATTCTTAGCATTCTCTTAGTACAGTTAATATGATACACCATATTAAATGCTTTAAAATGTGAATACCAACGTTTTAAACTATTACGTCGCATAAAATAAGTCTTACAAGTTGTAACACAATGTTTTATATATACTTCTTTGAATATTTATAATACGGAACACAACACATAAAAGTGTTAATATGACCTATTAATTTCTCAGTAGTGTGCAGAATGTTACATTTCTATCAGTATAGATTTAGCAGGTGCTAGTCTTACGTCATAAATGTTTTTACTGCTTTCCCACTGATTAAATCTTGGATTTAACATTATATAAAGTTTCCGTTTTTACGATGTATATGTAAATTTGAAAAAGAACCTGATGGTAAATATGGGTTCTACAGTTAAAATATCTGGGCTACTGTCCTCTTGTTCTGGAATGAGGATGGCATGTAAGCGAAGATGGACGAGTGACAGCATCTGAGTGTATTATGCCGAGCACAAACAAGATGGCAAACAACAAAAGCTCCGTAGAAAGCCCAGCCTTCACCTATCGTCGTAATTTGAATCCTCCAACGAGGCAGTCGGAGCTGGATTTGAACACGTGAATTCATTCTTTATTTCGTCAGTTATCTGTGGAGCTCAGCTAACAATGATCCTTTCTTTTATTTATTTATTATTTTTATTGTTTTTTTTTTTGCTTTTTAAGGTCTAAATTGAGATTATGACCTCACACCTACTATACATGTAAATCCTTTTGTTTGTCAGTGGTAATGGGAAAAACAATAATTTGTGCAATTTTATGACTGTGCTAAAATCTTTCTAGGTTTATGGACTCTCCCCCTCCTCCCAGAAGTATGTTACAAGACGGGCGTTAAATGTTGGCTTGTGATTTGTTTTTATTTGTGGCATATACGTATCATCATTTCATTCATGCAACGTGCATTCTCTATTTTATGTTTATATATATGCAATGCAGTACAAACGTGGGAATAATAATAATAATAATATACCAACGTACGCAGCGTTTCTGCTGATGTTTTGGTTATCTATAATACATAACAGAAATCCCATGTGGTATCCATCCCATCCCTCTGGAATCGTTTTGTTTAGAGTACGCTGATTGTGTTAGAGTAGCCAGTTATTCTTCTTGGTAACGATGCCCTTAGGGAGGGGGATAATATCTTTGTAGTTTCCGCATCAGTTCCGGAGCTCGCAGAACTGTTTAGGTGGCCGGTCAGAGCTAATACAACAGCAGACTACAGACAAGATAACTAACATTGTACGATCTTGAGGTGCTGGAGTGAATCACAGGTGTGGGTAATACGCACCGCGTGGTGTGTATTATCCTCGTCCCTGTTTGCTTAACTCTGTTCTCGCAAGGATAACCAGCTTATGTCTTTCCCTCCCCGTTCCTCAGGCACAAGCCACCCTGCTTGGAATATTTCACTCAGGAAATATGGCGGTCCGTTGTTATGGATCCCGAAGTTTTATGACTTCCTCCCGTCGAAAGAACACCATACATAAGCAGTTCGCTTCCCTGTTTGAAAGATTGTAGCGTTTAGTTCATATTCCTGTTAATGTTGTAAATCATGGCCGTTTCTGACACAGCCCTGCTGCACGCGTTCACCTAGCAACTGGTACAGTTTGTAAATGTCCGTAAAAGGCAGACGACTAAACACTGACAAACCAACATCTGTATCACATTCCAGTAGCATCTTGTGAGCATGCGCAGTGGGCCGGTTTAGGCGGCAGTGCGTATGTGTATCTGTGCTGTGCTGTAGCTACCATAGTTCTGGCCATAGGCTTTACCCTCTGGGTTTATCCTTATTACAACGCTCAACTCGGACGGATAAACCAGTCTCTGTAGCCATGGTGAGTTGCTAACTAGTTACTACGTTCACATTTTGTTCAGGAATTCTTTGAATCAAGCTTATTTCGAGTTAATCTGTTTCTTGACTTTTAGCGAACTTTGCGAGTCAGTTATTTATAATGGGTGTTAGCTTGGCTTGACTTAACTCGTGAGACAGGGAAGGCATCGGTTGTAGGAGATTCGGTGGATGGTCTGAAAATAACCCAGGCTAAAGAGGGCAGACACTGTGAGGTAGCGAGATCTCTGAGGGTAGAGCAACCCTGTCATGTCAGATATCGGCACCCTCAGCCAGCACACCTGTTTAAATTTGTGTTGTATCGTGAATTCCTAGTTTACAAAAAAATGTCAAATGGAACAGTAGCATATCAGGATATGCAGGTAGTGTTTAAACGTGTAAAACATTTATCTGACAGTTAAGAAATAATTTATCTTATAACCATTAAGTGACTTTGTGTTACACCATTTGGTGTTACGTTTTCATTGACTGCTGTTAACAAATGCAATTCCAATAAGACAGTGCGAATTTTGATGATGTAATACAAGATTAATTCGTATTTTTAAAATACATCGCGAAACGATGGTGGAGAGTAGGACGAGTTGTCATGGAAACGGATTATGAATGAGATCGAAATATGTCGAGGAAAAACAAACATGAAACATGAAATAATTTTGACAACTGAGAACAAGAATACTTTTTCTATACTTCTTATATCAGAGGCTAGCATTTTAGGTATGAATTCTGCATGAATACCTATAAAATGAAATACTGGTATTAAGTAAGACTTGAATTTAGTTATCATAGTATTTAATAGATCCAGGCAATAATGGTCATTACGTGAAAAATATAACTCGTCTCAGGCTTTGGTACTGATGTGACAGGTCCTTCTACAGCGTGTTTGCACTTCCGCGTCAGGGCGAGTCATGCTCATCCGACCAGCGATCCAATGGAAACAGCACATCCAGGGACACTCTATGCAAATCCCCATCGTAACGCAGTATTTTATTGGCTCTTTTTCAGAATGAATTCCGGGTTTCAGAAAAACAATTTAACGGTAAGGTGTTTGTGACGCTGTGATTTCTGTAGACCTAGACATGCACACCCACACCCGCTGGTCTTGGCGTACTTTTTCCAAATTCCTCGGCTGTCAGGTATTAAGGCTATAAGAATAAAACCGCAGTTAGATTTCTTTCCCTTCAACACCATATATAAATGGCAACAACTGTGTGTAATAATGCAGAAGGGTAAATAAGCTTTAAAGCATTAGAAAACGAGTCGTTTAAAATTCCAGACGTAGAAAACCTCAAGAGCCAGTGCTATGGTGTGGTGTGTCCTTATGTTTGTCTAGTGCTATGTACACTTCTATTACAGCTACTGTGACGTGTACCCAGTCTTTCTCTTTGCTTCTGATTCCAAAGTCATGCCAATACTGTGCCAAATAAGAACTCAGTAGGATTTGTCTATGAATCTCAGAAACGCATAAAGAAATAATAAGGCAAATATTGACCTGAAACCCAGTGTGTTTGTGTGTGTGTGTGTGGTTCTTTTTTGTTTTGTTTTGACAAGAATAAAAGTAAATGTGACAAATACCGAGCCCTGTTAAGGGCCTGCAGTTGTATTGATATGACTTTGAATCAGAGCAATTATTGCGTGGTTTGATTTATTGATTCTGGCGCATGCTTGTGAAAGTTGCAACATGGCGGACGCTGCTGTTAGCCCTCTTGCCGGTTGTCGCGTGCTGTCTCTGGCGTTAGACTGTTCGTATCCGCTTGTGATTCCTAACTCTAGGGTCGTGTGTGTGGTTTCCGTGTTCTGAGTGAGGCATGTTCTTGAAAAAAAATACAAAATGGCAATTTTCCCATATACATCACCTGATCTTAACGGTAACTTTATCTGACTGTATGGTCTACAGAAAACTTCCCCTTTTTTCTCTTTGGCTTCTTATCAAAGGTGATACATTTCCCTGGAGAGAAAAAATAAGATACTGTCTCTAATATTGAAGCCAAATCTTTGTCACCGCGGTGCTCTAGTTTGATTACATCTCGGCTAAGCTTCATCGTATCTGATTTGCGGCAGAATGGTGTAGAGTTAGCGCTTGTGCTTTCACCTAGGCTTGGCATGCGCCAGCTGTCTAGAGTAGCTGTGGCTAATGGCGCGGCCACGTGGCGTCTGAGGACGGGGCGTCCCATGCCAGAGAACATGTGAGGTCGGGGGGGGGGAGGGAGGGGGAGAGCAGGGGAGTGTAAGGGATGTTCACAGACGAGCACTCGATCAGCATTTCTAGAAAATATCAGCCAATTAGCTAGGCCCTTGCAGACATGCGTTCTTTTTTCAGGTTCATCGGACCGACAAATACAAGTGCCTGAGTCCAGGTGAATGGTATAAAGTATAACAGTAGAAGGCATATACCATATGTGGTCAACACTTGTTATGAATAATAAGTTAATTTAAGGCGGCCTGTTATGTCCCACTGAAAAGCAGGAAGCTATTCTTCACCCTCTGAGATGGAAAACTAGTATGTAAAATTTAAAATCTTGGGTTTTATCCAGTACGTAGATGATTTCTATATGCAAAAGCTTCACTAACGGTACATACATATGTATATTTGTCTTTCGTTTTCTTCTTCCACTTTCCTCATCACAAGCTTATTTTTATTATTCCATCATGCCCTGAAAAATTAACGTTTGAAGGTGTACTTGCTTTCGAATTATCCCATGGTGAAAAGTTCGAGGAATGTATGAACGATCTCATCACGAAATGCTAGCCTTTTTTTCAAATATCCAAACTGATATATACATGCAGTGCTGCTGAGAAAGTTGGTATGTCAGTTTCAGTAACTATTGGATTAACAGTAAGGCATGATTATCAGTTATTTGATCAAATAGGTTGGATAAAGGGGAATGAATCGGCTATAAACCGATAACAATTTCCGACACAATCCTGCTTACGCGAGTATGTTTTGAAATCACAATCAGAACAAAATCTGATCGAGCCAGCGTTTAAATAAACTCTGGGTGTTTGTGAGTGTTTTTCTTTTCAAAGGAGAAAACATATATTTAACTCCTTCCTGTAGGAGCTGTATTCTTCATCTGAAGAATGATAATGATGAATGTTAAGAATGGTAACTAAGCAAAGCCAAAGAAATAATTTTTGGTTCATTATTTAAGTAGTTTTGTTATGGAATGCCAAAATGGGCAGCATACTTGGCCGACGTATATGAACCAGTCTAGTTCCAGTTTACATGAACCCATAAGTCAAGATCACTACTCTCTGTGTCGTTGTCACACAGCTTTTGGCTCTGGAGAAAAACCGTAGGGTTTATCTAAACAAATGTTTATGGTTAAAGTAGTTCATCTAACTGAGGGCTTTTGAGTGTATATACATACAGGATAACAAAGAAATGTCGGGGAAATTTGAGTTACAATCTACCCAGGGGCTGTTTTCCCCTGCTACATGTATATATTTCTATTTGTTATAAATTTGGACCGCACGAAGTAACAATTTATATGGCAGACTACTACACAAAGCGTATAGATTTTGGCAATGAACAATTATGGACGGTGACAGTATTAGAAATGAATGTTTATGCGTATTCTGAGAGTTTAAAAATCGAGATAATTTTAAAGTTAACTGGTAGTGATAATGTTACGTTTATCCATACAAAACTGAACTGGTTAAGAAATATGCTAAGACAAAGATCCCATTGTACCGTAGCCATCACTCAGCTTGGTTCTCGGCTAATGTTTACACTGATCGTCCAGAGGCCCTTTCTACACCACTGTCTCAATGCTGCTTCAAGCACAGTAACCATGGTGACGTATCTCTTCGCTGCACGTTGTCACGGAAGTTATGCCAGGCGCCGCTTGTGACTGCTCGTAAAGCAGGCCCTTGCAGTGCTCTAATGCCTATGGTCATTCTTGCCTAGCATAGTTTCTGGTGTCTCAGAAAAAGCTTATTTAATAAGAATTTATACCACAGCGATATGATTATATCAGTATGTTATAAATTTCTTGTAGTTTGCAAAGGAATGGAACTCAGTTTGGAACTCAGCTCAGCAATTGCAAATGAGTATTGTTATGCCGTTGATACCATTTACGTGATGGCAGTGTTCAGACTAGCTAAATACTTTCTAGAAGCTGCCCTCTGGTAGTGTGAAAGAAACTGACAAAATGACGAAGTCGTGTTGATTTCATTGGAGCACACTTTGTAATATTAGTCACTTTATTCCTTTCGCTCATATAGCTTCAATGTTTAGCTTCGGATCTATGCATTTTCACCATATGCTTTTATTCAGTAGATGACCTTTAAATAAGAGGCGCAGTGTACGTTTAATTATGTTCTGTCGTGATGAAATGTTTAGAGGCACGGAATTAACAAACGATTAATTTGCCAGTCCGCTGGTTCTTGCTTTATAATTTGGCTGTAATACATCAAATTGCTTTTTTAAACTCGGAACTTCCAGCAGATCATTTCATCGCGTTAAGCAACCCCTGTACAGTCCAAATTCAATGTTTTGAACATTATATTTCCCTAACGTTTCATGGTGATAAGGGGGAACTCGTAGAACGTCTTTCCACCATCAACAAAGTTAATTCTAATTCTTATTCTTTTGTTCTGTCCTGTATATTATACGTTACACTTTCGGTGTATGTGTGCATGTAAAACACATAGGTGGTATACAATCACTGCAGCGTTCAAGAAGACGATGTTCTTTTATTGTGATTTGGACGTCTTGGTGTAGCCGGTCAGAGTCTGTAAATGGTTACGCCTAACAGGATTGTGTAGGGATTAAGGTATATATCCGTCTGCCGTAAAATATCTGGCCAGATTTCAAACACCTCCCAATTCTGGTTAAGTTACGCTAAAGTCTGAATTATAAGGTTGGGGCTCTGTACATACATCGTGTCAAAATACATGACGATAGTAAATCCTTATACAGGTGCGAATGTGCGCATGAAATACGTCTTCAAAGAGTACTCGCCCAAAACCATCGGCTAACAATTTGACACGATCAGTATGAATTCCATGTAGTATCCTGGAATAGAATTTCAGAAAACACTGTACCAGTTTCTCAGGTTTTTGCGTATGGTCTTTTTGTGCCCTGGCCAACGCTTTGTAACTCTAGCGCATTGGAAGGAACTCAAAGATTCATACATTAAGCACGAGAACCTCAAATTAAGGTTTGGTCGGAAGAGCAGCAGAGACCGGGAGAGGGAGACATCCTGGCAATTATACTTTGGCCTGTGTGCTGGAAGCATCTCGGATTTAGGGACCTCGTTACGAGCAGTAGGAATTGGGAGCAGTGAATGATCATAACCTTGCAAGACCCAGGAATAGGGAGCAGAGGAAGTCACACAATAGCGTACAGGAATAGGGAGGAGTTAAACACTGGAGGAGGAGCTGAATAACCTATGTGCTTGAAGAACCACAATTTAAGGGTTAGTGTCGAAAGGAGCAGGAGTAGGGATTAACACAAAACCATCATCCTACACCCTAGAAGAACTCTAATTTAAGTGTTAAGAATAGCAAGAACGGGGAGCAGTATCTCACCTTTATTAGAACACACTAATATGTGATACTGGACATTCCATTTATCATAGTCGACTAACACAATCAATACGAGTTCAGGTATTAGCCTGGAATAGAAGCACTTATCATCTAACCCCGGAGTTTCAGTGTTCACTATTACTCCTGTTTTTTTAAAGCCCCGATTTACACTATCTAACTCCAGCACATTGAAGGAGACTACAAATGAAAGCCTGATGTAGGAAACAGAAGAACCTCATATTAAGGGTTATTTAAAATGCCGGATTTCTGTTGGTCTTTTGGGAAACAAAAACTATTTCTGCTTATAACCCAGGCTCATAATTGAGCAGAGAGAAAACATCCGATAAATCAGGAAACACAGGATTTGAGGTCAGAAATTCTCTCAGAATATGCATTTTGGCAGCTGCACTCACGTGGAGGTTATGCTTATATTTGTGTGAATTATTCTCAGCTACATGTACATTATGTCTTATAGATGGCTCCCAGCAGCTCTTTTCTTTCTTCTTAATTGGCTCCTTCATAGTTATCAAAACTAAGAACTAAGGTTAAACTAAGAACAGCTGACCAAGAAATACCCTGTGATGTGGTTGAAATTAACATATACACAGAGGTAGCCACTGGTTTTAGCACCTTCTAGAATATTGTATATTACAATGATAATGGTAGCGGGATGAGGTCACTTCCTTGGTGTAGGTTTTTGGAGGTCTTGCAAAAGCCACTTCATGGGCTAGAGAGTACATGTACGCTTTTGCTGTCAGGGCTAATACAGCGCTGGATATGTTTTCCAGGCAAAGCTGTGTGTTGAAACAACGCATGTTTCTCTTGTCAGTCTTATTTAAACTACTGGGGGTTATTTTTATGCTTACCACCCATCGTTCGCCAGCTTGGGTGTTTAGATAAGGGTTGAGCAACAGATCGCCCTTTTGTACCCCCTCAACCGTCCAGATGTCGGGGGATATTCTTTGTTAAATGTGCACACAGTGTGTAAAATACTGCTGTGAGCACTTCAGTTTTGTAATAGCTTCTAACACATCGCAGTCCTTACGTGCTTTATGTAGAATGTTGTTATACCCCACGTAAGCTTCTTTTCCAGTGATTGGACGAAAACTTGTCACCTCAGCGACCCTAAAGTATGACGTATATTTGTACACGCAAAACAATGTGGTATATATACCACATTGTTTTGCGTGTACAAATATTTTTTGAAGCAGTTCGCTCGAGTGTTGTACATTAGGCCTACAATTATTTTGGATAGAGGACTTACGCAGTAATCTCTTGGCATTTGAAAGCAATCTAGCAAAGGTCACTCGTGTGTCACCTTGATTCTTTTGCAAAATGACGTCACTATATCAAAACGTCGAAACTGTTGTTGTTTAAGAATGGCGGGAAACCTTTAACCCACTGATTGTGGGTCCATTGTATGTTTAGTAGACTGTTCAGCTTGCATAGCAGATGAAAAAGGAACGCACATTCCACTTTGTGTTAACAGATAATATTCCACAGTCGACGCGTAATTTATATATTCATGTAAACTGGAACACAATATACAGGTAAATCTTGAAATAATTTCCACGTCAATTAAGCTGTAAGCTCGATGGAATATGATCATAATAAAACACCAAAGATCATACATTTAGCTAATCCACTTCGTAAATATTTGATGACAAGGGAAAGTTTATTGTCATATTTGCATTCCTAAAAGATGTTAAAGTGAGCAGTACAGTGGAGCTCTGGTAGTTTTTAGCTATTTTACCTACTGCAGAGACTGAGGAAGACATCCGTAAGTAAAACGAGGGTCCGGTAATTTCATTATGTGAAGATAACTTTCAAAATCGATGTATTTATACCGTGTTACCGTATAAAAATTTATGGCCTGAAACAGATACCTTCATCGTTTCTGTATTTTGAAGGAGCTCCTTGTATACAGCCGTTACTCCGTTGCCTGGAAGGGTTCCCTAGGAGTTAACATTTGGCACTCATAGTGTGTTACACGCACATGTTTCTGACACTGTCACTGTGTGTTACACGCACATGTTTCTGACACTGTCACTGTGTTCTCAGCTGTCAATGTTGTCCCTGATAAAACATATTGTTATTGACTGCTTTGATTTGCCTGAAAATTTCTATTGCCATAAATTCTAATTCACAATTGTATCAAAATTATAATACTTTTTAGGTTATGGGCTCTGTAATCGTTTAACTGCATAGGATTGGAGTGATAGCCCATGTCAAGGAATGGGGTATCAGGAACACTCAAAACAAGCTATGTTCGACGATCAAGGAGTGAACATGACTTGTCGACAGTTGATATTCCATCCAGCGGCATGTATTGTATGCTTTATTATATCGAAAAAGTGAAATAAAAGGAAAAGAAATCTCCTACTTTGTTACTACTTGATGATGCTGGAGGTGTACGACGCTAGTTGAACAAGCCATCGCCTGACTGTTTAGTGCCTTTATAACAACGACAGAGAGTATCTAAGGGGAGATAGCTGTAGAAGAATAAAAATGAACGAAATAGTTGATTATATTGCCTGGTGAATGTGGGATATTCCTTTGTGAGTTGAGACGGCTTTACTTGAGCCGGTTAACATTGCGCTTTAAGTTTCGCGGAATATGATGTCATTGACGCATGAAAACCAAGAATCCCTGCATTTGGTTTGATAATAAGATCTGCTGGCTAAAGAGCTCTAAATACTTTATCACAGGCACATTATTTCTGTGGTGACGTTCAGGCATTCATTTACAAATTTAATTAATATTTAGGGTGTATTCTCCTAATTTCACTCTCGGAAGTATATATAAACGTCACTTTTACATGTGTGCATGAAGATTACAAAGTGTTCTTGCTTTAAATATTATAATGGTCTTTGGATTGAAAACGGTAAATGCTATGTTCAGTTCCAACGTCAGTGTTTGATAATCCTTGAGCATCTCTTTTTCGATACTGGCAAACCTTTACAGTTCAGTATGATTTTGAGTTAGGCTTGGGAATATATTTTGTTATTACATATATTAATCTGATATTTAAACCGTTGTCTTTCTGTTCAGGTCCCATTTAAGTTTATAATCTGGAATAAAATGTGCCACTTGTAAACCATATAAAGTAGTGATTCCAAGGCCCATTTCCAAAAAGAACCTAAGGCAAAAGAACCTGAAGCAACTATTGTCTATACCCCTTGGCCAGAGACAACACCGCTTTACTTTTTATGATTACTGATACATGCAAGACTGGGAAGCTTCATTTGTGATGGAATATGTTTTCTCTGTGATCGGAAAACATCAGTTGCAGTGGTTTTGTTGGCCATTCTCTAGAGGTCCTTACATCAGCAGCAGAGGGAATAGCTTTTAAGAGAACTGCTCAAGTGGTTCCAGACTTTGTTGGAATGATTTACCGAGACACCTTCTGGGATCCAGGATGTGCTCCTGGCAAGCTTTACGCTCAACTTATTTTGAGGGTTGTGCTTTGGCTGGAATTGCGTCTGTTTCTTTGATGAGAGCCAGGAAGAAAGAAAAGAATAGCTCCTGTTTTAATTAAGCTTATATACTAATAGGAAGAGTTTTGTGTAAAATGTGTGATCATAAATTATGCCCAGACACTAAGGTGTATAACCTATGAGCTACAAAAATGTTAGCTAACTGTATACATGTATATCGAGAAAATGTGTTTCTATCTGAAGTCGTTGGTTATGTTAGGTTGAGATAAGACATGACAAAGATACTTTGCCAGCGCACGATTTACAAATTGGGCGGTAAATGTATTGTAAACACTCTGCACTGACATCAAAATGATATCCGTGGCATGCTATAAACATCAGCGGTCTTACTTTACTGATCATACCGCCACGTCCTAGGTGTAATGTGATGAGATTGTGGAATGTACCAGGACTTAGGGGGAAATAAATACAGAGCCAGCATAATGTCTGTTTTACAGACAAATCCACGGGAAACACTGGCATGGACGATGCCTGAAGATTATGTTACGACAAGAGAATACTTCTTTCATGTTCATATCACGGTGCATATGTGCATGTGTAAATGTTTCCATCAAGGCTAAGGCCACATAGGTCTACAATTTAGCTGGTGTATATAAAAGATGGAGATGTATTTGTAAATTACGTAATTATAACCGAGAAACCACGCAATTAACACCACGTCAACTTTCGAGAAATAATTCGCTTTTTCTTATTAATAGAGTTAACAGTCAGGCTCTATTTATTTGATAAACCATGTCCATAGTTACTTCTTGAATTATCCTACAGAGAATAATGTAAATTCCCATGGAAAAAGTTTGTATATAGAAGGTTTTAGGCACCATATCTGTGTTTGCGGTTGTTTATGTTCAGCCGTGTGCAAGAGAATGACTGGTATCCTTGACGGTTAGTACGAACTTTTCCAACACTCGGAACTACAGCTGAAATACGATAGCTGACAAAACTAGGTCCGGGCTAAATATAGCAAAAGGTTGTCAGCCGCAGCTTAAAGTAATTGCCTCAAAGTATACAGCTACATGTTTAGGGTTCACCTTGGCCGTGTAAGCACTGTGTTAAGGTTTCAAAACTTTACCAGTCTCTGGAACATAACATCAACACATAGAGAAAAAGGTTAGGCATCAACCTTTTATTGGTTATTGTGACAATTCAGCTAAAAATTCCATACAGAGTTGCGAAGCGTTATTGTTTTTCCAATTCGACCAGTGACTTAGCGGCAGCGGCTAAGAATATTTGTGGGCAGCCTTGATATTATATATAAAGTTCCTGCGTTTCAGTGACGGTTTCATGCACACGGCAATTTCTCCATGCTTTACTTTTCTCTCGTATTCAATCTGGCCCAACTTTCACAATACCTTATGTCGCACACATTATGCTTTTTTATGTGACTGGTAACATGTGAAAGCCTAATTTGTGGCTGTTGTACCGTTTCAATGTCAGTTAACCATTAGGCAGTACAGCATCAAGAAGGTCTTGTAGGCCCATCCGGTTATAGGCCTATACACCTCGAAGTGAGGGTTTATATGCCTGTCTGGTTTTCAACATTCTAAGTGTATTTGTGAAGGCCTTGTTTCATAATACGTATCAAGCCTTAAATTGTGACACTGTTTGGCTCATCGTAGTTCTAGCCTCCAGCTTTCGTTCTGTTACGACGAGCTAACGAGTCCATCAGCTGGGCAGATATTTGGCAAAGGGCGGTGGTGTAGCCCTGATACTCCGGCCTCATCAAGCCATAAAACCGGACTCACGTCATTTGAATGAAAAATTCTTGAGAACACCATTAAATACTGATATAAGAAAATACATTTTCAATATTCTGCCACTCTAATCTTGTATCGGCCACTTTACGTGATTTAATGAATCATGACAACACTGATATGAAAATTAATTCTTCTAAATATTTGTTTGTAATTTTTTTCTGAAAAACATTTACGAGATAATAAGCAGAACATATTTGCTAATTTGCCTCTTTAATCCAAGGAGAATAAATTGCTGTTAGAATGAACACAATCTGTAATCTTCCTGTTTATTCTAAGGCGAATAAACTGATATTAGAATGAACAAACTGTGCAGTGTGAGAGAGCAAATGCTGATGTGAAAGTGTATTTATATGTGATGTCATTGGGATTCACGGAAGCACCGTCATGTGAATCAATTACAAACCCAGCGTATTTTCCACACATTATCCCTTCATTTCGAGTTACTGGAGTACGGCACTAATTAAAAGCGGCAATAAACCCTATCTATGTATTACAGCACCAAACACTGGTATATTTACGCAATGGAGTCAGTACTCATGATGAACAAATGAACAATCTTAGAGAACAGACTTTGTCGGCTTTTTGCAATACATTATACGGAAGAAAAGTTATTTGACGGAAAACATGCTCTTTCGTTGGAATGTCTTAATAGATCTGCCACATGGAAGACGACGGTAATTATTGACGAGAGGCCATAAACAACCCCTGCTACAATAGTTATCTTACTTATATTACTGGTACAAAATCCTTCTAAATGTATGGTCGTGATAATATACAAAGCCAGCGGGATATTTGTATGAGGGTGACATATGTCAAAAGCACCAAAGGGTCCCGATGCGCCCTATTTATACACATATCCAGGATTCCTAGCCAAAGTGAGCTCCTAATTGATGTGATGGAATAAACAATGAAGGAAACACGATGCATCGGCCAAGGATAGAAAAAAAAGAAAAGAAAGATAAACAATAAGTATTGCTCAAGGCATCCTTTTTCGATAATTGGCTTTACCGATGAACTGAGTGCTTGGATGTGCTTGCTAAAAAAAGCATTCACCTTTGAGGTGTTCACTTTCATAGAGCAATATGTATTTTGATAAAAAATGAATTCATCCTAACACATGGCCCTTCTCTGGCACAGTGGGAAGGTAATGAACCTTCTCTCAATACAGACTCATGCAGCCTCCCGCAAATCGATTCGCATCTTTGATTCCTGCTTTACGTGACTTGCCTTTGGCCTATAGGCTAATGGATAATTGGCAAAGCTATCTTTACACTTTCATCAAATCCCATATATCACTGCAGTATATATCTAAAAGAATACTGAGTATGAAAGTAGACATTAAGTCAGGTTATTGGTATAAAAGTAGACGTATATTTTCTTTACATTAAGGGTCCTGTTGTGTATTCACTTTAAAATCTAATAATCTGGCCTGATGAATGAACAAAATATCAGCCACATCGTCGAGTGTCTGGCCTTATGAAATGTTAAAAAAACTTTTTGCTCTTGGATGTAAAATGATGCATTACAAGTTAAATGTACTTGTTATATGGATTTCTCCATTTACACACTGTAACTCTTTCATCATTTCTCCCATGATTTAAAAGTTATTTTGAAAAAAAAAACAAGTGTTGACATAAATGACAACTAGAAAATGTCGACATTCAAACATTGATAAAAAGTGTGCTTCTGAAATGCGTGTTGTGAATTGTGAACTGCTCTAATAATACTCTTGTTCATCCAACCAAAATGTTAGCTTTGTACACCTTACAATGCTATACATATAGACATTTTGCACTGCTTAAGAGATTTTGTGTCACACCTCCACCTCCACCTCATTACAGCGCTGTAGTTGAGAGACGAATCTTAATATAGTGTTATATGTTATGCGCATTATATGAAGTTTGTCAGATATAACATAACGGGTACGGTGTGACAGTGGATGCCAATTATAAACGAAGTCAAACTAATGTCATGGCTTTCGGTGAATAATAACATAGCACCCACTTCGAGGAGTATAAAGTGTGTACATGTACATGTTTTCAGAGGTTTTCTTCCATGAAACTTCTAAAGGAGTGTACATATATGTGCAACAACCATTTGGTGAGAAGTTTTAGGAGAACAAATTTGTGACAGGTCCTACATTGAATCACACCCTGCAATCTACCATGTTATTACGGACAGGTGTATCTGTAAGCAGTTTTGTGAAGAAAATAGTTATAAGGACTTATTTTTTGTCCTTTTGGGGGTTCGCAAACGACTGTGAAGTTGCTTCATCCTGACTGCGTGTCAATTTCAGAAGACTTATTACATAAAAGAAATGTTTTTACGCAAAAGTAAGCTTTGAGGTGCAATGTTTTCATGTCTTTGAGCTTCATGAATGTTCTTTCTTTCGCCACTTCTTCTGATCTACCTTCTGCTGAGCCCGCTTTATGTTGGGCTCGCTTTATATCTTTATCGTAGACTTCTTGCTCATAATATTGAAACAGGCTGATCAAGCTTGCTTACCAATGTTCTATTGCCGGCAACCTTCGGATGGTCGTGAGTTTCCCCCGGGCTCTGTCCGGTTTCCTCCAACCGTAATGTTGGTCGCCGTCGTATAAGTGAAATATTCTACGTTGAATAAAATCAATACAATTCAATCAAATAAATAAATAAATAAATATGTTCTAGACACTGATCCGTGTTTTTTCAGCATCGGTCCCAATAGAGAGAACACTACACTCATTTTTTTGTCTTGTCCCAACTCCTTTCCCTTTTTTTCCGCTTTACCATGATCTACCTTTGCCACGGTGTCTATATAAGTTCTTAGGACTGCAATCCACACCATGACGTGTTTATTTCGGGAGTCACGTGTTTGCCAGTAGCCTCCATTAGTTCGTCTTAAATCACGCCCTAACGTCTAGAAGGTTATCACGCACTTGGCGAGCTTCTGTGGTTTTCACGGCGTTCTTCCAGTACAACCCCCATCCTCAACCATTAAAATAAAACCGCTTGGTATAAGTGGTAATATTATATATATATATACGGCATAAAAATAACGATTGTGTAATAACGTATTTTTGCATTGCCCATGCAGTAGACATTTAGGTGGGGAATGGAAATGGGAATAGATGCCTTGACATATGTCCTAGACAGTTATAAAAAGACAGATTCATTGCTGGGTAAGCTGTGTGAAAAAATGATGGTGCGCATCTGAGTGTTTAAAGCGTACAGAACACGAAAAAAAATGAACTGAGATAAGAACTGTCTACCACTGGTGACGTGATGTCTGCAACGTGTCAGATATGACACGTCAAGACGATCTGGTATGCTGAAGGAAATTTCGGAACCTTGTGCATACTATCTGAGCAAGCTTCTTGTCACTGCCAATGTGTTCATGAATTTTGTGACTTGCAAGTCCTCATTCTTTTACAGACCACGGCAGAAATTCCGACTGCCATAGAAAATCAAAAATAAGAAATTCCCCGTGTTTTATGTCACTGTTTCGTCACTTACACAAATAAAGAAGAATTTTCCCGAATCAGTACTTTTTGACCCACGTGCAAATAATGAGATACAAACAAGCTGCCATTTTTATAACGCAATTCACAGGAATTGTCGACATTTGTGGACAGTTGACAAAAACTAAATATGTCCAAAAGAAATAGTACACAATATACAATGTATTGCATACAGTGATGAGCAATAATACAAGAAGACCTTGCCTCAGGCCTCAGAAATGCACCAGTCCCCTTCTGTTACGTGTTTGGTGTTAATGCCATTCTCCATGTTATCAGTGGAAAAGTCAACAAAGCGACAGACAGTCATCGCCTTCAGCTTTCGTCAGCTGAAAACAACGGTAATCTCTGACGGGTAACATTGAGTCCCAGATAAAGATAAAGTATATGGTTTTCTGCTATAATGCTGCATTGCTTGTGCAATACACAGTACTGTTCTATGCGCACACATACACTGGCAAGGGTGACGCAGTGCAGGAAAGAACAAAAGAGTACATAACATAGCACGGACCGGTTTGCTAAATTGAGGAAGTCTCCCATTGCAAAGTCAGTATTTTATTATTTGATTCTTTGTTGTAAAATGTAACTTCGAAATATTAAATGACCGGCTGTAATATGCAATTTCATATTAAGTATATTACGTCCTTGTTCACATTATGTGGCACTAGCTCTTCTGATCTTTTTTCAGATGACACATTGCAGATTTATGACCAGCTGTTTCGTGTTATTTGGTGTTATCGGACCAGAATTCCTCTATACCTTACTCGCCTACGCCTCTGTGTTTTTATAATTGCGTGCGGGTAATTTTTCGCCGATGAGATATTTCGTATGGAGTGGCTTCCGGTAGTGTGCATCGTACAGAGCTCCTAATACAATCGTTCATTATTTTTAGTTTTGTTGCTGAGAAACTGAAGGAGTGCAAATTTGTACTGTTCCAAGTTGTCATTTCAGATTTTTCTACATGTAAGAATAGCTGTGTCTTTGTCATTGACATCAAACCTCGAAAGGTTGTAAACCAGTCGCTTTTCAGCAGAAGCATGTTGAATTAAGCTGATAATAAATAAATCAAAAATGTCGGATAAAGGTTGCATATGGATTGAGTAAGTATAAATTACGGGAAAGTATGGCGCAGTTACATCCTGTACTCAATTGAGGTATCTTTAGTGCTTAGCGTTATAGCTGTGAAGAGCACAGGAAGTCGGGTGGCGCCGTGCTAGCCTGGTGATATAACCATCCGTTATTAGCTGTTTACACTACTTCTGGTGTTCATTAGACTCGGTTCGTTGGACTGACGAACCAATGTTAGGTATGTTGTCTTTGACAGGAAAACAGACTATAAGGATGCATAACTGAACATCAAAATCAACTGCTAGTTGTTAAACAATAGGTAAAAAAATAGCTTCTTTCATATGGTAAAGAATATGGAAATATTTACTGAAAAATAGGCTGAAAAATTTATCAAAGTTTTGAATTATTGGTTTTCATATCCTTGAGTCTTTATAAAAAGTACCAATATTCATGGTACAGTTTTAGTACCACAACTTCCAATGCATTGAACTCCCAACAGAGTTGTATTTCAAGTGTAAAATTATAAATATTCACGTTTTTTCTATGGATAAAGGAAACTATGGGAAATGGAGTAAGAGGCCTTTGTCAAGTTATTACCGAACTTTCACACCTGTGACCCACGTTATATTGGTAGACGGCAAGACCACTGACGGGAGCGCTGTCAGCGGCTTCTTTCTACCATGGCACATCAGTGGAAACGTAATCTTGAAAATTGCCTGTCCATGAACCATGAATAGGAATCCTGGCGACTTTTAGTGGATTAAAGGCGAGAACCTCATAAGAACGCAGTCAAGGCCGCATTATACTGAAGTTTGTTGCCTGCTTGCTATTTATTATACTTCCTCAGAGAAGAGATTTTCTAAGTGCTTTCAGCTAGTCAGAGGATATTCTGGGGTTGTTATTGAGTCACTCACCAGTTGATATATGTTACGACAAAACACCAAACCCGAACTATTTAAGTATAATCGGACAGTGAACTCTGCGAGGCCTATTTGCTGTGTTACATTTGCTCTGTGAGGAAAGAACAAAATTAATCAACTCTATATTCCGTTTTGCTGTTATCCAGTGAATTCATGGTTGTTTACTCTGTTATCCATCTTGGACAACCAACGAAACGATTGTTTCAGTCCTGGCTCCACATACTAGTGGGTAACACCAAAAATTTGCTCACAGCATGCGCTAGGTTTATTTACTTGTCAGTAATTTAGAGAGCAACCCGTCCACTGGAAACCTGATGGAGATCCCTGCCGACCTAGTCCGAGAGGATCCACACGAAAGCAGAAACGTGGCCATCTAATTGGTTGTTTATGGAAGCAACTTACACATTTCCATAGTATACGGAATTCAAATAAAGGAAATTGTTTCTGCAGATGGTATCAATTGCGAGTGTAATCCAACATGTACACATAGAATAATGAGTAATCTGCATGAAATTGCCTGAACTTTACAGCGGTCGTTTTGGACAAGATCTTCTCGTACAACGACGAATTGGCTTATGTTCTTTCAGCCACAACATTTTTGTCAACAGAATCCTTGACATTGTGCATGTGTATGAGGAACACCTTATGTTTACACCAGAAAATCTCTACCTTCACTCGTGTACATGCGTGAAATGGAAATGTTATTTCTTAAGGAATTGTCTTCATACGTGGGATGCTTCAACTGAGAATAAACTCCTAAGAACGAATTGCTGTCTGTTGCATTATCACGCTACCACGACTATCAAGTCCAACATTCTTCTCGGGTCACAGTAGTACAATGTTTCCCATATCACTTATGTTATTTGGCATCCTTTTTCTCATGCATTCACTGAACATATCGGCATGTCACTAACTGCATGGGTCTGTCCAGAAGCTGGTGGTGGGTGTGGGAGAGGGGAGGTATCACTATTGATGTTGCTAATCCTTGTCATTGTTTCCTGCCTGTAGCCACTTATAATTATATGACACAAGTTCCTTGTAAAGGCGCACTTCTTATAACTTAATTAAATCTGGTTCCCACACAATGTATAGTTTTCTTATTACCGGTAAATGAATACATTTTTATGATAGAAGTCAAACGCTGTCTTCGGGTTTAAGGCTCAGATTTCCTAAACAAATGTAAGACTAAATGGAAACATTTGCCTTAAGTAAATGTTTATGTTGATGCCGCGCATGCCCTGTGCTTATTGAGGCTCGTAGCATGCGTCAAAGTTTTCGAGAAGTTGTATTTCTTGTCTTCATTTGTTTCACAGATGCGAAAGAGGCGTTTAAGCTTTTCGACAAAAAGGGAGAAGGACGTGTGCCGATGAAGGAGTTGTATAACGTTTTCAAAAGCTTAGCGTTACAAGTTGAAAATGACAAATTGAAAAACTGGGCAGATGAACAAGATGAGGACGGTAAGTCGGGTTATATTATGCTGAAACAAATTGTTAAATGGGGAGTAATATCATTAATAGTTTCCTCAGTGCCCGAGTACATATTACTGTAAAGTATTGGTCTTTGACTGGTCACACGGAGCAACACGGGCAACTGAACAATTTAATTGAATGCGTTGATGATGAGTTCAAAAGCAGGAAAGAATTAACAACAAAATGCAGAGCTTAGGCCCCAGTTACTCTCGGCGGGAAATGTTTCCTATTACTTGCTGAGTGCAACAGAAGATGCCA
Organism: Acanthopleura granulata; assembly: GCA_016165875.1. Lineage (NCBI taxonomy): Eukaryota > Metazoa > Mollusca > Polyplacophora > Chitonida > Chitonidae > Acanthopleura > Acanthopleura granulata. The sequence continues at coordinate 29,442,648 of JABBOT010000002.1, forward strand.
CCTAGTAAACTGATTTTATGATCTAAACCTTGGCAGGCACAGGCTTCATTGACTGGGACCGGTTTAAGTTGTTGTTTGAGAGGAAGCTGAGAGAAGATGAGGACGAGCGTGAATTGAAAGATGCTTTTAGGGTATTGGACAAAAATAACCGAGGTGTGATAGACGTGGCTGACCTTCGGTGGATTCTAAAGAGCTTGGGTGATGACCTGACCGACGATGAGATCGAAGACATGATTGAGGAGACCGACACAGATCGCAGCGGCACCGTCGATTACGAAGGTAGGAGGCGCTGTTGCTTGGTGGGATAGGGGTCGGTGGAGGTTGCTTAGAACATCAAGTGTCCCTAATTGGGGATGTCGACAGTCTATACATACCTCTAGAATAATACCTACTGAAGGTACACACGTCAAGAGTTATTAAATTTGCTGAAAAGTCTACAATTTCCCCCACAACACTAGATCTGTATTTCTGCGTGTATTTTCAAATAGTATTAAGCAGTACTTACATATGATCAAAACACAGAACAATATAGCCCTGAGTAAGGTCTGAATTATGTCAACCGTATTTACGCTAATGTGTTGGTTAGAGCGTGTCATACTTTCATACACGACAAAAAACAAAACAAAAAACCCCCCGTTCCCTGTAGTGTAAAAATGTATAATTCTATGCCTTCTGATGTATTTTTTTCACACAGATATGATCGTGGTTTGGTGTGTACAGTGTGTTGCTTGTGTGGTTGATATAAGTGGTACCTGTCAGTACTGACTGTATCTGTTTACACGGGTGCCCGTATTGGAATGGGTTCCCGTGTGGTAGAATGGTTAGAACCTTGTGGTACGTACAAACCGACAATTGGCACACCTGTCTTGTCTTGTTGGGATGAATCACGTCACGTGAGGGTGGTAAAACGCCACGATTGTGCTTGATACCGTATAAGCCGAGCTCACTTCATTTTGTGTGGTGGTTGATTTCTATCAAACGGCCTGTACACAAGCTGGCAGATAGCACTGCGGCAAGGTAGATTTGTACCATTTTTCCGTTACCTGTCCCCACCTTTATCTGTAACAGTCGCGTAGTTTTCAATAAATGATTAACCCGAAGCTTGACTTCCCATATGCTATGGACAGTGATCTTTATTGGAAAAAGTCTAAGAAAAAGGTGATATAACCCGGAAATGTCAAAAAAGGTACACAACCTTGTAGCTAATATTATTCCACATGATGTTATTCGCAGGCCTTGTGTACAAACCAGAGAGTCTGTCTGAAACTGGTCACCATATATATAGTTTGGCTTACTGTAGCTGTGTTAAGGGTTGTATGCAGAGTTGTCGGCCTTGAGGTGTGGTTTGCAGTGAGAGTATTCTGTGCCCGTATTTGGGAAGCGTGCAGAGGACATGGTAAATGCTGACTCTTTACTGTACAGCTTTCTCCATACAATTCTGTTCTGTATTGAGTCGTGTGCTGATCATAGAGCTAATTTAGCCATGTTATCTCTCTGCAACCGACTGTGGGCACGACTGAAGTGTGTAGATTATACATGTATGTGTTCTCGTACATTTCATCATAATCCAGAAAGAAATAGTTCTTTTCGTTAAGGCACAACCTAAAATTGTAAACTGGAAAAGCTAGATTGAATTTGTAGAATATGTCCACATGTGATACACATTCATCTTTAATTCGCTTCATCGGTCTCAGCAGTATGCCTACCTACAGAAATGTAATGCTAAACAACGTGGAAAAAAAACCCCCTGAAAAGCAGTATTTGTGTGTGGATTGTATTTGTGGTTTATTTCCTCTCGTTGCAGAGTTCAAAAGTCTGATGAGTTCGGAATGATGCTGGCCTGGAGATTTATTCCACACGCCACTAATCTAATGAATGGATTTCACCCCATGTAGGAGTAACAACTAAGCTCGCACCAAAACGAGGCCACCGTCATGTCCTTACCTCCCACCTACCATTCGTCAACCAATCGTCTTGTCATACATCTGCAGTATCTCTTCTGACCAGCCCTCAACTGTGCTTAAATAGACTGTCACCTGTTACTAACTACGCCTCTAACTGCTTGATTTCTGCATGTACTGCGCATGTCTTTAACACTTGGCTTTTCCCAGAGAAATAAAGCTTAAAACCTTTCTCTTTTGTTGGCAGAGTTCAGACATTTGATGATGGCCTGAGGACGTGTCGCGCAGGCGCATGTTAGCGCTGGGCGTTGCAGAGGTATAAATGCGCTGAGAGTTGGGCGGGAATGGAATAACCCCGCGGGATTACGTTGTTCAAATGCATGACTTTTATTTATGTAGCCATATGACGTTTTTCATGTTTATGTGCGTTTGTTATATTTACACGGAGGGCACACTCTGTGAATGTTCTCATCATTTGATTACGCCTTTGCTAAAACTTTAATTGAGGTTACACGCATATTTCTGAATGAAAACGAAAAATGCACCAAGAAATCTACATTATTGACGCACGTTGCGATTGCATCTCAACTTACCCGGCAAGTCGATGTATATCCAAAGACAGCTTGCTCTTCTGGGTCCTGTAGATCTGATCTTGAATGACATAAAGCCCTGGAACAAAGAATACACCCAGAAAATCAAACTATTCAGTAAAAAATGTCATAGCGCATGTCGTAAGAAACCCGGGTTTTGTCATTCGGCACACCATGATTGTCTTTAAGCATGTAAGCACTGATATCTTAGATCACAACACGTGTATAAATACTGTGTGTGTGATTGTGTTAGTGGATTGGTTCTGATGAAAATAAAGAAAATACCTAAAAAAGACATTGCGTTAAACCTTACCCTCGGCTGTTTTATTCGGAATAACATAACTGGACGAGCGAAATGAAATATCTGTGGGATGATCAAAATTACTGGGTTATTCTTTATGCAAGGCTTTACTGTGATTTTAATATGGTTGTCTGAATTGCAAGAGAATTTTTTCAGGAGCGCATTTCTGCCAGTTGGATATGATTGTACCAGCAATTCTGGTCAGTGTTTGTCGTCACCTGCTAACGAACCAGTGACGTCACGTCCGGCAATGCTGGTTGTGTCACGCGTTCTTGTCGTCCGCTCAGCAGGACTGATAGCGTATGGACGGCGATTGCGTGCTGTCGTTCAGTATTTTGTTGCGTAACACAAATTTAACACCGTTGAGCATATGACTGAACTCATTTTTGTTTTTCAACTTTTTAACATTTATTGAATTTCTAATACAATGTACTATTTTCTACACGCCATAACCATACTCACAAGCTCTAACTTTCCCCGACATCTCGAGGACAGCGAACCTACATCATAACTCATGGAGATTCCAATGGGCTGAACAAATTTCAAGACTTTTGTGTAATCCTTTGAGGCATTTTTATTTGTCCGTTCGATGCCGGAAGAAGGAGACCTTTATTATTATAATTTATGTGTAAAATTATTGTACAGTAAAGAGACACTGAGGAGGTGTCAGATGAGTCAGTTGTGTCTGTCTTATTTTATTATCAGCATGATGAGGGCATGTTGTAGTTAGCACACATCACTACAACATAGGTCCGGGGGCAATAAAGCTTAAAATGAGATGCTGCTTGGGGGAGATTTACTCACGGTATCGAAGGGAACAAGGTAATGACGAAATCGACGCATCAAACCACATGAACTTCCACATTAATTCACAGAAAACCCAAGTTCATCATGTACTTGTGCATGTATTTGTTTCTTTATCGGGCTGATTGGATTTAACGCCATACCCAAGGAATTTTCACACAAACGGCGATGGTCATTTTAAATCTGAGGGAAACCGAAGTGCCCAGAGTGAACGGCCGGCCTTCCACAGGTACCCGACTTTACGCCAAATCATCGCCACCTGCATTAGAATTAGTGACCTCATCCGTCAGGCTGAGGCAAGGGTAACGCTTTTTCGGAATAAATCTGAGAGGGCCCATCGTGTACACGTAATTACAACGCTAACGACCCCAGTATGGTTTACTCTCCGAACGCTTACACACCCATATTCTGGATCTGGATGAAATGAGTCAGTATGAGGTCTTCTTGGCGAAAATGTCGACTATGCAAAGTAGTCTCCCTTCCGTTTCCTATATTTGACAGTGGTCCTCTGTTAGTGTTTTGTTAGTCATCGGAGCCGAAATGTCTGCCGATTTTGTCCGCAAAAAAATGAGGATTCCACTCACGGATTATATATAACTGAGTGCACCTATATGAGTGATCACAGATAGTATTCAGTCCCTGTTTGTCTCTTCGTGTGCAATCAGATGATTTACATTCTGCAATACGATACTCAGCTATGCTGGTGTCATTCTTGGATCGTAACCCGTGATGGTCACACCGATACTAACAATTATTAACTTAGATTTACTTTCAAAGACAACTTACACAGCTAGGATTCCTCATAGGAGACAGGAAATAAATTTGAAAATGGGCATATATGCTTTGTCCCACAATAGACTGTGTTTTCAGGAGGACTTTATCGAGTTGGAATCCGACGAAGACGAGGTAGAAATTGAGGAAAAATGAAAATGAAGCACGTGGTAAATGCGATGGTTGGAGAGAGTTACCGGACACAGGGAGTGGGGGTCTTGTCATCCAGTGAGACACTTTCTCTAAGAATGTTAGTTAACACTACTGAACTTCCATTGGAGTATCTCTCGATGATGGCACTAAACTATGGGATGATGGACATAGCTTCGTGCCAGCGTTCCATCTTTTCGTTCCATTGCCGGGGAGGCACGACAATACAGCGATGGTGTACTGTAGGGAAAAGGCCTCACGCTACTGGTGAAATGCTGCCTCTTGTCAGTTTACCTCAGGTTGTGTTTTATTCTAACTCTTCATGTAAGTGTTAAAGAAATAACAACTTATACCCGCAATAGCACCTCGGCTTGAGTAGAATCAGTTGAAAAATTACTCAAAATGCTGTGTTGTCATCACATTTAACACTAGTACACAATCACATGAAAACAATACACGGATCAGACCTCGGGGATGGTTAATTCACTAGCAGAATCACGGTTTACCCAGGGATACAACATAAGAGACTAGACCATACAGATTAAAACACGGTAGTGAGGATAGTGTAAAATCGTCGAACCTTAACGGTGAAATGCGTCATTTTGTCAATTTACCTCAGTTAAGGTTTTATTCTAACTAATGATTTAAGTGTATAAGAAGTAACAACTTACACTCCCTTAGAAGTGGACTGAGGTATAAATTAAGTAGAGAAAATTGCGGTGATATTAGACAAATAAGCACAACAGGACTTTCTAACGGCAGCCCTATCTGCCGTCTAATCTACTACTTTCTCTCAACATATACACATTAAAACCGACATTCGTGTACCAGCCGCCAACCAAAATGGGCGTTCCGGGTCAATAATCGCAAGACCAGTTTCAAAAAACGACAAATAACACAAACCACCAAAGATGTAAGAAAATATATAGAGTATAAAAATTAGCACGGATTCATGCAAAGACAAGCAGTCAACAGTTTTCATTGATGACGAAATGGTACTATGAATGTTCTAGGCGGATGAATAAAATCAGTTTCCAAATCGTGTACAATTTTAGTATGCATAGTGTCGATAATCAAATATGAGCTTTGATTGCAACTGTCCTAATAACCAACCTGGCGATCATACTCAAGACGATCAACATACGGACCCTACCCGAGTCCCAGTGATCCTGAACACTCTAACAAGAGAGGCAGTGTTCCTATGTAGGAAATGGTAATCTGTTATTAGTAGTTTATACCGCAGAATATTTATGCAACACCGTGATGAGGACAAGCATTCTGAAGTCAAGTAGTAGTCGGACCGGGGGAAGATGTGTTGTCATAAGCAAGTGTGTTTATCAAGGACCATTTTTCTCGTGGAATAACCCAGTAGGCAGCGCGGTTAAGCAAAGCTGTAAGCTATACGTGGCAAAGTTCGCCAGTAAGTTTCCAAAAGTCGGTGGTTTACCCCGGGCACTCTGGGTTCTTCTATCCATAAAACTGATCGCAATCGTATAAGAGCCTCTATATGAGAAACCTCCTGACCTAAAGGACAAGGTAGAGAGCATTGAAAGCTGTACATCGTGAAACGCAAGCACACTTGTCATTCATTTGCCATTTGTCTTCCGGAAAAACCTGGAAGACAACCCGGTCAACGCTGTGGATTATCTCATTTCATTTACATTCTTAAGCACTTGACATAATTCAATTTAGAGTGTCGATGTGGTCGTGGGATAGCCATAAAATATGATTACCATTAAGTAGGACAGCCGTTTCCCCCGAAACAAAGTTACGTGGTCGGCATGCTATTGTGTAACCCAGAAATATCGATCTGAGAACGATTCTAGGGATGATATTCACAAAGGATCAAGGAACTGAAAAACCCCAAGAATGAACGTTATTGGAAAATTTGTCACGGTGAAAGATGTGATAATGTTACATACAACCAGGTTATTTTTCTGGGAACGGTGTGATGTCAGTGAAAATGTGCAGACCTAAACGGTAAGTCTGGCCATCGATCTGAAAACAAATTGTATATTCTTTTGTCAGCATGGCGTGTTTGTTTATTACCTTTCAGTGTTAGTTCGATAATCGCTCATCCTTGAAGCAAAATTATCCCAATGCTGAAATATGTTTGTCTAAAACATCGTTCTGAGGTCATCACCAGGAAAGAAACCCTATCAGTATAGAGATACCAAAGATTACGGTATAGACTTGTGCATTCTCGCGAAAACTACTATAGATAACACTGAGATAGCTTTTTCACGCACCTACGAGCAATTAGTGCAGTGATATTCACCACAAGAATGGAGTAATATTTTTGATAGCTACCACTAGAAAAATCATAATCCTGGCTTCCAAGTACCCTTAGAATTGCACGTCGAACAAGTGTGAACGATACATCAACGAAGGATTTTAGAATGCAGCATATAGAGAGTAAAACCAGAGCAACCACAACGGATTGTTAGTTTCACACGTTACTGACGAAACCCCGGCCTCTTGTCAATTTACCTTGGTTAGGGTTTTATTCTATGTTAGACTATTTTACGCTTAATAATAAACATACAGCATCACATCCTCAAGGGAAATGATTAACGCACTAAGCCTCTGTAAGTAAAACTGTATACCATTTACGTATATGACTAGCAGTCAATGAACTGAAACTGCCCATCACTCATCTTCACCATTCTTACTATGAAATGAAGTAAGCTCATGATATAGGATTTCAATGCGTTCCGGATAAAATAGAATTGTGGAATCATTTTCATATGGTTACCTGTTGGGTAAAATAAGTTTAGATATGTTTCTAAAACAGATGTAAATATTCTAACTTGTTAGTTGACAAACGCTCTTTGACAGCTTGTGTCACACATGGCTATTCTTTGCAGTAATGTGCCCGTGGCCTGTTTAACTAAATATACCTGAAAAGGTATATCCGTGAATAAATGAAGACAGTGAAGGTCAAATGTGTAGTAGAAAGTGAAATATGAAGAGAAATGGCGAGAAATCCCAGTTAAGTAAAAGTTACACTGGTCCATGAGGTCATAAAACATTAACGGAGACCTTCAGCTTGGGTCGAATGGAAAAAGTTAATCAAGGAAGAAGCGATGGCCACAGACACTTGTTCACCGCCATTAATTGGCTGTAGGAGTACTTTGTTGCACTCACGACGCTCATTGATCAAAAGGTTCCGTTTTCTTCATCTTTCCAAGTCTCCTGCTCATCCTTCACCCGGTCCTTGTGTGTGGTCAGCCTGCTACTCATCTTACCCTTCTAAATTCCGTTCACATCCCCAAGCTGGCTACCACCCTTCTCTCCAATACAATTCTCTATACACACCACCACTTTTCCACGTCGTCACCTCTATAGAATCTATGGCTGTAAAATTCCATTTGGCAAATAAGTCATTGTTATTTATCAGACCAGGACAAAGGCAGCTTGCCTCTGAGCGATCGAGGGAAAACGGCTGGCGTCATCTACTGTCGGCTGGATTCTACAGCAAGAATGTTTCCTCGAAATTAATCACAAAGCCGCTTATTGCATTTACAGGAGTTGCCATCAGCAAATGTGATTTCGGATCTACAGGCCTGCTCTGCTTCTTACCGCCATCAGACCACTTTTTTTCACAACCTAAGACTCCAAATTTGTTCTGAAATTGGTTTTCCGAATTGAAATACATTTATGATGACTACTGATGCACAGATACATTTTCGTGTTTATTTGATTATAGAGTAAGTACACTTCAAAGTCCAATGTGTGGCATGAGATGTTGAGGTCCACTGTTGATAAGTAGATAGAAGACTTAGAAAGGTACAGATTCACGAGATGTTTCTGGCATTCTTACCTGATATCTAAGCCTGTTTGTCTTGTTACATTAGACAATGGTATGAGTGCGAAATGAACAGGTACCACACATGAAGCAACACTCCTTTTATTACCTAATTCTGCTTACGCCTTGGAGCTGGGGGCGTGTGAGTTGCCACTATATGTATGCATTAAATTAAACCCTAACTGAAGTTAATAGAAGTAAAAAGGCCAGATTTCATCGATTAGGTGTGACCTTTTGCCAACTAGCACACTGTCGGCTCTGCTCTTGTATTTCTCTGTATGCAGTAGTCTTTTGTAGTTTAATGTTTTCCCAATTAGCAATACCTATCCCATACCGTCAATATATACATGTAGAATTATGTCGGTCAGATTTGGTATGGCGAATATTGCACCCCATATTTGTGAAAGACAAGTGGTCTTCAACAAACGTTACACTGTGCCCACAAGTAGTGAGAACAGGGGAATGTACAAAGGCATGGATTAAATCCCTCGTTTTGGGAAGTGCGCGTCCTGTTTCATACTCCAGGCTTCAGTCGTAAGCTGAACTGAATTGTACCATTAACAATAGAAACCGTCTTGATTGTTTCCCAATGTAAAGTGTCCATCTCTAAAGGCTGTTAAAATATATAGCGTTTGGAACAAACCACGTTACTGATAAATTCATCGTGGACTTTTATATACATGTGCCAACATCGTGTTCAGGTGTAAAATCCCCCCCATCAAAGGAATTGTTCCCTTTATAATACTAACCAGCTGCTAGAGAGTCTGTATCGTAAACTACTATGATACATCCATACATGGTTACAGAGAGTCCAGGTTATGAGTTAACAACTTCTACCAAATACATGTGAGGATCAAGAAGACATAATTTGTACTTGCCTGCTGAAAACGCACGATGTCGTGGGCTGGGTAAATGAAGTGAACCAAGTCCACTATAAATCTCATGGGAAAGCATTTCAAATTTCTTTGTCACCATTGATACTTTCAGTATTTAGTTTTGTTGGCTTGGTTGCCCACCTTTCCCTTAAGGCATGTTGGATGTCTGAATCATTCAGACTCCTTAACGCTGTCCTGTGACACACTGATTTGATGGTTATCAAATCAATGATTAGACATGGTCCCGGAATATCCAGCCCAAACTATAATTACATACATCGTGGTATAAATAATTCATTTACCGCCTTAGACATGTCATGTGTACTTTTTTCTTCGTTGACCAGTCTTTCACTACACAGGACAAAGATGGCTAATACCGGATTTGGGATTGAGTGGTAGAACACGCGAACAGACAAAGGAAAAAATCAAATATTCTCTGGTTCATAGTTTTGGGTGATGTCTGCATGTCCATACTCAGTCTCCTCTTTGAGCAGGCACTTCACCAATAATGAAATAATAAGACCAGTCAAATTCTACAATTGAATTTATATCAGTTGATTTTTGCAATGAAGATCACCAACACATACGTCAACAAGCAGTTGATATACTGGAGTATTAGAAGGACATCATAAAACATCAGCTTGCTTAAAATCATACATCAATCTTTAGAAAGATTTATCCGTAGGTTAAGATCCTAAAATGAAAATAGACTTACTCACGATACATAATAAACAAACCATTTTTTAAACGTTGATATTTTTAGTGAGTTATTACAAACATGGCACAACAGGGTAAGGTATCAACCAAATCATGTTGAATATTATGTTTTCTCGGGCAGATTCTCTAACCTTGATGTTATGAACTCGTAACAAATTACTGTCTGCCTTCATAATTTGGTGAAGCTCAATATGCTGTGGACGTTATTGAATTGATTCATTACATCCGGTTCTTATATCATTTTAAAGATAACAGTGTCCATCGCTGAGAGATCTGTTGTTATCGATCGAATACGACGTTATTTTGTAATATTATTTTTTCCAAAAGATAATTTCGTCTCTGCGGTGAATACAACGGCCGTTACTACTGGGATGAAGCCTAATGCGCCTCTGTTTTTGTCTCCTTCCCTCTAAAACCTCTCTCCCTCCCCCTCTTTCCTACCATTCAGTACGTAATATAAATACTGAATTGTACATATATTTGGAGTAGAATGAATATAGTAGAGATGTGTAAATGTTAAGACTACATCATGGAGAGTAAAACCAGAGCAGCGACGACTGTGTGATATTTGGCAAATAGTCACACGTCATCGGTGAACTCTGGTTTCTTATCAATTTACCTCAGTTGGGGGCTGTTACCAACCCCATCCTTAAGATATTGTATTATATTTTTTGTTTTTGCGCTGACCGGATCAGTGTCTGACCTACATTTTTCCACCTGTGTACGTTATAGCGTGTACATGAATTTCAGTCGAGAGTTCTCGAGGCTTCTGTGTTCGTGTTATTATACCTAGAGCGTACATTCTGGAAAGATGTATCTGTGTTGTAAACATGTTTACGACGAAAGGGTCCAGAATTTTCTTTACATTAGTCTGTTAACATGAGCTACGAAGTTGTAAATCTCGCAGTCTTTTACTCAAATCCACTTGAGAGTAGTCATATTTCGTCCGCTTGGAAGGATTTTGCTGGGTTTGGAGACGTCGGCTTTCACGCCATTCGACATATTTGTACTCCATTTCTATGTACGTAGCACTTTGTGAGCTTGTTGTTCCTCATTTGCTATTTTTCTGAGACGTTATTTTGGAGCTTTTATCCCTCGTTGTCTCTTTGTGCGATTACCTACATTTCACCCCACTTTACCTTGAAAGATACTTTGTGTATATTTCCAAGGAGTGAAACATACATCGCCAGCTAGGCATCACGGACGCTATTGTCAACCCGTTCGCCCAGGAAAGTTGCACCTTGCCGGGGAGTTGGATATATAGCATCTTCGGCGTACCGTGCCCTTTGCTGTGTGTCACTTACTGAACTGTCATCCTACCTTTGAGGAATTCGTAAGAGTTGCGGTTTCCATATTTACGTGGATTGACCGCCTTTGAAAACCGGAACATTAAACCCGGATTTGGAAGCTATCCTCAGTAAGAAACCATATATTTGGTAATTACCTATATTGCTTTTGTATATTATTGTCAGTTGAACTATTTGTCTATTTTGTTCAAATATATGTATTGAATTTATTCAAGCGTCTTCGTGGTTCTCTGTTTGATCTTGTGTAAGGCCTATTGCTGTCTGAGAGTTGAACAAGCCATTTGTTTGTCATTTTTCCTCTCCCATAGTGGTATCCATACAAGCGTTTATTCTAACTGATCATGTAAACGTTTAAAACGTAGAAACGTGCAGATCCTCATCAACAGGACTTCAACAGAGTTAGATAAAAATTACAGTCAAGTTAATGGCAATTTATTAGACGTCATTTGTGTAGAATTACTCAAATTTTTGTGTTGGGGACACATTCTACATGGAAAGACTGCAAAACTGAACCTTGAGGACCCTTAGTCCACTAGCGGTATCCTGGTTCATGTAGGTATACCATATAAAACACCACAGAGCAGCGGTAGTGCTGTCGTCGGTCCATAGTCAGAAGTAAGCGGCAAGACAGTGTAGAGTCTTGACATATAAAATGTATCCCGTATGCAGATGCAGTGTTGGGGCGCAAAAGCAGTATGTGTTTGTTCAATTCCTGTAAATGCCATGATTACAAGACTACTGGAAAGAAAGTGTTGAGTGTTCGGCTTGTGGCCTGACACACCATCTGCAAAAAGAGTGTGCTGAAGCATATATCATTTGAAATCTCGATTTGCGTGTCTAAACGCCTGCTGCCTACGGTGTTTTGCCATCAAAGCTTTTCGTTGAAGCTGCACAGCTCAATAAATAATACCACGTGGAGATAATTGGTGAGCGAATTGATGCGATAATAGAACGATGCTGAAATGGAACACTGCAGAGTAAACCACATGGCATGATGAATAATAAATATACAGCATATAAATCCATGTCAGAAAGGAAAAATCAAGAACGCTTCATTACTTAAATATGAAATAAAGCACTGTTCTATGTTGTTCTATGGACAAAACGTGCATATTGTTCTCGTTTACCAATGTCTTGAAAAATCTCCCGAACTGTGAGTATTTCAGATAAATATTTTTTCAGTTTATCGACCGTGACTGTCATGCTTGTCTTACATACATAATCCATCCGTCAGTCTATCTTAGGTGTCAATGGTGTACATGATGGAAGAAATACCTGAATGAAATACAATAACCTACATTGTAATATGATATGTGAATATACGACAGAAGTTGCTTTCTGTCCGGAGCAAGGTGGATATTCTAATACACAACCAAGTGAAATTGAGCCACTGTGCTGCTTTTAGAGCTATAGGCCTACAGATGGCCGTATACGTCTTAAAATGCAGCCCGTTTCTTCTCCACGCGTACTTAAAGACATTATATCTTATTTTAGATTATATCCGGTCAGTTTTTAATTAATTTGCCACTGGCTGGAATAATTTGGGGGTGAGTTGCGGTGGAATAATTTAGGAATGGTATATGGTGGTTGCATTGACGGCTGGAGGAGGAGGGGTTGGATCCAGCGGTTACCTTTAAACCTAGCTTTTCTTTCTTTTTCCTGCAATTTACGTAGGAAGCATGCAAGTACATCTTGGAATTGCCCCTCACAGGACTATCAAGCTTTCATCGGTAGGTTATTTTGGGAACAAAGTGACAGTCATTAAACTGTGTAACAGGCCAAGCATTAAACCCCAAATGGAGCCATGGGATGGGTTTGAACAGCGATTAATGGAGGGCGATTTAACAGATTTTCTTCCTTTTAACATGCTTTCAGGTGAAAAGACATCCACTGAAACGAGAAAGTAATTTGCAATCGCATGCTATGATAATAAACCTTCATATATTATATTGTGGACTTGATGGCATAAACCAGATGCCTTGACGAAGCAGTAACAGCCCCCCGTGTTCTAGTTCCTGTTTTACCAACGGCTGGATCGTGTAACTAGAAATGGGATGAGACATCGGCATGGGCGGCAACACGTCCTTGGTCTTCAAGAGCCAAGAACATCTGGAAAGTGTGGATGCGTTCAGTATGAAACAGCCTCTTAAAGGAAGAGGCAGCAAATCAATAATACCCGGTTGTTAAAAGAAAGTCCAAGACTTTAGCTTATTAATGATATAAACTAAAATTTTTCTGTAATGTCTGTTACACGCTAGAAAAACACGTTTAAACTTATGCGTCATAAAGAAAACACGCCTTCCATTTCGACACAGCCATTGTTTGAGGCCGTGCTAACATTAGCCAATCAAAACGCTTTTTAAACAGGATCTTGAAAAGTCAGTGACTTATAGGGCGCACCATAGCATCCAAATAAAGGCTGAACAGATAGTTGCCAAGCATAGCCTGTGCCTTAAAATACAACCTATCAAGTTAAATGCCGAAGTTCACATACACAAAAAGAAATAAAGTTTCAGGCTTTCAGGTAGGCCTTCATAAAATTTGATCTAGTGATCGCCTGTGAACCGTGTTGTGCTTACAATGGTATGGCACATCAGGAAAACACTGGACTTGTACAACATGACAAAGTTGCAGGGGTTATACTCCATTATTTTACCAAAAATCCAAGTAAAAATATCTATGTATTAATGTTTACCCCTAAATTTCTTATGTGTTTGGAGGGAAATGAAAAAGGTTTGACATTTTTGCGAAAATATACACAGATATATGTTAAAAAAAAATACGGCTGAGCCGACTGTCACAGAACTCAGCCTGCATCCTCGTACTCAGGTCTTGTTTTTTTTTCTTTTATATACATATATATATATATATATAAAGCATTTTCGTAAAATAGAGTTTCAAGAGACTAATGGTTCTCTGGATAGGTCATACTCATTGACCATAACCTGAATTTGGCTGTTTTTGCAAAACCACCTAGACGCACAAATTATTTCACGTTTTCTTCAAAATAGCAATCATGTGAAAGTTTTACACTTGAACAACGAAAGTAGAGCAGCTTTTACGACTTGTAACAGTAATGCTCATTATTTGCTGTCTCTTCCTTAAAATGGGGTGAAACCAAGTACATGTTCAAATAACATTTATCTGATTGCTGTTTTACACAGCGGTGGAGCATTTCTCAGTTATTTGACGGTGTTCAAGGTAATGGGAGGAGGAATATATAGGGGCGAAGCAAGGAGAAAACCACTAGAATGGAGCAGGTACTCAATAAACCTCCCGACGAACCGGTGGAAACTGTATTAGATCAGGCCACCTCATAGATCAAGGACTTTCGCACCTTTCGAATTTTTCAGAGATGGGAAATCTTGCACATACAGTTAATGTACAATTTTTTGTGTATACAATGTTTGTGCACATATTGTACACATACATATACAATGTTCATATATGAATAACGTTTATGTTTGTAGGCTGTTTCAGTGAATATATATTGTCTGCGCATATGCGTGGTTTGTTCGTTACATTTTTATCTGTAGCGGTATGTACTGTTTTATCTACGAACATTTATCATCGCCGCTTGAGAGATGATTCTATCCAAGCTTGCCTTCTGCTCAACTGGTTCTTGGTCTGAACACACACTCCCTAACATGTTTGTAACGTCTTTGATTTAACACTAACAGGTCGGTGCTCAGACCAACAATTTACCTATAGAGCCGGGCATTCTTCTTCCTGGGTCAAAGTTAAAATGAGATTTGACCAGTCCCGGTGTGAAAGCTCTGTGCCTTACAACAGTTTTACTTGAAGTGTAGCTGGCTGCACTTGACGGCCGCACTGACCATGTAGCCAGGAAAGTGGCCACGCCGTACTGGAAACAAGCTTAGTGCTGTTGCTGATTAAGATCACATACAAAGAGGAAAGGGAACGCTAGACGCGGGGCCAAGCACCTAGTGTATGTTTTGCTTGATTAACGGATCCTGAAGATTTGTCAAAAATAGCTTTATCTGGGAACGGATCAACAGCACTGTCAGACAATGTCACGTGTTGTGTATTACAACTGCATATATTCGGAAATGTGTTAACAATATAACAGTATATATATACTTTACAAAACAGAGAGAAAGAGGCTAGATCCGGCACTGATAGTAAGCAAATACTATGATCCTGCCAGTTGGGCTTTTCTGGTCCAGTTTTACAGTAGCGTTGAATATCTGCTGAAGATACTATTTCTTGACATAAATGTACCCATAACTTTATAATAAACACTTGTCTGTAAAGAAAACATGGCTACTACATTGGATTCTAGCCATGTGTCCTTGATTAGTTGCTCTGCCGATGATCGGTAAAAGAGAGTTTAGAATACATTCAATGTTTAAAGAATTTTTTGTTTTTCTCCAGAGAGGAATTTTGCTCTAAATTGATGTATTTTTAGAAAATGAATGCAATAATCAATAGCTCAAAATGCTAATGACAATACAACAAAATCAGCGTCTGGTTACGAATTGGTACTGATTATCTTCTAGCTGTTCAAACTGTAGAATTTTGAATAGATGATGAATTGCTGACAAGCTGTCGAAATCAATCCCATGGCGCCTAATGCCTGGGATCTGTGCCTGGGATCGAAGGGAAAGGCGTTTCTTCAACTGTTGAGTCGAAATTGATACTCCAAATAATAATATTAAATGAGAAGCCAGGGTAAAAATAAATATACCCTCTACAACTCGTCTCTTCGTAATCAAATTTTGTTTCCTTCCTTCACACTAAAGAAATTTTGGAAAAACTTGAATTGAACAAACGTATCAGGTTGATTAAATTGTTTTATACTGATGTAATTCCATGTTAACCTCATTACAATGGTTTTCAGAGTAATAACATTTTGAGTCACTCACATACGTTTTAACCTATAGACTTTCTGAAATCATTATTCATTTTCATTAACGCCGTGTTCAAGAATTTTTCACCCAAATGACCTCTTGATATAAAGGAGGCATATGGATTAGAACACGCGACCTCAATGGTGAAGGTCCTTATAGTAGCAGCGAGCAAGTTTCTGAACTCAACATCTAACCGAGAGCCATATATACATGTGTGCCTACGCCCTATACAAACCATTCAAAATGTACTCAAAAGAATAAAAACCTACACGTTTTTGCCATTGACAAAATTCTTATGAACAGTATTTTTATATGACATGCACTATTACAATGAAAGTAAAAACTTGTGATGTGTCCGCATGGTCTAAACTGCCCTCTCTATATTTCAAATGGTTGAATGTATTCAGTTCTGTACAGGCTTCCCGAGAGGGTTAATCAGCTATATATATTGCAGCGTAATGACCCAGGAGCCTCTCACCAATAGGGTCGCTGTGAGTTCAAGTCCAACTCATGCCGGCTTCCTCTCTCGTCGAGCCTGGGAATGTCTTTAAGCAAAAAGCGGATGATCGTGGGTCTCCCCCGCGGTAAATCTTTTCTGTTAAAAAAAACTAAATTACTTTTCTTCAGGGTGTTCTCTTTTGAAAGCGAAGTTATCGCATATATAATTTTGGATGTGTGGCGCTGATTTCATTTCATGTTATCTCTTTTGAAGTTGTAAAGTGATTCTTGAGGTATAACTATTTGAATTTCAAGTTGTGATACCATACATTGCTCGGTAATTGAGCCACTACTCTAGGGTTGCGTTGTGTATTTTCATTTCCGAAATCACAACAGGGTAGTAAGGTTGCTAATCAACCTCAAACATTCATTACCTGGCGCATTCCTTTATAGCGCCGTGGAAACCCACACCGAATTACCTGCTGACGCTGGGAATGCCGAGTGTGGAACAGTACCACGGGTTGCACCGTGATGACTCTCAACCGGAGTTAATAACCCAATATATTTAGGTGTAATCGATGGTTGGTGAACACAGATGTAGCTGGCTTTGATTTTCGCGAAAGCAGCTAAAGCTGTCTGGTAGTTACGAGGAATAAAGCTGGTTTTCCCGCTGGACTTAGTTGACGACCGACGGCAACCCGAGAGTGTAGATCGATCGTAGGACGTAACGGTCAGCTTGCACCATTGATCGAGTACGGACATGCACAGGAAGAGCCGGCCGTTTTGAAGATTTCACTGACCTCAAAACACCTTTCCTCGTCATGCATTCTGACTATTGATTACAGCTAAAGTGAAGCCAGGGAATTAATTGTAGGAACGAACCGGCGGTGTAGTCGGTGGCCTTGAGCGGAAGTGTTGGTGTTCTTGAATATTTGATAAGACTTTCCCTGTTAAACAGGGGGACTTAATCCCTTAAGTGTGATGTCAGTCAAAGTGCAAAAGGCTCTTATGGACGAATCCAAGTTTCTTGTGCACGTCTTCAATTAGAAGCCTCTTTCAGAGACAATTACTGCAAGTACGCGACACACATGAAGCACACAACAGAAACGAGAATGTATAAAACTTCATTATAGTAGCGTATGAAAATACCAGTGTATATTAATTCTAACTGTGTGCAAGCCAAGACAACTGGATTTGTCAGTTACCTCTTTACTTGCGAGGTTTTGAGCTGTGTTTGGCTGTCACAGTCACAGTGAATTGTTTGAATTGACTACGTTTGGAAGACCGGACAATCCTGTTGAGGGCCATGTTGAGGGCTTTGTTCGCAGACGAGGGGCGTTGATAGACCGAGGGTGGAACTCACCAGATACCCGTCCGCCACTCATGTCTATATCTGGCGTCTTCACATAGACTTTTATTGCCAGAGGAGGGCTGGGAGGCGAGGTGTGTGTGGCGCACTGCGGCGGATTCATGACATCTCTCCAGCTGCATTGGAAGAAAGCTGAGGCTCGCGTAACCCGAGACGAATCGCAGGAATAAGGAATCTCCTTGAATGAGAGCAGCCGACGCTGCCTATCCGCTCCTCTTATCCGCCTTCATTCATCTTCTTTTTCACGTGGGGTGTAAAAAATCCCTGCTGAGACACGGCGCACTTTTCAGTAGTTTTTCCTCACAGCGACGCGATCCCTTTCGGAAGGCCAAGCTGGCTGTACCACGATTAGCTACGCTTTACCTGCAGTCTGCTCCAACTGTCGGCCAAAAATAAGGGATTTACCATACATCGGGAGCCACCATTATTACATCATACAATGACTTGCCGGAAGTGCACGCATTGGTTTCAGAAATGCAAATAGCACGCAGAAGCTATTATTTGGATTACGATAGAAGAAGCCACTGAGTTGTCAAGCGAAGCACAAGATTGTTGAAGAAACACAATAAGGTTCTGCAGTCCTTGCCACACCTGGTTCATATTATGGTGAGTATGGTTAAATCAACGTTTCCTATTTTCTGACATGGTTTTGTGGTACCCTCTATTTGGAAATGTTACGAAGAAAATTCCAACGTCTTTTTGCAAGGGTAATGTCTAAACGTAAGATTACGTAATTTTGATTTGACATCAACTGTTCCGGTAAGTGGTTTCATAAATGTAATAAAGGTAGTAAACAAGCTCTCAAGTTGTGAATAAAACATATTGTTTTCACACCCATGATTTTCTTTCATGTCATTTAGCATTTTAATTTGATACGCATAGAGAAACTTGTCAGTAATTACTTCAAAGAACGTGTACGTAGGTACCAATGAAACATTATCGTGCGTTGTTCAGTTTGGTGAGAGCCAAAATTGTGAAATAAACATCGTTCATGGTCGTCATGACCAGTATTTCACTCAAACAGTTGTCTAAGATTTGGTAGTTTTATAGCTTTTGTGATCAAAGTCCATTTATGCTTCAGACTACCCTAAGGTCAGCATTGTTATTGCCTATTTCATGAAGCTAAGTCAGATTTTCTGAAACATTGCTCGTCTCATTAACAAAAACAAAATCTCCAAATGTCCATTCATTCATTCATTCATGTATGGTGTTCAAAACCTTGCTCAAAAATTTTTCACTCACATGACGTTGTTCAGGTGAATAAGTGGGGGAAACCTGGGTGTCTGGAGAAAACCGCCGACTTGCACCAAGTACCTGAAAAAAAAGAGTGACATAAAACTGCAGTAGGAACATTGTGATCTGAGTTTGAACACATAAACTCATTCGTCAAGGGACAGCTGATTGAAGCAAGCCAGCGGTTTAACAGCTGAGCCTAAGGGTCACCTCAAAACAGACGATGCAGAAAAACATCCAACAGAAGTCATAGTCTGAGATATCTATGATTGCTTGCTTTCATGTGCTTACATGTGCTTCTCGGATAAACACTATACACTTGCGGCTGATTCAAAGTATGAATCACATACTTTTCAACACCCACGCTGGTTCCGATACTGTCGTTTTTAATGACTCACAAAGCAGTATTATTGTTTGTGCCAAATTTGGCTCCTTTGGTTTATTAGTCTTATCGATAAGTAGAAAGCATAACTCTATCAGTTTTCAAAACTAATTAATAACTCCTTAAATGGTGTTTAAGAAAGGAGGTACGTAGTCCATGTGGGTGTGGTTGGGCGGGACCCTGGGGCGCTCCAGTGGAGCAGACATACCGACCACTGCTTTTCCATTATACAACCGCTCCCGGTTTGCTACGAGCCAGATAAAATGCCAGGCAGGCGATGTAAGTTCGCATTTAATAGGAAGCAAATTCCACGCACAGCAGCATGGCGTTAAAAGCTCTTGATTAGTTTGGAAAACTAATTGATTGGAAACATTATGAAGAGGCTCCAATAGACTGACGTCCCCATGCTCAAGATGCCTACTCCGTGGACAGCTAGCGGGGGAAACCATGGTCAGCAACTCGGCCTAAACCTTGTTGAAAACGACACCAATATCTGGGTGGATGGGGCTTCAGGCAAGTAATTTGTATCCTAGCAAGGCTTGAAAGATTCCTGAGTCTATTCGATAGAGATCGGGCCAACACCGAGAGAGGATTTTACCCAGGTAATGTCGGGTGTACCGTGAGTGAGCCGTGATCGCTGCTTACAGTTTTACTCAGGCTCACTACCAAGTATATTATATTTAATCAGGGGGAGTACATGTGAGATGGTAAACAGGGTTCCCAAGGGAGAACCTCCGTGTAAAAAGGCACAGAAAGTGAACTGCCAACTATTGGCGATGTCATTCCACCAATTGAAGATCGGATTCCTGTAGAAAGAGATTATACCATTTGTGTTTGTTCTCGAAGAAACAATTTGTGGTAGTAACATTGCCAACGAAAACAACACGACTTGCCAGCAGCGAGCGTTTATACAAGGACCTAAATAGCATCGTGAAGAGATTGAAGGGCAGATTGGCGCGCCTGTGGCCAGTCATGATTTAGTGAAGAAAGCCAGAGGAGGGACGCGATTGTTGCGAGAGGCTAGCGGACTTGTGCGTTTTTCCTCCAGAGGACCCTCCCAGGCATCTCTGCTGAAAGATTAATCGACAAATCGGACCACTTCCTCATTTGGACGTATTTACTGACCTTCCATTCAACCCTCGATTGTTCCCATTGGCAAACTGGCATAAATCTTCTCACCGATTCCACGAGTAACAGTGAGACCAATTTGCCAACAGGAAGTAATTGCCGAGTACTGGCCATTACCCACAATTCTCTCATTTTTACATTACTACACTATGTCAGGTACTTTTTTCAAAATGCACGTACATATTGTGATTTGTGGAAGTAATCTGCAAGATTACCTGCGAGGTTTTAAACTCAGTGATTGTTTTCCTACGTATATGCTCACAGACAAAGTTAAAAGATAACAAGATGTAGAACGAACTTTTAGGCCTACTGCAGTTGATCAATTTGCACAAAAATAAACACTTTCTCAATCTGGACATCACGATTTATTTAGCATAATGCATAATCCATGTTTAGCTGACAGTCAATATCAGTTTGAATCATCACCACCATAAAACAGATAACGTATTTGAGGATTCTCAGAAGTGTTTACTTGACATGGTTCTAACGCGATGGAAAGAGAGATGTTGAGCAAAATGACACAGGCAATTTTAAGGGCCGGATGCTTTTGCCCAAATTTCCGCGTAATCTGGAAAACACACAGTTTATATGGAAATGATCATTCATTCTAGCTAATTCTACAATCAGATTTTAAATGACAACGGAAGAAATGACCATATAAATATGACCCCATGTGAG
This sequence comes from Acanthopleura granulata, assembly GCA_016165875.1. Taxonomy (NCBI): domain Eukaryota; kingdom Metazoa; phylum Mollusca; class Polyplacophora; order Chitonida; family Chitonidae; genus Acanthopleura; species Acanthopleura granulata. The sequence goes on from JABBOT010000002.1 coordinate 29,463,971, forward strand.
CAATTGGTAGTTCACCATAGCGCAGATATAGCAAACATGGCATGCTAAACATTGCCAGTGGTGAAAAGATTGACATAAGGTCAAACTTAGTTACAAGACAGTTGTATCACTTGATGGAAATTTTCCGTGGTTAATACTTTGCTAGAGAATTTGTGTCTTAAGTGGGACATTCGAATTCGATATAGAGTCTGTTCATGCAAAGGGCATGAAAATTACCAGTCTAGCTATACTCGTTTAAAGTTCAGCGTAAGGGTATAGGTAAATTCGCAGTTATTCAACATGTTTCAAACGTAAAACTTTTGCACTGCAAACGTACTATTTATTTGAATTTGCATACCTTTCATGAAAGTGTCACCATCTCAGGTGAAGTCATATTGAAACAGTTAATAGAGGTTCTCATACCAGACACAGAAACCAGACATTTGATTCCAGTCGGTCTGACATTGTTTATTTCATGCATGCACTTTTGAAATTAAATACTATTTCAATAAATACGCCGGAATGCTCGTGAAATCTATTTAGTATTCATTAAAGCGTACGTTTAAACGTTTTAATAGGTGTGTGTTTAAGAACGTTATCGTTTGGGGTGTCATGTCTCGTGTCGTCTACATGTCAGGTACAGACTAGAATCACTCGAGGTTCCATCTAGTTAACAAATTATAAATGCTTACTTTGATGTAATATCCAAGATATCTATTTCTTACTGTCTCTGTTTGTTGTGCTTTGTAACTCAAAAGGTAAGCTATGATGTGTTGTTTTGGGCCACAACTTTCTCAGATATTTAACCAACGTGTGTTAGGATTGGCGTGGGGATGTAAACTTCCTGTGCGTACATGCAATGTAAACAAGCTGATCGGCGCCTACAATGGTTGGTTAACCCGAAAGGCGACTCATGCTTCGCCAGGCGACAGATCGATTTCTCATCAGCTTCTGGCCAGCCAACGACTTCATCATTACCAACGGAACAGTTTGCAATCGCGCATTTTGTCAATCCATTTTAGACAAAACATATTTGTTTTCGTATCTAAACTTTTGTTTTCTCTTACAGAGCACAATCGCACGTGGACACGAAATCATCACAACTGACGAAGAACTTGCTGGTAAGTATGGAAAACCCGTCCGGAAACTTGCCCGTGTTTAATCCGCTTTGCCATGTTAATCAATTATGAAAAATGTAAAAACCCTATGTACAAATGTTAACCAGGAGAAAAGCCTTCAGCTAATTTCGTTTTCGTCAAAAGACGAATAAAGAGAATCTTTTAAAGACAACTCCCTGTCAGATTTAAGGCAGAGATGTATTTTGACCCCGAATGAATTTTTCAGTATAATAGTGAAAGGATCAAATTTCACAATTTCTGACACGAAGCCTCAATACAGGTGCACATCCTAGTACTTTGAATATAGACATGGTGACCGACAGACGGTTTGCTCGTAAACTGACAGAATCACTTAGCACATTACACCTTTAAACTGGACCCCAAGACATATGACACATCGGTGTAAGGAGATTCACGCGCTTCTTCCAAAATTATGGCTGGAGTCTGTTTCAGCCGGGTCATGCCCAAACTGAGATGCTTTATCAAGAAGGAATTTGCTATTTGACACCACTGTTTGTTAAAAACATTATGGGATGTCACTTATCTCAAACAGTATCATGCGTGAAAAAACATCCCCGGTAACATTCATGGTTCTTGTATTTGTTTGTGTTTGACAGTCCTTTGCACTCAGGAAAGTATGCGAAGAGATTTCAGTGGGCGTTAGGGAACACTCTGTAGGTTTTCTCTAAGTCGTATAATAATCTGGTTGTTAAAGCACAAACATGATTGAAGAAACCTTATTTACTGGGAAATAAATAATACAACTTCTGGAGAAAGGCGCTGGCTCATTTACAACTGTAATGGTGCACAGAGTTATGTTTGTTAGCAGGCTTGGTTTTTACAACGGCTTACAGAGTCAAAACATAAATAGGGATGAGTGTCATGTCTTGGCTGACATGTCAGATTTACCATGTTTCTAAGCTTTGGGATGCTAACTGGATTTTGACGACACTCGCCATTCTGTAAAAAACAACCCTTTGAATTTCCTATGTAAATAGAGAAGTAGGGTTACCAACCTGAGGGATGGCTCCCTCGTGTCACCACGCACAGATATACTTTCTAGGCTTCAGGCACATCAATTCCTTAAAAGCCTAAAAAATTAAGACTTTGCATTAGACTTTAAAAAAATCTGTGTTATTTTATAAGATGATGGCGGGCTCTCAGTACGTTTTGAATGTCTTCACGCCTCCCAGAGGAATGCTGTTGTTCATTAAGTTTGCGGAAAACGACTTGAAAACATTTGGGCGCTGTAATAAATTAGGTAAACATCCTAACCCACTATTGTGAACTCAAAAAACTCATGGATGTAAAGATTTTTGTTTGCCATGAACGACACTTGTGGACCTTCTATAAGACTTACCGTGGCCTATAAAATACAGGCAATAAATTTTGCTCATCGGAGAGCAAGAAACAGGGTTGCTGTAGATTCATTCAGTCACATCATATTATGCCCTTCTAACATTTTTCTAACATGCTGAATGCCGTTGCCTTGCTCTCTTTTCGAAATCTAATACTTTCTAAAACAAATATTGTGATATAAATGTCAGAAGGAATTGCATCTAGTAAGACAATGATGTCAAGACGTTAAACTTTGCCCGATATGTGTTAGCATGAGATCGACGATTTAGTTAATACTCTGTGCTGAAAACAGCTGTGCCTTTTTCATCTCACCCCCCCCCTGACTGTCGAATCCGATGGTCAGTAAGTAAAATGGATGGTAACACATGTGTATCATCAGACCTAACAATTTACTACTCTGACCAAGCCGCGTGGAAGACATAAAGAGTTCCGAGCCAGATTCTCCAAGTGAATTGTAACCAAGTGGAGTAGACGGATTTACTTGATTCTGTAACCAATTTACAAGCCATATGTATCGTTGTGTGGAGAAGTGTATATCAGCTGTTGTGGCCAGAAAACTACATCTAACATTATAACTATCTCTATAGACACCTCAAAGAGTGAAAGATACTTGCGAACAGCACTAAGTTGGTGGATATGCTTGTATAAACCAAACGGCATTTAAATTCATTATTGATAAGTGGTGCGACTATGGTAGGTCTTTGAAAATATTTCACCCAATATAAATGCTTTTTGTTGGTCTAAGGTTATTTCATTGTTACACCCCAATTGATTTCATTTTTCTGTGAATAATCGCGAATTCATCCTTACTCATATGCTATGTTTTAGAATGTATGTTCTAGAAATCACCGGGCTTCGGGTTAAAGGTGGCCACCTGTTCACGTGTAGGCCTCTAGGGCGTGTTAACGTTACACAATTCATAGATATACCAGCGGTAATGGTTTCCTGTTAGATTCACATATTCACACAGATTTATCTCTGTATTATCAACACTAAGTGTGATGTTTATGTCATGATGTTCCAAGGCCATAGACAAATTGTTGTTACCCTGACGTTCTGAGGCATGTCATATTAATCATCGTCGTCATATAAATCACATATGATTAATGCAAAATACTAAGAAATACGTATAATTTCCACAAAATTTCTGTTTGCAATTGGGTTTCACCTTGCTCAGGTTTGATCTCAGGGTATTTAACTACAGATCGCTGACCTCCAAGAAAACGACTGTACCGTCAAGCCGGAGCATAGGTCGATTTTTCGCAAGGCACAAATTTTTACTTACAGTTTGAGTAATGAGAAATTCTCGGTTCCTATCAATATATGGAGGTATAAAATCATGTACCCAACTAATTCTGTCAACTAAAGCTGAGCGTAAGGGGAAGCTATTTAAGCAGTCAACATTTTATTACCAAATTGAAAATTTTATCGATGATTTCAGTTCGATGGTATAGATGTTGAAGGCATCTTGTTGTGTACTGTCATATTACTTATACCGGTGCCATTAACAGTGGAGAGTAATTTCAAACCAGCTAGAGTGTACAGTGTGGCCTAGCTCTTGACAGTGCAGTTACTGACCACAACTATGTTGACCCTCTGAGTCTTTCTGTTGTTACAGAGGTGCCCATACGTCTTTGGTTTATTGTTTGTCAGTGGATGAAAGAAAACCAACAGTGCTTAAAACAAATATAAACAACAGAATTCATAGGGTAACATATAACACAGATGTGGTTGCAGTCATTCGGGAGATGTACAGATGGGGAGAGTAGAAATTGTTCTCTGCTCTTTGCAGTTTTCACCAATGGATCTTCAGCTCCAAGTATTTGTCTTGAGTTAATATTAATAATTTTACATATGGACACTATATTTGAGGGAAGAGAAGGAAGGGAACATGATTTCTGGTGAGTTTAAAGTTTGGAACCAGAACTAGTCTTTACGAAGATATGCTCCAGCAGTTTATCCTGGGCCTAGCAAGGGATAAAAAGTCATCAAGTCATCAGACGGTATGGGTCAGTTTTATCCTTGTGACTGTCAGAGCCATCGACAAATGAATACCTGTGGTGGTCGCTCTGGTGCTTCCATTTTCTCTCTTGACATTCGCTCCGCTGTTTATAGTGGTGGGGATAACTCGCATAAGCCTTCCGTGAAGGCCATATAAAGCAGCCTTCAGTGAAACCCTTCATGGTATCACTAAGCTGATCTCAACTCTTCCTGAGCTCAACGAAGGCCATGAATAAAAATGAAGTGAATTTACTCCGGATTGCTAAACCATCTTGCCTAAATGACAGTTTTATTCCGTCTTAATATGCGATCCTCTCTCGGCACACTGAACGTTGGAGAGGATTTTTTTTTACCAGCTCTTCACCATCTGGTTCAAGTTTTGTTACAGTCTGTAGTGTCTAAGGCGAACAGAAGATAACGCTCTCCAAGTGGCCCCGGTCCTCCCAACACTTCCCAAGTATTCTCCCTCCTACCAACTGACATTCGTATACCAGCCGTCAAACAAAATGGGAGTTCCGGGTCAATAATCGCAAGACAAGTTTCCAAAATCGACAAATAACTCTAGCCAAAAAAAGAACTAAGAAAATATAAAAAAAAAAAATAAAAATTAGGATGGATTCATGCAAAGAGAAGCATTCAACAATTTTCAATGATGGCGAAAAGACGTAATGAATGTTCTAGGCGGATGAATAAATCAGTTTTAAAACACTCCCCAAGTCACTCCTCAAGTGACTTACGTCCTTTTTAATACTCTCCAAGTAGTCCCAGTCCTTTCAATAGGCCTCAAGTGTTCTTCGTTCTCCCTACTCCCAAAGTAGCTTTCGTCTTCCCAACACCAGTCTCCGTCCTCCCAACAGGCCACAAGTAGCCTTTTTCCTCCCAACACTTTCTAAGTAGTCCGCGTCCTCTCAACACCCCCGACAGGCCCCAAAGTGATCTCTATCCTCCCAACACTCCCTACATATTCTCCCACCACTCCTCAATTAGTCTCCGTCCCACCCACACTCCACAACTTACTCCTCAAGTTGTCTCTTTCCTCGTAACACTCACCAAGTAGTCACAGTTCTCTCAACTCCTAAAGTAGTACCAGTCCTCCCAAGAGCCCCCATGTAGTCTCCGTTCTCCCAACACTTCCCAAGTAGCCTTTGTAATCCCAAGCAGTCTCCAAGTAGTCCCCGTGCTCTCAACTCTTCCCAAGCAGTCTCCGTCCTCTAAACACTCCCCAAGAGACCCCAAGTAATCCCGTCCTCCCAAGGGTTCTCCGTTCTCCCCACTTCCCAAGTAGTCTCAATCCTTCCAACATCCCCCAAATATCCTTTGTTCTCCCAACAGTCCCCAAGTAGTTCCCGTCTCCTCAACTCTCCACAAGCAGTCCTAGTCCTCCCAAGAGGCCCCAAGTAGTTTCTGTCCTTCCAACACTTCCCAAGTAGTTTGCTTTCTCTCACCACTCCCCAAGTAGTCGTCGTCCTACCAACACTCTCCAAGTGGTCTCTGTCCTCGTAACATTCTCAGAGTCGTCGTCGTCCTACCAACACTCCCCACGTAGTTTCCGTCCTCTTTAAATTCCTCAAGTCATCTCAACACTCAGTCGCTCCTCCGAATATCTAGTGATCAGCAGGAATCTTGGTCTGCAGTTGCACAGGTTTAACCACAGATATGTAGAACAGAAGCCACACCTTAAGACCTTTCATTTAGACATTCTAATACTCGTGGATGAAATATACTGCTATACGATAGGAGAGCGTGACCGTCCATTTTGACAAGGCGAACTCAAAGCAGCCATCTAACTCTGGTTAAATCAATTTGTGTAGCTTACAAGTACCTTCTCAGCTGTTTCTTTCGATATCTTTCATCTAGATAAATTTATATGTTCAAGTCTTTGATTTTTACAACTCCTTTGAGTTGCACAAACTTACAAAGGAATATCCATTTCATGTCTTCATTACGTGTATTACCTTTAGTCGATTTTGAAATACTGACACTGAGCGATAAAATTGTTTCCTGATTACCAACGTTGTTGTATTGATTGCCGATTTTTTTAACGAAACTCTAATTAAATCTGCTTGAAGATAAGCTCAAGACAAAAAAGAATTGTTGTTTATTTGGTGGACAAGGTCATATAACGCATATCACCAGTGAACATTTCCTGAGATTTCTTGTACGCTGCACTTTGAAGCAACAACAACTCGATAATGGAAAAAAATTAGTATAATGCAACAGTGGTGAAAGCAGGTTCTCAGTATCACGAAGAGTCTGTGCTCCATTTTTTCTGTGCAGGTTTAGAGGAAAAACATTCTAATTATTTAATAGTATTTAGCAGCCGTTCGCTAATAACTTAACTGTTACCTTTCCATTTCCCCCACCCGAATTACCAGACGAGTTTCAGGAACATGGCGTAATAACTTTGGTTAGGTTTGGAAACAATATCATGATTGTAATGTTGCCAGAACGTTAGTTTTGAGAACACGCTTTGGCTGGAGCAGGTTAATAGGTTTTTATTCTACATTAGTATAAAGATAATAAGGTTGGACAGACGTTTGATATTATCGTAAAAGCGGCTGTTAATATCCTGACGAGACATTTCCCATCCATAAATCCGTTTTTACCCAGCTCTGTATGTCGACGATAAAGATGCGCAAACTCTGCTATGATGTAGATTGTTATCCTTCTCCTCAATTCATTTATACAGAAGCAGGAGGCTTGTGGTGCATATGGCGGTGTGTTCATAGACTAGTAAATCTTCTGTGTATGTTAACACACCCTCTCTGTTCGACCTGGGAACATGGTACATCCCCTTTGGGTTTCCGTTAGAGTATATCCAGTCCTGCGATGCAATGCCATCATAAAACCATTCCACAGTGAAGCCTTGGCTGCTCAAGGGGAAATGTCCCAAAAGTACATTCATGAAGAGAAGCCGGTATTATGATGTAAACCGATGAATCAAACCTGAATGGGTCCCCTGAATGAAACATTGTTTGCAATTCATCTGAGGAGAAAAAATAAGATCATTGAGTAAGTTGGTCAGTACTCTGTGAGACCTGTCAGGTTCAAGCCGCTGCCCGCGGGATATCAGCCTAACAGGTCTACACCTAGCCAGACTGCCAGCTCTCATGAATGCCAAAAGATTTATCGGCAAGACTACGAGTAAAACATGAGAGTTTTAATATCCCTGATTTGTCTTCACCCTTCACACTGCATTTTATTGCGTTTTGAAAAGGCGATAAATCACGCTGCTATCTGCGGAAAGTCTAATTTTAGCTCACTTCTACAGAAACAGCTGAAGTATGTATCAGTCCGTGGCTGCCTGGGGACTCTGTGTGAAGCGACTCGAGCAGACACGCTGAACATCACATCACCCCAAGAGTTCGTCATGGGGTAGCGACTATAGAGCACCATTCCGAGAATAAGAGCTCTTGACAGGGTGTAACCAGTCTGCCAGCCCTTGTTAACGCCGGGATGCTGGGTTATGGCGCCACGTACGTGACCGTTTACTTACAGCCAAAATATGTCCTGCTGGTAAGGGAAGAGACGATTTTCAGCTTCGTTGCACCCGATTTCTTCACTTTGTGTACTGTAAACGATCTAGTGTCTAGGCAATTTAATCATGAGCTTCGAGGGAACAATGGTCAAATTCTACCGGCATAAACATCAACCAATAAATCTAATTTAACATTCAGTATTTCAATGAGAGACGCTCAGCTATACTTGAGGTGTTCAAATATCGTGCTTGTTGCTCGGTACCTTCAGAAAAACGGACATACTTGCTGTGCCGCGTGTCAGAAAACTCTAGATAGCTGGTAAACCAATTACACCGTTTTTGTCTTATACATTGTAAATCTAAGTCAGAAAGCATAAGTCAAAGAAAAAACCCTCACAAATATGACTTACAAAGATGCCCTTGGAAGAGGAAGTTTTCTACTGTAGCGGAATTCTCTGCACAGCAATAGTCGGGGAGTAATAGCTTTAATTGTCTATGTGTTGTTTCGGAAGCACACATAACTGTTATTGTGAACAACTCCAAGCCCGGCAGATCCAATCTAGACTGGAGGGAACTAATTGCATGGTGGAAAAAATACAAAAGCGGATTTAGTCAGGTTTATGTAATGGTAATGGAGTGTAATGGGGTAGAGACCGTCAGTAGAATAGCATTAAAACGGACCATATAGTGTCGGCGGTTTGGAGTCTAATGCCTACCTTGAAAAACAATTGATATCGACACTAAAAGTTCTCAGCAAAGAACCGTGATAAAATCGATTTTGGCCAGGATGGAAGACACGTGCCTTGGAGTGCTACCTTGTATGGTAAACCAGCGAACATATCCTACACGATGATACCGCGTGTGTACTTCCGCCATTATTCAGTATTGACACTTGTACCATCATCGTTCAGATGAACTTATCCTGAACCGCATTGAAAACAAATCTGTATCTGGTAGACAAAACATTTACGGTCAACCAACACAAGAACATTAATGACTTGTTTACACACTGGGCTGTCATTGTACTGCAATCGTCCTTGAACTGATGTATTATACCGCCGTTATAGGTGTACACACGGACGTGGTCGAGAAAAGCGGTTTGTCTTGCTGTCAAAAATGTTATAAAGCAAAGAAAAGGTGGTGCATGTGTCTAATGTGATCACGGGCCTTCGACATTCTGCAGCACTTGAATCTGGGAAGAAACAGAGAGCCTTGAGCAGTTTATATATATATATATATATATATAGTCGGGGCACTTGCTTTACATGCATGCATGCACACACACACTCTTTCTCTCTTTCTCTCTGTCTATATATACATGCACGTGTAAGTGCAGCATTGTTTTCAGCCTGGAGCACCGCTATTCTCAATACCACGGGTGTTTTGACTCAATACAAAACTATTTATGTTAATGGTTTCATTTTCACAGTTTTCTTACAACCAAGTGCATACATTTCGCTGGGCGTAATTATGAACTGCCTTTGCAGGATAAGGGTGATGCCTTCAGAAACTGCCTTTGCAGGATAAGGGTGATGCCTTCAGAAGCAGCTTTTCGCAACTACCAGTTGAGTTAGAACAGAGACACAGGATGTTTTGTTATAGACAACCGGAGTTATCTATTCCTACAATGAGTGATTGCTATCTGTCCTGTAGGGGAAGGAGAAAACTTCCTTGGCTTCGAGGGAAATATTAGTTGCATTTTTGAGCAAAGCATATTTTCTGCAGACCTTTACCTTCCATCCGGTGAAAATGTACGTCCGACAGACTCACTGAAGATTTATTACATAACGGTTACATAAAACATAGCCTTCTGAAGGTGTGGTTGGCTTGGCTTACAACATCCAAAAATACCAACTTAGGACTGGGATCATGCAAATATTGTATACACAAACACGGCTGAATACTATGTAACGTTCTTTTTATACGAGTAATCAGAGTCTGACGAGCTTGCTTAGAAGTTATGACAGAGCGATTGCATTTATTATCCTGAAAACGCTCATTCGTTAACAGGATCAAAGATTACTAACCGATGACAAAGCTGAATACTGAGGTATGTTTTCTTTTATACAAACAAATGGGACTTCAGCTTTTGCTGCCTGATGTGCATGCGTGTTTTGTGCTCAGGGATCTGGCTCTTCACACATAATACTCTGGTTGTATGTTATCTGTCAGAAGGATCCGAACAGGAACTATGGAAGACTGGCCGGGGAATGCTGTCTGGCGTATGCTAAATTGCCGTAGTTGGGAGCCATTTGTCATGTTACGACCAAAACACCATGTGAAATCCATTTTAAGCTCCCTAAGGCTGCCCTGCCTCCACGGTTACAGGGCATTACAATGGACATAACCCGGCCGGTTCTGTCCCGGTAAAACAAACGAGGTTATTTTTCTAACTTCATTTCTCGCCGCCAGTATCGCTTATTAACCCAAGTCAGAGGAGAGAGAGGGAGTCATCTGGCGGTTATAAACAACTCTTATCTTGTAATTATTTGTACACACAAACAACCTGGGTATACAGTCTGATAGACAACCATACGTGACAGACTAGGTACTGCCATCTTATCCCAGGTGACTGATGAGCCATGGCAAACTCAAGCCTACCCAGCTTGGGGTCTGGAAACTCACAGCAAACGTAAACATTTCAGACATCGTGGGAGTTTGGTGCCCCAATGCCGCTAAAGGGAATTCAGTTGCTACTTTTTAAGCATTTACATAAACAGTTAGAATAAGACTTTAACTGCGGTACTTTGACAAGAGACAGGATTTCAACTGTTACGTGTGACCATTTGCCAGCTACTACACTGTCTTCTGTACTCGGGTGTTACTTTTTGAGTCACATTTAGAAAAATTCTAAATCAGTGAAGTCTCATAAATTGCTGTTGGCATCACTGCATTTTTTTCCTAATTCTGTTTGGGCCATGGTGGCATATGTTGTTCTCCTTGCAATAATTAGTCCTAATTACTTATATTTTATATACTTTCTTAGTTCTTTGATCGTTTGTGTTATTTGTTTTGGAAACAGGTCTTGCATAAAAAATCATTTTCTGTCATTTAATGCGTTCAAAAAAGCACTCTAGCGGCAAAAGTTTAGGTCATTTATCACAATTAAAATGACATTGTGTGTGTTTTGGGTACAACTGGAATATTTTGTCCCCAGCTTGTAGATACAATTTAAGGGAGCTAAACGTGGAGGCTTTGAAATGCTGGCTTCTGCTGAAAAATTCTGCTGTGTATCCATAGGCTGTTCTGTTAAAAGGGATGAATAAGACCTGAGCTTAACATGGCTCCAGTGCTAACAGAATTCAGAAATCAGAATTCTGATTTAAAGCTCATATCCCTCAAAACCATTTCTCGTTCAGTGACCCATTCTACTAGGTAAGGACAAGGTCATCAGCGTGAAGAAGCTCCTGAACCTTTACATGTACTGAAGTGCTATAGATACGTGCAGGTACCATTAACCAATGGCTCTCTCTAGCCGTCATATAGCCTATCAAACCACAGCTATACAGCGCATTAACGTCATGACCATTGCATTGTAAATCGGGTTGTAATTTATATGAGATGAGGCTAATGTTACATTTTTGTTATCTGTTCGTCTTATCTTAGTTTGCAAGTTGCTTAACGATTAAGGATTTTCACATCACTTTAATAATAACAGATACCCACTAGTTGGTGACGTTTGACGTTAACGAGCATGTTGTATTTGTACGGAGATTCCGTGTAGACAGAATCCTTCCCTTGATTACGTCTCCGTTCATAGAAAGTGTTGATTAATCTTTATTTGGGAAAAAAGAGATAACCAACGTTTGCGTGGAATGCCAGGAGAGACAAGCAAACGATCCAGATGAATTGGCGCTGAGTGTTATACAGAGCCTTTCGTATGTACTTGTATCTGCAACATAATAGTGGTGCCAGTTACAAAGGCCTAACATAAACTACCAACGTGCATGGGCCTCGAGTAATCGTTGTCTTCAATATAAATGCAAATGTAATTTAAAGTGGAAGGCAAAAGGCAATTTTTATCGAATTGTAAGATATTAATGAAACTCTACATTTGTTTTTTAATGAATTCTCTATATTGATATTGGCTGTCTGTCTTTGAGATAAAGCTGTGTGTTGAAGCTCCTGCTCGAAGGAGCTGAGGATGTCATTAATGTGTGGAAATAAATAAAAGGTAATGACCTGAACAGACCTGCACAACAAGTGTTCTTGTGAAAATGTGTAGCTCACGCTTCATTGCAACCGTCTTGTGCGTATTAAGGTTTCTCCGTATTGCTCTGTACATTGCCTGTACATAGTGAACTTCCTGTAATATACATTGCCCTCTCTGCTCCATTACACAAGGGCCAGTTTGTGTCCAGGGCGCTAACTTCCAACGGCGTGCGAACGTAAACAGTTTACAGAAGCGGGTCTTCTAGCTATATATAACTACTTCCGGTGAATTTGGAATAAGTTGCAGGTAGTTAACAATTAGGCGGTCCAGTTTGACCGAGATTCTACTGGGTGGCAAGGTGGCGGGGAGAGGAATTAAGGTGGGAGAGACATGGTAAGTCACTCTTGTGTACAAGGAGTCGGGTTACAACCGAATACCACATGTATTAAGTGGTCTAGACGTTTGCATTCGCAATGAGCCATAACCACTCCGACCACAGGAACAGACGGCTGACTAATGAACTCAACAAAAACACATATGAGCGAAGACATTAAGATGTTATTGCAAATGCTACTAGCTCAGCACAGAGAATCAAATAGTTCAAATGAAAATGATGATGTCTGACCGAAGTCCTCCATGTTAAGACCACGGTACATAGTACATGATCATTGGATCATCAAGTCACTTTGGCTCTTCTGGAGTTTCCAATTTTAACAAAGTGGGCAAGGCATGAATCTCCGATTCTTGTAGGCAACAGAGCGAATGGTGGCTAAAATACTGATTGTCTGTTCGATCCCCAGCCTCCTCTTTTTAAATAGAGATCGATAGTGGCAAGCTTTAGTGGCGACATTAATGTTTACGGCAAATAGTCTCGAGCTATGGAGCAAAACAGCGTCTACCGTTGGTCTAAATGTCGTATTTCGCGACCCGGGTGATTTCATCAATAAGGCTCTTCTAATAAATGTATCGGACAGCTGAGGATCTTCGGTTAGCCCAAAGCTTGTGAGTGGTCAATCTTCACAGCACTCAGCTATTCTCTGGCCGAAATAACGCCTTATCCACTCTCCGTGTTCTTGCAAGATCGCCCGTCTGAAAGTAGCAAACCATTTAAATGCATGTTTTATGGCCATTATAGTTGTAGTAACAATGATTTCTGAGTGAGACATTGTACTATGCAGGACAAAATCTTAAATACCGCTGCATAATTATGTCTTTCTCCGTGATAATTCATAATATTTGAAAATTAGTGACGCCCCCAAGATATGTATGACATGCGCAAAGAACACTTGACGATACTGTACTATCGGTATGTTGATCCTTACATATTTTCGTGTGAATGTTGATTAAAAGTGATGACAACGCAGCATTTTGAGTAACTCTAGAAATGTCACGCCCAATACACCGTGATTAACATTTTACCTAATTCTGCCTATACCTGGCTACCAGGAGGCATGTAATTTGGTACTATTTAAGCATTTACATGAAGATTTACGAAAACGCTCTCCAGCTACGCGTGAGGATTTACCATCACACTGTCGTCGCAGCTCTGGGTTTTCTCTCCCCGTAGTCTGTTACATTTAAGTTTTAATAAAGACAGTTTTTCGACTATAGTCTGACCAATTTGTAACAATCCCCAGGTAATGTTTTCGAATGTCTACACATATATAATTATCCTACAAGTAAATTCCCTCTCATGCGACTGACTTGGCGAAATAGAGTAATTATGCAGGCACGAGCCACACTTGCGTGTCATTAGTCTTTCTGTTAAACTTGATCTAGTTTGCGGATGTGGCTGTGGAAGCCTGCGTGAAACAAAAGGTAAACAGTCACCATGACATCAACTTCTGTTCCGGTGTTCCGGTACCTCCCACACATTATCACTCTTGATACAGGGTGCACGATATTTTCCGTATAGTAACAATGAACAACACATTTTGCATTCCGAAACAACAGTACGAATATAAAAGATTACATAAGGACAATAAATGGCAAATCTTTCAGCAAAGTGTATTTTCGCACTGCTGTGTGGTCGTATTTGGACATGTAACAGTATCACGTCTCCATGTGTATTACACACGTAATGTCTGATTTTTAAACACCATACCAAATGCTGTCATGTCAGCATTAGTAGTTCTCAAATAAGATCATTGTCTGCTGAAACTGCACACACCACAGCTCAATGCATACCTATAAAATACTAATTGTTTTTACCATACGCAGATCGGAAAGCTTGTGCAGAACTGTATATTGCTGTACACTACCGGTTTTCCCTTCCCCAAACAATGCTGGTAACATTATTGTTTCTATAAGTGTCAGGTCAATAAATCTAGGTCTGTGATGAGATGATTTAGATGCTTGCCGAAAACAGCCTGCAGTGTTTAGGAGCAAAATAGTATTGTTTGCAGAATAGATATGGTTGAAATCTGGCACCACTGTATACAAGTGAACATCCGCTGAGGGCAGTTTTAGTGGCCTGCTATCATTCTGTTGACATTGCAGATACTTCTGTAAAGGAACGCATTTACCTGTAACTGAACCATATCCCAGATTTATTCTCAGCATTGATAGCTGTGTTTTAGATGAGTCGTCATCACAACGCCAAATTATCAGACACACTGTTACATCCCCGAAATTCCCGATAGTCCAGATTCATTGTCATTTAATGAGAATCACGAGAACGGAGAATTGTTGAGCATGTAAGGAAAACAACATGTGGTACGTGTTCATCATTAAAAATGAAGAATTCTCATTTCATTCCTTCATGTAATTAATCCTGCATGTTAGTCTGCCACAACTGAATAGTTGAGTAACATAATATTAGGATCGCAAGGTATAAGATACAGAACTGGCAACAGTTCAAAAAACAATAAGAACAATGTTGTTGAGCAAGACATTCTTTATAAATGAGTGTACCGGTGGGTTTCTCTGCTTAGCCTAATAGAAGCGCAAAGGCATGCTCAAGTTGTATAATCGTCCGGCGCGTTGTGCCCAGGCTGTTGATTGGTGTGTCGTCGGAAGGCGTTGTCAGGGCAGGTGCGCTGGTTACAGCTGATTCTCATGGCCGTTTTCGGGCGTGCCTGTTGGAATCACCATTATGACTGTAGCATGAATATGCTGAACAACTGGCACGTCACTCACACCTATCCAAGAGCCACAAATTGTCTTACATCCTTTCTTTTTTCTAAACTCACTGCACGTGTGTGTGTGTGTGTGTGTGTGTGTGTGTGTATCGGCAAATAGCAGCTCGTGCTCTGACGTGGGTTTCAGTTGTAACGTTACAGTGGACAGAGCCGTTATTTTGATACAAAGTTGCCTCGATAATGGTAAGAAAAGAATTCTGGTCACTGTTGCCATTTTTACCACCCAATGTATTGTATTGCACATGTCTCAGAGCTTATGCGGAAGGGGTCCATATTACTGTTGTATACCGTGTCAGGCATTTCCTGAGCGAAGCAGTCTTCGCAGCTTTAGACGTTTTCGGCTCATTAATGATAACGATGTAAAATGTATAATTAGTCAATACATATGAATATGGATAAACGTTAATTAGGAAATTCAAAGTTGATTAAAATCGTTTTCGTATCAAAGCTTTGTTGCATTTTTTGTTTTTAGATGTGTATACTTTATGCAGACACATTATTGAATTCTGTGGTTGGCTTCTGAACCATATGAATAATACTGGATGCTGTTCAATGTAAAACCGAGTTTTTATCAACACTTTTGACAGTATTTTGATCAATCAAGTAAGATATATTAAAAATAATCAAAGGAACGTTTGAAATACATCTGATGTTGGGGAACATGATATCATGGGCATTAGTGATGTCTAATATATAGTGTGGGGGCCTCCGTAGCTCAGTCTGTTAGCCTCCCACCAATGCTGTCGATGTGAGTTCAAGTCAAGCTCATGCTGGCTTCCTCTCCAGTCGTACGTGGGAAGGTCTGCCAGCGGATGGTGATGGGTTTCCCCTGGGCTTTTCCCGGTTTCCTCCTACCATAATGTGGCCGCCGTCGTATAAGTGATATATTCTTGAGTATGGCGTAAAACGCCAATCAAATAAATAAATAAGTATATATAGTGTTTGCTTGTGGTATATCCAGGAGAAGAACTTGTTAGCTAAAGCTGAAGTGAAGTGTTCGATGAACAAAAACTCGAGAGATAAATGTAGCATTATACTTGTATTTAAACCAGTTACACATTTCGTCTCTTTTGATACATTTCAAAATGGTACAATTAATAGTCACTATAAACATATATACTCTCAGAAAAAAAGACACACATAGTTAGAGCCTGTTGGTGACAGGTGTAGATGTCACCAACGCCCATAACGAACGTCCATCTGAGACCTGGAGTCGCGGCTGAAGGACACTCCGCTGCCTATTTCGTGATAGCTGACAATCTGACTGTCTTGGCTGAAACTGACACTGTACTAAATTAATTATCTGCCTTTGAACAAAACACGAGGAACTTAAATGACTCGATTCAAATAAGCCGTATCTTAACGATTTTTATTTTGTATACACCAGAAGAAGGGTGACATGATTCGGACAATAAACACGCCCAGCCTTGGATGTTTCTGTAACAGTGTAATCTGATAGACATACACTGTGTTCTAAAGAGTGGGCTTCAGTATCGTTGTCATAGAATTTGAAAATTCCACACCACGCTTTGTGGCGTGTTGCCTCTCGCCACACCGGTAAACTCACTAAATACGCCCCGGATGCCCAAACAAGTCTGGGAGCTATCAATGTGCTTTAAGGTGATTGGCTCATTAGGCAATTGCATATACAAGCATAATAATAAGTTAGTAACAGATATCAATACAGATTAAATGATATAGACAGCACTGTACTAATAGTTCCATTATATCATGAATGCTATCTCAAACTTGAAGAGCATTGTAATATACTCAGAGGGAAAGTACACAATACAAATCAAAGGGTTTGTGGTGGTACACGGTGTAAAATAACCTATTTTACTTATAAATAAAAACAATATTTTTAGGATACAGAAAACATTTCATGTCAGTGCAGTTAAATACTCCAGTTTTTCCTACAATAGACTACGCAATGATCTTCTGAGATTGTTGTCTAATAAGACTACAATGTTCTGCCTTGAATCTAATCACTTTGGCACGGTTTCGTTCGGCTCATAATCACCCTGGAGCAGAGCTTCACCGTCGAGCGATATGTAAGCCATTTGTTTCATCAACCGTCTTTAGATGAATCGCTACAAAGAGAAGTGTAAAACAGCTTATTCGGTATTGGATAGACTCTCCTGATTGATAACATGAACTGTACGTGGCTTGATTCAACGATAACATTATACGTCTGCGCTAGAAACAACTTCGCAAAGATGTTTTGAAACGACGTTGTTTATCGTACTGTACTGTTTAGTTTGTGTGAATACGTTAAGATTGATACCTGGTATCTTATAGCGCATCTTTCGTAATTGAAATTTAGCACACATACATGATGTGTGAAACGGCGCTATCCGTCATTGCCACGAATTGCTTAGCCCAATCCACACCTATAACCATGACCGCAGGGCTACACGGACGTATACCCGGGTCTAGGATTTGAACAGGGGAACCGCGAACGGCAAACCGCGGTATCAGTGTTTGTGTTTTGAACGCTCGGTTCACTTAGATGTCAATTAGGCAGCAGGCTGCTTGTCAGGCACGCCAGCTATTCCTCTGGGAGGTAATTTCTTTCAAGCTAGGAACGCTCGGAACTTTTGCAAGAAGCGCATCTAGATTCAGAGATGCTTAGTGTTTTTTCCTAGCCAAGAAATTCGGGGCAAGGATAGTGTTTCACCTAGATAAATATTGTCCAGGTTATAAGCTACTCTCCTCAACGCGTTTGCGATGGAGACTTGACATTTGAAGAAATGGTATGAATCCGGCACTGAGAGCAGGGACCAGCCATTGTTATCCCTCTTGTTGACTTATGGGTACGTGTACAGAAGAAGGCCAAGGTTACGTCTAGCAGCGGCACAGTACTGACTGTGATCACTGACGTAATTTCGCCCTTGATCCTTAACAATAACTTAATACAAAACCAGGTTTTTCTTCCAGTCATTGTAACAAGGCTTTAAGAAAAAAAAAATTCACACACAATCGAGAAAGAAGTTGACACCAAAATAAGGAATATTTTCATGAAAACATTTTTAACCTAAATTACACGATTTCTTTTTCCCAAAGAAAGGCGAAATGTATATTTCAGGAAAATGATCGTTCTGTATTTTAAGTCTTGTCATGCATAAAGACAAGTAAGGTCGTATAAAGTCGAGGAACATAGCGATATATTGTCATTTCTGAGTATTTCACGCAGTCGGAACCGGTATCACTAAAATGAACACACTTACATTTCTGTGAAGTTCAGTAAATA
Organism: Acanthopleura granulata; assembly: GCA_016165875.1. Lineage (NCBI taxonomy): Eukaryota > Metazoa > Mollusca > Polyplacophora > Chitonida > Chitonidae > Acanthopleura > Acanthopleura granulata. The sequence continues at coordinate 29,482,449 of JABBOT010000002.1, forward strand.
CATTTGCAATAGGAACATAAATAGAGCCTGAAAACATGTTCAGCTCTTGTGAGATCGACTGAAATAAAGTTAAAACGGATATGTCGTAAAGTCATTCATTCATAGCACACAGGCGCTTGCCAGATTTTTGGTTTTCTAGTTAGAGCATGTGACAGTAAGCGGAGTTACTCTTCCTAGTTACGATGACCGTTTTATCAGTAAATTGGGATGCAATTGTTACGTATCTGGCAATGTGTTTTCCCGAAGGATCTGCATAGCTTTCTGTGGGCTGTGAATGCTTTCATATAGTATAGTATAGTTTCATTATGGTCCTGCGTGATTCCTGAGGTTCTACATTGTTTCTTCTGGTCTCTGCATGGCTTCCCAGGGGCTCTACATGGTTTTCTGAGGGCTCTGGAGGATTTTCCGAGGAATATAAATGGTTTCCTAGAGGCACTGCATTGTTTCCTGTGGTCTATGTATGGTCTCTAAGGGGCTATGCATGGTTTCCTAGGGCTCTGTATGGTTTCCTGAGGTCTCTGCATTGTTTCCTGTGGTCTCTGCATGGTCTCCTAGGGACTCTACATGGTTTCCTGAGGGCTCTGGAGGGTTTTCTGAGGACTACAAATGGTTTCCAAAGGGACGTGCAGGGTTTCTAGTGGGTTCTAGTTGGTTTGCTGAAAGCTCTGCATAATTTCCTGAGCCTTCTGCATGTTTTTTGTGGGTTTTGCATGATTTCCTGATGGCCGATTCCAAAAAGCCATTTCTGACTTAAATCAACATTTAAAACCTAGGTTTTGAATTTGGAAACTGTTGTTTTAAGGTTACACTGTTGGGGTATTCCAAGTTTTAATTTGTAAGGCCCAGATGCAAGGTATAAAATAGAACTTCAAATTCCGATTTAAATTACTTTGTGGAATGTAGGGCTCTGTGTGGTTTCCTGAGGCTCTGCGTGGTTTCCTGTGTGCTTTACATGGTTTAACAAGAGTTCGGCATGGTTTCCTGAGGGTATTATACGGTTTCTTGAGGTCACTGCAGAGTTTCTTAAGGGATCTGTATGGTTTCCTGTGGGGTCTATATTTTTTCTTCCACCCATTGACATGATCATCGTTTATATATTCAAGAGAAACATCCTCGATTGCGGTGTAAAGCAAACCAATAAGTAAGTGGATAGGTAAACAAAGCACTAGTGGGTCAAAGTCGCTTATTCAACTAAATCAGACACATTGGTTGGTGCCAGTGTTGAACGTTTTGCTCTATTATGTTTGCTTGGAATGCATTCTAAATAAGTTTTATTTTTATCTGCGTAAACTAGTTGAATTACCTGTGAAGCACGCATTGCATTTTATCTCCGTTTTTATTTGAGATGTCTTTACATGTTTTATTCCCCATTCATGTGTGACCTGGTTTTGCTTCCAGTGCGGTAATAGAATCGTTTAATTTGCTGCTTTTTTAGCTGTACCGTGAGAAACTACAACATACATCAACATGGACATGAAAGAAATTTATATATCAGGTGAGAAAGAAAATTAATGTGTTGGCGTTGATTATTATATAAGTACCATTAATATCCCCGATAATACGTTTAGAAACAAACATCAGGTAATAAGAAAGCCTTTTTATTATTTTATGATAGTGTAACGCCAGTTTGTTCGGATTTTTTTTTTGGTACAATACATTGTAATAGGAACAATACATATATGATGCTATGTTATAATGGCAGTTCAGAAGCCTCCCACCAAATGTGGTCGCTGTGAGTTCAAGTCCAGCTCATGCTGGCATCCTCTTCGGCCGTACGTGAGAAGGTCTGCCAGCAACTTGCGGATGGTCGTGGGTTTCCCCCGTGCTCTGCCCGTTTTCCTCCCACCATTATACTAGCCGCCGTCGTATAAGTGAAATATTCTTGAGTACGGCGTAAAACTCCAATCAAATAAATAAATAAATATATGTAATGTCAGGTATTAAAAATGTTCCACTTAATCCTTTGTTCGTCGACGGCTTTATTCGTGGTCACGATCCTCTGCGATGACTGTCGACTTCAGTGGTTGTCTATATGGTCGGTTTGACCTAAAATGTTGTATACCTCTGAATGATCCAGGACTTTGACTTTCCCATTGCAAAAGAATGACAAACATGAAGCGAAATAATAGGCCAGGCTTACTTGTGTGTTCTGGCTGTGTTTCTCCGTTCAGTGCTATGCTTGATGTAAGAATGTAGGTGCACTCTGTCAGCTGTATTAGCCCACCCTGCTTAATTCAACAGCAACCAGTTTTTCTGTATCGATCCCGTGCTCTGAATTCAATGTGTCTACACAAGATAGTTATTCTCTTATTCGGTATGAAAAAATCTAGGTTAATTCATATTGGATAGCTATGGTCGTAAACCTATTTTTCACTGACAGGGACAAAATGCCATTATCTCAGATTTGTATTTGCGAACATGGAGTTAACCTTTGCAGACTAATTATGCGGAGATTCGATACTTGAGCTGCAAACAGGCTCGCTGGTTCCATCGTGCACAAATACAAGGTGGTTTTAGTATCCAGAACGGAACTGCAGTAGATATGCTGTATTAAAATGTTGAACGTTATGATATATGTTTAAATTTCGTGATATTCAGGCCTGAATAAAAATGATTAAACATTTATGCATGAATCTTTCCAAAGCGAATCTCGGAACTTTTCGTTTATTAAAACGTGAAGAATTTGATGAAGACTCTGAAGTAAATCCAGTACATGTCTACTACCTGGACTTACCAATGTTTCAGAATTCCGAGAGGCCTTCAGTCTATTTGATAAGGATGGTGACGGGACTATTACGACTAGTGAGTTGGGGACAGTGATGAGGTCTCTTGGCCAGAACCCCACCGAGGCAGAGTTACAGGATATGATCAACGAGGTGGACGCCGATGGTAAGGCAGAACTCAGTTAACAAGGACAACCTGGTCTACCTTTCACTGACCAATACACACGCCTCTTCACGTGCAATAGCGGGTAGTGTCAGGCTGAAAATAGACATGCTGACATCTGAGGAGACGTATTCGGACAGCGGACATGATGTAATACTGGCCGCAGAATTTGTCCAATAATGACCATAGACATAATTACATGCTGACCACCCCAACAGCCCTGAACTGACCACAGAAATAGTTCAGATATTAAATAGACATCGGTAATACTATTCGACAATATGAACACAGCAATATACCGACTACTAGACTAGACTTATAATGTCTATTTATGTAATGTTGTGAAAGATAGTCCTGTGATGTTCAGATATAATTATGTAATGACCTGAAAGATAGTCCTGCAATGTTCAGATATAATTATGTAATGATCTGAAAGATAGTCCTGCAATGTTCAGATATAATTATGTAATGATCTGAAAGATAGTCCTGCAATGTTCAGATATAATTATGTAATGATCTGAAAGATAGTCCTGTGATGTTCAGAGGCATTAGAAATGTAGATCACGATTCGGAAAAGACAAACAGCAGCATGGCCGTGTTTTCACTAACTCGTCACATGATATACGTAACATCACTGACCTACACAGCTCGCCATAAACATGTACCTTGTGACCTTTGCAGTGCTAACATCACGCAGCCTTTGAACTATTACCCGGTTATGTTGGCATCTTTGATGTTTCTGGCAGGAAATGGGACTATTGATTTTGAGGAATTTTTGCAAATGATGGCGCGGAAGATGAAGGACACAGACAGCGAGGACGAGCTCCGTGAAGCCTTTCGAGTCTTTGACAAGGATGGCAACGGCTTCATCAGTGCCGCCGAGCTTAGACATGTTATGACGAACTTAGGGGAAAAACTTACCGACGAAGAGGTTGATGAAATGATTAAAGAGGCAGATTTGGATGGGGATGGTATGGTCAACTATGAAGGTAAGCGGTTTGTTAGCATGTTACAAGAGTTCATCATATCCACCGTGTTCTGCCTGAAGTGTACGTGACTACCGGACTTACAAGACCGTGTGGTATGCTACCAAGAGCTGTAATATGGATGACAAAATACAATGCTTTGAATCGTTTGCTGTTTCCGTCTTTTGCCTTACTAATCATTTACTCTACCTAGATGTAAAAAAAACCTTCAACCGTTACTTATTGTCTCATGTGGATAACAAAGTGCCCTGTTTAGATCTCTTCCCTGTTTCCGCTTTTTGATATGACTAATGATTTAGACTGGTGTCAGAAGTCTCAACTATTACTTACTGTACTTTAACTTTTGTTTACAGATTTTATGGAGTTCGCATCACAATTATTAAAACAGTATGAAAAATCCACAGCATGACCTCTGCGGACATTTACGTATGGAGGCTTGTGTGATGCTCAATTTGTTTACCAGCTTTTTAATGACCTAATGATGAGCCCGTAGAGCAAACTGTAAAATACTGTTTTTGTACCGAGCCTGATGTTGATAGAGCTGAATGTGCGAAAGACGATCAAATGCTGCCATGCTGCATCCAATGTGTAACCAGCATGAAGTTCTTTTATTGTTATGGAGTTTATTTTCGTGGAGAATGTTTTCGGTCTTTAACATAATATATTTAATAGATATGTGAAGTTTAAAGATGTACTAATTATTAAAATATCTCCCCGTCATGGAGACGAGGTCCGGATGTACTGTAAATGCTTTCTTTTATACCCTTGAATGTGATACTCTCCCAAACTCGGCAAATCTCCGTCTCCCTCTCTCGAAGTCAAGATAGTCACTACTTTCCAATGTTCTGATGGGGAGAATTTGGACGTAATGTATTCCTTATGCAAATCGTAATAAATCGTTATATGTATCATTTCTCAGTAGCTTCTACTCGTTTGTTTGCCATTCCATGTTGAAGATGATCTATTTTGTATTTTGTCACTGACTTTTGTAATCTGCAATTTCGATGAATAAAGTGTTTAATACACCTGGACATTTAATCTCAAACTGCAATTACAGGAACAAGATCAGTTAAGCATTGTCATGTGTCAGTAGCTGTTCTTTATTTTTTTCGTACTTTGTATTGCAGAATTCGTGACGATGATGACGATGAAATGAACACAACTGACTTTGCCTCGATTCCATTCATATAAATTGATTATACAGTTTTAACCACCAAAAAAATACAAATCACTTGTATATTTATAAGCTGTTCAATCGTTATCCAAAGGTTGCATATTATCCAGCAAATTAATATGTTCAAGAGACAGTAAGCCAGCCCAGAGATCGTAATGGTGACTTGCTTTGATACAACATAATTTAACTTGATAAATGAGTTCTTTGCCTGAATGTCCAGTCACTTGAGACATCTTCTGCGTGTATGGCGACTGACAAATGTGGCATTTGTGACCACAACAACAGATCTACAGGCTCAAATAATGGCAAGCTCGATGACCATATAGAAGTAAGGGGCCTCGATGTGTGACTAAAGCCGAGCTGGACGAATAATGTGATAAGATGATAGTCCTTCATCACAAAGCTGAACAACAGGCGAGCAATTGGAACAACATGGCTGACCCTTCTCCACCACCAGTCGCGTTGTCAGACCGTCTGCATGATAACTTTTCTGGTCTGGGACATTTTTCATTTCCCATTCTGGCTATACTACAGCGCAGTTGGCATGTCTGTTTCTCTAAGCAAACGGTCTAGTCGTGGGAACATGTCGGTATAACTCTCCTTCGGTATTTGGCGTATATTGGCGGTGAGGGACTTGCACACAGTAACCATGCACCATTATCTCAGTCAAGATAACCGTACGTTTAGGAGGTGTTATGGGTGTTATGTTACCCCTGGCAACCCGCATAGTCACATGGTTGCGCAGCGAAATTTCTATGCACTGCAAGAACCATTAACATCAAAATGTCCCCAAAGATTACTGATGTTACTGTTTAATGGTCGCGTGATTGCCCTTCTTTCTTCTGTACTCAGTAAGTATCTTGGAAATATACCATAAAGATTGAATGGTTATAATCATCGACGTAATATGGTATTGTTTAATGTCATTTGAGCGAAAAAAATTCCTAGATTGGTTCTCTTTAGTGGCTATTTAATTCCGAGGTTGTCTCTTGAGGAATTCAAACGTTATCATGACAAAATTAGCTGGTGATTCTTACCGATGCGTAAACGAAGAAAGAATCGGGCTGCTGGGAAGAGAGTACACTTGTATTGGGAGACTCTGGATTAAAGGCTTTATTTCTTGGCTTCTTCGACACGAACTGTTCCCGATGAAAAACAACGTGGTGTATCATAATTTTCATAAAATGAAGACAGGATTAGGATTTGTAAATCATTTCATGTTTTGTGTATTTGTGTTTCATGGGATGTTTATTTAAGTCATTATGCTTTCAACTGGGTAGTCTTCGATGTTTAAAATAGCCGGCAAATAAAAAAATGTGGCTGCAAGGTTTGTCGGCGAGAGTCCTGTAGGTATGCGTCTAATTACGTGCTGTAATGCATACACGGATGGCTGGCAGAAGAGGTAGAAGCGGAATCCTAAGAAAAGCGTTGTACCGAGCTTCTGGTATCTACCTACGCTTTACACAGAAGGAGCAGTGTACAACCAAAACACATCCCGCAGTCTTTGTCATTGACGCCTATCAACTAATAAGAAGAGTTAAAGAATTAACAGCCATACAGAGAAAAAAACATTGATGGTCGTTGTTTGCGGGTTTGTTTCATTGTCTGCTAGAAGTGTAAACCAATCCTGATTGAGGATTTCTGGGTTGGAATCCGTCACATTTAGACTCATGAGCGGTGACTTGTTTCTGTCCGATTTAAATTATAACGTTTTATGGTTAGCTGATACACATTTCATTGTTAATGTTACTACCGGCATCGACTTACTCTACTGTCAGAAAATCCCTAATAAATCACTGACCATATTTATATTTTAACTATTTCAGAGGTTTGTCTCCTTTCTCATTAGTCCTAGTCGATATGAAATGAGGGCTACTTTAAACCAATCTTGTCCACATACTGCTGTATGTATGTTTCACGCGTGGATGATAAAATGCGCTGTGGACATGCCTGTACAGAAGACCTAATACTAATGCAGAACGAAGATGAAAGCAGCTTGGGATTATGGGCGTGATTTCATGGCTTACATTAAACGATACTAAGAGGATGAATTTCCAGTCGGCAAGGACTTATATCTTCCTGCCGAGCTGGGGTTTACATGAGGTAAAAGCCACTCTCAGTCAGCATAGAGATACGCTGGGACTGGAAGTCTTACGGCACAAGAAACTCGGTACAAGCGGAATTCACCGCACACACCGGAGTATTTATGCTTGAGATGTGCCCTTGAGGCTTGCCTTATCTGCATCAACATCTGTATAACCTGAACTATATTTACTTTCTTTGCCAGCACCGTGTAACAGTTATATCAATCTCTTAATTAAGACCGCACTTTATTCCGTCTTAGTTCAGCAATAAGTCTCTCCCAAATAAATAACAGATTCCCAGCAGGGTGGAGCGGGTTTACTGTATAGCCAGTTAAACATTTATTCCCAGTTATTAGGAACCATCCATTTTCGCCAGTATCACTTGCTCATACAAGGATGAGAAGAGCTCAGAAAAATGGCATACATATCACGTAAATTTTATAACAATAATTTCGTTAGACAGAGCACTGGACTGACGTCCTGTGAATTCTTCCTGTTACGATGTAAGGATCGTGGCGTGCGAGGATCTTAGGGGAGCCATTTTAGTAGGGGGGGCTGGTCGTAGTCGAGTGGAGAAAGGCGCTTTTCTATCAGTGACGAGGGCACACAAGGTACCAACCCCATCTTGTACAGGAAGTTTATAAATCCACGCTGTCACTATTCGTGACGCCTTACTGACAATAAGATAGCGAAGACGCTCGTATGACCAACCTTATTCAAGACCATTTATCTTTCACTAATGTGACGTGCAGGTCTATACGTCACACATGGGAAAGTTCGTCAGTGACTTGTCAAAGGTAGGTAGTTTTCCGTGGGTTCTGTGGCTTCCTCCGCCCATACAAATGGCCCGCATCGTATTTGTGAAACATTCTTGAGTGTGGCGTTAAACAACAATTATGTAAATGAATAAAATTCCTAAATTTAATGCATTTATTCAGAGACGAAAATCAGTTATCAAGGTAACAGTCTTTCAGACATCTACTAATTCAGATAATTCTCATTATTCATGTCACTAACTACACGGGGGAAAGCTGACACAATCGGGTGATGTGCCCCTTACTTCCACTACTAAAACTACCAGCCACATAACGCACTATTTCCAGTTATTATCATTACAAAAACCGTGCAGCATGCGGTGGTGGTTTATAACACCAAACTTGTCAAACTCAGGCAACCAGCCAAGGATCATTACAATAGTATCTATGACCACAAGACTGTACGTCTGAAGATGAGACTACGTGGTGCTGAATTCTAAACGCTACCGCGACTGGTCACTCAATCGTTCAAACATCCATCGATCGATGTGCTTTACAGAACCATACATTTACAGACTTCATAGGAAATCTTTGACAACTTGATTCGGTCCCATAGCTATAAAGCTTTGAGCCATGAAGATACAATAGCTGTAAGGTCAGTCATTCAGATTTTCAGGGATAACTCAGCTATCACGGAACAAAATCCTTAAAACACCTCAATTTTTCTGTTGAAAGATGAATCAAAATTAACTTAGCTGACCATTTGCTATCAGAGAGTGATATCTACTGTGGTATAAGATAAAACTTTTTGCTCCAGTATTTGTGTTTTGCCGACACACGGTAAGATGTTATGGTCATAACCATGTGAAGCCATGTGGTATTGCACGAAACAATGTGTCATCCGGGTTTCAAGGCTTCAAAAGTTTAGCGTTGGCATTCGCCAGGTTCGGGAACCAGGGTGACAATGCTTAATTTGAGGGTGGCGACCAAGCGGAGATTTTAATTCGAACACACAAGCTTTGTGGAGAATGCAACGAGTGGATTTAAACAAAACGTGGCAAATCCCTGGCGGGGTTGAGAAAGCATACACGAACAAAATCACCCCGAAAATTGCCATGGTTCCAGAGATAGGCGAAGATTGTTCGTCTTGATAGGTTCGGGTGAGCTCCATGCCTTTAACATACGAGTTGGACGTCTTGTCGACAGTGAGTGTCGTTCAATCGGAACTGCCAGGTTGTAGTCGCATTAGGAAGAATATATGAGGTGATTACCAGGAGTTGGTCAGGTTTGGGAATGGAGTCTGTGTCTTATCTCTGTCTCACTTACAATGCAAACCTTCATCTGTAACCTCCACTGACCTAGGCCATCAACGACACGTCTATCCATTGCTGCCGGTAAACACACGCACCCGGCGCGCATCTCAACCAAGAGGCTACTCGGGAGAAGTACAAATGTTAAGCAGTAAACACCCTTGTATTGTTTACCTAGGCCACTGGGGCGCCAATCATTCAGTGATACTGATGAATATAGCTGATGTCAGAGATATGTCAGCCGGCTGGGGGAGCTATACGCCGGCCAGCTTTTACACACTGATAATAGCCTCCCAGAACTAACACATCTAACAGGTGCTTGAGGAATGTCATCTATCAATCAGCTTATTAGCCTGGCCAATGGCATGTACAGGTGTACGGAAACAAGGAGCTCTTACTGAAACAACCGATCTCATCCCACACCGAAACCCAAGACCGCACTATCTCAATCCCACAGATTGGTACATTTACCAGAACGTCCGTGTTATTGGCAATCTGAAGCTTACGAGACCGATGCCCAAACCTAAGATCTATCCTAAGCACTTTAAAGTAGGTTAAAAAAAAACATGAGATATTTCTATTCCTCTGTCCAGGCACAGACGCAAAACGTCAACATGTGTTGCCAGCGAATTTAACATTGTCTGAGGTCATTCCACTCTTAACCTACTACACGTCGATGATTAGTTAAAACTTGTTAGTTAGCTAGTGGAAATAATATGAGCCAATATCAGTGTTTCCATTAACCCTAATGGAGTTACAAATGAAATTAGTCGACATTCCTTGACGCAAGTATCCTCGTTACAAGGACCAGGGCTTCTACCTATAAGCTACTGGAAAAAATCAGAGCTTCTTTAGATAGAGTAAGAGTGCCCATATCGCACTGATTCCAGTTGTGGTCATCATGATACGTGTACATTTTGTGCAATGAATAAAATGCAAACAAGGACTAGGTTTCTACATTTGATTTTGTTAATCATAGTAAAGAAGCTTAAACACAGTGACATCACCAATTCTTTGCTCTGATTGCTATATTGCTACATTCCACATGAATGTACATTATACACTTCTTGAAACTCATACTTGTTCGTGGGTTCTCTAATAATAGTAATAATAATAATGAAAAACTCAAGACATCACCACGTATGTTGTTTCATATATCCGCTAACTTGAAGGTCGGAAACTAGTGGAAATATGAATCAGCATACGCGGTTATACCTTCAGGCTTTTTTCATGATTATTATTATAAATATACGGGGAATATAACCTTAACTGAAGTAACTAAACAAGAATCTCTGCGCCCCTCGCGACATTCATATAACACTGGGAAACTATGAAGGGATATTTCACGTCAATTATCGCAAGTCGAGACTGAATTTTACTGGTTTCGGTGACCATTTACTATGATCACATTTTGTCGTCGCTGCTCTGGTTTTTTTCTCTGTGCTGTTGTCGTTTTTATTTACTGGGTATCAGTACTTGTCCAAACAGTGCCTGTAATGATGGAATGCTCAATCCCCCGGCGACAGTGGTCGAAATTCAGCATTAATCTGAACTCATGACCTTCTGACCTTTGGTCAAATCGAAACACTGCTGTATACTACATCCACAAAGTAATATTAAAACTAATCAATCAGCTACCCAATGAGTGATAACTATATCATGGTAAAGAAAATCAGTGGTGAACCCTTCGATGAGAAATGAGTTTATTTCACACGGTCAATAACTGGCCAATGGAATAAGAGATTACATTTAATGCGCCATAAAGACTGATGGAAACGAAACATGAAATTCAGTGTATATGTGAAATTTTTCATGAAAAACTCTTAATGTATTCAATGCACTTCGTCAGCTGCTAGATACGGAAATTACCGAGCACACCCGATTTGAGGCTGAAAGTAAAGAAGAGCACAATATGTAAAAACGTAATAAATCTTTATCAAGCACAACACTGAAAGCAACGGGTGAGAGTATTAAACGCATGAATTTAACGGCCATTTATTGGAGAGACACCTTGTTCTGTTCACAGAATTTCAGACATAATTTCCATATGATACAGCCATGCCATTGCCACACACACAATTGCCAGGATGTGATACAATCTCCAATTGTTGAACACAACTGATTAAAAATTGCAAAATATGGACGACCTTGAAAGTGACAACATAAATAATGAGAGCACTTCAAACAGATCACTTGTTAACATGGCGTACACTCAGACACATTCTGAGACCGCTGTAACACCAAGGATGACACGAATGTTTTTGCAAAGCCATACACATCAAGTTTATTTTCACATTTAAATCATTAATATGCATAACATTTAATGTTAATTCCAGTGATTCCAACACGCTCCATTATCGATCCTATCAAGATGAGACAGGGATTGTCATATCTGTTTTGGGGATTTTGTGTATGATTTTGACTTTGGCAATGGTACAAATCTTGTAATACACTGAATGTAGGCCTCATTTACCACCTAGTTAACGGAAGTGGATTGCTGTTACAAAGCGTGGAATACCACATTGCCACGAGATTAAGCCATTAGAATAGTGGGTGAGCATAATATCAGAACACCAGAAATCAATTTAATCAGTGGGTGAAATGTGTAGCATATTTCCTTTCTCAGCTCTCTTTAAACAACCAGATGACATAAGTGTAGCATAATCATATTTCTCAAATTCTATGACTACAATGAAAGAGAGACGGAGAACTCAAGTGAACTTTTCAACGCCCATCTTTTCTTACACTATTAGGCTGAGAAAATACTTTAATGAAGAATTTAGACCTTCAGGTTTCAACATAGGGCCTACTCGTTTTGAACCTGAGTCATGGAAGCGTGATGAGAATCTACCTGTGTCAATCCGAAAGAAAGTACTGTAGGCACAGAAGGGTTGACCGCTATCGTTTTTAGCCCCTACTGGATCAGTAAACTGAAGATGAAATAACTCTATCACTAAAATTTTACTTCCGGTAATATTTCCGTCGACTGTTTGACTTAGTGCTGAGTCAACAAAACAGTGGTAACCATTAACATGTCCATTACAAGCCAAATACTTATCATCATCTGAGGTCAGATGTGGACACTTGAAACAGATGTCTATATGGTCTTACTCAAGAGATCAGACATGATACGTCATTGGTATTTCCGAAACCTTGTTAATAGACCATCTGAGGCCACTGTCAACATTGGTATCTTGATGTTTAGAATTGGCAGTGTTCATTGTATGTACTACGTCATTGTTCGGCCATTGCTCAGTGCGGAGCACAATCCACAAAGCGATATTAGTGTTAAGAATACAACAATCTCCACATGCATTTATCTCCACAGGGTAGTTAAACTAAAAAAAAACATTTTTTTAAACACCCTTTCCATGCCTAAACTATCAACAGTGGATCAGAATTTAAGCTTTTTTCAATAAACCACTTTTTATTGAGCAATTGCATCTATAAAACTATTCACTTTCAGTAAAACATACATTACAAATAAGTTATACCATCTTGCCTGCAAGTTTTTAATTCTTGAACCATTCTTGAGAATCTTATTTGTAATATTCAGCTAAAAGTTTAGGGAATAAAATTTCCATCGCCAGATATTCCATCAATCGGTAGACACAATGTTCTATTATCATGAGCTGAGCGGTCCGAATAATCCATTTCATGTAGTTTATAGACTTACCGGGTGTCACCCTGACTTCAGCACTTGCTCGAAGTCTACATCGTATAAATCTCCATAGCACATGTTGAAAACAGTCATTAAATACGATGTAAATGATTGGATTGATAGCACTGTTCGTGTAGGCGAGGTAAATTGAGGCATATTTTATAGCTGCTAAATTTGTAGGTTTCTGTAAGAGAAAAAAGAAAAACGCGCATCAAACATCGAGACATTGGTCAGTTCCGTGTACGAGACAAGATTCCCAGCTGGACGGTTTTGTCATTAAGAGTTGTTTCCCTTCAATTCTGTTTTTGGCTTTACTTTATGGAACTGATGTAAAGAAAGCATTATCGAGCATTATTCTCGCCTTCATCACTGTATTAGTATACTAAAAATTGCCATTCCAGTAACTGTACACAACATTTGTGTCCTTTTCATTATGAACAATTACTAACATTGACAGCTGTATGATTCCATTAAACGTAGAAAAACACTATGGAAGAAGGATGCTGAATCTCCACTAAATCCAATTGTGACGTTCGAATATCGCTGTCACTAAATCCAATTGTGGCGTTCGAATGTCGCTGTCACTAATTTGGGGCAAAATCTCGTTTCTGTCTCGCGGACATAAATAAGTGATCTTTATACAACTGTTTCTATCCACGGATAAGTTTCGATATTTAAGAACAATGCTTGTGTTATTGTTTCTTCACAGCAATCCTTTTTTCAGCATTTTTGTTATAATATCATTGCCATTAGAAATGAAATGAAAATGAAATCCTTCCCATTTCACAAAATCATTAACCAAAATAAAATCATGAAACAACGTGCACCCAAGAAGCACTAGATGCTGTCACTTAAAAATAACCCGCAAAAGACGCAAAGTGAAAAGGCATTTGAAAACTATACCCAAAACAATATTTATTTATCCATTTAGATTTTTCTTTTGACTGAATAGAATGCAGTAAATTGCTTGAATTTTATGGTGGACTGTGTCCTCCATATTGATAAAATTGCAGTTTTATTTTGACCTTTGGGTGCCGCATACTTATTGTTAAGGTATATTTCATTTTGAAAAGGGGAAATTTGGGCTTTTCGGTGATTTACTGAGCTATTGCCTTAAAAAAGAGGTAAAAGGTGTAAGGTGTATTCATACCTTTCTCTGATATTTCAACCCAGCATATAATATGCCATTTTGGTGAGATATGTGTGGAGAAAATAAAACATTAACATCCAACCATTTTACCGTAACATAGCTGAAGGAATCATGTTCCATACTCATTGGTCAGTGGTTAATAAGCTGACGGAAATCCTTTCACCAATTCTGTCCTAACTCTTTTAAACGAACAAAATGTTATATGCTAGTCTACAGACTGATTATTCTCTAGTCTCTGGACTTACTGGTTTGTCTGGGTCTCGATACACGTCCCACAGTAACGTGGCTTGTTGAGGAGTCCAGCATATAACAAAGGTAACGAGTACAACCAAGATCATCTGCTGGGCCTGAACAAATCGGTGTGATATGTAATATATTCATTATGACACCATGCGATCATAGAAAAGACAGTTTATCAACCAACTGGAATCAACAATGTTAAATGTATGTGTTTTTTGGAATTATTGTAATATCCAGCAGGTAAGCAGGTATTAAGCAGGTAAAATTGAGTCCTGTAATGAGATTGATTTACAAATGACATATCTTGGTCAAATTTTAGTCAAATTCACGTCATAGATTCAGTCTTTCCCAATATTTGTGTCTCCACATACGCGTGCTCGCTTTTCAGGACATTAGTAAAACTTATCTTATCAACAATAACGCGGTAGTATATAAAGTCGCTAAAATCTTTTTACATGCTATATGTATAGGGAAATGTAATGTTTTAATCCGGATACAAATACAGCGATCAAACATAGACATGTGGCCAGTCTTATTGGGAAAATTTAGTTTCACAAAACCGTTGTGTTTATTTCATTTGGTGTTATACAGAGTTCTGAAACCATTTCACTTGTGTGAGTGAGTTAATTCTTATAAGCACAGTGTACTGGCAACATCCAGGGGAAACCACTTGTCACGTACATCTAATAATCTCCAAATGCACAGAAGAGATGCTTTTCTAGCTGCATTTCCTTATGAATGATTGGATGAAACCATTATTTAAAGAGGGTAACTGTCAAATTTACAATCTGCCCTTCCCAGAGGCCCCATATTTAAACAGTAAATGAACAAGTAGAAAGAATTATAGATGTACAAAGGCATTTTTAAACATGAAAACAGTCAATAAAGCATTGCTACAGACATGAACATCAGTCAAAATCATAATTAGACATGATGTACAGGTTATGGGCTGAAATAATTTTGCACATATCGTGAAACAAAAAGCAGTCAGTGATGGTGCAGTTTTGAAATATGTCCACGGCCCTGATTGGTGCGATTAGTGAAATCGTCGTCAAGAAATCGAACCGACCGTAACTCAGACGTAATGGTTGGAGAATTTACTTTAATTTATATGTCACACCGGGATTGGATCTCTGATCAGAACACTTCAACTGATTTTTAAAAATCTCCAATAGGCACTGCTAGTATATGAACTGAAAATGTTCATGTTGCTACGCGTTGTCAAGTGGAGAAAACACCAACGCTTCAGTGAATCAGGTAAATAAGAACCCGTTGAAGAAGGGTTCAGAAATTTCCGGTCTTCAAAAACAGTATTAAAATTAACACTGATATCTTTAATGGTGACGAAACAATTCATAAGGGATGTTGTTGTTTTGGGCACTTACTCGCTTTTTCATTCGCAGCGCCATCTGAGATGTTGGTGCTGATGGCGCGTGTTTGTGTAGTGAAGAGTACGCCAAGGTTGCAGTTGCCAGGACGAGCATGAAGATCAAAGGTGCCGCATACACACAGCAGGTGAAAAACGTCACATAAACTGTCCGGGAAGATTTGGAGGGGAATATGTCCACACAATAACGTTCATGTCCCCCTGCCCAATCAAAGTCAACCAGTTTTGTATATAATAACCATGGCAACGATAGAATCACGCCTATTAACCATATTAGGAAAAGTGTGAGTTTGTAGCGTGTCTGAGTGAGACATTGGGATGCTCTGGCAACAGACGACAGGAAGCGATTTAGCACAACAGTTGTTAAGGACAGAACGCTGACTGTGACCGACAGAACTGGAACAGAACAAAACGGCATAGTTGTACATGACAACTGGAGTACTTTTACATTCATGAGAATCAGCATGTGCCTCCAGTTTTATTGGCTTATCATCGCGGTAAGCGCCATGAATAAAGACTAATCTGCGAGGTTCAGGGAACTATCTGCACGAGTGCAAAGAGGTTATCATGGCCGATAGAATTACTATCTTGTGGATGATGATTTCTTAACGGTGCAAAACATGACAGCTATCTGAATAGGTTACGCTGTTTGGCATTTCAGGTCATGTCATTAATGTTGCAAGCACTTTTGTTAACGTTCCATGAGTTTTCTAGTCTTTTTCGTGGGCCTCCGTGGCTCAGTTGGTTAGTACCCTAGCGCAGCGTAATGACCCAGAAGCCGCACACCAATGCGGTCGTTGCGATTTCAAGTCATGCTGGCTTCCTCTCCGCTCGTTCGTGGGAAGGTCTGCCAGCAACATGCGCATGGCCGTGGGTTTCCCCCTTGCTTTGCCCGGTTTCCTCCCACCTTAATGCTGGCCGTCGTCGTATATGTGAAATATTCTTGAGTACGGCGTAAAACACCAATAAAAAAATAAAGGAAATAAAACTTTAATCTCTTTCAAAAATTCAACATTTTCTTCCTCGTGTCTGTGGATACACATTTCGTTCTGTTTACCCTGAGGGGCTAATAGGATGAAGTCAGTAAGATTTGTGGAATTTAACATCGGAAAATGCTTTCCAAATTAACATATGAGAGCTTCGATATGACACTGACAATTTGTCTAGTAAAGAACTGATTGGCAATAAATATTCTGTGTATAATAACCTACCTTGCAGAAATGAGCCGACACGGCAGATTATCTTCCCGAAAGGGTATTCCGTGGACAAGTCAGTAGCTAGGTGTACCCACATACATACACAAGCAACCATCGTGTCAGATACGGCCAGGTTGACGATGTAAATGTTAAACACTGTCCTTAAACCCTTCGTCCTCAGAATTAGAATTATTATTAGTAAATTTCCGAAAAATGCAAAAATAAATGATAAAATATAGAAAAATACTTTGGCAATGATTTGTTCTCTCGTGGGTCCAAGAGGTTCTGGGAAAAGTGCTGAAAAATTCTCAATTCCGCCCGGCTGGAGAAACTTCTCAAGCTCAGAAATATTGACACCGTCCAAATCGATATTTTTTAACTGAGCTGGGGAAAATAAATTATCCATTCCAACAGCATATTTTTGATTTCCGATGCTTTTTGTAGACAAAATATACAATCTATACCCTTGCCATCAACTGAAGGCGATTTAAGTGTTTAAATCATTGTGGCAGACTTAGCAAAGTATAGAGCTTATTTAAAGTCCTATTATCTCTCACTATGCTGGAAAGGAGGGCAGATATTTTAGGAAAAGTATGCCTATAAATAGCCAGCAGCGCTGATAAGGATTTATTTTAGATATACTGTAACTGGCCTAAAATTTCGCCCAGAAAACAGCATTCTAAAGACAAGTAAATATCACCAAATACAATTTTAGGTGGTGAAACTTACATGTTCCTAGGTGGATATCGTATTTTCTTCAAATCAAACCTTAAATCACCTTTCTAAACCATTAGAACTCTGAGTGGAGGAAAAATAAGCAACTTTAGGTCATTTAAGTTACACTGAAAGACAGACAAACCCACGTGATAAAAAGAGAGAATTACAGCATGTCAGTAGTAGATGGAATAAGATTTTAAAAAATCATTTTTGTAATTTCTCCAGTTTGCCTTAACCAGGCATTAATCCCGCGTCTTATATATTTACGTGATTTCAACGAATTACAACGATATTTGGTGTGAAAT
Source organism: Acanthopleura granulata (assembly GCA_016165875.1). Classification (NCBI taxonomy): domain Eukaryota; kingdom Metazoa; phylum Mollusca; class Polyplacophora; order Chitonida; family Chitonidae; genus Acanthopleura; species Acanthopleura granulata. The sequence continues at coordinate 29,500,300 of JABBOT010000002.1, forward strand.
CATTTATTTCTTACATAAATGAACAATTAAGGGCCCAGTTTTCATCAGTTTTGAATTTTTTTTTATTTAGTTTGAAGTACACTGGAGCCAGTGTTTCTGTCGAGGTCGAATGACTCTACGAAATCCTCTGCATTAGGATGACGATTATAATAATGACAATCTAATACACACACTGCTACTAATCACCCCATTTCTATTTCTTAAATTTGAAATGAGCAAATTAATACATATGATGTTTACTTTACATACATGTACGTAATTGTATTTACCGGATATGAGCGGTACGTATATTAGATGCAGAAACTTGAAAATTTAATTGAACATCTAATACAAGAAAAATTACATTAATTATGTGTCTACAAGTTTTTTGAGCTGTGCAATAACTAGTGACGTTTCTGTTCCATGACGTCCACCACTCTGATAGGTGTAAAATGTGTTATGTGTCACAGTTTATCCGTTTCTGAAGACCATTCCTGTATATGGACTGAAGTAGTTCGTCTTTATTGCTTATCTCATCATCACACAGAGTGAGGTAGAACAATTTATCTCTGTCTCTAGGGAAGAGAAGACTTAGTTTTCCCCGTGTTTCCATGACGTTACATACATGTTGCCTGAGTTTGCTGTTCATTTCGTGGTATCGCCTACTGTGAGCGGCCGCAGGGGCAGATTTTGGACGAAGTTGTGTGGTCACTGAATTTTCCGCTCGCTCTAGATCTGGCTTGGTACCTTTCTGTGCCGCAATGAATGCTTTATCTACGCTTGACTGTATAGGTATTACGCCGTTTGAAGCCGGAGTTAAGGATCGTTCGCTGTCTGATTGGAATTTCACACATGATCCGCAGAATCTTCTGGGAACGTTTCGCGAACGATCAGTATTCTGTGTGGGATCTAAAGGCCCCTTCCAGTCGTCTGCAGTTTTAACAGTGGGGGTATCTACGGCCAGTGTTCTGGTTGATAAACCCTCAAACTGCACGATTAACTTTTTCGTGCTCACGTCTTCCCTAATACCCCGTTCAACTTGTGCTGTTCTCTTTACAGGACTCGAATGGTCGTGCATTGAGTTGGTTTTGTTAATGCACAGCTTTAGCGTGTCGACTTCTCTTTGAAAACCCGAAATAAAATTGTGCTTTCTCAGATCCTCATTCCTTTCTGTCGTTTTCTTTACCGTGTCTTGTGAAAGCACAAAGTCTGGCTGTTGGTGTAGATTTGTGGTTATGTTCTCTTTCTGGAGGTCTGAGTACACAGCCGATGTCACCTGGCCCGTTGTACTGTATCCCTGGTTGACTGTGTACTTATTCACAGAACTGGTATAAGAGACCGAATCCGGTGCGTCCACAGTTATATTCTTTTTTCGGAGATAGCCATGTCGAGTTAAGACAGTTACGACTCGGTTTATACCCCTGTCTGCGGAATTGTCGAAGGTAGGAGTTGTGGGTAACCGCCTGTTTGTCTCTACATCTCTGGTTTGGAAAAACTCCTTGTTGCTGTGAAACTCAGACGATTCTCTGCTGGTCCTCGGATGACAATTCCCCTGAAGAAATCCCATGTGTTTATAAAATCTCAGAGAACTTGTATTGTTCCTTAAGGACTGTGTCAGTTGTATCTGTGCTTTTCGCAGTTTAATATTTGGTCTTTTGTAGCCTTTGTTTACATCCTGTTTCCAGAAGTCGGGTGGCACATAGGTGTGAGTCTCTCTTCTCCTTTCTGGACACCTCGCACATCGGATAAGTTTGGCGTTCTGTCTGAGGCGTTCTTGTCTCTCAGTACACAAAGGCGAAGCCTGTTCCATATCTACAGATATGCTTTTCACATTAAATCCGGTAACCTATGTGCACCCCTGGTACACATGAATCTGTTTGCAAAGTCACTGACCACCAGGACAGTAAAAATTACAAGCCATGTATTCAAACTTGAACCCAAGCGTCGCGTTTTAAGTCACAGTTAGAAGCACAGTTCTCAAACATTAACAATGAACATGTAAAACCAGTATGTCCATCTTGTTAGTGAAATGTCTCAAAATCAATCAAGACTGAACGAAAACCTATCCCAGAACAGGGGTTTAACCAGTTGGTAGGTTTACGGTTTTACGTGCTAAGTATGTAACTAGATGCCTTCTTCTGTTCGGTCTGCCCGTGAGTGCTAGGGTTTACCTGTATAGTTTGACTGAATTACTTAATCACTGAAACAAGATCACAGGAAAATTGCTGGTAAAGCATAATAAGATAAATCTGACTGCGTTAAACAGGCGTTAAAACATGTAATGTAATCGGCTAATTTCACAGTGGTCGTGGGTAATTGTCAGCGTCGTGCGATTTATGCCAGTGTTACCTGTAACTTACAGAATCATGAGAGGAAATGTAAAGATCAGGAGAGGTGTTAAAGGGAGCACCGCTTAATCTGTAGTCATGGATTAAGTATGTTTGTAATCCTTTGTTAATCCACTTTCGTCTGGAGAAACCCTGGGTGAGGCCCGCTGTTTACGGCCATTTCAACTGCAATACTTTTACCCGAGATCTTGATATTTCTTCTTTTGACGCTCATGGAAACATGAGTCTGCCGAAGTAATTTGACTGAGCGGGTCTCACGGCTGGTGTCTTTGGTATCATGGTTTACTTAATTGCAAGGCTACACCGTCGAGGTATGACAGGAATATATCTGAGTGTGACGTTAAAACTTATTTAATTGTTTATTTGAATGGTGCTTTACGCCGTACACAAGAATATTTCACTTGTACGACCGCGACCAGCATTGTGGTGGGAGAAATCCACGACCATCCGCAGACTGGTGGCAGATCATGTTAAAACTTTTGCAAACAAACAAGCTGTATCGATGAATGTATCAAAACCTCTTGGACCATCAAGATATTTAGACACCATTCTCGCTGTACCTTTTTCGGCTAACACAGAAATCTATCTAAAACATAAATATAAAAGACTACAGCATATATAGAGAGTAAAACCAGGGCAGCGACGACAGTGTGATAGTTGGCGAATGGTCACACGTTACCGGTGAAATCCGGTCTCTTGTCAGTTTACCTCAGTTAGGGTTTAATTCTAACTGCTTACGTAAGTGTTTAAGATTGACTAACAACTTGCAAACCCCCCCACCCCACCCCCACCCTCCGACCATGGCTTAAGCAGAATAAGGTAAAATATTACAGCGATATTAAATGCAAGACGTCACTGGCCTAATATTACTCACAATGCAGTGTTTTCATGACATTTAATCATACTTATGTACACAATGAGAAGCATTTTAAGAAGCAACTGGGGGCCTACGTGGCTCAGTCGGTTAGCTCGCTAGAGTAGCGCAATGTCCTAGAAGCCTCCCACCAATGTGGTCGCTGTGAGTTCAAGTCCAGCTAATGCTGACTTCCTCCCGTACGTGTGAAGGTCTGCCAGCAACCTGCGGATGGTCGTGGGTTTCCGCCGGGCTCTGCCCAGTTTCTTCCCACCATAACCCCCGCCGTCGTATAAGTGAAATGTTCATGCATGCAGCGGAAAACATCAATCATATAAGTAAAATAAATAAACTTAAGCAGCAAGTAAAATGTAAAATATCAAATGATGTCAATACGATGAAAGAACCTGGAGACTAAACACGGTAGTGTCTTTCTCTTTTTTTCTTCTTCTTTTCAGCAAGATATCGACCTTCGACTCGACTTGTGCATTTTAGTTTAATGTCAACAAAAGTTAAGCATAGATCCGCTTTAAATATTGTTACTTACTTTCCAAGTTTAAATCACAAGAGGTACAACACACACACATAGTCTTACGCGGATCAGTGACATTGCTGACAACAGGATTCCTTGTAGTGCGCTTGTTTGATAACGATTTAATTTAAGAAGCTCGGAGTGAACGTTTACAGCGAAGCTTCGAGTTCGAACTGGTTTGTCGTAGAAGGTAAAAAGAGTTCAACTGTGTCATATGATTTTTCAAAAGTGTTAGGCAATTTTGTTGATTTTAATTTACCGATCACCTTTCTTGCCGAGTTAGGAAGGCACAAACGACCTCTCCTTCAACCAGGAGCTTCTTAAGTTAAGAAACTTCCAGTGTCTCAATTTTCCCTCCCGCACGACTAGTCTAAATAACTTTATTTGGGAACTTTTCTTTGACGCCCATGTTATAGTAAATGTGATCCGAAACAGGTGCTTGACATTTTTGACAGGTCACATAGTACAGCAGGGCTTTTCTTATCTTTAGCGATAAACGGGTTCGATCTCGAAACTCCCTCATTGATTTGACAATATGGGAAATTATGAGGTGAGTCTTAATTCCTATCAGTGAACCTGACTTAAACTACAAACAAATATTTCAGTTCATTTCTCATTGTGTAGTTATCCATGTGGGCGTTACGTTAAGCATTTTGTCATACCGGCTTTGAAAAATGGTAGAAAGGGCAATTAGTAGTCATGATTTATGCAAGTCAATGAAAAACGTGGTTTATGCAAGTGAAATGAAAGATATCGGGCCTGCGGCGACTCTAGGGATAAAGGGGAGTAACTCCCTTCGACACATATACGCCCACATTCCTTTGGCATGATTTGGTCCAGGGAAATCAAAAATTAACCCCTCAAGGGGCTATTTTCGACTGCACACAATAACAGAAATATCGCTGTCCCCACGTACACGCGGGGTATAGTGCGATTCCAATGGGAATGTCATCAGTTTCGTGTCATCACAATCACTGATAGGGTTACCAGGCTAGTTCGTTATGTCATCACATATAATTCTCATGGTTCCATGCCAATTTCAAAGATATTTTTTTTAAGAAATCTTGAACGATGTTGCCGGGTAATTCTAATTTCAGCGAAAAAAGCTTTAGGCGTGTGAACGGCGGTGAAGATGAGAAAGAAGTGTCAGTGAGGTTAGTTTTGATTTACAATTGCTGACTGCTGGAAGACGTGTTCGCTGCAATGCCGTCCTGGATGGTATTCCCTGGATTTGCCGCTTCTGCTCCACTCCCTCTGAGTGCTTGTCAAATGACCTCCTCAGACTGGCTGTCCTCACAGACCCCCTGTTTAACAGGGATCCGTTTTTACAGCCCTGGGGAGCCCCTGGGACACAATTCGCGTATTGTGGGAGAGTGAGTAAATTACAGGCCTAGTCGAGAAGATTCCGCGTCCAGGCAACTTAACATCTCTGATTAAGCACTGATGACGACAAAGAGGCATCCTATAGCGTCTGACAGCAAACACATAAACAAACTACAAGAGAGTAAACCAAAATGTGAGAAAGCCAACCGAGAGGGAATGACGTGATCGGGGAAATATTCAATTGTTCTGAGAGATCGTGAAAAAAAAAACAAGTTTCGCTGTCCGTGTTTAAGAATACATTTGTGATTGATGTTGTTGCTTTTATTCTCCTAAATTTCTTTTGACTTATGCTTCTATGCCCAGCGGCATAAGCAGGTATTAATTAAAACACAACATTTGGGTTTTTAATTAAACATAGAATAAAACTACAATTCCACATAAGGCTGCAAAAGGTTGACATTAATGTACAAGTGGGGTATAAATTTTGCAGACTTCAGATATGGCTGACATTTCTTGAGGCAGATTATGCAGGGTTTTTTTTTAAATTTTTGTGTTATTTTAAATTGCATTCAGTTTATAGAAGTGTTATTCCTGTTTTTGTTTTCACATTCTTATACTTAAAAGTGTTAAATATTTTAAATAGCACTTTATAATGATAGCCTATAACAAACCAGGCACTGTTAATAATATCTGAGAGAAAACACATGCTGTAATAACCATATCGATATTCCTGTACGCAGGCTTCCTTTCGCTCCTTGTATTGGATTTCGCTAAGTTTTCTCATAAATCTTTACTGATAACCGTATCAGACAATAAAACTGAATTTGATCTGAGGCGTGTGCAGGAAATAAATAATTATAGGCCATGTTTGCTTTCTTGTACGTGTAAAATACCGGTTTATTTCCCTTTCATAGGGGTTTATAAAGCAGAGTACAGATGTGTGTGTCGACAGGAGTTTGACGTACACTCAACAAATCACAAACAGGCTCCACTCAGTCGTTATGGCAGATCCCATAACCGCTCCCTAATTTCTCCTTTATAAATATTTTACCACAAATCAAACGGAAATGGCGGGTGTAAAGTTAATGAAGCATGTATATTACAGAGGCACAGGTGAGAGGCAAGCCAGTGATTCCCACCCGATACCCCACTCTCCATGGGGAGTTCATTACACCGTGTGTGTGTCTGTACGACCTCCAGGACTCTTACAGGCGGCTACCACAACACACAAAAACATCACATATTCAATATATTCAATATAAAACTTATCAAACAGCAGCCATCATAATCTTGAACAATGAAGATCTATATTCAGAGCCGAACCGGAATAAATTATTTCAGTGTAATCAACATTCATATATGGGATTTGTACTGATTACTCCAGGTTATGTTATTGTTAAAATCTTTACGGGAAATTACACTGATAACGTGTAATTAGGCAAAAGGCTGTGGACTATCATAACTTTAACTATAAAGACTTGCTAAAGTTAACGAGCATCTTGTAATTTACCAGTATCTTAAAGATTTGTTACCGGTAATAAATCAAACGAGAGACAGAATGCAGTATCATTATGTGAGTAACATTATTACAGATAACACCATTCCTTAAAACTTTACACCTCTAACTATAACAATACGCTAAGTGTAAATCACAGCTATCAAACTAACGATTTGTAATGGGAAATATATAATCTTGGAACTGCAACCGAAATTGATAGCTCCTATATCAGTTAGTATACCAACTGGCCACAGAAAAAGTTAAAATCTTCATTACTGATTATCTATCATTCCCTTAAAATACTTCCAGTCAACACTGATAGACAACATATTCCCCAATTTCAAATAAAGCGCAGTACATTTGCAATGATCATTTGTCATCCCAGAGAGTCTCTAATGACAGACGAGTTAAATTGCCCGAGATGCATGTGGCCCCTTGGAATTTTGACTAATGCATTGACGACTACAATCAGTTAACTATGTACGTAACAAAGACTGCATGGCTTTCACATGCGATGTGTGCCACTGTGGACAGACCAACTGAACACGTGCTCTGGCTGGACAGAATTACATCCTGGGAACAAACAGGCGAACCGGGGATTAACTACAGCCATAGCTAATTGTCTGACAGCTTAATCATTGTGAGAAATAGCCATAACTGTCAGTTCCACGTGGACCTATATAAATCATTACTGAGTCCTGTAGAAGAATGCGCGATAAATCACCACCAGCTCTTTCACAATTGTCGTTAACAAAATGAAAAAACTGTCTCATTTTTATTGCTGTAATGGATTTCTTCCGGTGTTATGTAGCACCATAGTAGGACGACAACGGTTTTCGGCAAAACAATGAGTTAACTATTATACACCCCACTTAACATATTGTCATATCTATGAATTTTCTTCTACAGTCTAGTCAACAAGTTGTATTACTCTGACCGTAACAACCTAACAACTCATCACAGCTTTAAACAAGTCCACCCCATTCCCCGCGAACCCTGTACTACTTCCGGTCAACAGACTGCCGGTCCTTCTGTCTCATCAACTTGTTCCTGCGCGGACTGTCCCCAGCCACACCTCCGTTTCTGTACGCGCTGGATGAGTCCATGTCATTTTTCGGGTTGTTAGGTTTCTCATTGATCCCATTAAGTGGTGGACGATTGACAGCGTCCGTGGACACTGCAGATCCGCTGGAAACGCCATTCACACGCCGCTTTGCATAGTTATCGGCATTACCAGCGCTGAGCTTCAGACACAACTCGTACATTTGCAGAAAACTGCTTTCCAAAGTCAGTGAGAAGAATTCGGAGCCACTCTCTGAGGAGCTATGAAATGAGGAGACGCACACTAGAATGTTGTTGGGATGAGGATTGTAGCAGACTCCGTAACCGTGCGGGACCACTGGCCCGTAACACATGAACGCATCGTCCATCGTCGTGGGTACCTGCACGAAGCGTAAAGAAAACAACACATTCTGAAACACTCTTTAGATATCTCTGAACGTATCGTTTATTGTTTAAGATACTTAAGACAGTCTAAGTGTCCTGTTAATTAAAATCGATGCGTTCGAGGTAAATCAGGCAATAATTCTGCTTAATTGCAAGCAAATCGCACCTACGGTGCATTTCGACAATTTATAAGCTAGCACGGCACACAGTTTTTATCCTGTTTATAAACATTTCCCGCGCATTCCCAGAATCACTGAAAACTGTACATTGCTTCCTTTTTCATAAATCAGTCCTAAATCCTTAGTTTATGTACTTTCTTAGTTCCTTTGTGATTTCATTTTATCGTTGTTTTTGAAGTTGGCTGTTTGATTATTGACCCTGGGTGTCCATTATGATTGCGAGAATGTCTTCATTTTTGATTTTTTAATAATGTCGAATTAGATTTAACTGAGATGTGAGAAGAAACATTCTTATTATTTGTGGATTGATGGAATGATAGATTACATGTTGAATGTCTTTGCGGATAGCTACAACATTCTTCCAAATTAATTAATTGGGATTTTGAGACTGCATCTGTTGGCGACATTCTATGCCAATCGTCATCAACTGGACATTTCACATCAATGGCGAATGCTACAATATTGACCAATGTAGTAGAGGTACACGACTTCTTTACTGAACAATGGACAGTTTGATCCCCAAAGGTCATACACAAAATGTCAGTGAGTTTGTAGGATTTACATTAACCTGTCCACAATCCACAGCTGGACCACGGAAAGTCAAGTGAATACAGTTAGAGGTATATCACTTACTTTCTGGTAGTCAGTCAGGCTGTCAGATCTTACTTACCTGACTAGTGGACAAGGTAAACTGATTAGAGCTGATGTACGATTGGTCTGTAAATATTTCCGGTACGGGAAAGTTGAGCTCATTGGCTATCTCTCTCAGTCCCATCAGATGACAGTCTATGCCGTGTCCGAGGATGGTCTACAAGTTGAAAGGACACAGAAACGGTCTATACATAAAACTCCGTATTGTTTCTTACGACTAATTTAGGATACACTGATTATTGCTTGAATCGAGGTAAATTCTTATTGAGATTAAGCCTCTAATCAATTTGGAATATTTCTCTAATGAAATTTGAATATTCTGTAAATAAAAGCCATCATGCACTATTTCATGTTATTAAAAATGTGGACGTGTCCCAAATCTTTACGTGAACAATGTGGATGTATCACTATTCCATGACATGAACAGTTTGGAGACATCAGCTTTTCATTACATCCACAGTGTCGAGATATATCACTCTTGCATTCCATTACGTCAGCAATCTCAGGGTTTCATTATTAATTTACATCAGCGATATGGCGCATTACTATTTCATTTTATAAATAATGAGGAGGTGTCACTATTCTATTAACTATAACATTCCATTGACATTCAGCTTATAACAAATGATGCAGTTAACGACTGTCTGATATGCATCTATCGTTGATCCAAATATTACGCATTTAAAGAATTTTGATATAAATAAACCAGATAGCGGTTTCGAGTTGCACGTAACTGCGCATGAGCATAACGCGTCATACGGTAAATAAACAAAGGCAAATGATCCCTGGTGCCATTGTTTTTACGTTACAGACTTCCGCGACAGCCCACGATAGAGCTCTGTTCTTAGTTATATCGGTGTGTTTCAATGAGTTTTCCAGTTGAAACAGTCCTAGAGGCCATGTATAGTCTCAAATGTCAAATAGACACATAACAGGTACGAAATGCCCTCAACTGTGTGTGACTGCCTACCGTTAAAATGCTTTTCACACAGTCACATGGAACTGTTTATCTACCAGCGAAGGCCTTCTCGTCATGCGCAGTCGAAACAGCTATCCGGCTTATAAAGGTGTCAGTCTTTTCATTTCAGTTTCTTTCTGGTTTAACACTTTTTATGTGGTGAGAAATAAAGTGGCTATAGCGTGGTAAAATGACGCCATTTTCAATGGACATTCAGTCGTACATGCGTATTGTTCAGCTTTACATAAGACATTCTCTGTTTCTCACAGAACTTTAATACCTAGAATCAGAACCTTGAAATAAGAACAGCAGATGAAACTGAAGCCTGCGTAGAACTCACTTGAACCATAATGTCTGTCTGCCATGCCATGGCTTTTCGCAACAACTGCATTTTCTCATCATCCTGTGGTATACAATGTAATATTGAAAATAAGATATAGTGACTCTTGTAGTACGTAACCAACAGTAACAATATTTGTAGCCCATGATCGATTGCCTCGTCTAAACAGAATAGTTTTCCGAACTGGCCACACGTACTAAACTTATAAGAGAATCGATATGAAACAAAAAGTATGCGTGTCTCTTGTTTCTTTTTCAGGAGGTTAATCTATTTTCTGCGTGAAAAATAGGTATATGATGTAAGTATGTTTGTACTCCTTGACCCCTTTACAAGATTTTGCAAGGTTCTGTTTATGGCACACATCCAGTGCCATCCTTACCGTGGCCTCTATTTCTCCAGTCATTGCCTTTACCCATTCCAATGCTGGCGGCGAACATGCTCTAATGTTATCCACTCTTCCTAACCGGAAACGTCTGGTTGACGCACTTTCGTAGGTGGACACTAAACGCCCGTGAACCCTACGAAATACACCAGATGTGCCTTTAATTGGGTTGTATTCTGTCATGGGGATTTAGAAGAAGTCAGCAGTCAGTTTTCTGATAGATACTATTTCCTATTCCGACCGAAAAAAGGTAATCTGGGGGAAAGAGGAAATTGCTCCTCTGCTTTTGTTGTTTGTAGTCCTTTGAAATTTACTACTTTCATATTTTATTTTATCTTGAAATATCCTTTACAAGCAGCTGTTCCACAACAACGAGGTAATTTGTTTTACATATGAAACTCGGCGGGTTCATAGCTGTGAAAAATCTGGTGATTTGTCGAACCGTCTATTCTACACTATGTTCGTAAGACACGGATTGGTAGATTGTAGTTTGTACAGGCAATACAAGACGACATGAGCGCGCATGTCAATCTGTCAGTGCCCACCAGTAAGATAAAATCATCATATATCCAACAAATACAATTTCCAGATTTAACTTCGGTGAACAAAGGCTTGAAATCTGAGTTCATTGAGTCAACGTCTATAAAACCCGACCGATGTAATTAGCGGAGAGACTGACAAACCTGGAGTTCGTGTAGATGCTTGTTTGTGAACCGCCCCGTTTGTTTGAGCTCGCCAGAAACACGATACTTACTTGTAATAAGTCAGCTGCAGCGCTAATTGGATAAACGAGTCAGGGCTCATATTTTGTGTTTTCGGAAACTCACGGCCAAACTTGGAAAAACGGAGAATGTACAAATCCAGATTCTTTATCAACCTGAAATAACGGAAAGAAAAACAGTAAGACGATCGGTCGCAAACTCGAGGACTTTGATTGATTTTCTGGCAACTTCAACCATATTGCTGAATCGATTTGTGTATAATCAGAGATCAGAGGGTTTAGGGGAGTCGGGGGGAAACAACGGCTTGTTAGGGACGCTAGTAGCAAGGCAGCATAAACAATGGCATCCCTATCTACAATATACCACATTTACGTGAGCGTGACTTGGTTGAGTTGTTCATTACCGAATCCTACCCTCGAAATGAATATGAATGGTATCTGAGACGTGCACACCTAATCCTGGAACCGTCTTGTCCTCGGTCCGATGATTCTACAATAACAAAATGTGCACTTTACCCGAGCCCTCCTAACTCTATTCATACGTCAAACACGGCAAACCCTTTCAGACATTGGTGAATGAAGGTATAAAATTCGCATAAGGTTCTGGCAAGTCATCATTAATGTAGATGTATTTACTAAGTTCAGTCAAGGGGCCGTATGCAGATTTACCTGATGTGTCACAATTTCTTTCTTCATTATACTCTTTCATGTAACTTTTCTAGTGATCTGTTTCAATACGATTACCATCTTCTTAAAAATAATATTACTTTGGACAGCTTTGCATTGTACATAGTTAAGGATATGAGATTCTATTAATAAAACGCCCACCAGCTCAAGATCAAGTTCCTTGAATTCAAACATAATGAATTGCTCTGATAATTGCCGGAATGATTTTATCTTGAAAATGAAAATTATCTTTACTCTGCCAAGTTACAACATCTTCTGATGGTGAAAAACGAGAATTTTCTAATTTTCCCGCAAGGATCCAGGATGGTTCAAATGTTTGAAATTCATCTTTGATGAATGCATGAACTATTTTTTGTTTGGAGGGACTTTTGGACGTTTGCCAGACATTGTCTGTATTGACATGGTAATAGAGGCTGGCGAAGCAGGGCCATACCGTGACGTCAATGACGTTTGATATATTGTTGTTATTTCAGCGTGGAGAAAGATTGAATGGCGAAGACATATTCGGTAGAAAACTTATTATTTAAATTCTCTTCGTTTCATTGGCTGATTCAACTGTGGCCAGTTGGGGCGCCATTGACCTGGCTTGGCTGAGGAGCTCATCATTTATTCCAGCTGGAGCAAGTGGCCTAATGAAATCGATAGATGGGTTGGATTAGTGTCCCCCTAAATGACATCCTCTAGCCAATTTACATCCCTACCAGAGAAATAAACGAACTAAACCTCAGCAACGGGCCACCCTTTAACCAGATCGGCTTGTCAATCAACTCGTTTCAAAATGGTCCGGGCTTGTTTGTTAATTTTGGCGGCTGAAATCCCCTTAATTGTCTGGTGCAGGATATCGCCGGAATACAGATTTTCAGCTAAGCGATCCCAATTGAAATAAATCCCCAGGGACTTCTTCGATTAAATAGATTGAAAGAGTAGTCAACTGCGTGATCTAACCAATCAGTAAAAACATGTACTTCTCGCCCTTCATTCAGGTATCCGAGCAATTTGTCCCCGGACGAGGACCTGTTCGCGTGATTTGTATGGCAAAAAATATTCACATCAATCAATGTTATGTTCTGAGATTGGGGCGCTGACTGGTACTGGTCCATCTGAGAGCCTGTGGAGTGCCAAAAAGCTGGGCGATTTCTCGTCTGTGCCTTAATAACCTGAGCATCGGACCTACTCAGTGTTCGGCCACTAGTCTTACCACTGACACTTTTCAGGATGTTTGTCTCAGCAAAGATATTCCTTATGTCTTACTTCCTACAACATAAATGTGGACTGGACAGTCAGAACCGAGTATTGGCCATGTCCACTACACAGAGTACTCGTTATAGCCATCATCCGGAATATTGTACTTGACAAAGCCTTAACGAGATAAGGGTCATTCACTCAACAGTCGCTGCTGAGTATAAGTCATATCAAAAGTATTAGATATGTCAGCTCTTATATTATAAGAAACAAATGCAGCAACAATCTTACATGAAAAAATTAATTTCTGCTGTGTTTTAGTTCACAGGGTTAAACAAAACGTCAATTCTATATAAATCATTCTCAGATTTTATTCCTCTACTTTTCCAATATATAAACGAAACTTTCCAAACTGGCTCCAACAGAATTCAAAGTGCCCCTTGCGAGAGAAAAATTAACATGTGAAAAAGGGCTTAATGAAGCGCATTGAAGTTTATCGAGCACACGTATGCAAAGCGTCTTTAAAATAAGACTTCCTTTGGGAAATCTAGAATCGGAAAAATCCGATAAGTCTGCAAAAACCTCAGCATTAGAAGTTCTAAGTAGTTTCAGAGTTTTAATAAATATAATATATTTTAATTTCACTAAAATTTTTAATTGTGTCGGTGAAAATTTATAAAACATAATAATATTTATAGAATTTTATTTATAGAGTCTCTCAAAAATTTGACAATAATACAAACAGCCTGCCTGTGCCAAAGCATAATTTTTATACACTGGAAACCGACCATTATATTGATTCTCATTTGTCCTACGCCTTTTGAGAACACGAATATTGTTAAAACCTGTCCACAATGCAATCAAAATATAAGCGCAATTAATAAATACAAAACGGTGTAAATTGTACCGGTCCAGAATTAAAGGTTTTAAGGAATTTGGATAAACTTCATTAGAAACATACTAACTTGTTTTAATACATGGGTTTTTTCCTCTTTCTAGTTTTATAATTCAGTCAAATGTTTCGTGGTACAAAGCAATGATACTGTAGTAATAGCAATGTAGCTTTTAACACCATCTCCGTGATAACTGAGTACTTGAGTTTGATTCAAACATGTTAAATATTTAAGTTTCAAGAATGGAGAATGATAGTAAAGCATATCCCTGTGGTGGAAGTTCTTCTTTGCCATGGCTGCTCATCAGTTCGTTCCCGGTAATTACAGATCTCCCATACTACGTGGGGGTTGGGTTAAAATATGGGGTCGACGTCCCTCGTTGATCCGTGAGTCTAGTGTTCCGTTCGTTGAAAACCAGTAAATTATGTGTAATCAGATTCCGAATGGTGTAGCCATTTGCGTTATTTCCAGCTTACCCATTGTCTACACACCTTGTTTATTCAACACAGTGAACATCATTTGCAGGTACAGTTTAACTACAAGGCCGTCATAATTTTTGCCAGTGCCTTCCCTTAAAGGAAGGGAGTTTATTTATGAAACACCGTCTTATGTATAAATGTATTTTTTGTATAGAACATCTCTTTCAGGGCCTATTCATTGAAAGTATATAAGAACGTGTCCACAAATATTCAGAGATAATAATCTTAGTGTAAAATGTTCTATTTGGTCAACCAAACTTTCTCGGATGAGGTGGTGTAATAGAGTGCTCCCTTCGATGGAATAATGTAAATACCACTGGCGCTTAGAATGAAACAATAAACAATAAAACAATAAACTTTATGTATACCTGTCAATCTGGGTTTTGGCCACACTGATATCCTGCAGAATATCCAAGGTCACCTTCCAGTAGAGCTTGCGGGGATAAGGCAACTCACATATCGACTGCATCCGTGGTAATCGTCTCTTCCTCACTTCTTCCCTACACACACAAAACAAAACAAAACAATATAACAGACTACTATATAGCAAGAGTAAAACCAGAGCACCCACGACAGTTTGATAGTTGGCAAATTGTCATGCGTTACCGACCTTTTGTCAATTTAAATCAGTTAGGGTTTCGTTCTAACTGTTCTTGTAAATGTCTTGGAAGTAACGGCTAACAGAATTAGGCCAAGGCTTAAAACAAAGCAGAGGCTTTGGCATGCAACGATTAGGAAACGACTATTTGTGTTGTTTATTACTGTCACTTAAAATATTTTTGAATGCTTCTAGTGCTACCTTGAGTTTTAAATCAAATTTTATCGTCTGAAAAATGTCAGCAGCTAGTAAATTTAATTGTTAGACGCCTGGTTACTGAAAGGAACTTTCTGAAGAGGTTATTTTGACTGATATCGTCTACGCATCGATACATTCGAGCAGATCCATCTGTGGATGGAGGGATTTGTTGGTGTGGCTTAAGTTTTCTCCTTGTTTGATTGGTTGATTAGTATCTGTGAGCTTGTATCTGTATATATAGTTGAAAGTCGTGGGGAGTGAACAGAGAATTAAAAAAATCTTAAAATATTATAACCGCTTCTTTCCCACCAAATTAAAGGCAGTCAAATATGTTTAGGTAAGGTGGACTTTATGAACCATATTGAATATAATGAGGCTGAAGAACGATGACGTCACACATTCCTTATGTGTTGGCGTTCTGCATGAATATACACGTAGTACTACATCACTACCTGTATTAGTGTGTAAATATGACAATCAGAGGCTGTTTTTTTTTTCAATTTCCACTTATTAACTTCACAAAGTAGAGTACTGTGGGAACTCCAACAACCCAGGCAAGGCTGAACATGACTCAATATTTCGGTTTTATTTAAACCAATTTCATAGAGGGCTGTTTAGCCATGTGTGACGCCATTGTTGTTTAGCCTGTTCAATGTTGCCCATAAAGTCCATCATGCAATCAAATTATCTGGCTACGTTTAATTCGGTGGAAAAAATGGAAAAAATGGTGGAGGTAGTTTTAGATACAGTTTTTATGCTCTTTAATTCACAATAGCTTCATTTTTGAGTGATCTTTCATTTTAACTTATGGAAACTTTAAGCAACAAAAAATTACCTCTGTGCACTTGAAAAATGCATCCCACGATCAAATACAATAAAACACCAAGCTCAATACAATAGCGCCGTCCCTCAGCACAGCTGTTTATCGCTGTTATAATATAACTAGTTTATGCTTTATTTAGTTTATTCAACAGCCACTGTCATGGATAAGTTTAAGGACAGAAAATTTTTGTAAAGATGTTTGACAATGCATGGTTGCTCTCAGTGGGGAACCTTTCTCGTGTAATGTAACTTGGGCCTAAGCTGTGCCGCCTATTGTTCATTCCTTTCTCCCTGATGACGATTTTCGGGTTACGTGGTTACGTAGTGCTCGTATATAAGACAAGAGAGCAACGGTAGGTCCGCCTAGGGCCGAGAGGGTGGGAAAGTGCGTCTTTAAATCGAAGACGGTAAACTTCAGCCGCTAACAGAGATCGATTGGTCGTCCATGGGACTTTCTTAGACATTGTCTTATATAGGTCTCGATACAGATACATGTACTGTTGTGTGATCGAGTGAGTGACACCGTCTACGTGAGCAGAGTCACATCGTGCCCATATTGTGTACCCTTCCCTAATCTGGTACACACATGTTTACCAGTTTTCTGTCATGTGCATTCCCCTCCCCCAACCTCCCAAGGCTGTTTCTGCAGCCGATATTTGACAACACAACCCTCCGTCATTAATTACGTAGATAAACAGTTGCTTTGGTATACAGCTATTCCAACTAGTTGGAGGTTATAACGTCAGTCAATTTGCCTTCTTCTGAAACACAGCCTTCATCAAATGCATTTAAAGCTGATAAAAACATGTATGATTTCTTTCAGGAAAATTTGCCGAAGAAGAGACTTCTGAGGTTTTATGGATCTTTGAACCTTTATTGATCTGACTATATCGACAACCAGGGTTTTACTTTTAGGTCAAAGAAATTTTAAGATTTTTTTTTATTCATAGCTCACTGATTGTAAATTTATCACAATTAGATCTCTTGCTGTTTCTATTTTTACTGAATGACGTCATCCAACATGTATCTCTGGTGCCTCCGGTGCCGAAGATAAATTACTATGTATATATTATCTTATCTGTGATGTTAAAAACTGAAAAAAACCCCATTAATTTCTGTCTATCTAAATATATCTGGATATCTGCCTTTCAGATGTTACGCGTTTGTGGCATGTATACTCTAATCTTAGTGATGCTCTAATGCTTAAGGGTGAGAGTAAACGAGAAATGTGATGCTTAATATTAAAAAAAACATGCAATTAACTTGTGTAGCCGTCTATTGTTTTGAAAGGATTTTTTCCGTCTGGAATGCTGCACTTCCGGTCTACAGTCATTGGCATGCCCATCGGCTGGTACATGGTTAACATTTTCCCACGCCATCGGAAAGTACCGAACCAACTTTTCAGTTCTCCTCCATTTACCAACGTCAGATTTGGCAGGCTATCAAAAACTTTCTGGAAGTCGTCTACAGAATTTGGCACGGCGCCAAAGGGGGCTATTTCTCAGAATGAGAACTGTCAAGAACTTGATGAACTAAAGGGAGATACCCAACTCTGACTAGCTAGTCTGATAGAATTGTGGTTTTTGACTTGCATCGCCGTGGGAGGTAACGTAGCATTTCAATTATACCTTCTGACGAAAACGATATATTGCTGGTTGAAGTTCACATACTTACATATATTTTAGAAGATGCTCTATGAGTTGAACCACAGCGATGCCTTCTGATGGGGAATGTTCGTAATTCAAGCCACAAGCACCATCCTCTCCAATCACAAACTGCCGAAAAGCCGAGAAAACATTTAATTACTCTCAGTTAATACAGAGACGTTTTTACCTTTTTCACATAACCTTAACATAATTATGAATAGTATAGAGAGTTTTACCCATACGTAACTTTTCGATCTATACATACATTTAATGGACTTTTTGGAGTTGACGCTGTTAAAGCACTCCATGAACGAGGCATGTATAGCTCATAATTCATCCAATCTTCTGAGATAAACCTTCTTATCTAATAAGCGGCTGTACTGAAAATCCACAGTTAATGATGACGGTATGTTATTATATCGACAACTTTTAGTGTGTTAGGAAAACACTCAAAGAATGGGATGGGAAATTGCCTCTTTTGTTACTGTTTCTTGCAGGCGTGATCGAAAATCGAAATTAATTTGTTGGCTGGCAGTAACGCGATTAAGGCTTTGGAGCAGTTTGGTCCAGGCCTTGTCGCTGTACACAGATCTGCAGCTCTGGAATTGATGCAGCCCCAGCCAGGCAACTTCCCGCTTTTTGTTTCTTTCCACACTTTGTGGCCTTTCCCGGGAAAATCTAATTCGGCCAGGAGCGCTGGAATTCGCCTTCTCCGGTCCCACCCTATTCGCAGACTGTTCAATTGAGTTTACCCCTCATTTCATCAGTGGCAAACTGATCAGCGGAGTTGAGAGCTCAGCCAAATTAGCGATTAAATGAAGTCAAAACTGTAAAATTGCGGTGATATTGGCGAGCAAACCGCTGTAATAACAATTCATGATTGTTCACGGTGTTCCCCCGTCTTGCACCCACGGCGTGTTCGAGAATACCAGGGTATAATCTATCTGCGCCGCCCCCCCCCCACTGCTGTCCATTATAGACTTCTCCACACATCGATGACCGACTAATTCTAATCAAAAACCACCTTTGATGTATAATATATTCAAGTCAAATCAAGTATCCCAGAACTATTTGAAACTATCGACGGTAGACGCCGAACCACTAGAATGTGTTGTATTGGTATCGTCTGTGTGTTTTTATTACTTTTTCTTATTCTGTAGACTTTTATGTCAATTTAATATACCATGTAATATACAATAATATCTTATTACAGTGCCTAAGTGTATATTTAATTTGTATCATTCTGACAATCTAGATAACATCGGCACCATTGCTCTGACATCCATATTTGTGTCTGACTTTTATGGATTTTATGCCTAGAAACTTGCCTTTTGCGTTGGAAAATGCCTGATATTTTCACCTTATTTACTGGTCATATATAATATCTTTCACATATTTCTTCGGGTACTGTTGCTACAGGTTGTTTTAGAAATAGGTCTTGGGATTATCGACTTCGATTGTCCCTCCATGGCTTACGGGTGGTATATGAATGTCGGGTTTAACGGTTAGCTTCAATGGTGTTGACTGGGTTTGAACATTAGATACATGTGTGTATCGAACATATTTATTCTTTGTGTCGTCATTTAATGTCATCAGAGCGAAGAATCTACGCACAATTTTCACATATTAACCTTTTCTTTACCTGCATAGTTTTGTCGAACCATCTATTACAGCTGTTGACCCGAGATCCCATGCCGTGGAGCATCTGGCAAGCCAGCGAGACGTCATCGCGGACAGACATGGACGTCTCATCCACGCTACTCTGATGGTTAAAGGCTATGGGCACACTGGAGTCCAGACACAGCACGAAAATACACCTCTCGATAAGATCCAGGCTGTCCCTGTTGGTAGACTCTGAGGAAGAAGAACTTACTAAACAAGACAATATCACATTAATGCAAATGTATATATTTGCTGCGAGATAAAGCCCTTCAGCAATCCAGACGAGTAACAGACGTTTCTCATTATTTATATCTGGTAACTTCGCAACTTCATCGAGACTTATAATTAATGAGCCCTATAATGAGATTTCGATTGAAAACTTTTATTTATTTATTTCTTTATTTTGTGTTTAACGCTATAGTCTAGATAGAGAATATACCAGTGATCCACTATATCAGATTTATTAAACAAATGGTGTAATTTTCATTTGTTGCCTGCGTGGCTCATTTGGTTAGAGTGCTAGATCAGAGTAATGACCCAGAAGCCTCACACCAATGCGGTCGCTGTGAGTTCAAGTCCAGCTCATGCTGACTTTCTCTCCGGCCGTACTTGGGAAGGTCTGCCAGCAACTTGCGGATGATTGTGGGTTTCCTCCGGGTTCTACCCGGTTTCCTCCCACCATAAATGGAATTTGGAGGATGCATCAAAACAGTGTCAAAAGACCTAATTCTTCTTGGTATTTGTCGAGTGCTGGTAGATGAGAATGTTCGATTAGAGAGGTAGTTATTGTGGGCTCAATCATCGTGTTTAAGGCGGCAAACAGAACCCTCTAGATATACCGATTTATTTATTTGATTGGTGTTTTACGCCGTACTCAAGAATATTTCACTTATACGACGGGGGCCAACATTTAGGTGGGAGGTAACCCACTACCATCCGCAGGTGGATGGCAGACCTTCTCACGTACCGGAGAGGACGTCAGCTTGAGTTGAACTTGAACCCACGGCGACCGCATTGGTGGGAGGCTTCGAGACAGATATATACGAGACATCTTCACGGAGGCCTACAGAGATCTGCTGTTTACTGCTGGTTAATTTCGTGATATGAAAATCTGACACCGATGTTGTTGTGTTTGTGTGAGTATGATAGCTTGCTTCATAGAATCAACTGCTTTATTTCTTTAAACAACCTTTACCCTAAGAGTGAAATTGATGTCGACTGAGTGACCCAAACACTTACCGTTATACTGGTGCTAAGAAACCGCAGTCATAGAGCGGTGTGTGATTACTACTTTTTTTTTTCTTTTTTTCATGTCAACAGACAATCGCGGTAAAAGTAGTCTGATGGCAGTCGTGCCTTTTCATTGAACAAGCTAATGAATGGAAGTTTAGATGACTTTGATTCATTTATATATCACTGATACAGGCAAATTATGGCTAAAATCTTTTATTCATGTTAATGCAATCAAAAAGCAAGGCATAATTTTAAGCCATGGCCGAAACTGTGACAGCATTCGAACCCGTGACCTCACTGATTAAGAACTACTGGGCAGAACCATTAATCGAGGACACCAGCTAAGGTTCTCGCTATTCTCTCACTATGATTCACCAGTTAGGTGTAGCGCAGAGTAATGACCCAGAAGCCTACCACCAATGCGGTCGCTGTGAGTTCAAGTCCAGCTCATGCTGGCTTCCTCTCCGGCCGTACCTGGAGAGGTCTGCCAGCAACGTACAGATGGTCGTGGGTTTCCTCCAGGCTCTGCCTGGTTCCATCCCACCATAATGCTGGCCGCCTTCGTTTAAGTGAAATATTCTTGAGCAAGGCGTAAAACACCAATGAAGTACATAAATAAAATAATGGACTAGCTCCTTATAACGTGGTCCTCCTGATTTCAACATGTTCTCGCCACGACATGGCTGAGATACTGTCAATGTTTCGTGAGCATTCATCCATTCATTTGATAACGTGGTCGACCCTCGGGCTCTAATCACATCTTTCAGATCATACACTTAATCGTGGGATAGGAGTAGCATGCCATGCAATCCCAATGAGTGATTAATTGAATAAATAATAACAAATTCATATATGACGAATAAATCTATGAAGTCGGTAGTCATATAGTTACCAGATAATGAAATAAGGCAGTCCATGACACACCGGTACAATGATCAGTTCTGCACAGTTAAGACACTGTTGATAACTCAAGAAGGGGAGTAGGATAAGGTTTCTTGCCTTTAAAGAGATACCGAGATACTATGAAAAATTCTCACCTTCCATCAAGCGCATGCGCGCAGTAGCCCATTGATCCCGTCCCAGTGAAGTTAGAATTCCAACTGGATCACATGTACTTTCATTTTCCTCGGCCATTTTCACAATGCGCGAAAGTTGGGTGAAAAGATTGTCTTGTGTGAGTCGTAAGAAATTAATTACTACATCTAACACAAAAAACTGAAACAAAAATTGTAACAACAGATTAAAAATATGAATCATGTTGTGCCCTTATTAAGAATTTTTAGTTTAGAATAGTGCAATAGACAGAATAGCTGATGGGAATTAATGCAGTGGTGTGCAATGGTAAATATATTATTACCATGTCTTTGTAGTACCAGAAAATATACGAGGATGATAGTTTGTATAGAAATAGTTACAAAACTTTAATTTTTATGAAGACCTTAATATACTTCTTGTCTTTATGGGCCTCTGGTAATTTTGTAATACATTTCATGTCAACTTATGGATGTGCCAGATATTTTCCATCTGCGCCTATGAATTACGCAACAC
The DNA here is from genome assembly GCA_016165875.1 of Acanthopleura granulata. NCBI lineage: Eukaryota > Metazoa > Mollusca > Polyplacophora > Chitonida > Chitonidae > Acanthopleura > Acanthopleura granulata. The sequence goes on from JABBOT010000002.1 coordinate 29,522,458, forward strand.
TGTTTTACTAATAACATGTAATACACATTCAATTATAAGGAAAATGAATGATAATGCTGGTGATTAAATGTGATGGATAATACTAATGAACTAAATGAGAACTTCCTGACGATACATCAGCTATGGTTTTGGTGCATTCCTTAGCGTGTTTTCGTTCTCTTTACTCTGTCATATGTTTGTATGGTTGCATTATGAATGCAGTCAATTCCCATAATTACGATGAAGACGGCCAATTCTCTCACTCCATCAGCTACTCATTAGAGATAAACGCATTAGGGCTCATTAGCCAGAAGATAGGGGTGTTCAGATGCCTGGGTTACAGATGACCGAGGAGTGTATAACAATGGGAAATGAGAAGAAGTCTTTACAAAAATAAGACAGAAAAGTGCAAAGCAGTTTATCATCGTAGCTCAAGAAAACATCTGCACCAAAACACTGCTAATTAATATATCAGTTCAGTTCATCGAAGACATCTGTCCTCGGACACTTGTTATAATAGTAGATTTATTATTTTGTTCAAGCATTGTGCCATTCTTAAAAAAATGATGACTGTCTATCTCTTACATCTTACAGCTTTATTCACTCTTTATATATTATTTCTTAAAAATTTCCAAGGGAAATGGTGTTTTATGTTGTTTTGGAAATTTCGTATATTGACTTGGACGACCCTTCATGGCATACCAGTCGTGTACCAGTGTTTGATTTGCTTAGAATTGGCCTTTGTTTATTTTTACGATAGGTTAATAGTTCATACTTTTGTGAATGAGGGCATTATTCGGTGGTAGGCCATATGTTGCTTGGAATGGATTACTCGGTTAAGCTTTAGCCACGTTCTTAGAGATTACCTGATTTTTACAAATAACAACGATGTGTTCTGGTTCGGGTAAGATGTTAGTGGCGTCCACCACCAGGCTGTCCTTGCCCCTGCCCGGGACCCGGTAGGAAGTGAACAGTCGGTAGTACTGCTCCATGCACAGCGGCTGGCCTATCTCACGGTGCCGGGCTCGGTCTATTGGCAACCCTCGCCTAAAACAAACCCATGATGTATTCATTGATATATATTACATCCATCATGTATGACAGGCGATTAATCGGGTCAAGCATGCCGGTATATTTGGACGAACTTCTGGTTTAATATCCTAGAGATGGGAGTCACAGGTCGAGCTCTAGCCCGGCGATGTCAAGATAACTCTGATGTCAGCTGGCGACATTTTGGCCTCCCTGATCAGAATGCCGTGACCTATTCTGGCCGGACAGTTTCGCCCGAGGAACGCTATAATTTTAGGAACAGCTAAAATGAAGTGTTGTCGATGTCCGGTGCTATCATAATTGGAAATGCGGGACCTCCAGACTGGCCTTTGAGTTCCTTTGAGCGCATAAACACACAGGGCCTACCAGGCCGATAGAATAACATCAGAATAGTCGGGCCAATATGCAAAGAGACAATGTCGTCTATTAGACTACAATACCCAACACTTATTGTTCCCAGAATGCCATGCGGTGATGCCTGGCAAGTAAGTCAGGACATGACCGAGTTAAGCATGGGTTGTCATCAGAGACGACACTAACCAGCTTCCATCCTGTCTGTGCTTGATGACGTTAGGACCTCCGCAAAACAGACGGTGTTACAAGGCCCAGTCTGGAATCTATCAATGTGTCATTCATTAAGGATTTGTGGACATAAGCTGATGACACGGCGCCGCACGGACACGGATAATATTGTAAAATGATTACACTGTCCAGTTTTTGACATTAAACGGGCATCAATTCTGCAGGGTTTCCGAAACATTTGACAAAGACGACTAGGACAAGATAATCAATATGACAAGGACTAAGCAAATTCTTTCCGACAGAAGCGTTTGGCGGGGGATAGAGATTAAACTGAGACGCTGGAGAAGAGGCCTAAATGAAGACTCGTGGATCAAATTGAAGTACAGAGGCGCTCATTAGCGGCATGTTGTTATAAACTAATGACGTTGTTCTCATTAGATATGCTCTTATTAATTAGTTGACTTAACATTTCAGTGAACTGTGCCAATAAAACGCCATACTTACGCATCAATAACTGTTTTATAGTCCAGAATGCCAGAAATCAACCTGGCAGCAAACCTGTGAAGGAGATATCAACATGTAGATTTAGTACATGAAAGGTTGGTTTGAAGTTAACGTTTTTAACTAGGTGTCATACAGCAACTCTTACGACTATGCTTGAAACATACCTTAATTGTGCCCGTTCATCTTCGAAATACTGGCGTGGAAACGCCATACCCGGGTTAGAGTTCACCGGAAGAGGAAGTCGTACCTTCATGTACATTTCCTCTAACCACCAATTATACGCCTGTCCAGAACAAATCAAGGTATTCGGTATTAATGTATCACAATGCCAAAACCATAACATTGGAATTTTGTCATACTTAGTTTTATTCAGGAAGTCTTTGATATACATGTAAGTTTACTTTTGATTATGAGATAAAAAAATAAAACATCTTTCCGTGACATTTTTCATGCGTTCTTTGAAACAGCTAAGTATATCTTTTGGAAATAACTTTAATTTCAAAGTATATGATTCTGATAACAACAATAAGAAACCAGCCACAAACTTCACTAAAACATGTTTTCCTAAAACTTACGAAGAAAACTCAGTTTTCAAACGTTGTACTCTTTATAACGCAGGCCAATATGTTTGTTCTCAAAATGGAGATAAAAACATTAAATTAAGAGAAAAACTGTATCGATTTACTCAACTGATTCTTTTTCTGCTGTCATTTTGTACAAATATTTGCGTAAGAGACGAAATATGACATTGTTACAGATGTAATGGACAATGAGAATCTCCAGGCCTAAATAACTGAGTTTGGTTTCCATTTTCAGTCTATCTTTTCAGACGAGGAAGCCCAATACCACACCAGACTCAGGTCTATTTCCCATGTGGAGGGAGGCTGGCCGTGTGGAGCCAGTTACTCCATCAGCTGGCATGCTGCAGAATTACAGGCCGGACAGAGGCACAGGCAACTTTGTTACTGTGGAAAACAAAGTCTGCTGTGACTAAATGGAAAATTTCAAGACTGGTGTCTGGGGTGTGCCCGTGGCTATTCAAGAGGAAAATGAGCTTTGATTTTTTCGTCCCTGGATGACAGACCTAAGTTAATTTATCTCCAGCAATTACACGTGCAGATATTTTCTTATTGACGGGCAGTCTGGCGGGGTGTCTTGTGAGACATTGGTCGTTCCCCCCTCTGACTGCCTTCGATCTCCGGCTAAACACTGGGGAGACATTATCGCGGAACCTGGACAGAGATCTGACGCTACTCTGCCCAAGCCAGATATGTATTTCGCAAATCAAAATCATTTCCCAAGAGGACTAAATAAGACTTTTCTTCCAGCACAGCAAATTATCAAGCGGCAAAGGAGGTCTCACTTTTTCAAATACTTCTCCCGATGGCACTTCTTGATGACCATTTGTCTGACGGCTAAAAGTTTCTCTTGCAGTTTTTCTGTATTTATAGCTATCTCAAAGACACCCAAGCTTTTAGGGCTAATCTTACAGGTCAGGAGGGGTTTGCGGGCTAGCGCCATGCTACCAGAAGCCACATAACTTTTAGAATGCTATAGTCTTTACAGATTATGGTGCCGATATAATTGAAATGGATCGTCCTGATGTAGAATGCTGGAATAAGGTCATCCCTTCGATAAGCTTTGGCTGCACCAGAACGACCGTTACTTCAAACAGCCTACAGTAGGGCGTAACGGAGTTTCGCGAGACAATTTCCTGAAGTAAACCGAGCAGGCCGATTGGGCCGCTGTTTGCACGGAATGGTTATTTCCATTCAGGATACAGGCTCAGCCCCGTTCATTAACTGCCGTCAACTTGCTGATACGGATCGGCTGGCCAGGAGATAGACATCGCAGGTTCCAACACAAAACTTTACTCATATCGATTCATTACAGCCAATCATCTTTGTCTTTTTCGGTACTAGGAATTAGATTTCTGTCAAAGTAATACTATGCCCTAAACCGAGCTGATGTATATGTGCTGTGAAAAAATCACAAAGTGGAGGTTTTGCACTGACCTTCGCAATGCACTGATGTCGGTATGAGGCCAAGGATCTAAAAAGTATTGGTAATGTTTGCCAGTCATGGGCCTCTTGTGGAAACTGGTTTGACTCGTACTTCTCTAACTGGTTGGACACTGCAGCTGAATGTCCACTATGTGATTATGTCAAGTATAATTTACAGCATCGACAATTCATACTTTCCCTTTTGGATCATAGTCGAAGGTTTTACACGAACGACTTCATGTTTCAATTCTCTAATAATGATGCTGTTTTGTATATAAAAGCCGCCTGACTATATACATAAGTTTTAATTTTATAAGCACATTTATTTACCATGAATTATAATAATTTAGAAATATTGCTATTATATTGATTTAACGATATAACTATTTTTAGTTTTAATCGATGTTTTTCAAAATGATTTTGGCACATCGTCACATCCTAGCCCATTCATTTATTATGTCACTTATATGTGTTGTTACCCAGTTGTCTTTGGTTTCAGCATATGCTTTTAACTTTTCCTGTAGGTATTCCCCATCGCCTCCTTTCCGACCGAACTCTATGACGATTTGCTCGGTGACTTGGAAATGCTTTTCATCCACAATAGGCTTAATCATGGCCAGATACTTGTCCAAAGTCGACTGAAGATCCGGCACAGGCAACTTTGGCAAGGGTTTCTGATGAAGGAAACATATAGCAAGATTAATTAGAAGCTTTACACAAGTACGGTATACGATATCGTTTCTGCTTCTGAAATAAAAGAGTGTTTTTCGTTTCTCTAATTTGAATATATTAATGAGTACAACAATTTGTTTGTTTCTCTGCATGCAATTTCAAATTGTATCACGAAAGCGGAAATTAGGAAATAAACAGAATTCATATCTCTAGACAGAGAACAGTGAGTTCAGGAAAACATTATCATGTCATTAAGAAACGAAGTATACATTTAGTGCAAGAAATATTGAATATACACCTGGAATTATTTAATCTTCCTATTAATTCAAATTTCGTGTAAATTTTATGCCTAAGGTATGTTTTGAATATGAATCCCTCTCAAAGCTTGCTGAACACATTTCAGCATACACATATCATCTTCATGGAAACAATGGCCAGAGTTATTACAAAAGTAATATGCGGGAGACATTAAAGTCTTAAATATTTCTTATTAACCGAATATCAATGACACACATGGTCATAACTCTGGCCATTGTTTCCATGAAGATGATATGTGTATGCTGAAATGTGTTCAGCAAACTTTGAGAGGGATTCATATTCAAAACATACCTTAGGCATAAAATTTACGGGAAATTTGAATTATCACTATCGTAAAACAACAGACCTTCCAAGGGACCATTTGCTGCGTCAATTGCATTGAACATTATATTAAAACGCTACACTCATTATGATTAGCTGAGGCGTTGAAATGCAAACTGTTTTAACAATTTCCAAAACATGTAATAAAACTATAATTGCTTTCGTTTTTCTCAGAATTGGAAGAAATATTTGAAGATCACCTCGATAAAGATTCTGCAGGAATGGAATAAAGAACCCTGAAAGAAAGGTTGATATTTTATTCACGCCAGAAGAAACACTCAAATCAACCGTGAAGTCTTGAAATACTAATACTAACTTAAAGAAACATTATAGTTTAACAATACTTGGAGGTTGGATAGTATAATTTTTTTTAATTTTACCATTGGAGGCTAATTATTAAGAGCTACCAAATCAGTTTGTGAATCATGTTTACGATTTGAACAAAGATTTAGATTGTTTTGGCATTTTACCACTAAAGGTTACCCTCGCAGCCTCTAGGCACAACAGTCAAACTGTCTTATTATGAACTGTTTAGCAAACGCGTTCCATTTCTGAAGTAACAACTGGATACTGAAAAGAGTTTAACCAATGTATTTGAAAACGAGGGGATGGGACGGCTATGCGGAAGCATGCCGAGACCATAGAGGAGAGGCTGTGTGTAAACAGGGCTATGGATGAGCAAGCTAGGTCAACTTTTGCTGGGATATTGTGAGCTTGGAGGAGGAAAAATCGAACGGGGGCTCCGAGTCATCGACATTTATAGAAAGGGGGATTCGCTTCTCGGTTCAACCAACACAAATAATCTTATTTGCCACTTTATGAAGTCGGACATGAGAGAAGCAGGGTCTGTCTATCTCAGAAACCATTGATTTGGGCGGACGGAGTTATTTGTCTTAGCTTTCATCTCGTGACATTTCTGGCCAACCTTTCATCATTGGTATGTGTATCAAGGCAACACAGCCCGATCCGAGCTGCTCGTCTAACTGCTCCAAGGGGTGGAAGGACTCGGGGTGCGGGAAGGGTAGACTAAACAATGCAGAACTTGAGCAAGGCGAAAAAAAGACGTCAGTGGAGGAGCTTGCTGGAGCATTTTCCGACATGCTCACTCTTCCGGTTGGCTTGTTGAGCCGCTAATCCGGGAGTGCTTCCCCAAACACTCCAGTCTAACCGAAATCACGAAATTTGTATCCGTGAAAACAGGGCCTTGTTGGCGATATGTGGATGGACAATTCACAAAGGCTTGGAGTGTTTGGGTACATTGTTTGTCCAATCGATAGAACTGGTGAAGATCGAATTGCCTTAATCTTCCCAGCAGGGAAGTTGTCCCTTTTCCAAATCTTATTTCTCTGTGGAGGTAATCATAGGCCATTTATGCTGGCAACGTAAGTCCGTCAAAACATTGTGTTCAGCTAGCAGACTCCCTTGTGCCCAGTGATTGCTCGACCTCCGTTTATCCCAGGTGTCTGCAAGGTTTTCCTTGGGTCTCCCAGGACAGTTGGAATCAGCTATAGGATGAAGCCAACTTTATCCAGACTGTTATTCAATAAAAAGATAAAAGATTCTCACTAATAGATGGTCGTTGCCAGAATTTTTCTATATTAGCATTTCATTTCTGCTGTTATAAATTTAAAGGAATAAATGATGCGGTGACAAATTGTGAAGTGTTAAAATAATACGACAGGAAAACACTCCGAAGCGAGAATTGCATAAACGCTGTTGTCCCAGGGGACTACTTTACTGTCAGTTAGCTCTAGCCTCAACAAACCTAATCATTTCTGAATTGATCTTACACGATTCTGAAGAAAATAGCAGGAGTGTAGCGGAGGTGGATGGAAGGAAACGTTAGCGTGCTGGTCAGTTAAACATGTCTGAGAGGCGTGTTAATCTGGGCAAGAATGGCGCAGAGCCCAGGGCATGTATTGCATCACATTGACAGCACTAGCCATTTGTACCCCTTCCAACAAGCTTGTAATAGCACAGGGCCAGCCAGAGCCCAGCCTTAAGAGGACGGCGCAATCTATATTTCGCGTGTAACACGCAAGCGTGTCGGGAAGAAGAGATGATCCCCTAGTTTACTTTAATATTTAATGCCGTGAATTCGCGGCTAAACGTCCAGAAATAAAGACAGCGGTAATTGGCTGTGTTTTTCTTCGCGTGACAAATAGAAGACGCTGCGACTTAAGTTTGGAGGCAGATGGCCGCACTAGCCACAACCAAGACAAAAGGAAGTAGATCTTCCCACTCATATTATCATATCCAAGCATTGATTTTAGCCAATTTCTCTCTTCAAGTAGCTAGACATTTTGAATAATTTAGCCGCTTCTGTCGCAACAGAAGCAGTACTTTTCAAGGATTCTCTGCTCCATTCAAAACTATTGGGTAACAGTGAGACTATACATATTCATAATCAATATTACCAAGAGAACGTGGCATATGTCGGCAATCTGAAGAGGTTAAAAGACAATTACATCAGTTAAGGGTTGGAAACCTTTCATGGTATTAGCTTTCATCAATGGCAAAGTATCGGCTACCAGTACAGTCCATTACCATGGGGTGCTTACAACTGATTTTATACTCTCGGGGATATATGTCATTTGTATTTCAGGCTTTTTCTCACCAAAATAATTTGCGCATAAAGAAGGTAACAAAAATCGAAAAAGAAATAAATATTTAAAATGAAATTTTCTTTATGTTTTGCACAAGTATGATAAGTAATTGCATGTCTGGTAAATATCTCTTATTTTTGGCAAAATTAAGTTGGAAATTGAAAACGATGGTTAATAAGGCTGTGAAACAGTCGAGTTCTCCATAGAATACAACCACAACGGAGTCATTTATTCAATGACATTTTGGTGCCCAATCATCGAGCTTGAAGAACAGCAAGACTACAGCACAGACCAACGTCGAAAGGATATAAAGGCCCTATACAGCTAATTGTTTGTTAAAAGTCCTTTCAGAATACGTGAGCTATACTGAAGCGCTATGTAGCCTACGATTGAATCCCTGTATCAGCTGATGAAGAAGGAATCGAAAATCTTTCCTTTCAATGGATCAGATAGTTCCGAATGATTTTGGTTTAACACAGGAATTGCTTGCGTTTACAGAGAAAGGATGCGATGTTGCACAATACTGCATCTCAATGCAGCAGTGGTTGTTAAAACTTCACCATTGGCATGAAAAAGTGGACTTCTGTAGCCAGCTGGCCTGAAGGCTATGCCAAATGCATCGAGCTGGATGAATTAGCAGAACTGGATGTTTTGTAATGATCTTGTAGTTTCATACTCGCAAAAGTAATTCCAAATAAAAAAATATATTTTTAGACATTTCTCCTCAAATTTACACTTATTTCTTATCGTCGAGCAGTCACTGACCCTGAATGTCCATCATACCTACTAAATCACGTCTGTTTTGAACCGTCCTTAACGTGCTCATCGGTGTCATGGCAATAACAACATTCAGACTAATGCATTAAGTACAACTGTTCGCGTCTTAAAATATTTAATGAAAATATTGTTTTCATATCTATGTACCTGCTATTTCCTTTGTTATTTCCTTTTCCTTGCAAAAATATACCTTTATTTTGATGACGTTTATAAGATTAATGAGATCATTAGTTTAAATACCCCCGCGTATTTATCAGGTACAACTCTCGGCGATTTTAAATATATTTCAACACATAGTTTTCATATTTATATGCATGTTTTTCTTATTTCCGGTTCCTTACTAAATTTTTCATTCGTATGAATGAAGTTGTGCTTTTTACCTGATTAATAATACCGGGTTAAGTCATTAATTTAAATACTCTCACATGTATATATTTATTTGATTTGGGCTTAAAGTCGTATTGAAGAAAACGCGTTCTATTCTTCTTCTATTCGTTCTATTCGTAATTTTATGTCTGAAGATAAATAGGACACAACAGATTAGAGAGGGTTATGAAACATACAAAACGAAGAATGGGTATTTTTACCTATAAATGTATTGGCAAAAGACCCATTGGCGTTAAGAGTGCGCAGATAGGCTTGACCTCCATTTTTTCTGAAGGCAGATTAAAAAGGACATATATTTATACAGCACAGATGGCTATGACAGAAATTCTCGCCGTGACGTCACCAGGGTATCTCCTTACCTCAAATTAAGCCGGTTCGCTTTCGGTACAAAGGACTCCGAATTGTCGTGTGAGGTAAAGTAAACCCAAACCGCTCGGATTTAATTATTCACAATCTCTCGGTAAAACAATGTATAAATAATGATAATGGGAATGTCTTGTCATTCATCTATTTCTTGGTGATTGATTTATTGCTACATTAACATGATGAAAGTGCAGTGAAGTGGTCTGAAACACACCAAGTTTAAGGCATTTTGGTCTACTTTATTTGTCTCTTAATTATTTAGAAGGAAATGAAAAATATAAAGCAGAATAGAACGAATGCAACGCCCGACAGAGGAATGACTAATCACGTGACTAGCCGACCGATGACCAGCCAGATTCTTTTAATCTAAACATTATTGAGAACGTTGTTTTTTTCCAGGTCGTATATAAAAAGGCGTACTTTGACAGCTCAAATCACATGACTCTTAACATTCACTATCTCCCTCCATACAGTCCATTAGTTACTACTCTAAGTACAAATATGAATTTGTTCATTCCAATAATTTTGACGTGGTTATCTGATGTATTTTACGTTATAATCATAACAATATTCAAGTCACCAAATTATCTGTCGGCTAATATAGAAACAGGCTAGTAGGATAAGATGCATAATGGGGATCTGCTTCAGATATTAGCGCTGCTCAACTGCCTGCTCAGAGAAGATAACATTTTCAGTGATTTCCAATTAATACTGAACTTTATAGTATGGCAATCATTGATTGCTGTACGGCTGCGTAATGGCTCTGGTCACAATAGGCAGTAAAAATATAAACGCGCAACGTTAGTTGTCCTGTAGCTGGCTGCAGACCATTGGTCACATATGGTCAGTTATGAGGCTAACTTGAACCTTAGTAACACCAAAGTAAACATATCTCCAGTACATGTTTCTTGAGTAATTGACCTTATTCCGCTATCCGGTTAACTACTATATTAACCGATCAGAAATCAGTATGTGTTTTAATGCCACCATTCAAGTCGCCAAACCGACGAGAGTGGCGCCCAATTTTCGAGTGATTTAGCATATTAAGGATTATAAATCTCCATACCAGGCAGAACCGACCTGTCAAATCAGTAGAGCTGTCCATAATTATAGGCGTTGCAAGTTTTCTAGTAATTTCTGTTACTGATACCAAAATCAGAATCGAAGTTGAAGACATAATTAGACAGCTCAAAAAGTCAATGACCCAAACAAATGTTTTCTTAAGTTATTTTTGCTGTGGAATTCTGTGTTAAGTCACTAATGGTAACACGGCAATGCCGAATAGTTTGCATCGCTTATGAGATTGGGTGAGGACACTGCCCACTTCCAGTCATTTGTTATGACACCTTTAGAAATTTTGGAAAAGAATTACAAATGAAATCTTACCAAACAGATGCATAATTTGAGCAATGCAAGAGTTGGCAGCATTTGTTAGCTATGCAATATAACTATGCATTATATTCCTAAACGCGATCTACTCAGATATTTGTTTTGCAGTATTAAGTTTAAAAAAGGGATTCCAGACTGAATCAGCATGTATGTTTTATGTGTTAACCACAAATATCTACACCACCTGTAATAGCTAGAGAAAACGCACGTTTCTTTATGGGATATCGTTGGGCAGACTAAACTCACACATTTTCAACAGGACAAGATTGTTAATTGCGATCTTGCTCACTGATCACGCTGTTCTAGGTGACAGGACACCTGGTGTAATTGGTTTGACAGTCAGTAAGTTATTAGTAAATGATTGTCCAATCCAGTGAACAGCTTCGATAATAGGCCTCTCCAGTGTGCCATGGCTTGTAGAGTCATGTTTTCTCCCATGTAGAAATCCCAGTTGAAATGCAGAGGAGGCCTCGATCTGACCACCATACTAATGTATCCGTTAATCCAACAAGACTAAATACCATTAATGAAGACAGAATCTGTCCCGTGATCCTCCAGAGACTGCCTTCTCATTTGTCCATTTGATTGGGCCAATTCCTCCAAGACGAGAAATTTTATGGGGTACATCAAAGGAATTACAAGGGTTGTTGCCATGGCAACTTCGTGTCTTAATGGAGGGCATCGTAGCAGAAGATTCCATGTCTTGCCAATTATTTTCCTTACGAACAGAGACTGATCGACTTCACTCCAGTGCTGATTGGCTTAATTATTTGACTTTGATCAGGCGTTGTTATTGAATTTTGTAATAGTCGTGATATCATTTATGGCACTGCTAATTCAAAGAACTTGATCTAGGCATGTTAAAAATTCTACAGGAGATTAAAAGGCCATAATCAGAAGTAAAGCATGAATGACGAAAAGCGATTATAATTTCGTCCTAAATGCTGCAAAAATACAATTATGCCCCATAGCCATTTACGAATGAAAGCGAGTAGATCTGACAATTTTTTTAAACACTGGTCATACAAAGTTCACATATGGAATATTTAGTAAGTTCATGAAAACATAATGTCGCTTTGCAGCGTGAACAAACTTCACATCCTGTGTGCGAAGCGGGTATATGTTTCAGTGAGGTGAAACATAATTGTGTTATTTAATACAAAGCACTAGATATTCACTGTCCCTTCTTTGCGCCTTGGGAGAAATTTTTAAAGGCAAAGTTCACAAGGCATAGTGGGAAATTGCCGAGCAATTACCGTCCACATAGTGCTAGATAACAACATTTTGCCTTGTGGCCTCATCTTCCGGATAAAAAGATTGCTTGAAATTGTTGAAAAAATGATTACTGTCTGAGAACATTCACTTCTAAGAGTACTACTGCTAAAATCGCACAGATGGGATAAAATGGGTTTCGATCTTGATGCTAAGGCAAATGAAGAATTAAACTTGAAATCAAACAAGAAGGAATACTTTTTAAAATCCAGAATTCAAAGAGTACTTGTAAATACGGGGAAGATCTCAAAGTCAATGTATCTTCCACATTTTGAACTATTTACATTTTGAGTGTTTGGGAGGTCCTCAAATTAGAGCTATCGGCTTCTGCGAAGTCAACATACTCAGCAAATCATTTTCGAAAACAATATTTTGAATATATTTAATAGAGCTAAGATGGAAAAAATATTTCGGACATTAGACTGGAATAATACATGAAATTGGAAATCAGCAGTTTTCAAACCTACATGAGACTGTGCAGTTTCCTGTTTATAACAGGATCCAAAACTTAATTGCCTTTGGGATCGCTGAACAGTAATTCTTTAAACCACATACGCTTTAGAGTGTACGAATGATACACATTGTGGCAAAAATGATTTCCCGAATATTTTTTGTGTAACAGCGGTACACAGTTTGGGTAATTTGTGTCATACTTTCACAATGAGGTGTGTCATCCTCTGGACTCACCAACTTTTTCTGAGGAAGAATCTATTACCAGGTGAAAAAAAGAATATACCATTATTTATAAATAGGACAAACTCCCACGACAGTGTATGAAATACCCAACACCATAATACCATGACCTATTTAAACCTGACCCACTGGACAGTGATAAATTTACCCACAGGACAATGGAACAGCTGATATGTTGCTTGTCATGAAACTACTTCAAAACCAGAGAAGTACAGACAGACCTCTTATGTCAGGGCTCTACTCGGACTGTAAAATAAAACGATATGAAGTACACTAGAGAGCCCCTGGCCTCCTACCACATGGCCTGAATACTTAACTCAGGGATAAAACACAGAAGATGTTGAATAATAGGAGCAGCACTCATGTTACACCGTAAATAACCAATTCCTGGGGATAACGCTGGGGCGGGGATTTCGGGAACAATGGAAGGCCGTCTTCATCACGCTTATCAAACATTATCAGATCAGTTAACGGTGTAATCCGCGCTAATACCTGACCGAGACCAATGGAACTCGGATAGAAGAGTCCGGATTTGGCCCCACTGTGAACTGTCAAACAGAACAACAGGTGCCAACGCAAGAAAACTCCTCTTTGAAATTACCCGGTCAAGAAGCACTGAGTACTTGGTCAGGTATCGATTGCCAATACGAGATGTGGAATCAAATCAGACACAAAGTGGCTACCCGTCGTCTCAGAGTTCCGTGATCACATCTGAGCGCCATGTCACAAAGACACTTCCGCGGCCTGCTGGTGGCCATAATTGCTCCACCGTGACCACAATACTACATGTCGACGTGGAACGGGGATTGACCTTATCGAACCAGTCCTTTGGACAAAGACAAAATTTTCTACATACCATGCACGTAAAAGATTCAAATTATATACCTTACCTCGCAAAGGCAATTCATAAATAGCAGACTGATTCCAGTAATAAAGTGGCCTATAGTTTCAAATGAATGCTTGAATACCTGGACATGGAGAAAGTGTTCTTCAGTCCACCGGAAAAGGGAAAATTCTCATCCCTCAGGAAGTCTTAGTCTCATTGTTACCTTAACAAAGTTCAGCATTTAGACTTATCTAGTTTGGCCAATTTTTCCGGTGCGATAGCTGATCTATGCCCTAGACTCGACGTTTTGATGAACTTAATGTTTCTCTTCTGAAAATGGCAAAAGTTGATCTCAGCTTGACTAGACTGTCAATTAGTATATAGTGGAATGTTCTTTGTACCTCTTGATAATGTGCCAACGTAGTAAAACACGTCAGCAAGGTAAAGAGTTTTAAAATCCTCCTGCAATTCAGTTTATAACTAAACACCTTGATCCACTATTACACATCAAGCTATGAGTCACAGGGAGAGAGGGTTTCAAGCGTTAATCGAAACCCTCCTATCTCTTTCGCTGATCAAATAAATAAATTTGGTGATAGCGCAATAAGAAAACTGAAAACTGAGTTATAATGGCAGGGTAATAGTTAGGAGCCACTTGTGCTCTCGTGCTTGACGTCGAATATTTGACTAATATGTCTGCAGTCAAGTTCATATATGGAAGAAACTGGACCCGGGGATCCAGGGAGGAAATACACGGCACCTCGCATGGTACCAGACAATTCACTTGACAAAGCGAAATCATAAGCATCGAAAGCTACATTTCAACATATGACATCAATGCTCATGGAATGGTGAGCTTACAATAAAATCTAATAGGCTCTTACTGGCCAATGGCTTGTTTTACAATGCTGTCGCCAAGCTACGACAAGGGTATTACCATGGAGACTCCGAGCGTAACATAGGGCACTTAGGTAGAACGTTCACAAATGATCTAAGCTTGAAAATAGGGTATTTTAATAAAACCGTGAATGTAAAATACCTGAAAATCTAGGATTGCTTTCAACGGCAAAGGAAAAACACAGTCTTTATATTTCAGTAGCTAATTACCAGACTACTTCTATTTTTTATATGGAATACGTGTTGGTAATAATATAAAATATTACATATAAGTTTCAAAGTTAGATACACAAAAACTTAAAACCTTTGGCAAAACCAGTGAAATAAACAAGCGTGCTAGGCAAACAAAATCATACCATAATCATCACATACGCGTTGGTTGTACCATGGGTAGAAGTGTTGGCGATATGTTCATAACCTGAGAACTAAATAAACCATGACCAAAGGCGCCAGAGTCTTCGTCTTAGCTGGTAAAAATAACTTAGAAAATGTCACTACTTCTAGATACTTTAAATTACATCTTCGATTACATCGGCTGGTTTCTTTCGTTAATGTATATTATTGCGAGCAATTTTACACCCTTTTTTTTCACCCACTAGAGAGCGCTTCCTTTCGAATACAGTTAGACAATCACAAGGGTTTAATATACCTATTTCATGCGATGGATGGGGAAAAAATATTGAGTAGGTTTCTGTTTTCTGTTTTAAAACATTTGCCATGCAAACCGCTCCTTTTGTATCGAACCAACGAGGGCAATATCTCGTATTATGCACATAGCTCCGTCTTCAAAAAACACAACTTGACCCTTGCTCATACGTTTCCAGATCTCGAAATGTATATCAAGATAAGGAAAGAACTGTTACTGTAACATGCATACAAGAACTGGACTGTAACATGCATGCAAAAGAGGTTGCGATGTTTCCAGTGTGCATCTTAAGTCAATAAGCCCATATAGCGCTGGTGTGAGTGCTTTCCAAACATGGGAATGCGCGCCAGTCTGCATGTTCTGTCTATGAGAGGCATGGGTTTGCCGGCAAAATATTTCCGATGGCGACACATACTACATTTGTCATAGATACAGTTTATGCACATCAGAGACGAAAGGGCTGGTCACACATAACCTACAAACTATGACAGCCATATCATAACATTGCTACATAGGCTACTTCTCATGAACCATAGGTTCATTTGGGAACCATGCGGGAAGTTTAACACCAAAGAGCTAAGAATGCATATGAAGTTAGGCGAGAGTCATACAAAGGAAAAGAGTCCAAAGCTTTTAGTGACGGCGAGAATACACATTAAAGTGAATATCTAGGAATAATCATTGTGTATTGTATATGTTGCATGACTTAAAAATAATAACTTTCCCTGGAAGAAAAATAAAAAGAATTTTTAAAATCTGCAACTACAATATTCTGAATTAAACAGTGATATATATTTATACATAAGTCTAGAACATATTTTATTTCATGAGTGGTTCTTGCTTGCTTGGTTTGAAGATATTTCACGTGTAACTTTTTAATATAGTGAGCCCAAATATGATTTTAGATGAAACATTGGACATGCACACCTGTATCACATAATATCTTGCTTGTGTGCTGTAAACAGTGACTCAGTAGCTATACTTACGACAGTCTTAATATCTTTATTTAAAAAAAAACAATTTTTAGGATTTTTGGTAATGTGCCTGTATTTGTTCATTGTCGTCTAAAAGGAAGTCACTAGCCTCCGTACGATATACTCCTTACTTGCTCTAAATTAAATCAGTCTGTCAATTATGTAATCAACAAGGGTACACATTCTTGTCTAATTAGCTAGTAAAACATTCTAGTTATTGTGTAATATATTTTAAAAACCTTCCAAAGTATACAGCTCCATCGAATGTAACGGTTGTTAACTAAGCGCTTTATTACTCGATACAGGTTGCGTCAAGTGTGCATGTTCGTCGTGCCTTCGTGTGTATTTGCTGCACTAAAATCCACAAAAAGATGCCGAGTAAACATAACTAAAATAAATACATGCAAAATGTAGCGGTCTCATGGTAAAATTGAATGTTTCCTTAAAACTGAATGCTTAAGCAATGTTTATAATCAGACGTACATTTTGTTACACAGCAAAAGAGTAGGTGTGCTAGCTGGGTAGAAAATCGATGTAGGCCGATTGGGAAGTTACGTACCTGCAGGTTCCAGGCTGGGTACGCCTCTTGATCGATGGAAGCGACTCTCTTTACATATTCCTTCACGTGACTCGTCGTCATTTTGCCGAAACCCAGCCTCTCAATCACACTCCTTAAAGTTCTGCAAACTCGTGAGACAAGCTTTTACTCAGCACAGCCTCTCCATAAACGAGCCGTCCTGAGTTCTGGTTGACCATTAATGTAGATTACAAGGAATTACTGGTCAATAGTTATGTAGTAGCTGAAGGCGTGGGTGTTTTCTTGCCTGTTTGGGAAAGCTGCTGTATCTCCAACAAGATCATTGTTACCAATGCACAGGCACTGCTTCAGCGTCCCACTTCATGTCTGAAAGAAACGAAATAAATGAGTTCTGTCGTAATTTAAAGGCCCGTTGGGTTTTGGTTGGATTTAGGCTAAACACAATCAGAACTTGCCAACCACCCTGTTCTGTCCGCCCTTTCCTCGGGCTATCGTCTACTCTGTGTAACATACATACATGCGGGATTTATATGCATACCGTCGTGAAACGACAAGAAACTGATCGGTTTTCCGGCGGGACCCCATAAAACGCGACAGTTCAGGCTCTCCAACATTTGGCATCAATTCATCGGTATAGACCCTTTAACAATTAGCTCGACAGCTTACTGAATGGGTTTATTTAGAAACCACATTCGAACAATTCTGTCCACGAAGCCCTGGGCTGAAAACTTGAGGTTAATTAGGCTAAACCATCTGTCTTACTCCCTCCTGATCTCAGAACTAAAATGCTAATGATTGTTTGGGCACAACCACCTGCACAATGCGATCATTTACACTTAAGTTGCCAATTTAAGGTCTTTGTATTCTTCTATGACGAGATAGATATAGCAGTCATCCTAATAAACATCATCTGTTAAACATCGAAACCTCCTGTCGCTCGAAAAATCACCTGATTGCAAGTGTGACGCCAATATACTATCTCGTCAGAAGAAAAAATGTCTTCAAAATCAGCCTTTGGTAAATAAAGGTCTTTTGTTACTGTAAAATTTTCATTCTACAAATACGTCACCGAAACACAACAAGACGCCTTGTGAAGGTTGGGACCTCTGAAGATGTAGTTGTTTATTTTTTTGAACAGCCCAATTTATAAAAATATTTGGAAAACTTGAAATCGTCATCATTTGATAGATATTCGCCGAAGCTGTTCTTTCACAAGACTTTTTCGGGAGAGGATAAAAGCCGAAAATGGAAGATCTTGGTAGACTACTTTCTTATTTTGCTCTTTACAGGAAATGATAGGGCAAGTTACTGACGATCGGCAGAATCTGCCAGTGTAATGTGACCGGCTGAAACGTAATGTCTGTTGCCCTCGGCATGGTTTTCAAGTATGGTAGCATTAAAATATAGCGACATTGCGATCGTCCTGCAAAAGATATACTCCGTCGCCGAATGATCAAAATAATATGGCAAGCGACGTAACATGTCAAGGAATCAAATGAACACCGTCGAAAAGTATAAATACAAATAACCTGAATAGGGGTATGTTGATAAACAAGTGAGTAGAATGATAATAGGAGCAGCGGTATAAAGCAATTCTTCATCAATTTCATCATCAATTACAAGGCACACTCCAGCTGACCATTAACCAGGTGTGTGATAGTGACAGAGCTCCACGTGATGACAAGACAATAGCTGGTCTGTGAGCGCCCTCACACTTGGGGCGGTAAGCTATTGACTTTCTTCGCGTGACTCAGACATCGTTTGATCCGGTGCGTGCTCAATACCACCAATTGTCACTGTTTACCGGGCTGCCGAGGCGTGAGACCCAACTACAGTTGCAAATTTGTTGGTTTATTAACTACAAATTGTGCAGGGGAATTTCATCAAGTGACGACAACGGACAACGCAGGCTGTACATGGTTGCCCGTCATGAAGGGAAAGTGTCAGCGTAATTGTCTACATCCTTCTATACCGGCTAATTCTGGACGATCGATTCAAAGTTGTCCCGGCTCAAATCATTTACATGTCGAATCCACTATGGTCTCCGAGTTTCTGTCCTCTTCCCTGGCGCGAAAAGACGCAGGTTCTCGACAATCGCAGTGTGACAGAGGTTTGAATAAACAAAGGATATCCTCACGCAGCCTCTCCGGGACCCTGATTGGCTACAGTCACAGAAACCACTTCCGCTGACCAAGACACGCTGGATTAGCCTCCATAAATTCCTCTATTAAAGTTGATTTTCGGCGCGGGCCTATGATTCCCTTATAGTCTTGATCAATATGACCATAAGATTAATCACTGCTGAGCCCGCAAAGCCACTAGGGATATGAGGATCGGTCCAGCTCCATTAAGGCCTAGTAGTTCGGGCATCTCGCCTGTTACCGTCGGAACTGGCAGAAAATGAATTGAATACATCCGAGACTTAAACTATTCTTGCTATCCGAAACAAACCGTCTACTATTTCGACAAGTAACCCATTCGAAGTCCAGGAATAGGCTAAGTATTTGCAAGTCAGTCAAAGTGTCAGAGGTTGAATATTTTGCGTGAAACAAGTATCTTGTGACTGTTTTCTATTTTCCAAAAGTTCCCTTTCACAAGGAGACCATGTCTTGGAGTAAATAAGTATTTCTTATTGGTCAACTCAACATACAGTCCTACAGCCTGTGGAATGAACTCTATTCGTTTGTTTGTTTGTTTGTAGTTTGATAGAACATCCTGTGTATTTATTTGCTTTAAGTTTAATGGAAAGTCCAGGTTGTTTTCTTATTGGGAGGTAGATGGGTTTGTTCGTTTGGGGTTTGAGGGAAAACTGTTTGTTCGCTTGGGGTGGGAGTGGACATCCAGCTTGTTTGGTTGTTTGCCTGGAATTTAATGATACACTCTGCTTGTTTGTGTCCATTCTGCCTCTTTGTTGACCTGGGGATGGATTGAAAGCCCTATTTGTTTCTGTGTTCGTTTCAAATTTGGATTGATCAGCTTGCTGTTAGGTTTGATGGAGCAGTCTTTTTTGTTGTTCTTTTATGACATATTTACCCGGTTTTCTGGGAATGAAAGGAACACTCTGTTTCTTTGAAATTTGTTAGTTGACAAAAATCCACTTTTCAGTGAAATGAACAACAATTCAAACATCTGAAACGTTGAATTTAACCAAATGTAGAAAGTGTTAAAAAAAGGCCTCTTACTACATTTACGAACAGAACAAGAAAATCAAGTCATTTTGTTGAATTCCATATGCGCTTTAAGTGCATGTGAAACACTGATCCACGGTTCGTCAGCTTGTTTGACCTATCACTATATAGGGATCATCCACAGCCAATCAAATAATTGAGGCGACATCTTATTCATTCTAAATTTTAATTATTGCCGCTTGAATGTAGGTAATAATTGAACTGACAGTATCATCGGAAATGACGGAATAAAATCATCGGAAATGACGAAAACAAAAAACCTTGGATTGGATTTCGTATTACCCTTTTTGTGTGAACACACAATCTAATGAAAGGATCTTAAGAAGAAATATTACTCATAATAAATGAAAGATAGGGTCACTTATTTTTCATTCTGGCGAATTTTCCAAGTGTAGCACCTCGTTGGAATCCTGTCTTACATCGCTATAACTCTTGTTTATTCCATAGAAAATCGATCTTGTCAGCTGGCAAGTAGATTTCATCTTTGAGCATGTCAAAGCCCTGTACTTTGTGGTAATATTGCAGTGTGGGAATGGGCACACGTGTATCTTATCGAACAGACACCAGAAAAACCAGCAGCTCTTTGTCAGCCCTCGGATTTGCAGGCCTCAAATGCTGTAATTATTTTCCTTTGAAAGACTTGTCAATGTTGTATGGAATGGAGGAGAAGATAACAAGTGCCCGGGTCAGGCAAAGAAAAGGCGTGCTGAATCCTGATTTCACCAGGTTACGGGCTTTACCCCAAAATATTTTTGATACCCAACAACTTCTGAAATGGAAGAATGTGTGTCGTACAAGTTGCGCTATTGGCATCTAAAATCAGGCTCACCATTGTCCAGTACTCAGTGGACTATGCGGGCCTCTCTGTCCTCGACGATTGACACAGCTCTGGAGGCAGGGCGACCCTATTGCAGCCCTCAAGTCATTCATCAGACACACTCCCTTTGTAGTTCGTCTGACGTCAATTTAACTGAATTGCCCGTGAAAACGTTCTTTAGGATGCTCAGTTATTTGGGAGTAATTTTATTTCACGAGGTTTTTGCATCCAGCCTTTTTCCAGGACTTAGTCTAACGACTACGAAAGATTTACATTGTCCTAAATTTTATCTCCGCTATCAATCAACAATAGGTCCAAATAAAAGGTTGGGTGGTGAGATTAAAAGTGAACGCTGGTTTCGATCCAGTGCAGAAGTTAATGGGCAGTGTTATTGATCGAGCTGACTCGTTACAGGGGTTATTAAGGGCTTGATTAACGCAAAGGTAGAAATTTCGCCCCGTTTCTCCAAATACTTAATTGCACATCGAACCCCCTGATAGTTAGGGTCGAGACCTTTCCTGATCGAGAAGATCAGAAAGCTCTTTATAGGCACCATGGACAGGGACAGTCATTTGTAGACATACACTGCCGGGTATCCCTCCATAAAATACACTCCGCCATTTCCTTTCCTTGTCGCGTTAAACTTTTGTTATGAGACTGACAAAATTTAAGACTCCAGGGGCTCGGTACGGACGCAAGAAAAGTCTGTATGTCTGTTCCACCTATGACTGATGTTAGACACACATATACATGTACTAAGTGGGTGCCGGATTACCAGTAGGGGCTTATTTGAATATTTTGAGTGGTTGAAGTTGACCTTGGTTAACCAAGACCCAGTCGTGCTTATTTCAATGTGTTCAAAGCTAAGGCAATATTGATATATGTCACATAAGCAATGACTGTTAAAGATGACATTACTGTTTAGCTTTAGCACCATTGTCTTTTAAATATCCCATTAATCTTGGTATAGGTCATACGCTTATGCACTCCGCATATTACTTAACTATGCCAGCAATTTAAAATAATTGTTGTGGTATCTAGTTTTTCACACTGGGGTTGATCCCAGACCATGGATAAAGAAAACAGATGCCAACCATTTTTTGTTATCTTTATGCTCATATTCCCATTAGTTTGGCAGAGAGTAATCTGGTAAAAGTTTTTGCCATCAGAACCAATAACCAACAGGATGTAAAGTGACAAAAGAGCGAGTGTGTCTGGTCGTAATAAGACAGATACTAAAATTAATAGGGCTGTTGAACAATCTATAAAGTGTAACACGTCAGTTTATTGCATAGCTTGGCTATGCCCGTTAGTCATTCTGTATAATAGTAAATCCTATGCTTTGACGGATATGCCTATCTCCAGCGATTTCCTCCTGTTGACTAACCCAGGATTAATATTTCCGATGCGGATTCTATTCGGCACTGGCGCCTTCCGTGCACAGTCCACTGCGCTGTTCTCTTTGGCCGCCATGTGCGAGGAAGCAAGCCATTGTGCCCAACAGGCTGGAGTGCTGCTGACTAGGATCTGCTCCAATCACTTAACACGTCTTGGGCACACTAATTCACGTAAGAGTGTTTCTGTTTGCAATTGTGGGACATATTTGTTCGGCGCATACAGTGAATAATACGCACCCGGGGTATGATCAAATAAGCGTCCTCGAGCTCGTGCCGGGTCTATTTCACTAGCAGCACCGGGGATCTGAACAAATACTACACGGAGAATTAGTGTGGGACATGTAGCGTTGCCTAGAGACAAAACTACAGACATCTTAAATTGTCTTCGATTTCTTCGATCTTTTCAGAGGAATATGGCAAAAATTCCGACAATCTATTTGATAGATTACTTTTTCCCTGGCCGCCTCGAATACGATGCTAATAAAACAGTCACAAACAAACGCAATCTAGTAATATTTCCCTACACATCAACCTCGTCTGCAGATGTTAATCAAAAGGCGTATTATATTACTCCTAGCTTTTTTAAACAAAAAACATTGACGCCCGCAAAACTGAGTTACAAACTCAAAAACTAGAGAAACAATTTGTACTGATACCTCGATAGTAATTAGACTATTAATTGCACTATGGGAATAGGCTAGCGGCACTAGAATCAGCTCGAAAGGTCGAAGCAATTTTCAAAGAAAAAAACGTTGTTCGGGGTTAATCCATCAACAGTGGACCGCAGAGTTGTTCCTAATGTCTGTAATTGCAATAACTCTTGCTTTCAAATCGGGAATATGTATCTCAGTACCTTACTACATCTCATAATCATATAGCTATACAGTCAAGGGTTGTTTTCCAATTCCTCAAAACTTCAACATGAACGACATCAAAGGACATAATGTTCCAAAGTAATATTATAGCGAGAATGGAATTGACGATTACCAGCTTGAGTACCTGGACGCTTCTTGATACGTTTCTTTCACTTATTAAGGAACTTCAGAAGAGTTTTCTTTGCAGGTAAGACAAAGAACTCATTGAAAGTGTATGAAGCCCTGTCGCTGTGAATATGTAAAACCCACAGTTAGGTTGAGAATGCTCGCCTGTCAACCTTCTAAGTTTGAATCGGAAGCAAACTTTATATTTTTTATGTAATGATTTTGATCATTGGTGTCAATATCTCAGGGACATTCACTAGGCTATAACTGAAAAGATGCTTTCAGAGTTTCTTGTGATTTTAGTCAAACCTAATGGTGTGCTGAAATTTGGCCTCATGACATGTGAATGAATTAAATGGCTGCATTGAATCCAGGTACGTCCTTTCTGTAACTAGTGTTTTAAGGCAGGTTAGTAGGAACATAGTTCTTGTGACCTGTCCTCGTGGTCTCGTGCTGTGGAAATCTCGCCTGGCACATGGATTTCTGTGAAAACTGTGTGATTTCTATTATCTCCAAAACTAGAATTCATCAGATCGTTAGTTCAGAATAGTATAGCTCTCAGGAATTAACCCACAGAAAACAGAGGAAAGTCAGATATGCTGAATATGAACTAGGACAGTGAAATATGTTTATTTCCTGCTAACTTATCGCGATCGAACATGTAATAAAATCGTGGAAACAGAAAACATGTTATATTCAACATGAATATTAAATTATATAGATCAAGCAATAGACATAACATTTATGAAATAATACTTATAGATAAAATGGTAGAATTTCCACAAAGGCAATTTTTGTAGTTAGTGAATCGAGTAAAATGATCCAGACATTATTGATATGTTAATCGAGAACATGAACATCTCCTTATATACAGTGTTCTGTCTTTACACCGACTGTTAAATTTCAATACATACATGCATTCGGCCTCACTTTCGTAAATATTCGACCTCACATTTTCTCCGTAAATACACGCAGCCTATGTTTTATCTCCTTGAGGGGGCGTAATTTAAGGAAGGAAATTTGTGGGCGAAGTTTTACAAAAGAGGCTCCACTGGTGTTGTAAGATAGAACTTCTCGTCAACGTCCAACTGATTACATCATTAGAAAACTTTTTTTGTTACCTACAAGCAAGATATCAGCATCTAAAGGAGAAAAATCACCCCTAGGAATCACTTTTTAACTTCATAACAATGTCGAAGAAATTATGCTTTCGCAGGCGAAAGCATTTTGTTGATGAAATTTCAATGTCCCAAAAATTGTCACTAAGTTTACAATTTTCGAAATTTTAACGAACATTGTATTGTTGATAGAAAAATCCATCTCTTCCTCCGGCCTCATCTTGTTGTCTAACTCGCTTGCTGGGAGGCCAGTTGTAAGGATCATCACTCATAGACAGCTGACTCTTGTCTTCCTTTCCATCAAAAGGCGGTTCACCCACGGAATCGTTGCGCATGTATGTTTGGTAGTGCTTACTTGATGGTTCATCTACCAGCATGTCGTTCTCATCATCGAAGGGTTTGTACAGGTACATGTTTCTGAGAGCGTAAAGGGCTGGCGCATAGACGACGTTACTTATCATTATTAGCATGTTCAGCCAGAGGAAACCGATGGAGACCACAATACTTCCAGCCAGAATGGGGCCAAAGGCGTAGGCCAAAGAGTAGGATATGTCCGCAATGGCGTATACACTGCCGTACACGGAAACATGGCGAACATCAACAAGGTAACCTAATGTAGGCAACAGGGCCGTATCCACCAATGCAATCCCAAAACAGATGCCCATGATTGGAGCTATTAAGACACCAAAGGCTTTTGCGAATGGGATTATCCCACAGAATAAACCTTCCATGGCTAGTCCGGCAGCTGCCAATAACCACATGTACTTGGGGTAATTCTTAGCCAATTTCACAGTCAAGTATACACCTGTAATGTGTGGGATGAAAGCCGGCAACCATACAAAACCCATCTCCCAGGCAGAGGCGTTCATGGTTTCCTTCATCCATATGGATATGGTGGGTTCCAGGAAAGCCAGAGATACGTTGGACATAGCCAAGGCTCCTGCAGTCACGGCAATGTACGGGTCCATCAGTAAGCGGTAAATCGGGGTACCCTTTGGACGTTCCTCTTGGGTCATCAAAGCTCGCTTAGCACGCGTGGGTTTCATGAGAAAAAACAGCAATAAACAGTCGAGTAGTGAGAGCAAGGCCAAAAGCATGAAGGGGACCACCTTACCCGCGAATTCGTACAGAACCCCGCCGAAGGGCGGAGCGACCAAGCAACCGAAGGATATGAAAGCTAAAGCGATACCCAGGGCTTTAGTTCTTTCTGCTTCTTCGGTGAAGCGATCAGCTATCATAGCCAGACCGGAAGTGTCGGCAAACGCTGAACCGAGTCCTTGTAAACTGCGGGCCGCGAAGAGAACAGCATAACTTTCGCCTAGAGCAAAGGTCGTCGTGGAGAGAAATATGATAATCAACCCTATCATCATTGGCGTGTCGTATCCGATCCTATCAATGAGAGTTCCTGTGAATGGGTTCACTAAAAGCTGTAGAATGGCTTTAGAAGCAAACAACACCCCAATTGCTGCGTCATTTGCTCCCATGTCAATTGGAGGTGGAGGAAGATCAAGGATTCGCCTTTCCTTTGGTTTTGTTACTATATAGTGCCTCTTAGAACTATTTCCAACTAATGTGTAGTTACAATAAGAAAATGTAGTTCCAGTGGCTGTATAGTTACAGTTAGAATAGTTCACTTTGGGGAGGTCATCCACTTGCGCAGTGACCTCAGGTCCTTTTGGTGCGAGAATATTCGGTATAATGGGCACTATCACCATATATAGCATATTATCAAGCAGCAGTGCTATACAGACCACCAAGAGGACCAATCGTCTTTGTGATATGGGGTCGTGAATTTTTTCATCGAATTTGTCATAGAGACCCACTATATACTCCTTGGTTAAGTAACCCCTCATTTTGACCTTCTCCTGCCTCTCACACCAACTCCCGGATATTCCAAAATCTTTTTCCCAATCGCCAAGGTTCGTCCCTCAAGATTTCTTAAACCTTCCGCCAACTAAGTCACATCAACTTCTCTCATGGGCAGAGTCTGAAAAAAGACAAAGTTGGCGGAATCAGAAGAAGGAAAGTTAGCTAAGCCTGACTACGGTTCACATACAAAAAACGCCTGTTCAATCATGGCACTTAATTATAGGAAACCAGCCGGTAACTTTCTATTCATCCAAATGAGAAACTACACCTTCTTTAATAAAAGTACGGGAAAAGTTCCTTGGCCAACACAAATACCGGACATACGATCTTGCAGTTGAGAAAATGTTCCTTTTCAAAAGAAGAATTCTTCATAAGAACTTGAGTAATTCCTTGTAAATTCCTCTGGATCCGAAATGAATTCCATAACTCTTATGCCAGGCCTTACATCCGAGACTCCCTATAAGCCAATAGTGAGTTCTTGAGGCCAATCAAAGCCCATGGTAAATCTAATCCCGAAACTGCTGGCCATTATTGCTGATTTATGTGAGTGGATCGATCCGCAGCACCAAGCAAGTAACGATTGGTCTGTTTGTGACAAGCTATCCTTTCAAGCCATTGGTTCGCCCACCGGGCCTCTTCGAGATTGACAGATGGGGGCAGGATCTAGCGATATACGCTATCTGTCACAAAGTGGCTGCGAAAACAGGTGGAGGAAGCGAAAGGCGGTAATGGCATTAATTTCTCACGTAATAGCGTCATTCATCTGTGAAATAGCCACACATCAACCGAGCCTACTGTGGCCAAGCTTGCTTTCCTATTCCCCACAGAATAATTTCGCGGCCAAATGAACAAATAGCTATCATTAACAAAATAATGTAATCACCGATTTCATTAAAAGAGCGCAGGAAGCGGTGCAGTCGTAGCGCCAAGGAGACTGTCTTGTTAACTCCGACCGCAGATATATCGCTTGTCTTCTTCTCATCCCCGGCGCTTGCAACACCAAATCGACGCATTCGTGTCCAACAGAACCAAAAACACAATTAAACTTTATACACCTGGATCTGCACCAAGGCTGTTTTTGCAAGTGAACTATTTCCAACTCCAAAGTGAAATTCTATAAGGCCTTGTATTATTGTAACGCGTATAACGTATTCTAGTCACAACACCCACACTGGCACATTGTCTTAAGCAGGCCTACAGTTCAACCTGGCAAAGCTCTTACTAAGGCAGTGGTGTAGAATATTCCAAAATAACCATAACAGATATCCTAGTGTACATATATACATGAAGAGTAGTACTGACAGTCTAATAACGAAGAACAACGTAGTTCGGGAACATATTTTCCCGGCATTCATATTCAATCCACGTCATAAAACACGGTTTATGAATCAACCCAATGTGGAAAGTGGTTCTAAAATATAACGTTTCCAAACAATTCGCCCATCAGGAAGAGGTGAATTTTTTTTTGTCATTTCACTTTCATTTGTGATAATCATTTCTATTATCACAGTAGCAGATAACCAGTTTGATACGTTTTAAAAACATTTAATTCAATAGTGTACTTCTCATGATTTAGACACACATACTACATTTACACAACTGCGATTAAAACAATGATGATAATGATGCAATTTCAGTGACTCGCTATGTATAGCATAGATTTTCTCGCTCATTTTCCTTTCATCAATTTACTTTGTTATTTACTTTATTTAATGTTTTTGCTTGTTTTGGGGGCGGCTGTGTCTTTGATCTTTCCTCAGGCTTTCCTCGATTAAGAACATGTAGCACAGAAATGATACGTGTTTCAATTAATGATAAATTCCACAGAAGTGGACAGACGGTGCAAATATTTTCACCATGTTATAAGTCGAGTGATTCAGAAAGGAACCCTGGGATGTCAACCGCTTCCAACTTCCCGGGCCATTACACTATCAAGCAAAGCAATTTCAGGATCTGCCTGAATCAACCGCCACGATTACATTAGTGCTCGGGGAAATCTACAATTCCAACAATTGGTCAAGATCTAAGAACGAGCGACCACTCGGCCCTCTGTTGATCCTTTATATTATTTTACGAAGTGCGCACCTGCGCCTCTCCTTGCTTATTACCCAAACCCATTTCCGCTTGGGGCAACATATCTGCATAAGTAAACTTCCTTAGCACAACTTTATGAACAATAATTTTTCGTCATTTCAAATCAACCTCTGTCATTTTCGACATCAAAACCTCTGCCCATCAGTCTATTAAGATCTGTATATAATTAAAGCCCACGTTTTAAATTATGCATAAAATACGGAATATCCAACAAAACATAGTTACAACTCTGTTTTTGACCGGTGGCATGCTTGGTCGTTAACATGCACAGATTGCGTGCCTCCTTCTCGTCGTACAGAACCTTGACTGAAAGCGAGTTTTGCCGCTCCGCTACGCAGCTGTTGCAAGACACGCAAATGCCATCTTTTGTTACCGAATGCCTAACGGCGTTACACTATGTATGCATCACGGATTGGAAACTTTTTGCTGTAGCCGGAAGGGTCTGGACCGATACCAGGAGCGGAACAATGAGAATAACTCTATTGTTTGTGAACCTTTTTCATCGTTACTATTTTAACTGAGTGGACATTCTAGAAACGCAACTTCTGCTCGAATATATATCACAACTAAATATATCAGACGACATTTAATTGTCAGACGTTTTCGCATCAAACATCCTTACCATCAGTAAAAAGGTTTATACTCTTGCGTTGTCAAATCTAAAGCAGCAAAAATCATTAACGACCTCTCAACTTGACCTTTGTTTCATATTTTGTTCTATTTTGTTCGGTTGCCACAAACATCGAATATCTCCATATGCAATTCCAACAGTCTTCAACAGGAGAGCTATCTTATAACGCAGAAGTCAAGAAGTATATAGTACGAACCGTACATTTTGTTATCAGTTGTT
Source organism: Acanthopleura granulata (assembly GCA_016165875.1). NCBI lineage: Eukaryota > Metazoa > Mollusca > Polyplacophora > Chitonida > Chitonidae > Acanthopleura > Acanthopleura granulata. The sequence continues at coordinate 29,551,508 of JABBOT010000002.1, forward strand.
TGCTGAAATTGCACAGTATATAGGTTGACAGAACATATCAAAAGTTAAAGAAAGTGCAAATTAGCCTAGTATAAATAATATGATTGGAAGTACTAACAAATCGACCAAGTGCCCAAGTGCAACTTTCAACTAAATGTGTTCATTTTCTACCCAAAATGAACCAAGTGAATTCATTCGCTACGTGCACCTAAGCTCCTTAAAGATATGTCTCTAACGGTACATGTCTCCTCCACAGGCAAATATTAGCAATGCAAATACAGAGACGCGGGCTTACCGTTTTCAGCGTTTGGAACGGGCACCTGCGCTACTGGACGAGCTCTGCCTTAGACTGTTCCCCGTCCAACCGTGGCCTCAAGTGATGAGGCGCGCAGAAACTTTTCTGTGGAAGTTGAGCGAAGCAGGAGGAAAGGGCGACTGATGGAATTCCCTTGATGGTCGGTAGTGTTTCTGGTCGACAGCGTCAATACCCACTGGTAGCTCTCCCGTGGGCGTGCTAACCACGAGTCCAGCGGGGACGGATTCGTTAACTGTTTAACGCGAAAAGCACATAGTGCCTTCAGTTCATGTGGATTAGTCCACATCAAACGGTAGAAACACGCGTTGTCTCAAGACGACTTGAATCAATGGACCAGTCAGCTTCGCACACTCGCACTGTATATGCCAGCACGAGAAGGCATTACACAATGCACCTCGAATTATTGTACCGTTTACTCCCTGAAGCAGCTAGAGCGTGCTTGGCATTTAATTTGGAAAGTTCTGACAAATGCGCTCGCTTATAAAGGGACGTAGTGAAAAGGCAGTAGTCAGATTGAAGGCTGATCCGTGGTTAACCCCGAGAAAGGCCGCACGGACAGACGTCTGCTCCTTCCGGGATGACTCCTTCGAGATTCCACGCTCAGAAATGAGCCTGCGAAGATTAACTACTGTAATAAAGGAGTCCATCTTCAATCAGATACACTGAGACTTCATGGTATAGTGGTTCATGCATTATCGATACCTGACGACACTTTTCATACTGAACATTCCAAAAGATGTTCTACTTTTCTTGTTACAAGACCTATCAGTATACTGACCTTTTGAGTAACGCATTAGTGATTTTTGCCCGCGTAATCCATATCTATTTTAAGTTTGCTTTTATATGGGAAAGATTCATTTGAAAAAGGCCACAATTTTTTCAAGAGCATTAGGTGAGAGTGGGTGTCTGTGGACATTATGGGGACGAGTAAGAACTGGAGGGTTCCCGATTAGTTATTGTCGAAGCTGAAGTAATAGCCAACTGACCTGCATCTTCCAGCTACAGATTCATCACGGCTCTCAAACTGTTCCTCATCGACACGAGCGCATCCGAGGAAAAACGTTCTAGAGATAATAATTGCTCGATTATTTGCTATCGTAGTTCCCAATCTCCGATTAGTCAGCTCCTTATAACACTAATCCAGTTTTTGCACAATTTTCATTCTGTTTGTTAAGCAAGTTCATACACTCTTCGTCGAATGCTACCACAGTAAATGGGACGTCGGTATGTAGTCGAAATATTAAGCAGCAACGAAGTGACAAATCGTATTCACGAAAAAAGAAAACAAAAAAAAAATGGAAACATTCCACGACCAAACATTTGTCCTTTCTTCTTGGTGGAAAGTGTCACGTGTACAGTAGAATATTGAATTCCAACATATTCCAACTGTCTTTATTTTCTGGCTTAGACTGTGTAACGAACAATAAAAGAGGGATTTTGCATCGAAAGAAAGGAAACGGAAGCATTTGGAAAAAATAGCTTCCACCATGCCTCAGGACTAGATTGTTACAGACGTCCCATGTCTCTGGTTCAGTCTAAGTCAAGCGCTTGTTTTTCACTTATTAAAGGCTAAGACGGCAAATGCCTACAGGAAAGGTTTTGAGTATCGCGTACCTTCAAACAAGCCAGCCAAGTTCTTCAGCAATAGCTGCTCCGAGAGATCGATAGATCAACGTAAAGCCCGGTCATTAGACATTGATCTAATCCGCTAATTAGGCACGAGTCGGCTGAAGCCAAGCAAATCAAGCATGCAACAAAAAGCCAACGATTGATTCATGGGTAAATCCGTTCTGTGAGAAGAGACAGACCCCTGAAATGCCCTCTCTCATCATCAAATAGGAGAAATGTGCGAACACCAGGTTAATCACGGCTAGTGTTTCATAATCTGCTCTATTATTAATTAAATCTGTTTAAGTTGGTCGGTATATTGGATTATGACACTGTTACGACGGCGTTAGTGGCCTGCGCGAGGCCCGAGTTAATGATGCCTCATTGTCCTCAAGTCGATCCTGCTGAGATTGAGGGTGCTACAGAGAGACAATAACATCCCATTACACTAGGCTGGTCCCGCCTTGTCAAGGTCGTGTTGCTCATTGACATCCTGATCTAGCGCTTTATCTGTTACCGGCTTTACCTTGAACCAGGTGGGTCTTCTGTGAATTGATTCATCAACGACGTGACATCTGTATCATATTTTACGCAACCATCATCCATCATAATTTTTTCTTAATTCAGGCATGCGCATCCCCATAGCCAATGGTATGGAAATTTCACCGAACACTCCCAGTGTTTGTCGAACATCAAAACTTGCAGCTTGTTTTTCTTCGAAAAGTGGACAAACAAATCTGTACAGTTGTATTTGCTTGTGGTCATGAGTAACGGCAATAAAATAAAGTCATTTACACTGTGTCAGTACTTCAAGAAATAAATATTCCATTAAAAACTTTTTCAATGTCAGTGGAACGTACTTTGTTCTCGGGGTGAGTCTCATAAACAACTTACTGTGTAGTTCATTATGCCTTATGGTGATAGTCTATGAAGGAGAGTTATGGAAATACGTGTCAAATATTAAAGATGTACCAGATGTAATTGGAAACAGCAGTAATATGTCCAGCATTCGCATGATAAAGTCGATGTACCATTTTAAAGACATAAAAACTTTAGGTCCTTAAATAAGTCAAAAAAATGTAAATCTATTTGTACATTCGGGTTGAGCTTAATGTTAACATCAAACTTTTACGACCAAAGTGGGGTCTATGGAGGCTATTGAACATATCAGGTGCAAGGTGTGTCGTAACAAAGCGAGAGTGCATTGAATTCGAAGATTCCTCATTAGTGTCAGTTTTACACAAATGTAAATACCCGCCAATTTCTCAGACAACACACTGAATTGGCTCACTGTTATTAATATCTACCCCCGCAACAGGAAAATAAGAAGTGTATTTGTTGAAAGTGAAACATACATTTCTGAGTATGCTTGCTAATACACGCCAGGCTGTATTGAAATACAAATCAACTTGAACTGCCGATCAAGGATGCGAAGCCCCATGGCTCCAAGCTTGCCCTGACCACTACATATAATAATGCTGCTGTAAGGGTACCACTATCGGAGAGGAAACATTATAAACAAATGGCTTGTTCAACTCTCAGACAGAGATAGGCCTTACACACGATCGAACATAGAAACATGGAGACGCTTGAAGTTCAATCCATATATTTGAACAAAATAGACAAATAGTACAATTGACAATAACATATACAAACAATAGAGATGATTACTAAATATATACTTTCTTACTGATGATAGCGTCCAAATGCGGATGGGATATTCCGGCCTCCAAAGGCAATTCAGTCCACGTAAAAATAGTTCGCAGGAATTCTCCAATCGAAGGATGACAATCCTGTATGTGACGAACAGCAGTGGGCACAGTACACCGACGACGGTGTATATCCAACTCCCGGGAAGGAGCAACTTTCCTCTGCGGACGGGTTGACAATAGCGTCCCAGATGCCGAGCTGGCGATGAATGTTTCAGTTCGCGGAAATATACACAAAGTCACTTACAGGGTAAACTAGGATAACATGTACTTAATCGCACAAAGAGACAACGAGCGATACAATCTCCAAAACAACGTCTCAAATGGCGAAACACAAGCACACAAAGTGCTACGTACAGAAAAATGGAGTACAAATTGACGTATGTCGAATGGTGTGATCTCCAAATCCCACAAAATCCATTTAAGTGTATAAATGTGCTCTCATGTGGACATGAGTAAAATGATTGCGAGCTTTACAACTTCGTCGCTCATATTTATAGACTAACGTAAAGAAACTCCTGGAGAGTTGGATTGATTGATTGATTGATTGATTGATTGATTTATTTATTTGATTGGTGTTTTACGCCGTAATCAGGGATATTTCACTTATACGACGGCGGCCAGCATTGTGGTGGGAGGAAACCGAGCAGAGCTCGGAGGGAACCCATGACCATCCGCAAGGTGATGGCAAACCTTCCCACATATTGCCGGGGAGGAAGCCAGCATTAACTGGGCCTGAACTCACAGCGACCGCATTAGTGGGAGGCTTCTGAGTGCTAACCGGCTAAGCCTCGGTAAGATTAGATGGGTACATCTTTCCAGAATATACGCTCTATGTACAATGACACGAAACTTATAATCACAAAAACCTCGAAAACACGCGACTTAATTCCAAAACAGGCTACTACGTACACAGAGGATAAAATGTAGGTCTGACACTGACCCGGTTAGCGCAAAACAAACAAAAAATACAATACCATATTTTAAAGACGGTGTTCGTAACACTGCATGATGGATGTGTAATTAGAGACAGGATTTCATTTCATATAATCAAATACCTAGCACTTCTTCGTTGATATTTTTCATCTTACTATAAAAATAACTTTAATGCTACATATAATCTTTTAAAGAAGAATGCCCAGAGGGGTTTTTAAGACTTCAGTGCTTTTCAAACAGTTTCAAGACTGATGTGTTCCAATATCAACAGTGTATCAGCCTCATATAAAATGAGGCCCATATTCTGACGTTATCATTAATCAATTCCGAATGATAATACAATTTACAACAGCAACAGTTTCAGGAAAAATCAACATAAAAGTCTACTTCAATTTGTTCCACATGAACCTCTAGTTTTCCTTAGCTAGCACATTTGTCACATGGTTCTTCTGGGAACTTAATACGGTTTTATTAGCCCATGGCGTCATTTAAGTTTTTGGAAAATAATTACCGTGTGGAAAAAACACGAATTCATCTTTTATCTCTTTTGTTCTCAAAACTGTTAACTCAAAAGGGAAACAATGACACCACTTTGTCACATAAATCATGCCCGCCTAATGAGGTAATGGCGTAGCGTTTACACACCAGGTATCAAGGACTGGGTGGAAGCGGTGGAATTAAGTTGAGGACAAGTGAGAGATTAGCTTGGACAGAGGTCATTACTCCCACCGAGTGTGGACACTTGTAGCCGCGGAGCTCTGCATCCCAACAACGTTTCATTTCTCACAGGAATTCCCATGTCGCTAATATATTTGCTTAATGAATGTTATCAACTCATTTACAAAGCGATGGGAATTTTGTTATTCATAACACTTGCTCTTATTGCTTCGCCACCGATAGACGCTAATTCCGGATAGGTTTGCCAATTTTACATTACACCGGGGATCACTTCACGGGCTAAACAAATGACCATCTGATTTATGACTATCACTGACGCCTGCCTCGACTCGGAAATCTCGAGAGCAATGAAATATCGCGAGAGTCGTCCATTGCATGAACATATAGGTAGCAGTGGAGGTTTGCAAATCTACATTTCAGATCAGTGAAACTTTTACATTTACTGACCACATCCAGAAACTCAGAGTATAAATATGAAATGAGAAATTGTTTAAAGTATGTGTTTGGTTACTAAAACAGTAATCCATCTTACTCATTCGTGCAAAGAAGTTATTTTAGAAGGAACAGTTTCAAATACAAAAGAACGTCAGATGTGGCTAATAGAATCTCAAATGTAATTAATATCCGTGATCAGAAATCCAGTAGAACTGGACCACTTCAGCAGCATTGAAATCAACTTCAGTATAATATAGAATAAAGCGCATCCTGTTAAAACAAACAGCCGGCCACCCCATATATGAGTCATTGATTCAACGAGAATGTTCACCGACTTTTAACAGTTTGCACGCAATGATCTCTGGTATGTTAATCCAGAAGTAGCGGTGAAGAGAGATGAGAGAAAAAAACATATGTGGAGAATGTGGCAAATTACCATGTACAAAGATTTTTCTCTATCTCAATGGGAGTCTAGACGAAGAAACCGCGTCCGGTTAAACACTTTTGTGTAAGTTTCCCTCCGCTGATTTGGTGAAAGATTGAAAGGGGGTGTTTTCCTATGATAATAAAATCATATCGCATGCTTCAGTGGAGCATCCAGGGTATGATTAACAAGAGAAATATTGAACAATGTCCCGGAGAAAGATATATGGTTGATTCAACTTGGCAGATTAGTCGAGTGCTGGAATAGCGAGATCAATAACATCCATTTGTGACCTCTATGGATTGCGCCATGAAGGGCTGAGAGGAAAGCATCATGTATCATGTAGAATCCAAACCTAAATGCAGTGAAAACAGTGATTAATCTCAGTGCTCTGTCTGAAGGACAGGGTTATGCTAGGCCAGAACCCAGACGTCTTAAGACCCTGCCAAACTACGAGTTGGCCAAGTCGGACAAAGCCGATGCAGGGCTATACGCCTGCACGGCCGGCGGTCGATGTGCCGACACTTAATGAAGCCAATTCTTGTGGGGCTCTCAGCTGAAAAATTCTTAATACTGGAAATCCGCTGAGCAATTTAGCCCATTGAAACAAACTATAAAATGAGGGAGCGTGTGAATGAAAAGCCTGATCGGTTTTGCCTTGTCTCCTATCATAACGAACATTAGGATAGGTCTAGTTGTACGGGTAAAAACAGTGTTACTCTGTTGGCTTACATCAAGATGCGTAACAACGAGAAAGTATTGCTGGAGTAAATATGAGAGAAAATAAAGAAGTAATAATGATAACTGATAAGTGGTTTTCCAGGAATAAGTTAAGTGGATTGTCGATACATCACTAATAATTGGTCTCCTGCCTTGGGGTTGATGTTTCTGAACAGATGGTGCACCGTTCTAATGAAACATCCATTAGAGTTGGGTGGATACTGAGAGGACGGTATCTACTGTATCGCAAATGATGGCGTTTTGTTCTGGCTCAGCACCTATCATGTCTAATTGAGGCTATTAAAGGTCTGTGTCACTCTGAGGAGAATATAATACAGACAGGAGATGATGACAGAGTGTGTGGATCACGAGGATTTGGTTCTTGCCCTCCCCAAGCATGGAGGAACAGCGCATGGAAACTCGTCCTTGTCTCGTAGAGGCCAAACATACTCAGGCTTTAAGCTTGGACATTAGGTGTAAATCCATCTCAGTTAAGCCTATACATGTACATGTCAAGATCAACCCATGTCAAACACCGGACACATAGTTGCGGTTTTTAAGAGAAATATGACAAGAATGGTTTCATTAATTTTATTGAAGTTTTACGCCGTACTCAAGAATATACCACTTATAAGACGATGGCCAGCATTACGGTGGGACGAAAGAGGGCAGAGCCCGAGGGAAACCCACGACTATCCGCAGGTTGCTAAAGAACCTTCCCACGTACGACCGAAAAAGAAGCCAGCGTGAGCTGGGACTGAACTCACAACGATCGCACTGGAGTGAGGGTTATCACGCTTTATTGGCGTGCTAAGCCCCTCGGCCCCCTAGGCCCCGGTAATAATCAAGATGGAAAGTCATTGAAATTGACAAATATTGTCCCTTCTTCACTTGGTGTTCTATGTGAGAGGAACACGTCAGGTAAATATTGGTATTGCGGTTGTGGCAGGGCGTTCCAGTGAGGCGTTCCAGGAACGTGTCAGGTAGAGAAAGGTGTAGTATTATAGTGACTACGACAAGGCGTTTTAGCGAGGCAGCACTGTGAACATGTCTTAAGAGACCAGTCTGATACAAGATACCGTCACGACATGACCGAAAATGATGCAGAGAGCGATGATAAATGCTGAATAAAAATTTAAACAAATGATAATCGACATCCGACAAAAAAGAGTCCATAGCTTTGCACTCAGAACCCATGTCCAACCTTTGACATGCGGACAGATCTACAGGCTGACGGACGGATCTACCGACGCATAGATAGATCTCCCGACTCACGAAGAGATCTACCAATGGACATACAGATCTACTCAGCCCGGGAGACATCTACCGACGGACAGATAGATCTACGGACGGACAGACAGAGAGACTTGCAGAGCTGTTTATTTCAGCTAAAACATATAGTCTCTTGAGGATGATCTCTTGTAGGCCGAGACCTTATTTTAAAAATGTTTTAAAATATTCCATTTATATGACGGTTTTCATTTCTAAAGCTGGAGGAAACTGAAATGACCACTAATTATGCAGGCTAGTTTGTATGTCTTGTTGGCAGAAGACCTGTAATCCCATTTGAACTTTATTTAAGACGTCATAAACACCCCCTGCTGCCCACAAAATGTCGTGAATACCCTGAAAACACTCTTAGCAGAAGCATCACTTAAAATCCTTTCTGACGCTGGGATGAACCTTTACCTCGTATAAAACTTTCACAGTTTTGTCTCTACAAAAATACAAAGTAATGTAAAAATGCATTATTAAACACACCACTAATTATTTTAAACACTTTGACTTTTTAAAAATTTTCCTAAACAGAATTAAATGTATTGCATGACATGTTGGAATTCTTAGTTGCGTGTTACGGGCCACACTGACAACGCTGTGCCATGTATAGGTGCACTTTACTTAATGCACTCCACGATCATTATGTGAATAGTCAATAGTTAACATAAAACTAGTCAGAAACCCCCCAAAATTAAACATGCTTCATAAATCACACTTTCAATCAATTTACCTATATACATGATTTTAATTCTATGAAATCTATGAAAGAATGAAATAATAAGTCAAGGTATTTTGGATAAGGTACAAAGTGGTGTGTCTCAGCATGACCTTTTTCCCATTTTTCTTGTCTTTTCGTTAAGCTATACCTGGAATAGCATACCTATAAAAAGCATACAGCTGAGTGTATTTCGCATATGCATACTTTACCATGGTAGTTAAGGCTTAGCGTAAGCTTGCTTCATGAAACTAATCCAAGCCTAATAAATCACAGTGTACATTAAGTTAAAGAACAATGTACATCAAGTTAAAGAACAATGTATATTAAGTTAAAGAACAATTAACTGTTGAAGAATAACGGCAACTGGTTAGAATTCGGCTCCATTTTATGTAGACTGAACTAGCTAGTGTTGAGAAGTGGTGTACATAACCTCTCTCTAATCCACTTTGAGGTCTTGTGCACGGGGCAGGGATGACGGCAGAGCGAGCTTGGGGCAGATTCACCGACGGATACATCATAGAAGCGTTATTGATGCAGATTACATTGGGGAAACACCATCGGTCCAGAAAACACATTAACGAAGCTTATTAGGAAAATATCAACGGGATCACAAGGTGGTTCCCCAAAAATCACCAAAGACACGAACCATGGATCAGTGTTTACGTTAGAAATAAGTTCAGAAAGACAGGGCATCTAAAAGAACACGAGTGATCCACGACAAACTGCGAACGCCGCTTTGATGTGATGGCAATAAGCAATGCGCATAGAGGAAAATTTCATCTGTCACTCGGAAGTGACGTCCGGGCAACCCAATCTAATTGGCTGCTGCCTCTTGATGTTTGCATGGCGCGTGACCGTTTCACTCCCAATTTGCCAACATCCGCATCATGTTTCTAACGGCTGTCGTCTTCAATGGCAGGTCATTGCTTTGTGATGTGAAACCAGTACCAGAAATGGTGAATCATGGCCATCTGAACGCCCATAGTTTAAATCCCCGGTTAGATATTCATAACAAAAGTGTTCCAAGTCCGAAAATATCTCGGTTGCAATAGTGATTGAAGGACATCTACCATGCTAGTCTTGGGAGTATTTTAGTTTCTGGCGCGTCAAGAGAAGTGTTACAAGAGTGCTAACGAGTATGTGTGCACTCGGCGCAGGTTTACTGAGCACTGAGCGATTCCATTCACCTGCAGCTTTCCCACGCCCGGAGATAAGAAAAGTGTGCAGAATAAGACACGGACGGGTTAAGGCTAAATCAGTAACAGTTAATGTGAATATCTAAAGCATACAAGGCAAATCCAGAATTCGTCTTGAAAAATACTGCAAATCCAAACACTCTGATAAATACAGTACACACTTAACTGAAGGCTCACCTACCTGACGTTAAAGACAACCATGTTATACTGCAACTGCATTTGGCATCAAATAACCTACCTTTTTCTGTTATTCCATACAAAGACTAGAGGAAACGCAGGAGTTGTCTCCATTGACGAACGGTTGTCTCCCCTATATTTCATAGTTCAAGCTGTTAGAGTCAATAGGCGTAATAGTCATATGTCTGCTGTATTCCCTGCAGCGATGTGATCTTTCAGCGTCACTGGAAGCCACTTACTGCTTCTCTCGTGTGTGGTATAGATCATAGTAATACCCGTTTTCTGTGAACGATTATCTCAAAAATAGATCGTTTTAATATTTGCCAGGAGCGTTAATTATAACCATTTGCCATGCAGATAAATTGTATTGAATTTTCATGGAATTATAAGAATAGTAACTCGTTAGGCACCTGCTGGTATTGTAGTATCGCATCACTTCAAGTTTTACCGGATCTTGATATTCATGCAGGGTATTATTATTGACACTATAATACTGAAAAATGAAACTGGTGATTATTGATGAATTAATATTCTTAAAATTCGAGTAGTTATCTATCGAAGTAATAACAAATCGAAGACTCCAGTTGCGAATGTAGGTGAGCTGATGGTGACCACGAAGACGACCATCGTAGCCAAAAGGCATTAGTAGTTTAGAGTGCAAGCGGTAGAACATGCGCATTGAATAGAACATGGCGTGTAGCCTACATGGTGTTCTCACTCAGACGACTTGTTAGAAATCCATGCCAATTGTTATCAAGAATCGATCAGAGTATTTCAGGAGAAGATAGATACTGAGTCTAGTCAGCACGACTTCCGATTGTACCCGTGATTGTAGTATATGGTGCGCTCATTAATCGAGTCTAGGTTATTTTCAGTCAGGTAAATGCGATACTGTGGATCTGTAATTCAGAATCCATAAAAACCTGAGCGATTTCTTACAATTAGCTCAAAGTGGTGCGCTCTGGTGAAAACTGAGCAGTAAGAAGAGAAATAAAATTCCCAACATTCTTAGATCTTGGTGTATTTAAAGATTCATTGAACTTGTATACTGGAAATGACATAATTACTCGTATACCATTATGTTCAGTCCAAGCCAAGTCACCCCTTCCTGGATTTGTAACTCGAGATACCCACGATGAAACGTCACATTAAATAGTATTTTGTCCTCATTTACTCAAATTTAAGAAAGACTCTCCTTCCAGAAAGTATTTCCCATTGCAACTTTGCCCTTTAGAGAATATAATCAAAGAAAAGGGAATACTGACAGTAAGTATAGTTTAGGGCTAGAGAGTATATTGGAATCATTAAATATCCCATTATGACAAAAATACACCCATCATGCACATACAGAGAGATTATTCTAAAGGACTGACTACAGCGCGAAAAGACTGAATTATATGGAGTAGAGAAGGAACATCTACAGAAGTCACTATATATTAAGCGGAAATGACCCGCCGCACAGTTGTCAGTTTTTCGCTAGGCATGTCAGTAAATAAAAGTTTCTGGTCATCTCTGATCATAGATCACCATACTCAGTGTCAGAGTAAAAGCCAATCCGAAGCCCGTGTCAACTTCTATCTCATGTACGCCTTGTTCGTGGATACATGATCAGACCCGAAAATAGAACCCATCCCTTATACACATTTCAAAAGGAGACTCATTTCATCATTGTCAGCTGTTTATTGGCATATCATTAGAAGCATTTATTTTGCTTCTCTGTATATCTTTCACAGGCATGCATAAGCTGACCGAGAGTCGTTTACTGTAGGGTTCCTGATAATCAGGATAATGCTTAATATATACCTAAGCCACTTCAGAGTTCCTCTATTAACCCATGTCAGTCAACATTATAATTTGTATAGGAAGATCATCACATCCACATTCGTTAATCTGCTGGGTTCAAGTGATGTACAGGCATTCGTTTATCACAAGCCTTGGCTGTTTGGTCTTTGGTGAACGGGTTATTACATGAAATGAAAACTGCGGCATCCTTCAAGGAATTAGATTTTTTATTGAAAATTATACCCTTTTGTGTCTTCCTCTCATTGTAGTACAACAATTCCGTAAATCTTTGAGAGCTTGACTGTGGACAGTAAATCCCTGGCTGATGACATGAATGACTAGGAACATTCAAGAGGATTTTAGAATCAATAAATCTTTTGAAACAAAATATTGATGGCTTACAATTAGCTCTTGTAAAATTTGGACCGCATTACTATTTGGACAAAAACTATCAACAGGAAGGATGTATCAAGTGTTCAAGAAAGATCTGATGGCTCCACTTCCAGATTATCCAAGGCTTGAACGATAAAGAGGCCATTGAGCAGTTGGTCCTAAAGCAAAGCTAACGAGAGCGGAAGTGGCGTAGTCTGGCCACGCACTGGCAAACGTCCGCTGAGGTTCAGCACCATTATTACCGGAAGTCAGTCTGGGTGAGAGGTAAGCGTATCGGATGCCAGGTGAGAAGGGAGCTAATCGTGTCCCCTGTGAGCTCCATTCACAATCAACATGATACCAGCTGCTCACAACGGTCGCCTAATGGGAGGTGCGACAGAAACAGTCACTATGCAGGAAGGAAAGGGTTTATACGGCACTTCGAAGACGATAACTGAAAATCTCTCCATTTCTTCACAGATAGGTTGGTAGGTTTAGCAGAAACCCTTGAACAACTTTCCACCATTTGACAGTGACAATTTTCCATCAACACTGAGCAATCGACTGTAGTGGCTGCATACAGAGAGTCTGACCCGCAAGCAGTAAGCCCAATGTTCAATCCCAAGTCGAATCATACCGAAAGCTATAATATCCCAATTTAGGTGATACCTTAAGATGCAGGCAAGCATTATACGTATGAGCTGCCTAGAACACAAGGTAACATTCTCCCTATGAAGATTGACCTGAAAGCGACATTAAACCCTAATTACACGTACAAAAACGAAGACTGAGCATGTTAAAATAAATGACCTATGATTTCCTGGCATCTAAAACAGTGATGCTATGAGAGGAAAATATCCCATATAACATGATATTAACTAATTACACTTTTAACAACGTAAAATCAAGCTGTAAGCATACGTTTAATAAGTTGTTTCTTTGTATGATTTTGTTAGTAACGTATGAAGTTTTGTTCCTAAGGACGTATTTTGTATTCACAGAAATTATAATTATTTGCCATTGCGAAGGAAGGTTTACAGGATTATACGTTTTGTAGCATATGATTAGTGTGTACTTGTATTTATGCTCAAAGATATCATATGCCTTGGTAATTATCATATTTTTAGACTTTAATTGGAAGATGTTACACGATAGCTGACATTATCAGCGCAGTCGTTTTCGGGTCATTCTTCGGTATTCACATTAGAGCGTATATGTGGCAGAACCTGCTGGGCGGAAGACGCCGCAACTAGAGTGTGCTTATGTGCAAATTTTCTTTCATCCTGTACATATATGGAAATTACTCTCATTCCTTTAGGTCTTTAACAAGAACACTGGGAGACTAGGTGCTCTTGGCGTGCTCCTTTGAACAGGCCCTGTGATCATGCCACTAAACGGGTGTTCTTGTTATGACCGTCCCTGTATGTGAGTTCACGTTAGAGAAGACGGTCGTGTTTTAGGCCACACTCGATCAGAAGGAAAATAATGGACTGTTGGCGTGGCAAGCTGCCATTATTTGTCTCGAAACAAGAAAACCCGCCAAAGTGTTAATGAACAACAACTATGGGACACAATGGGACCAAGCAATACACTGGCCAGGGTGGTTCGTGGGTCACCTGAACGCCTTGTCCCGCTGTCTTCGCCAACAAACAGAAGCATGTTATCCCATATTTGTGAGACACTGACCGTACAGGTCGTGGTAGATTGCGTATATTACGTCAAAGGTGTTAGATTAAACACTGTGGGTAAAAAATATTATGGATATTCCTTCCACTCGCAAACAACATACATGTATAAAATTTCCTTTAAGTAAGAATTAAAATACCGCTCCCATACGTTGCATTAGAAACTTAATGAACTTGACGCTGCATGACGAGCTAACGTAGACACAGAGTCAAGGAGTCATCCCGATCTATCGCAAAACCATATTCTTTGCATATGTCAACTTTTTATAGAATGGAAAAGTGACCTGCAACGTATGGCTTCTCTTAAGTTTGCCTCTGACCTTGAGGAAGGCTTTCAGTTTTTGTACCTGATCACACTTTCCCCCAACACACACGCATCCATGTATCACTTCAAAGAGCTAAAACAGAATGTACCCCATTTTTGGAGAACAGGTACAAAAAATATAGTTGTGCCAAAAACGAGACGGAGAATGAAACACATCGAATATTTAGTTCACCAGGTTGCCATTTAGATGTTTTGAAGTATCTTTCAGTTTGACTGCTAAATAAAAATCGTCTCATCCTATTTGGATCATTTCAAACTTTTTTAATAAGACCTCCAAGAAAAGCTATTGAATCAAGGTACATGGATTTTGTTGAGTGCTTATGGCAGAATATATTCCTATGATCAAGTTCTTAATTTCAAGTGATTATATTGTTATTATTATCACTACGTTTACAAGTAAATGTTTCAAAAGATTTCACTTCTCACAATTTAGCTCTGCCCTTTTGTTTGTGTTAAAGGCGTTTGTCCTTATATTGAGTATATGCTTCACAACCAACAATCCAATCGCCTCGTACATTTTCCCACCAGTACAACAAGTAATCATCTTTACCCAGCAAACAATGAACCACTGTGATTTTAGACGTCAGTAAATTCATTGACATAATTGAAGGACAAAAATGTAGCCCTGAATTTTCTAGGGTGTGTCTCGTAGACTATTGTTTGTCAATATGCTAAGCGCAGGCTTCAAAAACAACCCAATCGCCTCGTACATTTCCCCACAAAATATAATAAGCAATCATCGTTACCCAGTGCACAATGGACCACATTGATTTTAAACGTCGGTGTCCAAATACAGGGAAGGGCATTATCTTTGATACTTCAAGTTTTTTCGAATTGCACATCGCTCAGCTAAATCAAATTCTAGAGATGCATAATTCTAACGGATGTCGTCCCTCTACATACAGTGACACATTTTGGCTTTCTGTAAGTTAATAGCCACGTAATTAATGTACTGTGTACCGATGATATACAGCCGACAGGATTGTTCAGGCACTGACCCAGGGCCTAAATGCCTAGCTGCTGTCTGTATGGAGCTCGGGAAAATTGAAATCCCCCGTGACAAGGGCATTTGTTTCAGTACTTCCAAACTTAATTGATCGCATCCAAACAAGTTCAAAAACTATTCTGATTCCTGGAAACAAAACTTCGGACAATACCAATACAGATGCTCTCAATGGGCATGTGATCAAACAAGTTAGTTTGTTAAAGACAGAACGAGATGACTTGGCCGAAGTATTGAAAGGTTTTAAAAAACAAATCCTCTTCATTTCTGACGTTGTCTTTGTTCGCATAATACCCTTACCTAACTTCATCTCTTTAAAAAAAAACAATACTTACTGGACGTATTAACCCCCATATATGAAAAATCCGACGGATTTTCGACATATACTGTGCATTAACCTTGAAATACATTTAAGCGAATGCTTTTCTCTCTTCAGCGTCTCAGAATTGCGGAGATTAAGAAGTCTGTATATCCTTAATTCAAACATATACCGGTCAGTTTAAATGTTTTAAGGGCAGTGTTTACGTCACAAATGAAACATGATTTGAAAATAATAAGACAAATTTACCTTAATTTAAAATGTCTTTAGATCAAACTGTAAATGAAAAGATTTTGACATTGTAGTGGTTATGTCTTCCCCGGAATAGCAGACAATGTTATGTCATGACCATGGTGTTGCGTCGATCCCAAGGTCTTCTTATTGATGCATTTTTATCTTGCGCCACATTCATAATTCACGCGTACGTTGATGACGTATGCCGGGCAGCTTAGAACACTTGGAATAGCGGGGAAATACACATGTAGAATGGCTGGTGATTATTTGTTTAGCCTTCAACGATAATTTTTCAAGTATATGTAATATGAGGTCACATTGTTCGGCGTTCGCTGAAATATAGCAAACTAGAGATTACTTGGCTTGTTTCCGCCATATCAACAAATAGAATCCTGGCCGAGGTTCAAGGATAGGTTGTATGACGAATGTTGGATCTTGTCTAATTGATTTATCGTGTTCCACACACAATAGGTCATATCAGCATAATAACCCAACACATCTGCTATCTCTCAGTGTACTGCCATACATCCGAAATGCTATGTATGATCCTTGTTATAGAATGTCTACCCTCACTTCAGAGAGTCTGAGGGAATCCCTTCAAGTCAAAAGGGCGGTGCTTCAGATAACATCTGTAGTGCAGTATGAACGTCCTGGCAGCTATAACAAGTGACACAGAAGCGATGGATTCAGTAAGAAATGATTGAGTATATTTTCCTGTGATGTTATGCTCAACTCAAACACTTGTCGACTTCACTATTGTTTGAAAAACCAGCTAATATCATTAGTGTGAAGTTACAGGCCATGTCATTAGGTAATATCAATGTTGTTTTCGGTAGCTCTTTCAAATGCAAGAAATAAATCTCAACATGAAGATCAAAAAATCTGGGGTTAAAAAAAAACTCAAGGTTACAATGATATCCTGTGAGTAAACACATACACATGTAGCAACAGAATTCAGCCTACTTTACCAGAAAACCAACAAATAAAATTTTAAATGACATTTTATCATGCAGTAACTTATCCTTATAAACTAAACTATATAGAGTGTCTATGTTTTCACCAATCATGTGACTTGTTCGCGTTTTGTATTCAGTGATGTTTTCAGATACCGTATGAAAGCACACTAGAACAAGGTCTCCAATCAACTAGAACCAATCAAATAAATAAATATATTTGCCGAAAACAAGTAGTCTCCACTGAACGTAAAACTAAGCAAACTGTCCCATGAGCACCTTCAACCGATTATTGCCACCAAGGCCTTCAAAGAACACTGAGAACGCAGGAATCTATAAACTTCCTGCCTAAGACCAGGAATGAACTCTCACCGAGTGTGTGCCAACAGTTACGAACCGCAAATCTTATCAGTGAGCAACGTCCCGCACATACCCATAACACAATTGTGTTCTCACACCCTTTACACCTGTATTTATAGGTATAGATAGAGGTGATAGACAATATCAAACAGACTGTGATAAGAAGATTATTATTTTCGTTTCATGATTGAGAAAAATATCTGATTTTGAATGATTTCAGGATACTGTTTTCATAAGAAATACATATATATGCATGCTCAACATTTTAACAAAAATTCTGGAGCTCTGAGGAGTAGCAGATATCAGAGATTTCGTACACAGCATTATCCAGCGAGAGGGCTCGATTTACAAATTCATATGGGTGGAAAATTAGGGTTCTCTGGAAGAGAAGGGAATTAATTAGTAAGCCACGGGGCTTCTGTCTGGACTGGGTAGCAAGCATTCAAGGGTAGCAAGCATTCAGAAACTGTCCTGTTAAAAAAAGTTGTCATCGTTTTTTTTTTGATACTTTAGCAGTGTGCAAAGGCATTTTCCACTTCAAGGCTTGCTTTTATGTCATAATTATACAACGTCGTTTACCGTCTTTTCTCCTTTCTCCTTTATACTATATGCATGGCCATGAGAATACCCTCGGCAAAATACACCAGGCGTAACCATTATCAACAAGGCTTGTCGCAGGACATGACTAATACCATCATACTATTTTTTGGCATTTTTTTTCAGGGAACTTTCAAGGACGCTCATACAACATTTGAATAACTAAGTGTTTACTTACGGCCTTTGATCGGAGACGTGGGTTGCGTCTTTCCTGTACTAGGTGAGGTAACAATAGAACTAGAGCTTGGCAGGGTAACCTTCATTCAAACTACCAGAAGAGATTTCGGCTTAGAGGCAAATACGACTCTATTCTGTCCCGGCTACTTTTTCATGAGGCGTCCTGGCGGAAATACATTTTTCGATTGATTTAACGTTGAAGTGGTAAAAGGCTCTGTTTCGCGCACGCGTCCATCCCTCTGCTTCCTTAGCCGAATTAGCGCAATTTAACGAGGTGTAGGCTGATAGCAACGAGATCCGGACACCAGTGGCGTAATTATGGGTGTTCCTGGGAGAGCGGGCGGCTGTTAGGTCAGCTACCGTGAAACCTGACCCGAGTTTGTCTTCATTTCCTCGCCACTTGTTGGACAGTCGAGCCTCCAGCAGGAGTTGTCCTGCTGCTGGGATAATCAGCTGAATGAAGGGCGCTTTGAAAACTAAAACCCGGGGAAAAACAGTAAATAAACCCGTCTTCCGAATCCCGGTTAAATTTGGCCAAGTTCCCGTGAACGACGATAAAGGACCCCACAGGATTTCTTACTCCATAGAGAACAGGATTTTGTTAAACGAAATTTAGTCCAGCTTGGATTCCTATCTTCTACAAACGATTTTGAGAAGAAAAACCAAGCCTCATAATTGAATAAGCCCCGTCACTGTCAACGTGCACCTGTTTCCTCAATCACCAAGCTTAATAAGCTTCGATAAACCTCCACTAAACGTGGATGTGATAGTTCAATAGTGGACGTCTTTGACGTCTTATACACGTTTAAAACTTTACACAGTACAGAAATTTAGGATCCATTATGTTCTGAATCACGCAAATAACCCATAAATGTGGACATCTTCTCACTGTGCTAAATATTTCACAGCCGTTATTTATTTCTTATAAGAGATGCAAAAAGACAAATAGCACTAACGATAGCGGACATAGCTATGACCTTTGGATGCTGCTGGGGAAAATATGATATGATCTAAATCGACAAATTTGAATTAGTCGGGCAATGGCTTGGCTGAAACGTTTTGAAACTTTAAGACCTATTGCTAAGATGCTGTGTTGTTACACAGGGGAAAAAAAATCTCAAGATTTTCATATGGATGTAAGTAACTAAAACTGTTTCCCTGATTGGATACGGCTCTTAAAGGCTTGTTAAAAACTGAGTTTTCCTTTCTTACTCATTCTGCATTTTTATTTATTTTTAATGGATACCTTTTTCGCTTTGAACAGGAAATGGAAGAGCAGGGTGTACTCAGAGGGCGATTCCCTTCAACAGCAGGGGCGGTTAGTGTTCGTTACAGGATATCCCGAGAGACCATTATTTCCGGCTACCGGGAGTGTAGGTTTAAACTGATTAGTATTCACGTAGACATTTACAACTTTTAAAACCGAGTCTCCTCGTAAACGATTTCATTTATCAATAAATTATTTAACCCGATCCACCTTGTTTGGATGTCTCTCGTTAGATTTGTGTTGTATTTCATTTCGTGAGGTGAATTTGTGTTAGCTGGACTCCACTCTTTAAAGTTCTAAAAACGATTGTCAGAAAAACTACAAAGGTGACGTACGAAGAAAACCTTCGACCTAGAAGACGATTGCTCTGGTCGACTTGGGAACGTTTGCTAGGTAGACTGACAACGTATACGCTGCCAGCCGTTATCGTTCTGAGAATGAATTCGGCTAAGTTTGGTTTCGCGTGACTAAAGCGTGATACATCAAACATGCCGAAAACAGTGGTCCTCCACTTCTTCCTTAAGTGGTTTGAGACACTGAGTAATGTGTTTTTAATAATGCATTTTATCTCAGATTTAAGCAAGAACCTATCAAATATCTAGCTAAAAAACGATCATTGTTTTTAAGCTGTTGTTTGTAGAGGTGAATTGCTGTTTCACCACTCCTGTACTCAATCGGATCGAAGGCAGGATAATAGTTAAATGTTTCGTGAAGGTTATGGAGGAATTCATAGGCGTCGGCCTCGCGAGTTGCAAACTGCCCAAAACTAGAACCTAGAGAGAGGTAATGATTATGTAACCGACATTTAAATCAGGACTGACATTAACAGTTTGCCATAGTAGATATTCGTTATTGTTGCAAGTGTATGCTAACAATTTATGAAGGGACTCTTAGGGTGTCTTCCCAAAAGAAGAAGAAATTCTTCAAGAAAGTCAAGAGCACATTGAATTACAAGGCAACACATCAAGGGAGGATTTTATTATCTCTTCCCTTGCCTACATGTACCCCATCATGGTTTGTTGTCGGGCAGTTAACTGTCAAACTACCAGTTTTGCTTTTGTCGTATTAGTAGGTATGAATTACAGGGGATGGTCAAGTATTGTATGTACACGGGGATTGTCGAGATCTGACGTCGGTGTGTTGTAAATAATGCGTGTTTCACACATGAATACCCCATTTCAGCGCTACTGCATGGGAGCCGGAAGGGTGTCACGATGCCCGATTATTAGGAGCCTGTTTATGTTGCTTTCCGTTTTACTAACTTGACCCATTATGAGTTTTGCATGAGTTAGTTCAAAAAAAATACAAAAGGTTCAAGTTAATTGTGTCTCATCCTAGGTCAAGTGATAACACGCGAACAGCGTGCAGTCTTTTGAAGTCTTTAAGCTACATTAAAGCCAAATAGCTTCAAACAGGACGCTGAGGTAAAAGCGCACCTGGTATTCAACCTAAACGGCAACCTTCTATCAGGTAGCACTGAGCAACTACGTCCATCTCACAACAGTTGAACTGGATCAACAAATGGGCAGTTGTTGTGAAGTAGTTAGACAAAATGTAATCTGCATGTTCACGCAGACATGTGTAACGTCTCGAAATAGGCTTTGTTTTAAACAAACACCTGTTTTCATATTGGTTTTTAGGGAAAAGACATGCAGATCCTAGATCGTGCGCAGACGATATTCAGTTCGTATACAGAAGAAATCTGTGTTTTCTGTCTTACACGCATGTTTCAGTCTCAATGTACATTTCCTACAATTGACTTGCCGCATCAGCAGTTGCATGTTGCACGTCTCAGTAATTCGCATCTGAAGAAACCGGTAGTGCTGCATACATATCGAAAATAATGGTTAGGCGAGCACCAACAGCACGACGCACAGCACACAGTCTACCAAATACCTCACTGTCAACCCCCTTTAAAAGAAGAACTTTCCATCTGCAGACATTATTGGAAAATCAATCAATCACCACCCAAACGAGGAACGAACAGCTGTTGTGAGAGAGAAAGACTTCCAGCGTGCTGAAACAAGGTAAAAAGGAAATCAATTAAATCATTAAAGAACGTGAGTTTTGGAATCAAGCAAATGAAAATCGAATAGATCGTGCTTATTCCTTTCAGTTCTCCGTATAGATTTATAGATCACATGCTAGGAAAACATGGGCGGCTGACAGCCAATTTGCGCGTGCACACCCTGTCCTCCAGCTAACTGCACATTGTTGTCGAGTACTATCCGCATGCCATCTTGCAACCATGCGTTCAATACGTGTAATTCGATACATGCGGATCAGGGTCCGAATGCAGATAATACCGTCTTGAACTGTACCTCTAGTTCCTTAGGGTGATGTCGTAGTAATGAATCCTAGAGAAATAGATTTGTCGTTGTTGAGGTGGACACAAGATTGTCTTTGCCGTATCGGAGTTCCAATCATTGTAAATCTACTATACCTTGGAAAGGGAACAATTAAAGAAGTCTAATCTGAACTCATTGTTGCTGAATTAACGGGTATGAAGAGAGGGAAAAGATTGCTTTGGTGTAACTTGGTGTCGGCCATTTGCCGCGGTTCGCCTAGTAATATTGGGTTGTTCTCTGGAAAAACGTATTCCATGTATTTTGTTCCTGTCCAAGTAGACACCTCAAGCAAGTTTCTATGTAAAGAAATTTACAAAGGAGCATCAATATGTACCTAGCACAGGACATCTTTGTATAATTCCACTTTCAATGTGTACCAAATTACTCCATAAACAGATGTGTACTAAACAGTACACACTTGTGCTTTCAGAGTACAAAAGGCTGAAAAACAACTTACACTGCCCTTATTTATTTATTTAGGTGTTTATTTATTATTACCATGCGTGTGGACCAGGCCGGTGTGGCTGAAATAAGCCCTGACATTTGAGAACTTATACTGGCAAGTTTGCTAACACAGGTCGCATTGCATGGTAGAATGCAAACGGAACGCGTAGAATATCATGCAAGACCACACCAGAGACTGTCGTCGACCTTTCTAACAGCAAGAGAAGCAGGGAAGTGTTGAAATTCTTGATTGTTTCTCTTGTGACCCAGAGCAACGATCCACCCATCAAGAAATTGGCCTTAAAAACACTATACGTTAACATATAATTACGGTTTGATACATAAATTACGTGAAGTTAGAGAGCTCTATTCCACCCCACTTTCAATTGCTGGTCGTGAGCAAGTATACATTTTATACAAAGATGACCTTTCAAACAACTTTGAGTTTGTCACGCAACATACCGGCCGGTACGTTTACATCCTCGAATAATATTCAGGCATGTTGTTCATTTCCATAAATAAAATTATTTGAACTAGTATACTAAGTAGATTTGCTTTTATCGTTTATGTAATTTGTATAGAGGTGAATTATCAGGATTTTCTTCAGTGATGAAAGTGTTATTTCACATAATTTATACATATTACTTCTGTGATTATATTTTTCCTGCTTCAAACTCAAATGCCATGACGTCGGTGAAAGGAGCATTATGTTTCATGATGTTCCAGTCTTAGCTCAGAGGTAAGACATCAAAATATGTGTATAGTAAACTTTTACATTACTATATCACACAACAATAAGACACGACGTCATACATACGACTTCATTGAAATATCTAGGTCAGCTGCATTGGCTAAGCTTGCCACTGATTGGTCTAAAAGTCATGACCTCTGCGGAGGGAGTAACAGAGATCGGCAGCATAAAATATGCCGTTTATTCCACATTTTCTTCAGTTTTGGGGTAGAATGGGCTTTAACACATTCGACTTGGTATTTGATGTGTAACCCGATACCGCTGAACCTTGTTTCGTACCTCGTAAAATCACTCGCATTCTCTTAATTTGATCATATGATAATGTCCGTCTCTCCGAAGACACCTGACAAACGCCCACCCAGTTACATTATGCTGACCCCGGGTCGACTAATACTTGGCCTGTCCCTTTCCTGCTGTCCGTCATGCAAGAGAGTGCCAAGATTGTCAATGTTAAAGTCTTGGGATTGGCTCGATTCGGGACTGAACCCCGGAGACAGCCTACCATTGACGAGACAGTCAATGAGAAATGTTCAATGACCAGCCTATACTGGATGATGTAATTTAAGTTGCTTCTTGAATAACAAATATGTTTAGCATTTGATGGTGTCTTTTGTAGATAGTTGATAACAAAAGATGAGACTGAGTGCAGACCTGTGCCAGTTGTAGACATAATCAGTGCTAGTTTCTGCTCTTATTCCATCGTCTGTCTTGCAAACGTGCATGCAACTTGTAACACGTGATCGCGACTAACCTGACATTTGTTAATATCACATAGGGTAATGTCTTCCCCATACGAGAAGCAAGGGTTAAGCTAGCCTGATTTGAATGAATGAATGAATGCTTATTGTCTAACGCCCTACTCAAGAATATTTCACTTATACGAAGGCGGTGTCTCCTTGGTGCAGGACGGATTTCCACCGTATCTTTTATCTGGTGCTGCCTCACTGAGACGACTTGCCGAAGACACCCAACAAGCCCCCTAACCCAGTCAAATTATACTGACACCGGGCCGACCAGTCCACCCTCTATCGTCTTATTGCCGAGCGCCTAGCGAGGAAGCAGAATGTACCATTTTTTAAAGTCCTTGGTATGACCCGACCCAGGTTTGAACCCAGATCTCCCCGTCCGAAAGCGGACGCCCAAAGCCTGATTTGAAGGTTGCCCTCCGACATCTCTACATTTTACCCAGTATATATCGTATGAATAATAAATTCCCACTGCCTACTGCTTCTTCACAGACATTTGCCCCTCTTTTAATTATAGGCCCCACAGGCTCTTTCCAGTCCACGTTATAACCAATGGGAGCGGCTCTTAGACCATCCAGACTGCCCAAGCACAGGTATATCTAGCTTAAGTTAACCCATCAGCTGATGGAACACAAACTCAAAGACTCGATTTTATGTGACAGGTTGCTTATAAAACCTTCTATCGAAATCCAGGTTACCGAGAGACCATCAAAGGAAATGCGATCTACGATAAACGGCGTTATGAGACATCACACTGACATTTCTTTTTTCTACATTTCTCTGGACGATTTTTAGCCTTCGTGAACGTATTTTCAAAGCTCTATTAATTATTCAAAAACATCAATATTATTGGCTTTATCATATAGGTCCGGGCTCGAGACATTTTTTTCTTGCTATACTGTCGAGATGTTTTATGGTCCATAACACCCATAACGGGGCAAGCAGAAAACATCCCGGTAAGCTACAAAATGTCCTAACATGTACAGTTATGAATAGGTTATTGTTGGGAAGATTTATGACAGGTAGCATTTGGGTGACAACCATTAAGATCTAATAGCACTGCTTGCAGACATATAAAAACCAGAGCTGTCACAAGAAACAATGGGCTGTTCTCTCTCCACGCTTGATACTCGACCACCATACATAACATGAAGAACTATGGGAGAATGCACAAACGCAATGGAGTCGTTCTCCGGGATAAAGTTTCGCCTTAAGTTTTCTTAAAGTTGGTTTGGCTCAACCTGCGCAATTCTGAAGGTGTTTTTATCTGTGTAAGACCACTAAAGACCAGTCCTCAATCGCGCCCCCGCAACCATTATCTGACCACCCATTAACACGTGCCTGCTCCCTGTCGCCTACTCTCTACACTCTTCCCCTCCCACGTTCACCCTTCACCATTTCCCATATCCTGTTGTTTGATTGATTGCCTAATAAGCCTGTTAAGAGGCTGTACCTTCTCTGTTTGTCTGTTATATATCTGAGAAGTGTTTCCTGGTATCATTAACCTTACAGGGAATTCTGTGTCTCACACTTGCTGAAATGCTAATTGTTTCGGCCACGTTTGCTTTAACGTTTTCCTACCGCTCAGCTATTTTCATTTGATGTTTTATGATGCGGCTTATTCTCCATCCAAATTTGCAAATTCACCATTCGTAATCGAGACCTACAAATAAGTGCTATGCGTAACTGGGTGATGACTCGAATGATCTTTAATCTGAAAAACACGACATTAAAATATCTAATGCAATGGTCTGATACCTTTCTTTACTACCCTGAATCGACGGCCAGCTCATAGATATGTACATTGGTTTAACGTAAAGGAATACAGTGGTAAAAAGAACAGTTAGAAAAGTAAACACTTCTTTCGTAACAGCCGAGACTTTCTTTGCAGAATGCAAAGTCAGTAAAATGAAACTGACTGCTGGAACCTAAACCACAGTCGATGATCAGTAAAACATCACACTTTGGTTCTGCTTTGAACATGGTGACCCGACGGTGTTCTTTTCTTTTCAAGTAAAGATTTAAAGATCACTCGAGTGCATGTCATGACGCCTTTAAAATAACCAAATCGTGCAACACGCGGATGGATTAACCATACATAGAATGTTCCGTGTCACTGTAACGTACTATCTCTCGTTCGGGACATTATCTGTTTGTTTGTTTTACTATAATTAACATACCGAGAAGCAAAGAAAGAGAAGACTTCTGTTGCACGGACTAGTGGCCAGGCATTTCCATCTGATGAGATTCAAATGGCTCCTGTTCATACGACAGACAAGACAGTTGGTTAATTGGCAGGCTTTATTAGAGAAGTTTTACGTAATGCCAGGAAGACACTAAACAGTGCCTGAGATAGTTATCAATTATTCCTGCATCGCATGACTGCTATTGCGGGACACGGGCACTGCCAGATGACTCAAGCGAAATAATTCATAACGCAGCAAAATCCGCAAACCGTCGCTGCCAGATATAAGCTAGTCACGCGAAAATGTACTCAAGAGCCATCTATTGGTTCCCACCAGCTTCTAACACATTTCACCTGTCTAAGCGTGTGCGATAAAATCATCAGGGCAAAGAAACGGCGACCACCTTATGGCTGAGACATCTGCTTGCCAGTATCTAATGTCATGGTGCGCTGATACACGGGGGCAGTGCACGAGAGCCCGCCTTTATAAACCAGTGTCCTCGCGTCCTACATGCATTCCACTTCGTTTTCACAGCCATGTCTATATGTCTTTGAACCATTGCAAGGGTGTTTCTGTGGTAGACTTAATTCTGATTGCATAAACTGTTTTTTTAAAGTTTAGCATTAAAACTGCTTAATACATACATAACCAGTTTATTATAATTAACAGTCCGTTGGTCAGTTTATTTATTAGCATACTTTATTCGGCGTTCCATCTCGTTCTTGCAGTTCGACAGCTCCCAACTCCGAACTGTTGCTTTACAGCCAGATAACTACAATCAAGTTGTCATGTTACATCCTTACACTCCCGACAGCGAAATGTTGTTCCACACCACAATCGCTCCTAACAACAAATTTTTGTCTCACAAACCGATCACTGCCAACGGCGACTTGCAGTCTTGCAACCCAATCATTCCTAACTGCGAATTGTTGTCTTCTATTCCGATCCAGCTTGCTCCTTTTGTCTTACACCCAATTTCCTCCCTGTCTACACGTTGCTGTCTTACATTCCTACCCCGCTAAGTTGCGCCTTGTCCTTCACCATATTCCTTCCCATCTGTGCCTTGCTGTTCTTTTCCCTCTGTGCGTTGTTGTCTTTCAGTTCGTCTGGCGGTTGTTGTTTTTCACCTTGATCTCTCCAATCAGCGTAGTGTTGTATTTCCCCACCATCCCTCCCATCTACACGTTGTTGTCTTTCACCCTTATCACTCCATCTACCCATCGTTGCCTTTCGATCTGACCTTTACCATCTGCGCGTTGTTTTCTTTCAACCCGACCCCGCCCATCTGTGCGGTGTTGTCTTTTAACCTAACCCTTCCCATCTGCACGTTGTTGTCTTTTAACCTAACCCTTCCCATCTACACGTTGTTGTCTTTCACCCTCATCACTCCATCTACCCATTGTTGTCTTTAAACCTGACCTCTCCCATCTATGTAGTGTTGTGTTTCGCCCTTATCCCTCCCATCTGCGCGTTGTTGTCCTTCAACCTGACCCCTCCCTTTTGTGCGTTGTTGTCTTTTACCCTCATCCCTCACACTTTGGCGTTGTTGCTTTTCACCTTGATCCCTCCGATCTGCGTGTTGTTTGTCTTTCATGGTGATTTCTATCATCTCCGCGTTGTCGTTTTCAACCCGATCCTTTCCAAGCCCGCAGTGTTGTCTTTCACCATTATTCCTCCTAACTGTACGCTGCTGCCTTGCATACTGTTCACCTCTAATTTACACATTCATTCTTTCTCAGTTGCCCGGTTTAGGTTCATTTCATTAAACTCAGGGATATATACACATTAAAATGTACCCTCTCCATTCCCTCTCTTCACACGATTCTATTTTACCAAACCCTTCACTCTCTGCTATGAGGTGTTGCCATAATAACCAAATCCCTGTGGAGCACACAGTCGTCATTTGCACCAGTGTTCCGCGCAACCAAGCGAGGGAACGTTAAAAAGCCAACTCTGACGGTCGCATGCAGCACATAATTGTATATCTGTCAAGAAGTACTCTGTGGTACATTTATAAAATCTTTGAGAAAAAGTTTAATTTTGTCTTCCTCCTGGCAATTATTTGTAGATGGCCACTACCATAAATCTTTGTTGTCTGTTATTATGCTACGGTTACTTAACACTCCGGAAAATGACACATTTTAAAGTCCGGTTGTTAGGGAAAACACAGCCGTCGGCAACCGAAGCAGTGAAGAATGGTCAATCAGCTGAAATGCCAAGGATCGGATTGCTGGCAGATAATATGGTAGGC
The DNA here is from genome assembly GCA_016165875.1 of Acanthopleura granulata. Lineage (NCBI taxonomy): Eukaryota > Metazoa > Mollusca > Polyplacophora > Chitonida > Chitonidae > Acanthopleura > Acanthopleura granulata. Next base: position 29,579,482 of record JABBOT010000002.1, read on the forward strand.
TAGGATTTCCACGAGGGTAATGTCCAAGGGAAACACATAGTTATCTCCGTTGTCTCGGCCACGTGGTTCGGCGAGAGAGAAACACGGTGCGTAGATTAAGAGGCCGATGTCCCCCGCTAGAATAACCATCACAACAAGTAAGATACCTGTTGTAGCTAATCTACATACTCTACTCTTGCGTTTCAAGTATCGGTACTTCAGATGTTTAGGATAATTTTCGCCATGACGTGGTATGGGTTCTCAAATTTTCGCAAGAATCCCGGAGAACGTCAGATTATCTTGACCAGGACACGGCCTGGTAAACTTGTTATCGACAAATTTTTCGGGTAATATTTCACCAATGCTTGTGTTTATACAGCTATGGACTTCAGGAGGCAGCTGGATCACCTTATTCTGTGCATTCTTCTTCAACCTCTAAGCCGTGTTAATGCCCCGTGAAACGTGCAGTATGTGTGTAGTGCTTTTGTTTCTCTTTAATTTCAAGTGAGACAGATGTTGTGAAGGTGGAGAGGCCAATAAGAACATTATTGTTACCCAGACGAAAAAGTTTCGCCACTAATGGATATTTGTTTGCCATTTATGAGCCAAAGCTAACAGGTGCCATGTCTATCCATTTGCACTTACTGAGCAAATGTTATAACGTGTGGCCTTGTATTATAACCAGTCGAACCATCCGTTTATGGTGAATTTCATTCCCACTCAACTTCTCATAAATAAAACTAGAGATGACAAGCTACACATGGCCATCAAAAGCATTTCTCTCTCCAGACTGAGTTCATGTAAAGCGAAGATTCTGTATTTCACCATAACACACATGTACTTCATTATGCCATGCAATTTACAACACAAGACAAAGAATTGACGAGGAGCGCTGTACGCGCATGAGAATCAAGACTTACGGATAGATGACTATGATGTAGGCGTGTGCATTCATACAGCCACCGACTCATAATAAAGTTCCAGCTGCACATCAGATGCAGATAAGTTGCCTGAGAGGGCAAATTTCGCCGAATATGGTACCATAGGGAAATCAATACAGTCCAAAGATATGATTTTAAAACGTGGCGGTTACTGAATTATCCCCGAGCTGGTTTCCTATGGCATCAATCAAACTGTTCAAGTTATAGCGGGATATGAGAGGGGTACGAGTGCAGCAATCGCGGTGTTAACACACGCCATTAGCCATCAGAAGGATATAAATAACAAGCCCGTAAAAAACAAACCTGAAAAAAGGAAAACACGACGATTGTATGACACCCAGTTCAGGCGCAGAAAAAGAATACACCGGATACCTATGTCAGTGATTTTGAATAAGTAATGTGAACAATTTAGGAAGCGCAGGGACCAACACAGTAATGCTATGCTTTAGCTTTAATCTTTTGAAACAATATCATTATTCACTGGGTACCATTTTGTAAAATATAAACTTCAAGATACTGATCAAAGATAAATGGACAGCAAACTGGACGGAAAAGAGCATCCTTTTATTACATTGGTTAACAGTCCCTTGTATCAGTCGCTTAACCCAAATTTATGACCATGATAATACAAGTTAAGCACTGAATTTGTATTTAAGAGACTACACGAGGAGTCCAACAGAAGCTCACGCTATGTTTGCTACATCCGATCGTTCTCATTTGAATAGTTCATTGATCATGGATTTAAGTGGTGGTATCATAGCGATCCGCGAAAGCCTTTAAAACAAAGGTCATTCAAGTCTTGTACACAAAAACATGCGTCCCGGCCTCAGACAGCGGTCTTCCGTGAACAGATAATAACATCCGGTGTCTTCTTTCAAACCCGATTGCTCTAATAATTAAAGCTCAAGCAACTTTTACAGGAGCATGAACCCAATCAATCAGCGTTAATATGCTCATAAAAACGTTCTATATGGATTAGAAAAATGCACCAGTTTCGCATGCTTCTGTTCACTGAATTCATACGCTAATGTGATTCACTGTAGTTTGAATCCTTTTTTTCTTTTTCTGTTTTAACGGAACATTTAAAAATAATGTTCAGTATACGAAACAGCAAACTGATTATATTTTCAATCACGCGGATGTTGCCAGTGGCAACAAGAGAAACTCTCTTCTTAGCAGAGCAATTTAAGGATAAGTGGGAAAGCAGCAAACAATTGCTGCTCAGCCGCAAAACAGTTACATAGTCAAGAAGTCTTTATCTCATCGATTACCGGATATCCAGAAAAGCACACATTATGAGGAACACATGCAATACTTCTTCATCCCAATTCCACTTATTGCTATTTTAAGCCGTTCATGCTGTAAAAAAACAGCATTGTCTTGGATTTCAGCTTGCATTCTAAAAGCTTCTAAAGGAACACTTCCATTTGAGGGTTAATTGTCACCTTACCTTGTCTAGAGCCCGCCACGCTGGAGCCGGTCGATGGAGCAGCCAGGTCTCTCAGATTTGACATCAATCCAACGACTATAACACCGATCACAGGCCAACACTTACTGTCATGTCGATGGAAAAATTGACAACCCAATGCTCACATGTAGAACAAAGAGTCATTTGAATGATTTTATCATTACCGGAACATGCTAATACTGAAGAATTATTGGACATTTCCTTCATGGTTTGCTCTCTGAGTATTTTAGCACCGTCTTTGGTCAGGGAGACATTTTCACCTCTTGTAGAGAGTCACTGGGGGAAGTAATTGATTCTACACATACGCTCTAAGTCCCTGCAGTAAGCCGATCAGTCAGCGACCGGACAGGACCCGTAACTGCCGGACACTAGCCGCTGATATACATTATCCCAACATGTATCTCTATTTACATGAGCAACGTCCCGAGAAGTAGTTATCTGGGTATAAATTTTCGACGCTAAATCCCATCTTGTAGAGTTAATTGAGCCGGACATGCGACGACTACTTCATTTTCACAGGGGACTTTACCAGTGGACTCGAGGCCCTCCCCTGACATCCAACTGGCTTATTGCTCATTTTCATTACTCCCTTTTCATCAGAGGGACATGTGTGATCAGAAAGTCAAAGGCCCTCGGCTGACTCGCGCCTTCCCTAAAGTCTGGCAAAGGTTCAACACGTCTCAAAACCAATTCGTCATTTAAATCACCATTCGAAACAAGAAATGCCAACATATCAGATGTTTCATTTCTAATGTTACTAAATCTAGTGAACTTTATGTTCGATCTCCCTTTTTTTATATCTTAGCCAAATGCGAAGAAGTTTTATGGCAAACGTCAATCTCCATAGTACCCAAGGGAGTTTTAAGAAATGCAGAAACGCTGGGCCATTGACATAGCAAATACTGTGTGGAGTGAAGGAAAGGTATTGTGGCAGAAAAGACTGAATACCCTTCCCCTCGAAATAGGTAAAGACAGTACATATCCTGCTCCTTATTTCGAGCATTATTTGTATAAGAATGACAGTGCTTGACCGTCTTTTTCACACATCTAATAAATCAAGTCTACCTAACAAAACTTCAGTTCCCAACTAGTTTTGCCAGAATCATTTTTCATACAATCTCATCCAAAGGACCTCAACTTGAGCATAACACTCTAGTTAACAAATATTGAGGGAATATTCCCTATCACGGCGCGAGTTGAAGCTGGGTGTAATTCATTTCTCTTACCAACTGAAAAATAACTGGTGATCGTCCTTTTGCACGTGCTGGTTAAATGAACAGTTGCACTAAAAACGCAACTGAGGCACAATCGGTTTGCTTCTAGTCCGAAATTTGGAACTTTCAGGATTGAATATGCAAGGTTGAGGTTTTCTTGTGCAAAGGAATACTGATTACTCATGTCTTTTTTATATCACTGAAAGATGGTGGCTAGGCTTTTAGACATGCCACACTCCTTATATGAGGCACCATATTAGTTTGTTTTGGAGTTGGAGTTATTGTTTCTGTTATAAAAGGATCGTTTCATTAGGTATATTTAGGATATCCTTTTCTGGTTGACTCACAAGACCATCTCGGTGGCCTGGTGGTTACAGCGTCCGTCTCGGGGTCGGAGATCAAACCCTGGTCCGGTCAAATCAATGACTTTAAAATGGTACTTGTTGCTGCCTCGCTGAGAGGTTAGAACAAGGGATCAGGACTGGTCGGTCCGATGTCAGTATAATGTGACTGGGTGGGGTGTCACACTTGGTGTCTCCGAGATGATCTTCCAATGTCGGCAGCTTTTTGGTGGCCCTATCACAAAGAGACACGGTATAAATGCCTTCTAATGACTCCTAGTCGTCATAAAACTAAAAAAATGTTCAGTACGACGTAAAATCCAAGCATACATGCATACATACACAGGACCGAATGCATAAAAGCGGAATAAGGGAGGTATAGCTTATTGCGGACATAACTTGGTATGCAGTTGGTATGCATGAAACGTGGTGTAAGGTTTATTCCTGAAATAGGCCATGGTATGCATAAACATTGAATAGCTTATTCTGTGGTGTGAATACGACAGATATGCTGGTGTACGTTATACCTGTCCGGGGTAGGTAGCAATGGAATAAGGCTGCTTGCAATACAATAGTTAAAAGTGTCGGCAAATATGTATTCCGTTTAAGGAATGCTGTATGGGTCTAAATCATGTTTAAATAGTGGTCCCAAAGCTCTCCTGAAATCTGTCCTTAAGTGAATTGATAGAAATGATTCATGATCGAGGTTAAATACAAACTTCTGGACATGATTTGTATTTTTGCATCAGTTCGTGGAAAATTCCACTTACACGATGGTAGGTTTTGTTAGTGTCGGAGACCGGTGTGTCTGGGGTAAGCCAAAAATCTTCAGTTCTTTTCTGTTTCGTTTTATTCAGTGAGCCCTGCAACCGTTGTCCTTCTCTTGAGTGACGTGCAGACATGCGCATTTTGGTGGAAGACAACCTTTAACGAGTTTAAACTGCGCGAGCTGCTTCACCGGCGTAGTTGATACATTATTGTTTGCAAAATCTCAAGAAAATGCTGTGAAAGAAGAGAATTTACAAATTGCCTGTCCAAGACCAGGACTGAACCTGCATATCGCGATTGATAGACAATTGATAGACAAACGTCCTAACCACTCCGCCAGCTCCTCACATCCATTACTAACCTCCAGTATGATTCACATAGGTGAATCAAGAGTACACCGTGGAAGAAGCTTGAACAGTTACACCTGTTTAATGTAAGCGGGGAGGGGGGGGGGGCTCAGTGGAAAAATTGGTTAGCAGCGTAATGACCCAGAAACCTGCCACCAATGCGGTGGCTGTGAGTTTAAGTATCCAGATAATGCAGCCTTCCTCTGCTGCAGTTCCTGGAGAACTCGTATCCACATATGTTTCGATGCAATCTGGCTCTAGTTGAACCCATTAAAGGATTTTTGAATAAAATTGTCATTAAAATGTTGCTTTGCCAAAGAAATAAACACAAGCGGATTGCCAACTGCTTGATTTATCCAAGCATAGTTGAGTCCAAGAGGTTACAGTAAATCAAGTAATACCCAATAAGTTTTATTAGCAATTTTATTAGATCTTGAGGAGACATTTAACATGACATCATGCGCTTGTCTTAAACTAGTATACAGTTCTTTTTCACTGTGGATTATTTTCAGATTATTTTCCAGTATTTTAGGATAATAATAAATCTGCACTAATATCGTTCTACCAAGCTCCCCACATACTAAATCACTTTGTGGACATAATTTCACACCCAGCACAATGGAAGTACACATGGTCAATAACATTTGCCTTTGTAAAGCCCCAAACGTCTGCTCCATAGTTTAGTACGGGAACTGCGAGTTTGTAAAAAAATTCTACCTGATTTGTCTGACTAAACAAAACATCTACTAACTTACGAGTTTATCGCTTCGTGTTAGTTAGAGAAAGTATGTTAGTTTGCCGATTCATACACCAACGTAGTGTCAAGTGTGTCAGCTTTCGAACGAACGTCGTTTGAGATTGAGATTCGAATATTTTTCCTGATGTTCCTGAAGTTTTGCCTGATGTTCCAGGCATTGAAGTTATGTACGTTGTTATATATACATTTGGTATAAATAGTGCTGGGCCGATTCTCCTACCTATGGTACTTTCTAGCCTGTTGCCGCGCTCAAGATACATGTCGTAATCAATGTCTAGCACATGAAATGTCAAAACATTTCTCACCTTTCGATTCACGGATCCCTATAAATAACAAAGTCTTGCGACACTCTCTTGCCTCAAGATCAATTAAATCAATATTACAAATGCATCCTTTTTTCAGCATGACCACGAACATCATCCTAGTTTGTCGATCTGTCTGTAAAAGTTATCGAAATTAGCCTGATTGGCCTCAATCACAGTCAACTTTTCTAGCATCAAAGGCAGCTTTTCGTCCATATGCAGTGCGTGGCAATCGACTGTACCCAGGGTGTAAGCATCACAAGACATACCTTTAAACAAATTGAACATATTTTCCTCGACAACCTGTAGACCCCTAGCTCTGTGGACATAACTCGCCGTCATCTTGAACCGTCCTTTATTATTAGCTCTCAAGGACTAAAGAAAGGAATCCCATTTACATATACATTCCAAACTGAGAATATTTCGCATTCGGGAGCCATATTTATACATACTGCTTGGCCGAAGATGAAAGGCATCACTAAGCCGTTACAGTAATATGCCAAACCTTCTAAAGGTGTACGGCCAAACATGCTTTTTAGCCAAGGCTGTACCTGTCCTGTGAAATAGTTACAGCTATATTTGCTTTGGGTGATTTCTGTAAATCAGTCATTTCCTTGCAACCGCTGCAATTGCCAGGCTTTTTGTGTGTATAATTTTTCACAAGAAACCCTGTGCTATGGCAAGTTACAAGGGAAAAGGCAATATGTCACGAATGTGAGAGTTAAGAATATACTCTATATTTGATGTCTTGGAAAGGCCAAGAAACAGAAATGTGAGTACATGTGCTAAAAGGAAAACACAGGGAACATCGAGCGATATTTAGCACTGTGGCTTCGAATGAACTGGGCGACAAGTAATTGAAAAGACGCCTCAGTGAAATACAAAGCTCAAAACAGCAACGCCGGCGGTATACTTATAATCCTCAGTTCGCCAGCATTACAAAATTATGATCCCAGAATGCACCCGTTTGTTACAAGGGATGCTACTCCCGTGATGCCGCCACTAGGATGATGGCGGACGCAGTATAATAATTTATCGCTGACGTCACAGTTTCACCCTTCTCAGGGCAGTCAGACCAGTATGCATCACTACATGTGTGTGAAATTTGCTATGTTTGGAGGTAGGAAGAAAATGCTATTGACTGCCAGCGAAAAAATATGCTTGATCTGAGCTGACCAAGCAGTGTCTCTGTGGCAAATAAGTACAGGGGTAAGTCACAGAGACGCGCGGGGTCTATATTAGGTAGCCATTAGCCCAGCCATATTAAGTATTACACTGTGTATTGGCAGGATGTTGCAGTATAGGTTGATCTGCTGGAGATGCACACAGACGAGGCGTGGGATGGAAGATGCCAAAAGATGGTCGGAGGAAGTAGGCCGGGGGTAGAGCTGTGTCACATTGCAGCTGTTCTTCCTTCCCTCGTCTAAACCCAGAGTCTTCTGCGCAAACCGCACAGGGTATTTTTACCATCCGTTAAACGTTCTGCCTTCTTGTGTTTAATTATTCACCATGTCAAGCAGATATCAAGAGGTAAAGAACTCCGCCCAGCAGGCTATTGCTTCCCACAGACTAATTGTGCGATAATGAATTAGTGATCAGTCGTGTTGAGTAGCTGCTAGACACAACCCCCTGTAACGGTCTTATCGCCCTGGAAGCGTCTCAAACAATGGTCTTCCATCTCAAGCTGTCGTGTAGCCTTGATATGAAGGCAAACCCATAGTGTCCGGAACGAAAACAAAGAAGTTCTTTGGATTTCATGTATCGATCATGTTTATGCTCAGCTTGAAAGAAACACTCGATTACACACATCCATAGCCTGTATAATGGGCATAGCTATTTGTGTAATATTGTCTTCAATATGGGGAAATCCATAAAATTACACGGAACAGAACTGGATGAAAATGATACATACGTAGGTTTCATTGTAATTACTGACTTTTTTTCAGCTTTAAAATACCCGGTTATCAGTTCGAGAAAGGTTCCCGAGTTCGGAAGAGAACCATCGATCTCAGGCCAGTAATTGGGAGACATTTTTTTCCTGGAACAGGCAAGTTAGGAAAAAAACACATATACAGCGGCGGTTAAATCGATCCATGTCCAAGCTGTGAGACAAGCTAGTCCAGTGAAGATAAATGTCATTTTGAGATCAAGGGCTATCCAATAGAGAGCGGATCCGACAAGTATGACCACTGATTGATTGATCGATTGATTGGTTGATGGATAGGGGTTCAACTGAACACTGTGTCGGCGTCATCTCGTTAGCTTGTGTTAGCAAGCTTGAAACGAGAGCCGAATTCTTGAGCGTGAGAGTACGGAAGTGTGGTGTGCACGAGAGCGTGGATTCTACTACAGCTGGCAATGATTCAGACTTACAACAAATTCATTTACAAAGAAAGATTGAGAAGTAAAGAGTTGCTCTCCAACAGTAGTACTGAGATGCAATACAATATTTGCTCTGCGCAGAATGTGTTACCTTTTCACGCAATGCGCGGAACATTCAAGTAATGCACTGAACATTAAGACAGTGTACTTAACATTCAAGAAAATCAGTGAACATTTACGCAATGCACTTAACATTCAAGCTATATACTGAACATTCAAGCAATGGAATTAACATTCAAATAACCCACTAAACATTCAAGCAATGCCGTTAACACTAATGTACTGAGACTACTCAGTGTTAGAGATTTAATTCCATTACAGGCCAACATCAGCATCTTAACTCGTTTAGTGAAAAGTTATTTTTGCATATCAATGTCGTCAAGCATAGGTAGGCCTATGTCTACCCAATTGCCTAATTTTAGGTAAAATGACCATATTTAGTCTACAGAGCCAAATGCCTGTTGATACTTGAATTCAATATATACTTGCTCCGGTATGCGTATTTCTTGTTACCTACAATACAACGCCATCGTGGTCGGAATTTTTCCATCCACTGGTAACCCAAAACAACACTGCCTTGTTACTTGTGTGAATACGGTAGATTTCATGCCGTTATAGGGACATTTAGGTGAAGGGATACACAGCCAATGTACACGATAGTACGAGTGACAATTCTGTAAGATACACATGTGTACACGTTGTAAATCTATACATGTCGGAGAAAATACCCAGGAAAAAGGATGAAATGACGCAAAGCAAAAGATCATCGCTGTGAAAGCATAATAATATAAGCCTGAACTATAGAGAATCTCAAGCACAACTCATGAAAGTACTTCACCAGAATATAATATCGCTAATGAATTGGCGCAAGATTTGATCATATACGCCGAATCTTAACAGCACTGAATCATTGTAACCTTAACTCTATCAATCACCGAATCTTGTCAGTAGGTGTCGGCAGGATGTCTCTGTCGTTGACCGCTGCCCACGGGATGCCCTCCATAGAACAGTGCAGATGTTCACATCACCGGAATCTATTGTGTTTCAAACTGGGAAACCCCGTCACCGGTATTGACTCCTCATTAACCAACTTTTATCGCGAACTACGTGAACTAGGGGTCGTAGGCTGGTTTGCATTTTTGGCCATCAAGCAGTTTAGGGAATCCTTGATGTGTGGATATAGAAGGTATTAATCAATCCGAGAATCCAAGGAAGAACACAATCACATCCTGCAAATTAAGGAGTCGGGCTGTGTCGGCTGGAGGTTCTGATGAAGTCAGGCTAACATTTGGCGGACTTTAGTGTCACTTAGATGTCCACATTTACCCGGCTAATCCGCCTAATGAGGGAGTTAGACAAGACGGTGCGGGTCTGTAAAATCGATCTCCACCGAGCCAACATTAAAGGAAGCGCCACATTTGACCACATAAACGAAGATCACGCCAAACGTCACACACACTGCCATTTACTACCGGATTCGGATTTTAGAACCACCATTTTAGCTTTACCTGATGAACACACCCTACCAATCAGTGCCTCTTAGAAAAAGCATGGCAATTTCAGAGTAATTCGGCACCGTCCAGCAATCCATGGAGTTAGCTGCAAGGAGCATGGGTATTTTCTCTTTGAAGAATAACATTTGGTCTTGACGTACTCCGGTTACAGGCGTCGTTAAATCTTATCAAATTGCTTTCTCCACAAAAATCTATCTTTTTTGTGAGAACGCACACGCTGCAAACGATTTCAAGCTTAATGAGCTTATCTTGTTGCATTTTTATTGTAAATCTTAGCTCTTTCACCGGTGGCAATCTCCGAGATGTGACATTAGGATCGCCTTCTGGGAGCCTAAATTCGAAGTCATAAACACAGGCTCTGCCTACAGTAGCTTGGGGAAACCAGATTGTGGTTTAGATTTTCATTATATTAGAATTACTGATCCATCGAGTTTACATAAATGAGCTCCTAGCCCATCTTCGCTGAAAACAATAACACTGGCTACTTTTTTTACTTTCATCATGAAAACATAACTTTGTCTACATTTTCTTCTCGGTCGATTTGCTCCGAAGGCACAGACCGTCAAGATGAAAGGCTGATGAAGGGGGAATAACTCAGTATAACAAAAATGTTTCGACCAATTTAAATACAAGTTATTCTTTGACTTGCTAATTGTCTGCAAAACCAAGCCACTTCATATAACTTCGCCCTAAGGTACTCAGACTATATGAGCCGGTTTCCCGTGACCGTTCTACCAAGCTGTCGCAACACTACGTGGTGACGTAACTGGTTATTTACATGTTATTTACATTTACAACAGGCGAAATTTGCGAGTTTTCTCATCAGCTACCCACGTAATGCTCTTACTTGAAAGAGAGTTTTGTAGGTACAGTCATCTGACTAATGCCATACCTTGAACCTAAACAAAGAAACATTAACAAAAGATAGTTCCATACATGTATTAATTCCTCTGCATCTCTGACTGCTGAAAGCAAACGGTCTCGAGAACTACCGAAAAAAAGGGAACTTACAATCGACGCGTGATGATCACAATTTGTTTAGGCGACTTTATTCGCTTTACATAGTTACATAGTAAGGCGGCTTACCACGAAATCACCACAACCCAATCTTCAGAGGCCTATGCATTCGTTTATGGACAATAATCACGCAGCTGGTGAGTATAATCTTGTATAAAACACTTTCTGCTCCAAGTATAATGGTGTCTGGAGATTGAATTAAGCCCCGTCTTTTGAGACCCAGCTTGTTAATATTCCCGTAATACATGTACAAACCAGGAGATATATAAATGCAATGAAATATCCCACAAAAGATATGTAACACATTTTGACGGGTAAAACAAGAAAAAAGAGGTTTCGGATAATTTCCATACCATTTAGCTGATATAAAACGCAAACGCTCATCCTGTGACATAAAACCACATCAGACCGAACAATTTAAACTGGAATGATGTGACCGCATGTTGGCGTGAAGGCGATGGATTATGGTCTGACTACACGCGTATTCTTATCTAGCCAAATGTATCTGTCATATCGAACACTGGGAGTAACTTTATCTGTTGCTGTTTAACGCCACACTCCAGAATTTTTCATTTCAACGATGGCAGTCAGTTTATAGGTGAAGGAAACCGGATTGGCCGACGTAACCCACTTACCGTTGGCAAGTTGCTAACAAGCTTTCCCACCTTTAACAAGCAGATGTGCACACCCTCGTGGTGGAAAACAACTAATCTTCAACGAGCAAAGTCTGCCCATAAGATCAACTACTTATAATTACCAAGGTCCCAACAATCAGTGAGAATTGGGAAATGGGAAATGTATATAACCTCTGTCGAACGCGGAAGTTGATCATAACTTGTGAAAACGATCACTTTTATGTTTATCATAACCCTTTTACCATCCACTTCAAACTGAAAAGGTCCAGAATTGAGCTAAATAGTTATATGTTTTAGACATGAAAACTAGACAAACACTATCCACATCCAGGGATGACCGTACTATGTCTTTGGTTTCACTTGAAATGTCCGCGTTCATTAAGGAACCCCTCAATCATTCACAGCTTCGGCTTACCTGTAACCTCCATTTATTCAACTATAATTCTGGTGCAATGACACACGTTTCTCTGACGAAAGATGGATTTAATTCAATGATCTAGGCATAATTGTTATTTGCATTGAGAATTGACATTTATGATTCATGTACACTGCCAGATGTGAAAAAAGTTGATTTTAATGTCATTTATCTTCATATTTAAGTAGAATTAAAGAGCAGCAGGAATCCATGCAAATAACTAAATTAGAAAAAAGAAAAAGACCTGTGAAGTATTAGTTACCCACAGCAAAACAGAGCCAATATATACATGAATGAATAAAACAAGTTATTCATGTTGACAACACAAAATTGATGTAAAATTTTAACTGATATAAGAGAAAAATGAAGCAATGGTGTTTTTGTATATTTCACTGAAACATTAAGATTCAGGATGTGTGCCAGATGTAAACACAACACACTGGAGTAAGACTGTCACAAAACATTCCACAGAATAACAGTAGACAATGACTTGTGTGACAGAGGGTGCACATGCAAAAACTGATGATACTGATGACAAGTGTTATGAATATGTGGTCTGAAGTTTGAATGAAGCTAGAAATATCACGACAGATCATCTCTGGTTGGGTCTGTGCATTCCCCGTCCCCTGAATCCACCCATCCTCCCTCGAACCCCCATTCCCCGCCTACCCCGGCCAGATGGGTTACCTCCCTTATTGGATCCCCTCATCACCCCCCCGCCTCTTCCCCCACGACCCCGACTACCAGAGTTCTGCATGTTCTGATTGCTATTCTTGGGCTGTGGGGATTTGGGTCGAAGTCTCTCAATTTCCTCAGAGCAGCCTGTCGTCATACTGCTGGCATCTTTGAAATAGCTGGCGTACACATCAGGGTCAAAGTTACTAGATGTGATCTCTGAGCCCAGTGTCAGCCAGCCTGGGCGTATCGTGCTGTCCCTACCAAACAAGTGCAGTCTCCTCCTGCCCAGACAGAAGTGTTCTATGATGTGGAATATCTCCACTGGTTTCTCTTTACTGCCGTACTCTGGCTCCTCAGCTATAATCAAGTCTATGTCCACATTGGCGTGGATGAAATCCCCGTCTGTGCTTCTCTTCACAGTTCCCTTAATCCCCATTATACAGTGTTCCTGCAGAATACGCAAAGCATAAAAATAATCATAATGTACAGCTTGATAATTTACATGTACACCACACAGTGAAATATAAAAATTTGCCCTTTTCCATACGTAGATGAAAAAGGTTTGTATTAACATTGACTCTCAATTTATGTTTCATTATTTACTTATGACAAGGAAGACTTTCTTGTATTTATTTTATTCATTTAGTGGTCCTGTGCACTAATGACCCCACAAAATAGAACTTATGCATCAGTAAAATTCTAAACCAGATTCCAGGTGTTACACAGAGAAGAGGTGCTTAATAAATAAATATCCAATGAGAGAGCTCTAATGCGTTCCGATAAGCCAAAGAGATTGGTTCTGTTTTGTGTGTTCAAACTGAACTGCTTTTCAACATCAGAAAATAAAGGGACTAAAGTAATGGCTGCCCTTACCTTTGTTCTGTTGAAGGCAGCATTTGGTTCTGGATTTCTCTTAGCCTTTGGGTCTTTGATGTTTGTTTTTATCCAGCATATGTCTTCACACCTCCTAAAGCCCCAGCGTTTCAAACACTGACAATGGTAATGGACAATAAATTAAGATCTTACACCAAGGAAACAAGATCATATCTAAACTCATGAAATTACTCTTAAAGGGTAAAATAAGAAATGGTGTTAAATTACATTTTAGACCGAATTCCCAATAACTAAGAAGAGCATATCATATACCTCAACAGCAACAGATAACGGCCCTGCCAGACTCGCAACTAACCTAAGGTCACCCAGCAGGGGCACTCCAGCAGCTTCACAAGAGAACTGAAGCTCACAGAAATCATCCAGATCCACTGATGTGGAGATAAGCTATACCTACCAGTCTTCCCCTCTCCAAGCCCTCTGCATTTCCACACCACAACCAGATGAAAGACCTCTGAGCTGCTACACTGGCGATGTCCAGCCTCTCTATCTGTACAACAGGACATAGGATATGTTCATTTCAAATGAAGTAATGAGTTCAAGTCCACAGCAGATACACAAATGTTTTGATTTACTTATTTATTTGATTGGTGTTTTATGCCGTACTCAAGAATATTTCACTTATATGAAAGCGGTCAGCATTATGGCGAGAGGAAACCTGGCAAAGCACAGGGGGAAACCCATAAACATCTTCAGGTTGCTGGCAGATGGTCCCACGTATGGCCGGAGAGGTAGCCAGCATGAGTTGGACTTGAACTCACAGCGACGGCATTGGTGAGGGGCTCCTGGGTCATTGCACTGCACTAGCAAACTAAACCATGGAGGCCCCCACAAATGTTTTGAAGGAAACTGTACGCAGACTTTTTCACCTAAAAAAAAAATACACATTTAACCACAATTAAGCAATTTTAGCTTTGTTCTACTAACACGTGCACAAATAGTGGAATTTCTAATAATTAGCAAGAACTACCTGCAGCCTGACGGCCTCAAAGAAGCCAGCCTTCAGAAACCTGCCATGGGTCATGATGATGTTTGTAACAGTAGTAAATAAGGGCTGTTGGTGTTTGAAGCTACACAGCCGCACAACTCCTAACAGCAATGTGGCATCTGGTTCATGAAAATCTGTTCCTCCTACTCATAGACAAACAGCAAGCGTTGCAACAGCCATTATAAAACTTGTAGTATTAAGTGAAAACTCCAGGCACTTTGATGAGGTTAGCATTAGCAATTGCTGCAGAGAACTGAATATGTTCTCCATTGCCTGAGTACAATGCAGTGTTTATGAAGCATCACATGTATGGTACACGGGATTACTGTCACCTTTCTGACTTTGGACGAAGATATGTTCTGAACTTATTATTTATGACAACATTTTACTCTTTAGTGTCACCCACTTTAAGCCTCATAGGAGAAATGATTTCTGGTCATGTGACTTCCAAATATGAAAGAAAAAAAACCCCATGATTTCTAGCTTTAATTGTAAAGTAAAAAATAAGAACACTTTAATATCTTCACTGCACAAAAATTACATCTGATATACAGGAAGTTGTCACTTAACAATTATTTATCTGGCCTATGGTGAATTTCTACAATTTTCAGCCACTTTTAATTTCTTCCTTAAACTTTACAGCCCTCTATTATGTGTGCGCATGAATATTATACTTCATGGTAATAGCATAAGCAGTTGTGAGAAGATGGTTCTTAAATGATTTCAATACATCCCCCTATATGGCCGCTAAATAGGTCAGCAGTAAAAGTTTTATGTAGACAAATGTAGCTCAGGCCATTTGATATAAGTGTAATAGGGTGTAAGTGAATAACAGCTGTGACATACAGTTTTCTAGAAATATTATAAAAAGCAAAACATAAAAGCAGTAATAGCCCGTGCAAGAACAGAAAGGCCTCCAGCTTTGAGCTTGGAGGTCTAATTAAATTAATTTTCAGATTCAACCTCATCTGGTTATATCCTCCTCCAGTATTTGAGCTGACCAATTAACAAGTATGAGAAGCCAGTCTAGGATATGACTGACAGAGCTCTCAACCAACCTGATCCCAGTTCCAGTACATATCAAACACAGCTCCCTGGGCTCTGTTGTACTCCTCTAATGGAGGTTCCACCAGTATGACATCAAACTTTATCCTCAAGTCCTGAAGGTCAAAGGTGTCCAGGTCGGTTTTCAGATACCTGCCCAGAAACAGGAGGCACACATTCCCAAAATGTTAGACTGGCAAGCATATAGGAAAAAGATGCAAACATCAGCTGTGTTGTCATTGTATTAATTCCTTTTTAACAGTCCATTCAACAACAACCAAGTAAATTAATTAAGTTTAATTCTGCTTGTTATCTTACATGCTGTGCATTTCATAACACAGCTTAAGGCCTTTGTAGTCTCACTCACATTGGTGGAGTGTTTGTTCTTGCAATTAATTCATCCTTTAATCGAATTAACTCTCTCAGCTTTGGGTATTCCTCAAATCTGTTAGCTAAACCTGTCAAGATAAAGAAGATACACATTCATTCATTAGTAACACTTTCATGTAATTGCCATTTACAGCATTGGACATTTTGCTGATTGATATTTTTTGTCCTTTCTGTTTGAATCAACAAGGCCAAGACAACCTGTCCAAAGACATAAACAGCAAATAAAATCGGAAGGTCATTTCACACAAAAAAAAGAAAAACAGAGGTTGTTGTCAAGATCCCAGATGAGGCCTGGTCGCTATGAAACACACAGTGCATGTATAACAGTAATCTGTTAGTGACACAAGTCAGCTGGACATTGGGCTCTTTCATTCGCACCAAATGTATATATGTATGCATACATGTAGTTTGTCAATGGTCATCAAGTTATTTTAGTCTTAATTCTGAAAATTCTAAAACTGAAAGGCTTTCCAGTCACATTTTATGAGCATTTACCAACATACATATTTATTCTTACCAACATCTCTGATGAAATTCTGTGGGCGTTCTCCGGTGTCAACGAAGTTCTGGCAGTAATCATTGTGAGGGTTGGCACTCTGGGTACCCTGGATAGCAACAGAAATAAGCAAAATGGATCACAGGCTTGATCATATCAATCTGAGGCCTTTCATCAGTGCAGTTGCTGTAATTTCAAGCCCAGTTCACCCTCTCCAGCCTGCTAGAAACCTGCTAATGGTAGTGGGCTTCAACCTGATTTTCTCCCACTATAATTCGAACAGCCATCATATAAGTGAAAGATTCTTGAGGACGGCATAAAACATCATGAAAAAAAAAAATAGATCATCATATAAAAATAACAACTTTAAGGTTCTTCCTTTCTCATAGGAGAAAGCTGCACCAAACTTATTGTAAGAGTCTGATTATGACTGAATCTCTGTTACAAAGCTGACACAATATGTTTCACTCATACATGTCTGATATTTACCTTGAGAAAGGTACTAGAGTCGGTGTATATTTCTTCCTCTTCACAAAATTCTTCTTCCTTTTCACCTCCCTGATCAACAAAGTAATTATATTACCACCATGGATGGCAAAAAGGAATTCCAATTTTGGAGTCATTTCATGGCAAATATAGGAATAAAGATGGTGTAAAGAAATAAACAATTTACCTGTCACTATCATATATGAAAGAGAACTTTCATGAATTAACAATTGACAGTTATTTACATGAGTAGAAGACAAAAAGTTCCTTCTGTTTGGCTGAGCAAGGAACACAAAGACAACAAATTAAGTCTGGTGAAGGACAAACATAAACTAGTGTCATAATCACAGCAGCTAACCTACCAATTTCTTCCTCAGTTTACTTTCAGGACTGATAAGTTCAGTTATTATCTCCTCTTGCCCATCAGGTCCTTTAGAAGTGGAGGCAGATTCTCTGCAAAAACATTACATATATTAAAGAATGTAAAGCGGACTAGAAGAAACAGCAATCTTGCAGAAACCTTTCAGCTATCTCCATAAAAAAACTACATCAACTTTTAAATACAAAACAGTGTACATGTATCATATACTGGTAATGAAACATTAATATACTTCCTGTGTATACCATGTTGATGACTGTTTCCACAAAAAATTAGCAGACATTTCAATTCTCAGATACAACAAACTTATCATTGCCAGGGATCACAGGACAGAGTCTGATTTTGTCATAGTTGGTGTCATATTGTACTTTACGTTTGGGTCACACTTAACTGACTGGGAGCACAAGAAAGATGTCATCATTTAATAAATTTACCTATATACGACGTACATGTATGGTGGGTCTAACAGTCACTTCGTTTGATTTATTTGATTTATTTCATTGGTGTTTTACACTGTACTCAAGAATATTTCACTTATACGACGGTGGCCAGCATTATGGTAGGAGGAAACCAGGCAGAGCCCGGAGGAAACTAACGACCATCGGCAGGTCACTGGCGTACCTTCCCATGTACGGCCAGTGAGGAAGTCAGCATGAGCCAGACCTGAACTCATTGCGACCACGTTTTGAGAGGAACAGGGTCATAATGCCATGCTGGCACGCTATCCCCCTCAACTAACAGTCACTTCATGTGCATTGCACAAACTAAAATGTTGAGGCTTTATTTGCTGTCTCAATCTGGCTGAAACTCTCGATTACATCATAAGAATTGCATTCTGTCACCAAGATTGGTCTGAGGTCAGGTTTAGCACAATTTTCTTAAATGAAGGATGACCCGAAACCAACGTCACAGTGTGCACTTTAATTTGTCAAATATGTTGAGGTTGGCAGTACAGTAGGCCAGTTAGAACAAACCCCACAAATGCAGGGTGAAACCTGGACATGGAATTTGTAGATTTGTAATCTCTAACTGTCTGTGGGTCCTTCATGTCATATTAGCAATCAACGATACTGGTGTAGCCATTTGCATAGTGTAACATTCATTTAAGATCACTTGTCTACCACATATATATAGTGTGTATGTCTGTAAGTTTATCAGTAACTTGCCACATGTTGATGGTTTTTGCCACACATTTGGGTTTACTCTCCCAATAAAACTGACATCCATGGTTCAAGTAAAAAATTCTTCACTATGGCGTTAAGCAAGAATGAGACAAATAAATAAATAAACTCATGGTTACAAAAGAATCTAGGACTTGTTTCAGCCATGGAAATAACCAACTGACATTGTGTTTGGGATACATCAGGATAATAAAAGGTAAGGAACACATATGCCAGTAAACATATCTCAATCACATTGGTCATTTTTATCATGCATCAGATTTTTAAATGAAGTGCACTCAGATGCTTGACCCTCATCTCCCCTCTCTCGCAAAATCCTGACAAGTCTAATGCCTGAGTAATCTCCGACTATTTGTCATAGTTACTGTGGTTCCTGCATTTGAGGAGCAAAACATTCACACATTCTGTCTTCACAAGGCAACTGAGAATCTCACTTTGTTTGCTTCAAGTCTTTTTCTTCCTCCTCCAAGTCATGTTTGCTGTTCAACACCGTCTTGAGGCCATCTGGATTACCCACCCCAAACTGCAGAATGATGTAAACACGCAGAAATATAGTACAAGGTAGATTGTAGAATAATGTGGGCAGCGTGAACGTGAGAATACCAACAAACCCAAGCTTACGGGCAGCACGTTTGTTGTTCGAGCTTACGAGATCAGACTAAAATATACTGCGCCGTCACAACTCCGGAGTTCTAAATTTAAGACTTAAACTGACGAGGTAATGATTGACACCGGTTATCGTATTGTTTCCATCTATTTATTTATTTATTTGATTGGTGTTTTACGCCGTACTCAAGAATATTTCGCTCATACGACCGCGGCCAACATTATACTGGGAGGAAACCGGGCAGAGCCATCCGGAGGTTGCTGGCGGGCCTTCCCACGTACGGCCGTAGAGTGTTTCCATCTAAACTGCCAGTGCTCAACCACGGTTCACGGCCTTACCGCTTGTGCAAGCAGCTGTTTTCGTTTCTGGGACCTTTCCCTCAATTCTTTCAGACGATCTGTCATCTCACGGTTTTAGTGGTAATATTTAGGAGTTAATCATAACCCGAGCAATATGCAAGGCTCATGAAACCGCTACAACAGCCGACCACTTTTCTCCTCAATGAAATAAAGATTTATTGGAAGGGACATAACTCCACAGCGATCATTTTCAGTCCTCGATGTTTCCGTAAGTATGGGCACTTCTGGTCTTAGCCAATAACCCTTGCGTATAATCAACTCATAAAGGTCTCTGAAATCAAATATATAATAAACTGGTACGCTTTACGCTACAACTGGCATTGAAATGATACACATGGCCTACTGGAACTCCAAATAATCAGCTGTTTCAACTCTGACATGGTCTGACATGGATAACAACTCCTTGTTTATTCCTTAGCGACGTTCCGGTGTAGGTACTAACACCGCTGTCATTAAATCAAGCATTATGACCATACTGCAGTTGACAGGGAATATGTACTGCCATCAGATACAGACTCGTTCCATATAACATACGAGGTACTCCACGTTATTACCCAGCTTCTAGAAGTCCCTATGCAGATACTTAAATGAAAAAAAAAATAAATAAAAAAAATGGACTGTCCAAAATTAAATGTAAGCGGAGCTGAGTTCGAAGAGGCATCCCTCCAAGCTCTAAGCTGGCACAGTAGGCATATCAAACCAGACTGACTGACTTGACTGGAGGGTTACGCCATATATACTGAAGAGCTTTATGATTGAAGCTAACTTAGCTTCCCGGGGCTCGAAAATTTCGAAACAAGGGCAGACATTTAAATCATTAGATCTATATCATTGTGGTGACTTTCTGCCCTTCGTGAAAAGTTGTTCTGTTTTGATTTTTTCTAGAAATTGTTTCTTTTAACTTATAATAAATGATGTCCCGCAGCCATCAAAACGTTACACAGATGCTGCCTAGCGTAAATACAGACTTACCGATAACAAAAAATTCCACATTGTATACATTACATTTGTAACTGTTATGGCGCTTATTTGACACTCGGCTAAGCCAGAGATAAATCATTAAACTAGAGCAGACCGGAGTTCCCAAAGGCAAACCACAGGCAGTTGTTGACTTTCTTACATGACGTACAGACTTGCGCACCATATATAATCATTGGTATAATTAACCACTGCGTAAACCACCACATGCCAGAAAAGCCCCAAGAACAGTGAAATTTGTACATTCCTCAAATTTCTTGTCCTTGGCTAGGTTTCACTTTGTACGACGCTTTCAAAATTTAAATGCGTGTCCAATGTGTTATTGCTAGGCCCCTGTCGGTCTCCATTCTTGGGAGATGACACATGTACATATTTCACCTAGCAAAGTCTAATAACTCAAACTCTAGAAGTAATTTTTTGTCCGACATTTCTGATTGGTGATCCTTTGTACATGAAGTTTCTACAACTTAACTCCACAATATACGGACTTATACCTCCTGTCTTTCTTCGCTGGAACAAAATGTCCAGCTGTAAACTGGCTTTTAATTAGCTGGCATCTACCCGCTGCCTTTCAGCTACACCAGAGCATTCATACATGTATATACTATTGCCCGTGTTGCACATATACATTAAAACATGTGTCTGTTGGTTTACGGTATCCGGTAGTTTTTTGGGCACTCGCACGTGTGGATTTTCACTAGACTGATCGTTTCCGTACATGCATAATTCTATCTCCTCCAGACTTGAATATTTTACAGTTACCGGCCCTGTCCGTCGCGGTTTTAGAAGACTGGACTTCTTGTTGCACTGTCCGTGTTACAAACTTTATCTAACTGGATCTAACTGGTGCCCAAGAACTTACAACATAAAAGACGGAGATCAGGTTTATTTAACCGATTGGTGTTTTATGGCATAGGTCTTCCGGTCCAGTTCAAGGGTGGAGTAAACCAAAGTACTCAGAGTAAACCACCGACCTTCGCCAGCTGACAAATCTCCTCACATAAAGTTCAGCCGACACTGGCCTACTAAACACGGAAACAAAGAAACTGGTCTCTTTCTGTTTGGCCCCTATCGTGATAATATCCTCACGACGTATACTCATATAGCAGGGCGGTTGCAATGCCGACATATAAATACCCTAGTGCCTCCCTGGAACGCCATGCCGACGACACTTGGCATTACACTGCGTACAGAGAACGCAAGCATAGGCTACCTTGGCCTACGCAAGTCAACCGAGGAAGACCGAAGATCTACCATCCTCCAACCAGTGTGGCCATCAGTGTGCAGTCCAGCTGATTTATTTATTTAATTGGTGTCTTACGTCACACTCAAGAATATTTCACGGCGGCCTGCATAATGGTCGGGACAAACCAGGGGAAAAACTCACCTGCTGGTAGATCAAATCCATGACCTAACACCAACTTAGATGTGGCTATTATTGTAAGAGCCCATTCCCTCAGTGTTCTTGTGACATGCACTTTCTACGTCTCTGCGTGCATTAGTTGGGGGGAGGGGGGGATTTTTAGATCTACATTATGCCAAGAAAAACCAGCGGTATTCTAAATACGAATTAAATGTAGCTGGTGGTTACTCATTATCATGCATATAGAAAAAAGTAGAACCCACATTTAGCAGATCACATTTTATTACATGAAGTAGTATTACTACTGTTTTGTACAACTAAAGCACTGCAATTCTTGTTAACATAACGTTTGACAGCAAATAGTGCAATAATCTTACAAATATGAACGAGAAACATGACATGTCAGGTAGAACATTTGTAACATTTGTATTATTTGTCACATATATACAAGTGCTGTCCACTCATCCAAGAGCAACTTTCACTAAATAGTATTTCCTATACATCCCCAGGCTATTTGTACAGCTCAGATAAACAAGGTGTGTTTTTCAGGTTTCCTATGGCTGCCATGCTCGCCTTGCCATTCACAATCCTCTTTGCCACCTGGAACAATTCAAATAACAAGCATATTAACACACCCAAAATTTAGTAAGATTAACTGTAAGGCAAACGGCTACTGACAATGAATACAATACCTTGCATAATACATTAACTGGTTATCTCACGAGAACCCCAAAACACCCCTTGGCCTCTTCAAGAGCCAGGAACACGCACAACAGCACATTTGCAGAAGTTTGGCAAGTGACTACCACAATTTATCAGAGCTGCTGATTTTACACTGATATAGAAATAGGGTTATCACAGAAATGGTCAGACTCACATAACCACGACTACATCGAAAACTTAAGGCATCTATGAAGACCTATACTACACAGAGGGTCCTGGCCTGATCTCTCAAAAGTGAAATATTCTGGGGTCGGACATTAAACTGCAATCTAATAAATCAATACAGGCACAGATAAGCATGTGAGACATGCTAGAAATGGCAGGCACATACCAGATATTAAGTCACAAAAAGCTGTTCATCCAATCAAACGCAAATCCTTTACCACATTATCGTATACCCATGGCCTTTACCCACATGATACAGAGGCATCCTATATTTTTCCGCACAGCATGGTTTGTATATGCATCCTCTGAAAATATGGACTACTTTCAATGTTTCCATTCAAAGCGCCCTCTACCAAGGAAACCCATGATCTAACATCGGAATTTGGCATGGTGTAACTACAACAACAGCATCTAGTTGTGAAGAAAGCACATTTAATATCTTCATTTTAATTTACAAAGAAACAACAAACACACTCTACCAAGACTACGGGTGAGAGTGAGGGGGGGGCCATTATGTAACTTTTACGAGCAAAACTGCCCTAAGTTTGATCGCAGTTCTCGCCCTTATGAGCTTCAGTCCAGTCTAACGTTGTTCACACCGCCGCAGTACGGGTTTTTAATTAACGTTCACTGTTGAGTGTTCAAAGAAAATACGACTGACCTTGGTGAAAATCCTTAAACTTTTTCTCAAAGCAACCTATACACATGCTCACTGGAGTAAAGATTGCTGATAAATTCAATTGGCGAGCTGATCTTGTTTCACTCACACTGGTCAACGTGAAATTAATAAAAAAAGCTGCTGTTTTCATGAATCCAATGTCCACCGCCTTTTCATTCACAGAATGTAAACAGTAAAAAGAGCACATATATCCAGCATTCACACATCTGCAGCAGTCGTCAATAGTTTTAGCATTTCCACTACGGTGATATCACCATTCGGTGTCCGAATTGAAAATTTCCACTCGTCGGGTGTCAGTGCGGTCAGACACTATCAGCAGTTACATGGCCACACGGGGAACATATTGTCAATAAATGTAGACTTTGCATCACTGCTGTAGAGCCAAACTTCCAATCAGTCATCATTATTTAGCAGTTCCTTTTAAATAAAATGTGTTTTTAAACTATAAGTCAAATGGGCATTACAGAAGTCTCTCGAGATCAAGCTGGTTTTGGACAAGACAGGGTGGGGGGTCCAACAACACCACCATTGTTAACCTCTGTGAAATCACGGCACTTCCCTGTCTCGACCAAAACCAGCATGATCTCCAGAGACTTCTGCAATGCCAACTCGGCTTTTTCCACACACTGACACTTCCCTCGCATCATCCACGTCTGTCACGTGATGACTGCGTGTGGGGGAATGCCAGTTGCATAGGGATTGACCAGCGTTCCGTGAAGTGACTGCCTTATAATAGGTTAGGCTTGTGGATGTTTGTTAAATTGATTTAATTTAAGTAGTTTTCATTTGAAACTAATAAAATAGTCATTTGTACAACATGATCATATTAGAGCTGAAGAAATTTTGTTAATTTATAGAAGAACTACATTTCGTTTCGCAGTTTCTCTGGTTGTGGAATATCACGCTACTGATTAAGAAGAACCTAAAAATAAAGTAATATGATAAACACATTATCACAACAGTGTGTGTTCCGCGATGTTGCATCAGCTCGAGTTGTCTGAGGTCGGCCTGTCGCATCAGCCTGGCTCTTCGAGCTCTGCTGATACAACAGGACGAACAAATTTTGCTAATTTATAGAAGAACTACATTTCGCCTCACAATTTCTCTTGCCGTGGAATATCACTCTACCGATTAAGGAGAACCTAAAAGTAAAGGTATATGAGATCGGTCTGATACATCATCGTGGATCACACACTCTTATCATATGTATACCACTCACAATATAATAATTTTGCTTACAATGAATAAGACTGGCATTAAGATTCAGTAACAAGTTTCCAAGTCTGGTAAATGTGAGAGAACAGTACAAGCCTTCTGTCTTTCTCATCTGATACTTACATTGACAACATTATTAACAGAGACAGCATCTATAGCCTTGTCAACCTCAGAGAGGCGGATAAGGGCTTTCTCTCCCAGGGCTTCCTCTCCCATGTCAAACAACGTATTGCACCCGTCCTCACGACGCATGTGGATGGCAGACTTTAGCTGGTTCCTGAAATAAGGTAAACACATTGTGTTCAAGAAACACAAGATGTTGCGCAGCAATTCACATTATATACATATACAAACTGCTTACACTACACCAATACACCAGTCTTTTGTTTATTCCTTAACACAAAACACTGCTGCACAGGAGCTCCTCAAGCTGTACTTTCCCCCTGGAAGCATAATTTATTAACTGAAGTACCACATGACAAATTGTCAGCAGATGGTGTAAATGGTAAAACAGAGAGAGAAGGAGCTTACTTTCCACGTGCTAGCTCCTTGTCTGTCACTCCATTCTTTGTCACACTTGCAAACTGGGAGAAGGCAGTCTTCAACACCTAACAAGAAAAGGGCAAATGTTTCAAGGAATTTGATCACAACATATAATTACACAATGTACAACATATAACCAATAATGCAAATAAGTATTATACCTTGAATCATGATAAATAAATCATATCTGAAGTCTGACCTTTCCTATATCACTGGACTGGGCTGCGGCACAGAATCCAAACAATCCCGAGGCCTGGTAGTTCGAATTTATACAGGAAATCTGAAGTGAGCAAAACAGGTAGGAACTTAAAATATCATTGTATTTAACCCATAATGCAACACAATAAAGTTAGTAATATTTCCAAATTCTGAGATTTCTATTATCTTAGAATATTTTTTTTTTTTTTTGAGGTTTGTTTAGACAGTAGTCTGACACACTACTCCCAAAATGTCAGTATCAGCACCAAACACAATATTTTATTACCTTTATTTGCATCTAAAAATTGACTTTCTGGGCAAATTTTGTATGCAAATTATGTACAATGTAATTATTTTCAACCATAAATAAAGGCAGCAATCTTGCACATATTCTAATTAGTGTAAAATTCAACTGAATTTTTTTTTACTTGAAGCTACCGAGTAAATCCCACTTACTGCAAAAGGCTGTGAGGTAGCTGAGGCTGCAGCCTGAGCCAGACGAGCGGCCGAGGTGCCAGCGCTGTACTTGACATAGGGCCCTGTGCCCATGATCATCTGTAGTACCCCACTAGGCAACAGGTCCTTACCATTTATCCTACAAAAAGAACACACAAATCCATTCATGATCAGCTTCTCATGAGAATGTTCATAAATAAATAACTGTTCAAAATTCACATGCAATACAATACACCAGATTCCTTTAAATAAATGAGTAAAATCTTGAAAAACAAAGCATTTTCAAATCTCTGCTTTAATTATAGCCCAGAATGAGTATGGTGATTGATATGCACAAATCACCCTTATGTTTATGCTGGCATGCATGAAGCTACATAGATGATACAAGCTCATATGAGAGCCTAGATTGGTTGTGTAAACATATAAACAGTGACAACTGTTAATCAGCACATACTGTATTTCACCCAAAGATTAGCATTTTTCAACTGACATTTCTCTTGATTCTAATTGATTCATTCAACTTATAGGGCCCCTTAACGAGTTTCTTGTTAAGTTTCATTGATTTCTAATGACAAAAAATCTAGTAATGGGATCAAAGTGTCATTTTAAGGCATTTCTGTGCTTCTGTATGGGAAAACTTTAGGTAAAAAACAGTAATAACAATACATAGGACCGTGCTTAGTAAGTCATGCTGAACTGATGATAGGAAACGGCTTGATACTGTCTCCAAAGCTTCCTAACGCATGCATTAGAAGCCAGTGATGGACAGATCCTCTGCACATGCAGGTCCTCAATGTGCCTTTAACCCTGGATCATTTACCACAAGCACCAAATACACATTAACATGCTGTGTAATATCAAGCTGACATATCCCAATGACTTGCTGAAATGTTTGGCAAACTGTAAGGTGAAAACAAATCATGCTCGTTTTCTGCAGACAACAATAATTTTTGGAGTTCTATACATGTACACAACAATATAGAGGGACTGCTGCTCTTACAGCAGGGAATATTCGCCAAGCATTATTTCGAAAATACAACAAGCATATCCAGAAACCCTTCCATGTTCACAGGGAGACATGCCATTGATCTTGGCCATAAAAAAGTTAATATCCTACCCTTTCTTGTCAAGAGAAATACTATTAAAAAAGAATTACGTTAGAATAAATTAAATTTCTCAGACTGATTTTACATGAAACATAGCAAACATAACTGAATTCTCACCAAAGAGGATTCTATTCAGGATTTAGTTAAATATCATAGCAAACACAACTGAATTCTCACCAAAGAGGATTCGATTTGGGATTTAGTAATATAACATAGCAAACATAACTGTATTCTCAACAAAGAGGATTCTATTCAGAATTTAGTTATATAACATAGCAAACATAACTGAATTCTCAACAAAGAGGATTCTATTCAGGATTTAGTTATATAACTGCAAATACTGTTATTCACTCAAACACAACAGGTTCAAACAAAACTATGGTACAAAAGTATATGCACTTACGCTGGTCCTTCGACTGCTACAGCAGCATACACCATAGGATTTTCGGAGCTCTTTCTCACCTCACCTGAAACACAAAATTAGAGCTTTGGTGTAGGAATTTTTATTTATAGGCACAGGGAAGTGAGCAGAGCCTGAGGGTAAAACACTCCACCCCAGAAAGTGGATGATAAACCACATGACATGGCTGGACTTCTACAGACCAGTTATCTATTGGTCAAGGGCTAGCAAAACCCACTGAACTGCCTGATCATCTGTGAATAACCTAGTTCTTTTACAACAGGAATCTCGTGGTTTACAATTATCAAATTCATTTCTGTCTTCTTATCCTGTGTATAACCACACTAGACAGCTGGGATGTATACGTCACCAAGCCACCCAAACCTGAAAAACAATTGGCTTCTTCACCTTACTACAGGTTACCATGGCTAAAAATCAATGTGAGCTGTTGCTAAAATAGCATTGCCAGTTCTTTTGATAGCATCACTGTATGATTCATTCACATTCATTGAAAAAGCTTAATTTATAAATTTGACTTAAAAACTAATAATAGTAATCCACCAGGTAACTGCTTCTGTGTCCTGTGCTACAATCTTTGCTCACCTCCCAGATAGACGACAGGATCGCCATCATTGCCAGTGGGGTTAAATGGTGTAAATTTACTGCTCTCAGCACATAACTGATCGTGGTCCACTCCCACACCAACCACAGCCATGCGGTCACTGGTGAAAAACTGACTGACATAGCTCTGCAACTGTAACAGAACATATACTAGGTTTATATGGCAGGTTTTATTTAGTAGTTGATACGTCACTAACCGTCAGTACAATAAGCCTCTGGGTAAACTGGAATACAGACAAACAGTCAAAGTAAGTAATCAAAAAGAGGTTTGGACACTCAATTTAAAATCTGATTAACATGTAAAATCATTTCTTTGCAAATTACGTGACAAAATATGCAACATTTATTCAATGGTTTTCAATTTATATTAGCATGTGTTAAAAATTCCTAGATATCAATACATGAACACATCTGCCAATGGTTTTATGGGACATGGTCATCCACATATTAGGTATTTTAGTGTTATTACAGAATGACATGGGTATTAGGTATTTTTCTCCAGAAAAGCTACAAGCTTTTCCTAAATCCCACCCCCAGCATTGTACATTAAGTGAATGTTTAGGATAACCAAAAAACTGAAAGGTTTGCCAGAATATTTAAATGAGGGGTTGTCAATTCAGCGGAACTGGAGCATATATATAGTGCTTGGTAAACTTCATATGTAAACAAACGTGGCTGATGACAATGCTTAAGAGAAGGACATACGACTCGCTCATAACAGAAAACGGGCAAAGAGAGGCGTAAAAGACAGCTCAGCCAGTTGACAAACAAGTTAAGAGTTGTAATTGGTGGACAGTTGTCGCAAAACTACACTGCTTGATAGGTCGGTGCAAATGTTGTTGTTGTTGTGGGGTGTTAAACATCGAACATGGCTACACCCTCTTTGTGTTGAATTCGAATAACAATAGAATTTGTCCCGACTCATACAAGCTAGATACTCAATGAATATATTTTATTTCATTGTGACTGATTTAGTTTATGAATGCACTTCAAAACTTCATTAAGACTTCACAATCAGAAATTCTTTAAAATCCAAATTTTGGGCAGCCATGTTCCTTTATGCTTTTTTATCAAAATAATATTGTCATCTAGAAGTATTACTATGAGGGATACAAACAGTGGCAAACTGGAACTTGACTTTACCATGAATGAATCAATGATTAAGGCTTTACACCACATCGGCAACATTTCGGCCATATCATGGCAGGAATCTGACCTCAGACGTCATCAGTGAAAGCTGCATGAAGTTAGGTCAACTATTCGTTTCATTCAGTCAGCGTCACTCTCTGGAGATACATATTTAAATGCCTGGGCTACACATCATTGGATACAAACCTGTTCTGAACTATATTTGCCAATCATGAAGCTTGGTGCATATAACGAGCAGCCTAGTGATCTCTTAAAAGCTGCCTGATGAAGCAATTCCATCACCTCTGCAGAACAACAACAATATATTATTTCTCTTTGGAATAGAACAGATTTCAAAAATATGAACCAGGTTTCTTGACAACATAGTTGCACCTGTGTTTACTGTATTTTTATCATGAAAACCAGGAATATAGTTCCAATACCCTCTATGTCAGGGATGTGACTAATTACAAATGTCTGAAAATATGCAAAGCTAAAGGCTATATGGTTAACACCAATCCTTTTACACTTATGTTTTTTGGAACACACTGATATGATCAGTAAACCAAGCCTTAAAACTTTCAAAGGCATAGCCTAAGCACCAGCAACTTCACTTAATATCATAGGGTACATAGAGTTAGCATGGCAACCTACACTTTATGTATCAACATATCTCAAAGATATGAATGTATCTAAAAAAATTAGCAGGCCAAGAACTCCAAGAATTCTAGCCTAAAAAAAATTTACAACGATATATGGATAAATTGACATCTGTATGTGAAATAAAAAAGCTGACACAAATTGCTTTCCCATAACACCTATTAACCATGGATAAAAACAATTTATACAACTCAAGATAAAAAACATGTCTCATCACACTAGAAAGACATGAGCACATGGAAAATCTAGAGCGTCGATCCTGTCAAGCCCTATCCATACCTACCAACATCGGGCTGGCATTCCAGAACTGCTCTATCCACTGCCAGCCTGGCCTGCACATCAGCCAACTCCCAGGGTTTGAAAGCTGGGCATGTTGTAATGTCCTTCATAAATCCAAGGCCAATTTCTCTGCAAAAGACAATCAGTTCATGTAGGTAAGCACAGATACTGACTCATCTATGGCATTATACAAGAATATAAGCATGCCCGCAGCAACTAGATATTAAGACAGGCAATGACACCAAAGAGCAGAACCCAGCTAATACCATTAATAACTGACATACAACAAAAGAGCGGGAGAGCCTACAGATACCTTAGTGTTCTGTGGAAGAAGTGCACACAAAGGCTTATACCCTTATGTGCTCAAAACAAATAGATATTAAGACAGATCTTGACACCAAAGAGCACAGCCCAGCTACCCGAATTCTTCAGCCTTTTCAACCACTTCTCCAACCAATATTTTGAACATTCTGAGAGAACTATGGGTGTACAGAAATAATGTGTGCTGTTTTATGTAGCTTGCATCTTTAATCACACAAACAAATCATTTTTAGCATCATTTTCATAATGATTTTATGTGTAAATTCCACTGAAAAAAGTGCTATGGTGCTTGAAAAGGTTTAAGATTTACAGTAACACCTTCCATAACTGACATACAGCAAGAGCCAGAGAAATAGCAGGCATCTTGTTCTGTAGAAGAAATGCACATAAAGACTTATACAGAATTAACAGCAGCAATCTGTTTGGCACCATCAACGAAGAAACCATCTCTGCCTCCGTACTGAAGACATGGCTGAGAAGGAACTTACACATTGTCCCGAATGCAGTCTAGGCTGTAGTGGATGTACTCCCGGCCAGCTGAGCACCTGCAGGGAGAGTAATTATACATGATAAGAACAGGGACATATTTAGATCACGTGATCCAATTTCAGCAAAACATATTCGGTGTGATTTTCACACTTAAAGCTTACACACAATGCAGTTTATCAATGAACACAACCAACTAACACTTACGTCAAGTTGGATCCAATTTGCTGCAAACTTCTGATTATCTTAAAACTGGACGAATTTTTTGTGCTCTGAAATAAAAAAAGATGATGCTTTATTAAACATGGAACAGTGAATATAACAGTGAAACATTAATAGTAACTTATGCTATCCACAGTTCGTCATTACTACTACAACACTGCAAAAACTGATCAACACGGCATAAATTACATGTAGCTGCTTCAAATATTAATAAAACCCTGTATAAAGGAGACACATGCAACATACCAGAGAAGAGG
The DNA here is from genome assembly GCA_016165875.1 of Acanthopleura granulata. Classification (NCBI taxonomy): domain Eukaryota; kingdom Metazoa; phylum Mollusca; class Polyplacophora; order Chitonida; family Chitonidae; genus Acanthopleura; species Acanthopleura granulata. The sequence goes on from JABBOT010000002.1 coordinate 29,610,861, forward strand.
CTACCCTCAGGCAATGTGTCACACCCAAGTTGTCCCCATCTTCGAAACGAGAGCCAGCATTGAAGACAACTGACACTCGGGATAATGGGGAATAGTTCTCCACAGATGCCACCAGTACACCATTGGGCAGTTTGGTTAACTGCAGAAACAAGAAATTTTTATACATTCAGCCATTTTTTGATGTGCAACATGGTACATTTTTTTACATGTGAAAGAAGTGTATACCTGTAAATATTTACAATGGCTTACACGATTTTTGATTTATGCAAAGCTCACCACCTCTGAAGATTGTAATATTTATTGTAATCATGGGAATATGTTGCCAAACCTGGTTGTTTGAGCTTGTCAGGCTATTGCGCAAAAATACATAATCAACGGTGACTTAACGAAGATAGATAACTGATATGATTGACAGCTGATATACAAAAACTGATAAATGTAAACAGGCTATCAATTTTTGCAATAAACAGTACACAGTACTTTGAACAATTTATTTTCACATCATTCATTGCTAAAAGACCATAATTCATTAACCTTTATTTCTTCAATAGATATATAAATAAAAGGTTTTCAATATTGTAGATGACTTGTAATTTACCTTTGGCTCCTGCCTTGGTAGATGTGATTCTCCTAGTTCAGGCCTGGCTGAAGCCTGGGATGCATACAGTCGTCTCTGCAAAGAACAAATTGAAAATTCAGTTCATTTAGTTAAGTTAGGTAAAAAGGTAAAAAGACAACAATATATACCACATACTCTGAGACTGGTCTGAGATGTTATTGTTGGCTAAATCTTGTTTGGCCAAGGATGATTCCAAACCAACACCAATGCAAGCTCCATATGAAAATCTGATTCAGTTGCTGTGGCAGTTTGTCATTTCATTTCAGACAGAAAATTAGTCTGAGATTGCTCAGATGTTGGAATTTGTATTAGAAATGATGCGGTCGCCAGCGCCACTCAAATTCCACGTCTGAGACTCATTACAAACTGGTGTACTAAAAGATTGCAAACAGACTGCACTTTGAAAAACAATCCACATACATGTACCTCTAGTTTGCTTAATTCAGGTTGTAACATCTCCCCTTTCCTTTGGCCTGCATAACTGCATGGGTAATCCGATCAAGTATTTATGAGAAAACATACAGTCCGTGATATGCTAAATGCCATTTTGCAAATGTGCCTATATGCAGAGGCGTGTCATATTTCTTTTCTAACAGTTTTTTTATTTCAATTTTAGTCTCTTGAATTATATTTGCATCCAGTTTTGACATGTTTTGAAATGGTTTATTCATAATACTATTTCTTGCACTATCTGAGAGAAACTCGACTGCAAAATGTGGGGTTCGGTTGTTGGTGTTGACTCATATGTTCAAGTGCCTGACTCACTTAAATGACGCGTGCAAATGGTGGCTGTCCTAAAATCATTAGCAACAATATAGGCTGTTTTGAGAGAAGTAAACTTCATTGGATACCCCTTACAAAATTATGTGTAATGATGGGAAGGGAAGATGTTAAAACAAAAAAATTGGACCATGGAGGTAAAATAGAAGGAGGCACAACTAAGGGCCTTTCAAAGTGTCCAATGTACGATGCCGACACAGCAGCACTCTGTAGCCTGTGGTTAGGTCATGGCGCATGCGCTATTGAGACGAATAGCATTTGACAAATGTTGTAAAAGTTACTCAGCACTCAGTCGCGCGTCGCTCAGAGGCTCCTTTGTTTATGTGGCGAACAATTAAGACAGACAAAACGTATGTCAGAAAACCTTGGTTCAGTTATAGCAACAGAAGAAAAAACCCAGTGTTGCTATTAAAAAGAGAATGATTGCTTTTAGGGGGCAGTTGTTACTAGGTGAATAAAACATATATGTAAGCTCAGATACGTGCACTTATTTTATAAAATCATGCTATCAGATACTATCTCAGGGATTCATGAGCACCACTGGAAAGTATATGCGAGATATTTCCAAAATTAGGCACGTATGATTTTGGCTACAACAAAACTTTGAACATTTTTATATTATTAAATCTGCAGCAACACAAAGATTAATTGATCAGTACCTTCCAATCTGGAATGCTCAGATAACTGCATCCCCTAAAGCAATTATTTACTCTCAGAAGAAAAATAATTACCAGTTAGAAAAATACCCAGGGCCTCATTTCTCTCCTGTTTAAGTTGAGAAAATGTCTGACGAAATTTAGAACCTAAAATTATCACTTACCCAATGAGATAGGTAGATGGAAGAATATTGAAAAAATAGACATTATATATAACTTAGGCAGCCTAAATCTGCTAGGTGATGAATTCCATTATTTATTGGTATGTCCTTTTTTTCCTGAAAGAAAACAATATATTCCTGCTTATCAGCTACAAATGCAACTTTGGGAAAATTTTAAGATCTGATGAAAAGACCACTTACAGCAGAAAATATGAGGGGATGCAAAATTATCTTAAGCCATTTTCCACCATAATGCTGGCCGCCGTCGTCTAAGTGAAATATTTTTCAGCACAGTGTAAAACACCAATCAAATAAATAAATAAATTAAGCCATTTTACTACTCCTGTTAAAATTCTTGTAATGCTATCTTATTCATGTGTTTATACTGTTTGCTTCATATATGGCTATGCAATGCTGTTGTATGTGGTGTTTTAAACAAGGACGATTCCCTTGTCAGATAGTGGGATTTGTCAACACTGCATTTCGATGCACCAAAGTTTATACCCCTTCCACGCCAGTAGGCTACATGACAATGTTGCTTTTGCAGAGGTCTGCACAAGAATTAGTGGTATACATGTCAGACAAACATTAGCTAATAAGCATTATATGCAAGACTGTGTGTATTCACAGCTGGTAATGCTCATTTGTGAGGTAATCCCCCAATCACTGGTAACTGCGTATGGGTACCTATGCCGACCGACTGTGCTTTTTGAGAAATATACGCATGTAATGATGACAAAACCCAAACTTATAAAAGAACAACTTACTGTACCCATAAATGTGGCAAATGTACATTCAGTTAACTATTTACCCGATCTTATTTGTCTAAACAGTGCAATGTAAGTTGACAAGAAATGCAATTTTACAGACATCAAACATGCCCAATTTTGGATAGTTTTATAAAAATGGCCATGTATTTTAAATGGGCAATTTTCTCAATTTCCAATCGTCATTTAAAAAAAACTGAGTCACTGTACCGTTATCTAGTAAGTGCCATGTAAATGCCATTAGCCGATGTTTTCTGAAAAACGTACCTTTATAGAACTATGTTGACCAGACAGTGTTGAAAAAAAATATAATATCCCCGACAGCTGAATAATTAATGCTGTTGATTGGAGTATTGACTTTGGAAAAAAAGTTCTATCGTTGTGATTTAAATGCTCATATAGTCTCATAAATGTGAGTTTACTAGTTATGAGTTGTGATAAGAATTTGGAGTTTATGTTTTTCACTGAAGCCAAGTGTGCATGATGGGTTCCTTATAGAGACAGATCATGCTAAGGCCTGCTCATGCACTCGCTTTGACATACTGTATCACACACTGTACATCAAACACTGCCCAGCCACGGGAGGTTCCATTCAGAGTAGAAACGCACAACGGATGAGTCTGACCGTCTCTGATCAGGTGAGTTGTGCCTCCTTCTATTTTACCTCCACAACTTGACCAGCTAGAGGTATGTGCAAAACTCAACTGTTTTTTCAAGGTACAATCTATTTTGCAATGAAGGGGTTTCGGACATACAATGTGAGAGTCACTGAGCAATCTCAGACTATTAAACAGAAAATACCAGCAAAAATATGTCTCCATGGCCTTGAGTTTGCAATCACACATGTTCATATTGTACGTTTTATTGCTAACGCAACTTACCGCTTCTTTCAATGGCAGCTTGGGACCAAGATTCTTCAGTAATGCTTAAACCTGCTGTACTTCTTGCCTTGACATATTTTACACGAGCAGGTAACTGCATCAGATTATTAGAGAGATCTGGTTTGGGACTAACCTATGCCGAAAAAAAAAATTTGGCAAATGTACCAACTACTTAACTTACACTACCAGCAGTTTTCAACAGTTCTTCTCCTGGGTACCCACACCAAATCTCAAGCCAACAGACCGTCCCATAAAGTGACGCACAGCATTTCAAAAAGTGACAAGTGTTTTCCCCTAATCTGTACCTGCTTACTCTAGGCCTAAATGTATCTTGTGGCAGACGACAAATTATGCGCACGGGACTGGGTTGGAAGGGAATGCTTTTCTACCTTTGAGTTCCGTACGACATATCAACGGATGATATCGAATTTCCTCCTGCACTGCTGAAGACTGCAGCAGTGTCTGCGTTAAATGTTTGGTAACTAAAACGATGCATGTTGTTGTTGCACGGAGCTAAATGCACAGACGGATATGCGCTTATAAGTCTTAATGCCAGAATTGTAAATGATGTCATATTACCACTAATTTCCTCTGTACACATTGATGGAAAGAGAATATTTACCCGAATCCCCGGAATAACTCCCCTGGTGGCTGATCTTGTTGCCATCGTGCCGAACCGGCTTGTCTTTTCGTCCTTGAATGCGGTGAATATGGCCGACTACCGAATTCACCCGATGAGTTCCGGTAGTTGTTCTTCGGTTAAAGCCGTATGTTTTCGGACAGAATTACCTCTGCCACAAACGTTAGTTTCTGCATTTAAAAGTTACGCGCTCGAATTTTACGTGATAAAAGTATACCTTTTGTCTGTAGGGACCGAACATTTTTTTCTAGGCCTGTTTATAGTTTTTACACATTGTATAATTTATAGAATGGAAATTCACCCGTGATTGAAACAAAGAAAAGAAGCATGATCATATTTTCCAGTAGGCCTAACTAGAGATAATTTAAATCTCTTGTGCAGACCCAATTTTGACATATAGGCTTATCAGACCACATTTAGTTCTTGAGGGGAATCTATAAAGATTTCGTTCCTTCTGCAAGTTCATACTCTTTCCTATATCATAAACATTATACACAGTTGTTTACTTTATGCCAACTTTACTCTGTCTTCTCTGTGATGAGTTATTTTCGCACACAACACAGGACTGATGTGAGGTCATAAAAGTTACTGCTATTAATGGGGGTCTGGGGTCTGATGCTATTATCTGAAGCCATTTAATGCTCATGCAATTATTGATTTCGGTTAACTGCTCTGTAAAATCTTGAAAATTGTAATGCAGACATTCAAAAGTAAGCATTTTACTGCATAATCATATTTTTAATTTTGATTTAAACAAATACAAACAAAACTCCATGATTTTGTAAATTTAACGTTTTGAAAGCAGCTAATTGAGAGCGATGCTGTACATGTTGGTATAGGCTGTAAACACGACATAGACCTCGACATATCTACAGCCTATGTATGTCTGTCTACCGTTGTGTGTTTATCTGTATGATTGCTTGTGTTTTACATCATACTCAACGATTTCTCAGTTAGACGACGAGCCTATACAGAATGTGTACATATACTGTGTCTTAAATCTGGTACATTGTATACATTGTATAGGCCTATATATGCCTCTGTGTATCGCACAAATAAGAACGGTTGCTGATCGAAACATTTGATTATATGTTTTTCCGTAGGACTTACTTAGCCCGATGAGGTGGCATGTTCGAATCCAGCTCCAATTGGTTCCAGTGCGGCGCTTCAGGTTTGTTAGATGTATGTATTGCCGGGGTTCATGGGGTTGCCTCCAAAGGAATCTGCTCAGATTTCTTCGCCCATAAAGACAATCGCCATAAGACAAGTAAAATTTTCAAAATACAGAAAGATACGTGTACCAGTTCTTTTAAAATACATAAATAAATAAAGTTGTAGATTCAAATGTGGTATACTATGCACATAGGTCTATATAGTCTGTTTAGTCCGAGGGTTAACAATTAAACAGAGCTTTCTATTGAAACTTTAGGGGCCTCTATGGTTGGGTGGTCTAGCGCGCTAGCCAGGTGCATTGGCACAGAAGCCTCTCACCAATGCGGTCGCTGTAAGTTCAAGTCCAACTCATGCTGGCTTCCTCTCTGGTCATACATGGGAAGGTCTGTCAGCAACCTACGGGTGGTCGCGAGATCCCCCGGGCTCTTCCCGGTTTCCTTCTAACATGATGCTGCACGCCGTCGAATAAATGAAATGTTCTTCAGTACGGCGTATAAAACAGCCAATCAAATAACTAAATAAATTTCATAAAATTCCTCGTCTTTTAACAGAAAAGGGGATAACTTTACATATGTTCTAAGAACTTTTAAGAATATATACTAAAAGTTTGTGGAAAATGTTTATCTTCCTTTCAGACATGACAATTATAACCCACCGAGTCACACATACAGGGTCTATCTTTTGTTACACTCAAAAATATCTAAAGGACAGCCTGTATAACGTACACTATAGCTAAGGCTCACTGAGAATGGAGTGGGTGTTATACTACAGGTAACCCATTTTGACTGAGAAAGAAGAGAGAAAAAAGAACATGTTTGTGCGAGGTATTATATGTGTGTAAGCCTGTTATTCCACACGAAGGACTGAAGAGGCCGAGCGATGCTGAAAGGAGGTCAGGACTGTCACAGTTGACTGCATGCCTGAGTGGGGCAACACTACTAAGCACACGCAGGCCCAGGGTGACAGAACTTCCAGTCAACGTCGTCCTTACTCCCCACGGGCTGCCCTACCACCCACCGGGAAGTTACCCTGACATAATTAAGGACAACATCTCTGCATCAGTTAGCTGGATCAGCTGGTCACCATTGCTTATAGCACACCGGGTTGTTACACCTGTGCGTGGGCAGAGAGTGGGGTAAGTGCTGAAGATGTATATGCTAATAATCAGTACCTAACTACCTGATGGTTAACTGTAAACATCAACCCTAATAACAAGGTTGACAGGTTCAGCTGTTATATTGGGAAATGCTGCCGCTCTTTATTTGATTCAGGATGCTGCATGTAGCTATTTCGGAAGGTATTCAGGTGGAGCTAAGCAGTGGTTTATATGGGACGAGGTTAAATGTGGACTTACAGGTTTTACAATGTTCGCCCAGCATAGGCCAATATGTGCTGACATGGGTAATTTTGTTACTGCACATATAGGCTCCCTGACAATTACCCTTAGACCTTAGCCCAGCCTTGTGTCTGACACCTGCATGGTCAAAGGAATTCATGTCTATATTTATACATGTACTGTATGCTGCATTTATAGCCTGTATGGATATCGTATATGGGGATTTACATTCCGGAATGGCAGGTATTTGACACATAAGCAACCTCTAAAATCTGGCCAAAAATTACCCCAAAAAAGTATAATTAACATATACCATTAATGAACGTTGTATGTAATGTAATTTATGAAATGAATTTTGATTGTGCTTGGAAAGCTTAATTGTCAGTGTTACAAAAGAACTGATGCAAAAAAAACATTGAGGTGTAAGGCAACACTATACAGAATAAACTACTTTGTAAAAGTTTATTGCATATAGATCCCAATTGCGCCAGAATGTATACGATGTAGATCGTATCTCCAACTGTATGATTTATGACTACTTATATAACCGGCTTTGCTGCATGCTACAACAGATGCCTGAATGCAAAGAATGTCGTCAATAGTACCAGCATGGTTAGAATTTTAGTGTTACGGACGCCGTATGCTTCTTAACAGACAGGACCACATCGAAGGTACACAGAAAGGCCTGTCTATCAGGCGTAGGCCTATCCAGAAAAATAGGTATGATTTTATATGTCGTCCTTTTATTTGACATTAGCCCTATACAAACCATGATAGATCCGCCAAAATCGCGTGGATATGCATAGTTGAAATGTTCTGTGTTGTATACACTTCTGTCAAAGATTGTAGGAAAATGCTGTTGCCTGTAAGCCTTCGTGATATAGTGCATGTCGAGTCGACGATGTTATGCTTAGAGACGGCTCCCACCGGCGCAGACGAAAGAACACTTTTGCAGCTGTATAACATGCAATAGTCATAACCCAATAAACAAGCACTAAATGGGCAGTACTAAAATACTACTTGCTGTCTAGTACAGTACGTGGGAAGGTCTGCCAGCCCCCTGCTGACTTCATCTCCGGCCGTACGTGGGAAGATCTACCAGAAACTTGTGGATGGTCATGGGATTCCCCCCCCCCCCCGTGGATTTTCTGCCGGGTTTTCTCGATCCCACCATAATGCTGGCCGCTGTAGTATAAGTGAAATATTCTTTAGCAGGCCTATGTAGTAAAACACCAATCAATTCAACAATTTTACAGTTATATGATGAGAAGCCCCAAGAATGTATATACTGTGACTTAAAGTTTCCATGTCACTAAAGTTCTGTCACCACTAAAACGTAATGCCAAAGACACCACACTTGACACCCCACCTAGTCACATTATGCTGACACCGGGTCGACTAGTCCTGTTTCCTTACTCTGACTTCTCAGTACAGAGCGCCGTGCGAGATGTACCGTAGTATCATGAACATATAGTCGATCACAGGGAAGCCCATAACAATCAGAGGCAGGATATGGAACGCCACACTCATAATCTAACCCTGTTTTACATGGGCCTTTATCGTGCCGGTTGTGCATAAATTATCGATATAAAGCTACCGTATATGAGTAGAATGAAGTCGCTCAAGTCAAATAATTATAATTACAAATGGGTTACAAAGTAATGTCGCTGTAGACTATATCATGATCATTATACATATACACATCATGCAATCATTCTAAAGGTTTGTTCCAATAAACGTTACCTTTTGCCTTTTGTCGTCTATAATCTTGATAATCCTCGAGACGAAATGTGTCATAGGTACATGTATAGACCTATATATTTATACTCAGATATACTGCATTTGGTGATTTGATGCTCTACTAGACATAGCTAGCAACACAATTGAATGTGCTTTTGACATTGCATCCTTCTGAGTCGAACATTTTATATGAAACAGTACACTTGTGCGAAGACAACTGTTTAAATCACATACATTCGAATAGCATAGGACAATACCCTTTGTGTACATCATCAACAGTGAAAAGTTGCAAATTACATTAAAAAAAATATATACATGGCCCAAGCTCTCCGGGACAACATGCATGAATTTGAGTCATCTTTAGTTTGTGAAACACGCCTACCCCACCGCGCGCAAATAAATATTCATAATTAAAATTAAAATATGCAAGGGTATGCATATTTTGATGCATTTATGTATGTTAACAATTGTATGTAGTGCATACACACAAATATACTGGGATATAATTGGATGCTGTTTCATAACTTTAATAATCTACAAAAGGCACTGGCCCTATATATTTATATTTTTAGCCCTCATCGTGCTGAGTTTAATAGTGACGACACTATATATGACATTTGCAACACAGACTTGTATATAGGCCTATAGTCTGTATTTCAAACTTTAATCTATAGGCCTTTCGCGGTACCAGACAAGTCTTCTCACCCTGCAACCCACAGGAAAACCATTCACTGGCCTCTTTCCGCATGCGTAAACGGATCTAGGATTTCTACCTATAACTTACATGTAATTACAAATCTTGTATATGCTTTCCATTTGAGGTGTAGGTAAGTAGACGTTCGTTGATATTGACAGGAAAATAAAAACGCATGGATTAATTCTCATGTGAGCATTAAAAAGTCGTTTGATGCTTAATTTCAGTTATCATTGTGGATGAGGACATGCTTGCATACAGACTATGGCCCAGAGCAACACATGCATGACATGAATACGTATACATACTTTTGCCTCAAGCAGTCGCTCGCTCAGATTGTTGCCCGTCAGTATTTTGTATAAGACGATGATGTCTGTTGCATTTTGTAGTTATGTAGACGTCTGGACACAGAAGGACTGATTCCCGCAGAGCGACATGAAATGCCCCATGGCCTCGTCACAATGGCTAGCAGTATGCTCCGTGCATTTACTGCTAGTGCGAGGTAATGCTATACCACTTAAATACCGTTGATGCTATGATGGAGGATATATGACAAACTAGAAAGAAAGTCACAGAAAACAGAATAATTAAAGAAAAGAACAACAGAAAAAAATGTACTCTACTAACACATGCCCTATGTATATTTTGTATATATTTCCACTAAGATGGAATTTACGACAAGAATATAGGCTCACCAGTTATTACATACACAGTTCGCAATAGGTATATCGTACGTGAGAAGGTCTGCCAGCAACCCGCGGATGGTTGCGGGTTTCCCCCGATCTGTGCCCAGTTTCCTCCCACCATAATGGTGGTAGCCGTCGTATAAGTAGAATATTCTTGAGTACGGCGTTAAACACCAATCCAATAAAGGAAGAAAGAAATCAATATGCATACAGTGCAAGTCCTTTTCCGTATTTGTATGGACTCACTAGACGAATGCAAGTTTTGAAAATGTACAATTTATGTTGTATTGGAGTGGAATGAATATAGAGCATTGGCCGGTATCTCTGTTCTATGTTTCGTTGCAATACCAGAGGCTCTAGCTCGTGTTGTCAGAGAAACCGAAGGTGAAGATAGCAATAGCCGGTCTTTGGGCGGTCTAAGGTAAGACTTTTGAATGTGACGCGTGTAATAAATCTTGTCATATAGCGATAACCAGTTGGACTTTTTATGTTGGGTAGGTTTCTGCATTATCAATGCAAGTATTTACACGGATGAGTCTATAGGTCTCTTGGTAGTGAATTCTTTGTTAAGTTGTCAGTGCATGATTAATGTTAAATTCTCACTCCAGCTGGAAAGGAAAGGACAACTATTAGGAATTTCGCCCATGTATTAGTCAAATAACTGTTTATCTGCATGTACGCTACCTTCTCCAACTTCCAATGTTGCATACAATATCTCGAGTCAGGAATACAATATTTCCTGTTTTGAATATATAAGTGAGTCGAACAGATTTGCTTTTCGTGGAGCATAGGACAGTTGCCGCCCGTCGGTGATAAAACCTTTTCACATAATGGCGTCATCCTTTCCTTCGTAAAATTATTGATTGGAATTAAATAGTTTCTATCTTCTTTCTAACATTCCTTTGTTTCAGATTGTTAGTATCGATTTTTTTTAAACCTGTAAATCTTTCGACACCGATGCAAACTGTTGTAGCCTTTTCTGAATGTGTTGTGTTTTACATGGTGTAATATATTTGCATTGTATAATTGAACTGAGTACCGGTACCGATGTCTAATCGATTTGACTTTTTATACATGGATTATATGTATATAGTAGTTGTTATCTTCAAGAAATAACAATCCAAACTACACGTTTCGCTCTCAGCCTACATGCATGGTATTTCACAAAAAGTCACTGAGCTGGTTTGATTGCGAAAAGTATCGAGCTCGATCGACAAGTCAAGTTTAGTATAGACAACATACAAAATGTTGTGACCAAGTTAAGGATCGACAACATGCAAAATGTTGTGGCCAAGTTCGGGATCGACAACTTGCAAAACGTTGTGGCCAGTTTCAGGATTGAAAACATGCAAAATGTTGTGGCCAAGTTTAGGATAAAAAACATGCGAAATGTTGTGGCCAAGTTCAAGATCAAACACATGCAAAATGTTGTGGCCAAGTTTAGGATCAAAAACATGCGAAATGTTGTGGCCAAGTTCAAGATCAAACACATGCAAAATATTGTGGCCAAGTTCAAGATCAAAAACATGCAAAATGTTGTGGCCAAGTTTAGGATCGACAACATGCAAAATGTTGTGGGCAGGTTTAGGATCAAAAACATGCAAAACGTTGTGGCCAAGTTCAGGATTGAAAACGTGCAAAGTGGTGTGGCTAAGTTCAGGTTCGACAACATGGATCAGAACCCAAGTTAAGGATCTTCTAACACAGACCAAGAAGAACCTAATCGTTTTTCATTATTACGTGTATATATGCTCTGATTTCTTGTAATACTCATCACATACATACATCAATATTCTGCTTAAAATCACTCTCCTACACTCTATTCGTCAGCCTGAGTATAAAGATCGGACTGTACGTGGGCCTGGCGTCACTGGTGGTAACATTGGTTGGTCTTCTGCTATACTGCATCACATGTATACAAGGTAAGATAATATGCTCTACATGCACTCAGAGTCAATTCTCTTCACTGTAAAAACATATGCAGTACGTGTAACTCTGTTAAAAGGTATCGGTTGGGGTAAGAATTAATTTAATTTGACCGTCAGGTGAGTTTCACCTTTACCCTGAATCGGCTTTAATTTTGTTTCAAGGCAAGAGTCACATCCGACATTCGAAACTCTGACATGGAACAGCATTCAAGATAGGCCCTGATATGTCAATAAAATCACGATCAGGTCCCTGAATTGACAAGGTGTCACATTTAACATTAAAAGCGAGACTCATTCCACTTATACTGTGATTTTCATTGAAGAGCTCTAGAAGAGACCAAAGTCACAACTCCGAGAAACCACTGCAGTTTGCTTTTATATTTCAGCTCTTTTCGTTTCTACATTTTGGTTTATATTAAACCATCATCAGAAACACGAATGTCTTTGTTCATGTCAACTGTCGTCTTCCAGATACCGAATACAGAAGCAGCAGGCACTGTGGTGGTTTTTTTAGGCTGACTTTGATGTCTTATGTGGGTTCGATGCACGAAAGCGGTGACAATTTATGCATGCACAACGGTATAGACTTATTGCCTTGAGTATCGCATGACGGTGCGACAATATAAGTCATTGGATAAAGTGACGGGATATATCCTGGACATCTTCCTCAAAGCGATGTAGCGATCTTGGCTAAAATAACAGCACATCATTTACCAAGCGCGCTTAATGTCATCTGATTTCTCTTTTCAGGGACAAAGAAGCGTCATAAGCCAGCCCGGCGCTACAACAAGCCGGCTACGATTATAATCAAGCCGGCCAGAATGACGTCGAGTCACCATCAGCATGCCCGAGTAGTGAGGCCCGTGGAACCTGTACACCCCGCTGTTCTGGACGAGTACGAAACCCACTCGCTGACCATGTACATCCCACCCGAGGACTAGTCACCATATCACGTGGCCTCTTTTTCATATCCCACTCATTCTGAGAAGACGGGTTCCAAGAGTTCCCATCTCAGCAGCATGGACACGCCTGGTTTCGCATGGCTGTTCTTGGACCTTCGGCTTTTAAACCGAGAACCTGCAGCCCCCAGTTTGTAGCATCAACTACAATTTAGAAAATTTCGGTCAAACAGACTAAACAGCAGTTTCGCCTGTGAGCTTGAACGATAATATCGGTTTCAGTTTCATGAGACAATTATATGCTTTTAAATTCGCTGAATATATGCCCTATGAATGAAGAGAATGTAGTGTTATGTCCTTCATCTGCAAAGAAACTTTTATATGAAAGGGATGTGGATATGGCGTAAGGTTTATTTCAATCATTTTTTTGTTTTGTTTACTTCTGATGACGTGTTTCGCTTCTAATTTTATATCATTGCACTACTACAAGTAAGAATACACACGAACTGTACGCGTCGTCAATGCATCGATAATAGGCCAGTGTGAATGTGGGTATAGACAGACCGGCCCTTGCCGCAAACTTCGGGTAGTGTCTGTATTGTATAACTTTGTCCTATGGTGTATATGCTATAGACAGTTTAACTCTTGTGTACAAAACTTTGGACACCATCATTCACAGACGTAATTGCTTGTTGTGAATGTTTATCCTTCGCTCCAATAGAACCAATAGGTCTTCCACAGAACCATAAAGAGACACGGTAAAATTTACTAAGTGAAAAGGCTATTAAACAAGCATAAAAGGATTTTTTAATGATAACGTTCGCACGAGATAATTGATCAGTGTAGAATTACATTATTCGCACGAGATCTTCATAAAGTCGTGCACAGATCCCACCCCGATATACAAGCGCACAAGATCTTTGTTAGGGGTCTAAATATGGTCCCCGTGAGATCTTCACGATATGTATGTTGTTCTTCACTATATCATGAGCACAACATAAATTACTGTTCCTGAACCTTTTTATATCAGTGTTAATTTCTGTTCTCTTGAAGAACTAAACGCGGGCACCGGAAATCGGTACTAGGCCCAGTTTTTGATTAACACCTTCTATATAGTCCTACATGTAACACCAAACACTGCCTAACATATAACATAAATTCACATCGGCTGGAATTTATCAAAACATTTGCATGTCGAGCACGACACTGATTTCATCACGATATCATCTGTAGCTATCCTTTATTAAAGCGTGTTTAAAAGCTACTTAAAAATAAATTTTCCCGTAATTAATGGTGACAATTTTAGTGTTTAATGAGGAAAAAATACACACCTAGCTTCATGACATTTCGAGAACCTGGGGGCGCAGTGACTTCTCACGCTAACAGTGTAGAACATTATTTGGTATTGGTAATGAGTTACAACTTCATACAGATAACATTCCGTTAAATATAGTTAACACTGTTTGGGGAACGTAGCTATTTTGTCTTGTAACTAAGTTATTGTTTATCACCTGGAATAAAATTACATCTTTTAAACGACAATCTTGTTTTTGAATGCCAACCAATTAGAAAGGGTGGTGTAAGACAAGCTTACTGCACCAACTTCCCATTATCCTACTGGAACTGCATTCCATCCGACTCGGGTTCCATGTATAAACTTACGTGTATTTTGATTTTCTTCTCTCTCCAATGTTGCGTTAACCAACAAGTTGAATAATAAGGATTATGAAGTTAAAAGCAATTCTTTAAATATAATACATACATGTAGATGCACTTCGTGTTAACCCTAAGTTGATAACACTGTACCTGAGGCTTTTGTACACATTATTCAGCTGACTATTCTGTTGACATTTTTAACAGAGTAACAGCCGTCTCCTTGTGTGCAACAGAATGGTTAACTGTGGTGTTCCACCTCACTGGCTTCAGTAGCCGGCGTCAGTCGACCAATAAGGCTGTGGGTTCAAATCCATTTCCCCTTGTTTTTTCGTTTTTGTTTTTTTAACACCACCGCGCTTAGTGTCATCATGAACAAACTGCCAGCCGTCATATACACCATGTATTTACATTCATGACACAAAGCATCCATACAGTTACACGAACATTGCCATCGTTTACTGCCACTGACAAATGCGAGCAATGAAATCCTGTTAGTGTTCCAAAGGTTTCCATAAATGAAACGTCCTGTGAACGGGGTGCAAATGTCATGTTCGTGTAATGTAGAATCCTGCTACTCCATGTGAATTTTCTTCACAATGATAGGGCTGTATACGTCGGTGAACATGTGTCTGATAACCTACAAATCTCGTCCAAGGGCGCGATTTCATCCTGTCCGAAATTCACGCCTTTATTATGTGGCTAATTCCCTTGAATCTGGGACTCAGTTTTAAGGGCATGATTAATCCATACCTTGGATATTCTTACAATCTGGTACCACAAACTAAAAAACGGAAACCTACAAAATGCCACAAGATAACATTTATTTATTTCATTTGACATATACAGAAACATTATACAAGTAGATCTCAAAATTTACAAAAAGATATAATGAGTACATCAAATTAATGACTTGTGACAAAATGGAGACTGCATATGCATTAAAGATATTACAATTGTAACACTTACAATACTTAAACCCCTCAGACTGTGACATTATGTAAAAACCTAGCGTTCATTGCAAATAATAAATAATAGAGTATCTACATGTGTAGATAGCATACTCCCAATATTGGCACATATGCCATAATGTAACAATCATTACATTTAAACTGAGTGGATTACATCTAAGGTAAATATTATGAGGCACCATATGTTACTATCAATATCATGAAACTGACAGAATGCCTCACTGAGACTTGTCAGTAGTCAGTTTGTGTGATTTTGGAGACATTTGGTATGCTCTGTTTAGTTCTGATAATAGGAATAGACAGTTTTTCTGTTTTTACATGGTTAGTCCACATTATGAACAATGTATACAAAGGTCTATCTTCACTTCTCCAGACAAAAAAAAACAAAAAAAACTGAGTCTCTGATGAGACAGTAGCTCAACCGATTTGGACAAAATTATCATGGAGTCAATTATAAAATTAAAGCTGTTATCCAACAACATTGTCTGGGTCCAAGCTACTACCGATTGATCATATCTGGTATTCCCATGACGACTTCATGGTAATTAGAAAGAGAAAAAAACTGAAAAGATTGAAAAAGAATGAACTGGATTTGAATCCATGGCTCCCAGGTATCATATACAATTGGCTTACCACTCAATACCAGTATGCAAGCAATGCAGCATTGATCTTTTGTTCATAGCCCATAAGCCAGTACATAAAGAACACAGTATAGCAAGGATGATTTCCATTCTGATAGTAAACTGCACTAAGCAATTTTCAGCTTTACAACTGTAACAGTTTCCTATCACGTAACCTCTAAATTTGGGGGAATTTCTGTTTTTTTCGCACTCCGCAATTTTCAGCATCACTGATGTAACAGTTTTCTGTCATGTCACCTCCAAATTAGGGGGAAATTGCACTATTTTGAACTTTGATTGTAATTTGCATCAAAAGTATACATTGAGGGAAATAAATCAGATTTGTGATCATGACATCAACCTACATCAGGTAGTATAGGCAAAATATTTACATTCAAAAACTTTTGGCCACCTGACCATTTCAGTAATCAATGCATTTCCAGTTTTCAAGATTTGAAAACGTTTTTTGTTCAGTTAACTTTCCCCAAGGTGTTCTATCTGTATTTCAGCTCAATCACATACATCCTGCTTGAGAAAATGACATGTCAACACATTCTATTCATGGTCACATGGTGTCCAAAGTAGGTCAGGTTGAACAATAAAATTGTGGGACAAAATTTTCCATGTAAAAATGACAAGAAATAGACTGGACTTAAACCTGAGAGTGCTAGGACTAGTCTGCAGTGCCTAATAATTGAACCTATACCCAATGCCACATGTAGGTAAAATGCAAGCCTGTGTTGAAAATACCCCTTGGATGAGAGTGGTATGACTTGACCAATGAGACCTTTGTCCAGTGTTTACAACATGGACAAGATGTCATACCACTTCATCCAAAGGGGTGATTTTAAAAATATCAGGCACCTATCTGCAGGCTAGTAATGTTAATGGGAGCTATGGTGAAAGCCAGTGAAAAGAAAATAAACAGATACCAGGACAGGGTCACATGCAGGGAGAGATGGTGCCTTTTGATCTACTGTTCCCCATACTGACAACCTCTGGCCAGCCAAACCGTAGTAAAGGCTTTGATGAAGTGTTATTTAAATGTGAGAACTTTGACAATTTTTATTTGGTTCCTTAGTAAAAACCTGAAAACTATACAATGCACAAAAATAATTCTAGCACATTTATAATTCTGGTATCATGGAGCACCAGACTGAGTGTTTGTTTATTCATCGATAGCAGTATTTAGACCTGACATAATTTTTACCTAACTTTAAAGGTCAATTACAGACAACCCATCATCAAAATGAAACCTCGATACTACAAATTATGCATCCTGATGTAGTCTAAACTTTAATCAAGTTTCAAGAAACAGTACAAAAACTGTGAGAGTAGCAGCACTTTAAAGAAAATGTAAATACGAACAGACAGATGGACAAACGATCACCGAAATGGAAAACTGATACTATGAATTATGTATCTTGATGTAGTCTACACTAAACTACGTTTCCTTGAAATCACACAAAAACTGTAGAAGCAGCGTTTTAAAAATGTTGAAGTAAAAGACAGCTCATGACTGAGGTACTGTTCATTAAAAAATTCTAAAATTCTCTCTTCTATGTAAAAACCTGTTTGAAACTGTATGAATATTCATGTCAAGTGTGGAGTATTAAGCTGCCTACTGGGGATCTGAAGGCACCGATGCTTTCAAGCTTATGAGAGATAGACCAATCAGAGAGCTAGGAGATACCAGCTGTTTAAAAGCTGTGACGTAAATCTTCTAAGTTGACTGTCAGTGTAACATGTGATCACATAGGCACAGGACATTGTTTTAATGTTATATATTTTAATATTAACATGTACACATGTGACCAACACGGCAAAGTACTTCCAGTGCATTGTGTTGAGAGTAAGTTTCTTGATCATTTCATGTCATAAATTTACATATATACTTAAGTTACATACACAACTCTAGCAGCTTACAACAGTCTCAGGTTACAAGAGTGATCCCTGCTTGGAACCATTAAGTCACAGCCCAGACAGAAAGGCTAAGTTTCATGCGAGCCGACGGAGGATGGTCAAATATCCATTTCCACTGTGGTAGTATGTGTTACAAAAATTCTTTATGTAGATAAATATAAAATTGTTCAACCTTTTTGACAAATTTAACTTTGAACATGGGCTGTCGTTCACTTTAACATATTCTGGATAAACAGACAGACAGACAGACGAGCAACCGATAACTGAAGTGAAAAATTGCTCCTACCAATTATGTTTCTTGATGTCTTCTACACTTGACCCATGCTTTGTTTAAATCGGACAAAAACTGTAGCAGAAGCGCTTTGAAGCAAAAGTTAACAGATGTCGGACAGGCAGATGGACACCGGAAAACTTGTTAATACATAACCTCTTCTGGTTTTTGAGCAGTAGAGCTAAAAATTCTGGAAGAGAAACATAATTTTTTGCTTTCTGCACTGTAAAAAAATGTGTTCTAAATATCAGAAGAATCACATTAGCTGATATGCTGACCAAAGAGACACAGAAAATCGGAAATATCTCAGGTATAAAAGACTTCTGACACAGCTTGCTTTAGGAAAGGCATGTGTCCATCAGATCATTCCTTCCAAGAAAACATGCCTATTTGACAACTCTTAGGCAAAATTTGTTTTGCTGCCAAAAATATCAACTAGAAATTGTCCTATACACTAGCTTCTGTACATATGTACAAATCAAACAGACATCTACAAATTTTGAGCAGGACCATATACTCTTGCACATATGATAACTCCACTGGTTGGGCACCAAATAACAAGTTTAACCTTGATTGCCTCACCCAAATGCAAGACAAATGGCAAGTCAACCAGGCAATTCATTGCTGGTGAAATACAGGTATGTCCCTTTTCTTTCCAATCTGCAGTGGTGACCTCAAGCAGAGATGGGAAAGTATTTCTGCTCCAAGAGTTACTACACTGCCATATTGCTTTTTGCCGACGATCAAGAATAAGGTATCACTTATTATATGTAGGCTTTCCAGGAAAATGGAACAAAATCATCTTTTACAACAGAAATCTACAGGCGGCCAGGCAATGTAGTAAAGCTTATTCTAAGACTTAGACACTGGTAATACTGCTTGTAATTCTGTGACATGGACTGAATGGAGTGCTATGTCTTTATTGGTGTGTGAGTCATGGAAACAGAAGGGGACATAGATGTCCTCATCTCCAGCTCATCCTGTAAGATACTGGCTCTCTGCTGAATAGACTGAACCTGGGACCTCAGAGATGATATTGTATTCTCCAGTTCCTGAAACAAACAAAAACATGCATTGTCAGTTAGCTAGAGTTAAAACCAACTGCACTAGTGATAGCCTTTTATCAATCTGTAAGTTCCAGCCAAAGCTGCAGCTAGGGTCAAGTATACTACATGTAGCTCACTGGTTACATATTACAGGCCAGTAGGAGTTTCAAATCATTGATGGAGAGAGATGTGTCATGCAGAATGTACCTGTCTAACAGAAGCAGGCATCAGACCATGCATCTTCTCTTCATACTGAATCTTCAGCTCTGTCATCTGAAAAACAACAAAAAAACAAATTTGAAGAAACACAGAAAACTACTGGAAACAAAAGTTAAGAATGTAACACGTGGATATATTTGTAGCCCCAAGAAAAGCTTCTCACAAGGAAGGATAACTTTCTGAACTCTTTTCTATGAATGTGTCCATACATCTCACCACAATATTTTCTGTATATAACCTGTAAGGCCATATAAAGTACATAAGCAGACAATGTGCAAACAGACGCAAAAGCTCTGCCCACCTTCTGCTCATGATCAATCTCTCTCTGTTCCAGCTTTTTGTCTGTAGTTCTTGCCCTGGCACTTTGTCTTTCTAGTTCCTGTTGCAAAGCCTACAAAACAAATGAACTTATTAGTTGCTCATACAATACTTAACGGTCACACGACTCTCATAAGTGACACCAAGATAGACGTTCAGACTGTACATGGACCTTATTCATAATGAATGAAAGTACCTGCAGATGGCAGAAGTCAGAACACCCATTTAGTGTAAATGACGGTTCAGGCCTTCCAATGATGAGATACCCTGGATAAGTCTCCTGACCAACCAGAACTTACATCAGTTGTGGTGTTGTGCTGTTTACGTATGGCCTTCTTTTCTTCTTCTTGCCTAACGTTCAGGTCAAAAACCTTTCTCTCTGCTGTCTCTCTCTGCCTATAAATGGACATGAATATATGTATAATTCAAGTTATAAAACTAATGCTTGTTACGTGTACAATTATT
The DNA here is from genome assembly GCA_016165875.1 of Acanthopleura granulata. NCBI lineage: Eukaryota > Metazoa > Mollusca > Polyplacophora > Chitonida > Chitonidae > Acanthopleura > Acanthopleura granulata. The sequence continues at coordinate 29,631,307 of JABBOT010000002.1, forward strand.
GTTGTAGGAATGTAAATGTAAACTGGTCATTGCTTTGTGAGCAACTAACACTAGTAAGGGTTTTCAAGGTCCTTATATTGACGTGTTGTTTTCATATATAGAGACCTGTGAAATTTTTGTTTTATTTATATGCATAACAAATTCTGGGCATGTAGATTCAAGTGAGGTAATATGTGTACCTAACAGTAAAATCAGTTTAACAACCATGGAAGCAACATTTCTTCTTACACTTGAACTCTGATATTATATAGAAGATTATGTTATTTATGAACTAACTTACTTCTTCATTTCATCCCTCAGTTGTTGTATTGTACTCTGTAACTCTGAAATAGTCTGAAAATAAGAGTTTATACTGTGACTGTCAAAGCTTCCCATATATTTACATACTGCACATTTTGATACCATTATGCCCACTATGGACATATCAAGCAATAACTGCAAAACAAAAGAAAAAAGAATTCTGCATCAATACCAAATAAACTTTGAGAAAAATATTAATTTATTTGTTTGATTGGTGTTTTACACTGTACTCAAGAATATTTCACTTATGTCACTGAAGCCAGCACTATGATGCAAGGAAACCAGCCAGAGCCCCAGGGAAACCCACGATCATTCGGTGTTCAGAAAAATGTAAAAATACCTGCATACCAGCATTAATCAGGTGATTAGCACATACATGTGTAGATGCCATATTATCAGAGATGTTCCCCCTCATCACTGACCTGTGTAGATTTCTGAGCTCGCTCTGTATACTCCCTCTCTATGTCCTTCAGTCGACCATTAGCCTACAGACAGAGAACCAAACACTTATAAATGATAACAAGTGTAAATGGAATAAACAATGTCCGTCTAAGACAGACTACTACCACTACCCATTCAAAACCAACATAACTGACATCACCAACACTGAAAGTGAAAACTATACATCAGAAAATGCTCTGGTGTCTTGTGATAGGAATAGCAAAATACTAGGACATTTATACTGCTACATGTATCTCACTGAACCATCAAGATGAAGACACCAAGCATGACACCTCACCCAGTCACTGCACACTGGCATCAGCTGTCCAAGCTTTACAGTTTCCCTCTAACCTTCAGCACAATAAATACAGATTCCTAAAACTGCATTCTGAGCCTTTTGCATGACATGGATAGATTTATTTGTTTATTTGATTGGTGTTTTACACGGTACTCAAAAATACTTGACTTATATGGTGGGAGGAAACCAGGCAGAGCCTGGGAAAACCCACGAACATCTGCAGGTTGCTGGCAGACCTTCCCACGTGTGGCCGGAGAGGAAGCCAGCAAGAGCTGGACTTGAACTCAGAGCAACTGCATTGGTGGGATGTTTCTGGGTCATTGCGCTGCGCTAGTGCGCTAACTGACTGAGCCACGGAGGCCCCCCGACATGGTTAAAGGTTAACCCTCCTACATACATGTAGCATTGCACATGTATCAGAGACCCATTCCTAAATACATGGAGGATTTTGCACAGTGAAGGTTGAATACCATAAATATTGTTCGAGTGATAGGTGGAAATGATAACCAACGAGACGAGAAGTCTTCACCTTCTACTTATTATATATATTTCAACAATGCCATGATTTTGTGTCTTTAAAGAAGTTTTAAGCAATGTTTTTAGCTGTAGGCCTTCAAAGCAATAAAACCAATTCCTAAACACATTCTCAGTTTCCTCCACTGACTACAAAATATTCACTGAAATGTGTCATAGATTTCTGATAGAAGGGCATATGTGTTTCAATTACAATGCCTTAAGAAGACCAACCTTGTCCAAAGTCTTCTCCATCTCAGCGCTGTGTGTTTTCTGAAGCTCTAACTTCTGCTGTTCCATCTCTGTTCTTAACCGGGCAAGCTGCATTCAAAAACAGTTCCAATTGTTCCACTGACTCCACCATCTCAACTAAAAACTGTATGTTTGCAATGCTTATACACTACATTATATTTATCACATTACATGATTTTATTATGACTGCTAAAGAACTAAGATGAATGTTGATTATTAATTAATTGTGCAAAGACATCATGCAAAAGCATGTCGCCATGATATGGCTAAGATACTGGGGATGTGGCATTAAGCCATAATCATTCATTCATTCATTCAAAAGCCAAATTTCCTTGCACTGTAAATGGCTTTGTAACATTTTGCCTTATGCAGGCTGCTTTGTCATATAAGTTCCTTGCTTAGAATGTTTTGTCAGATAAATGCCTTGTATAACATGCTTTGTCAGATAAGTACCTTACATCGAATGCATTGTCAGATAAGTGCCTTGCTCAGAATGCTTTGTCAGGTTTTGCTTATGTGGAACACGTTGTCAGATTTTGCCTTGTGCAGACTGCTTTATCACATTTTGTCTCATGCATATTGCTCTGTCAAATTTTGCCTTGTCTGGGGTACTTTGTCAGATTCTGCCCTTTGTAGGCCACTTTGTCACATTTTGCCTTGTGCAACTTGTTTTGTCACATTTTGCCTTGTGTAGTAAGCACATGCAAGCTACCTGCGCCTCCTGGTCTCTCTGCATCTTCTGTTTCTCCTCCTCCCTGAGTAGGCCTAGCTCCACCAGCTGCTGCTTCCTCAGCTGGTTACACTGTACCAGCTCCTCTCTCTGATCTCGACACTGCTTCTCCAGATCATTGATCACCTACAGGGATATGTCAACAGATTTATGTAAGCCCTCGGTTACCTTTGCCAGTGCCTTTCTGTATTAACTTGGGTCAAGACTTGCGTAAAGCTTAATCAACAATCTGCCACAACTGTTAACAAAAGTGAATTAAAATCTAATCCTGATGATAGCTTCCGCTTGGAATAAAGTTCTCTTTATTATGTGTATGTATCAGGTCCTGGCCAGTCTTAAGATTTAACAAATATTAGTTATTCCTCTCATATCAATGGTCACTAATTTCTCTACAATTAGTTGATAACAACTTTTCTAATCAAGTTAACATATTAAATACTGGTACATGCATCTTAATATAATGACCTGTAACATTTGTGGGGAGTTTTAAGATGGGCAATGTAAGACTTACAACAGAGCAGATGTATACTGTGCCCTTGGACTGACCTTGGTGTCTTGCAGATGGGTTTCCCTGACCCTTTCCTCAAGTTCTTTGATCTGTAAAGCTTGGCTGGATTTCAGCGTTTCCAGTTCACGTTCTAATTCACCTTGTATCAATTCCTTCTGGGCATGACTATCATGCAGCACACGACTTTTCTCTTGCTCAAATGATATTTTCACTTCTGTCAACTGGAAAAAATAATGAAATGCTTTTAGACTATGGCAAACCCATAATCTGTGTCCTCATTGTTCATTTGACCATAGTGATGGTTTTCTCGTACCTCCTCAACCAGTAACCTAGATGGTTTGCAAGACATTAATGAAGGTTAGCTAGTGGTTTGCAGCAGGCACTCCAGCTTCTTCCACCCATAAAACTCATCAGTGTTGTAGGACTGTAAAACTCTTGACTACGCCACCCAAATGAAAAATACGACTAAATGTATTTTTCTCATTTGTGTTTGGTAACTAAGGCCTAACTTCAATCAGATGACAAAATCTATGACATAAAACAACAAACAATTATCAAAAATATATCAGCACATCCAAAAACCATGGGACAGTTGCATGCACACTGTAGTGTGGCTGAAATGATCTTGTCTCATTTATATATCCATCTCATCACCCACATCTTACCTCTCTCTCATGCTGCTGTTTCAAATCCTCTGTCTGACTCACAAACTCAGCAGTTTGTTTTTCCCTCAACTGTTTTGATCTGTCCAGGTCTGCTTCAACTCTTTCCATCTATTGACACAAACAAATATACATATATATATATATATTTATATATGATCTAATGAAGAAACTGTTAGCTCAGATGTGTTAATACACAACACTTCGGCAGTAACCAAATACTGATACTAACTGACTATTTCAATTCTGACTTATCTTTTAACACATCTTGTCAAATTACAATGAAATGCTAAGATACACAAGATATTCTATCTGAAATTTTGGTTACTGCTATTGCCATTTCACTGTTGTGGCACAACAATTTCATCTTTCTCTGGAAAGGTGATCTGTTACTGATGCCATGATGTCATTACGATAACCATGACATGATTTAAGGTATGAAGAAATAGTTTAAAAACTATGAATAATTTCATTCCACATTTAGTGCATGCAATCGTACCTGTAATTTCATCTCATCATACACTCGACTCTGATTCTTCTCCACCTGAGTCTTAAAATCCTCCAGGGCTTTTTCGGCCTGCTGAGCTTGCACTTTGTTCTGATCTTTCATCTGTTTTATCTCATCATCTTTATCTCTGAAGTACATAAATTCAGGAAATTGTTATCATCAAAACAGCTGTAGACTACGCACATAAATTCTCATTCTTTGTGAAGCAAGATAACTGCTTGCATATTACTTGTAACCGTGAATGCAGGGACCAAGGTATGCATATGCACATTCAATTTACATGCAGGAATTCTGTCAGCACCCATTTCTCTTACCATAGTCGGAATCAGAAAAACTTTATTACACACAATGTGAAGATGGAAATCATGGACACACTAAACTGCTTCTGTTATTAAACATGGACTTACTTTACAATCTGCTCCAACCGTTTAATTTTCTTTTGAGAGTCCAGTTCCAGGTGCTCAAGTTCTCTTTTTAAACTCCTCACCTATATGCGTTAAAGAGATCATTCAATTGAAAACAATTTTGAAAATTTCTCTTATCGAATTGCATTTTTCAAAAACTTTAAATCAGGGAGAGCAATGATTTAGCTTCAGCCCATGAGTCAGTGAGTGCAGTCCCAATGTGTTACTTGAGATTACAATCATGCTAAATACCTTTTTCCAGTAAGTACCTTTATCTTTCAAGTACCTGACCATCAGGGCACATTTTTCTAAATAGCCAGCAATAACTGGCATCCTGCTGCCAGAAATAATGCAGCCAAAGAGCCATTTCTGTTTAATTAAACTTTGATCATTCAGTGTTTATTAAATACCAGCAGTATGTCACAAACCTGCTTGTCATGTAGGTTTTCTATATGCAGTTTGTCTTGCTGATAAACTTGTTCAGATTCCTACAAAAGGTAAGATATGTTTGTTCATAAGGCACAAATGTAACACGTTCATAAGACAGTACTTTTATCAGTAAAACACAAGGATAGTCCATTCCTAAATCAGAGCACAGCAACATTTCCTATAAATATATTTTATGAGACAAAACCAAAAGTGTTACAGACAGAGATGCACGAGTAATATGTCTTCAGCATATAACAAATGCCATGAAAATGGGGCTATACGTATCTTAAGTTTTCTTCTCACCCTGATCTGCCTCTGTCTCTGATCTTCTGAATCCTTCAGGCTTCTCTTCAACTGATCCACATGTTGTTCCAGGTCAGAGATAGTGTCCGCAGCCTGGTGACAGACACATGCAAGCATGACTGATCAGTAGAGACATACGTCGTGTATTCCTTTACTATACTAGTATTCCTCATTGATATGTTAGCTAGAGAAAGCAGGATCATGACACTATTTCAGTAACATTTCTTTCCCAGCTTATCATTTTGACATAGCATTAAAGGCAAAATTGCAACACTGTAAACACAGGTGCCACCTTCTGGCATTAAAAAATAACTCCCATTATATATCTGTCACATATCTTGGTACAAGCAAACCAGTGCTAGGCTTTCCTCAGCAAAATTGTGCATAATACATGCACTTTTCCACACTCCTGGGGAATGGATAAGTGATACCCCACTGGCCAAACATTTGAGATGTCAACTAATAGGAGAATAGGTGTGACAAATTCCCCAGCAGCATTATTAACACGAAATGATGAAGTCATAAAGAGCTATGTCATAAAACTTGACAGGAAAAATGGCAGATCTTGCTGAGCTACTTTCATTGTGATTTCTGATAGCCTAAAGATACCTTAAACACCTCGCCTCTTCTTGATTTGTGAAGTCACATCAGTTGTAATTATTCAGTACCTTTGTTTTCTTCACGATGGTGAGCACAAAAACCATCACATATTTTTTAGAATTTTCTTTTGAAATAACATGAGAATAAAATGAGAACAACATTATAATTTAACTATGCACCTACCTTTGCTGCTGCTATGTTTTGTTCCTGTTTTAAGAACTCCACAGTTGCGTCTGTTTTATTGTGTAACACTCGCAGTTCCTGCTCATGCTCCTCCTCTCTCCTGCACAGCTTCTGTTCTAACTCTAAAAACCTATAACAACATCACATGAGAACTTGTTTATAATAAGGATACTTCAGACATATTTTTATAAAATTCAATTACCAAAGTCGGCAAAGTTCAGTGGGAGTGATGCCAAGCATTCCAAACATTATAAGAATTATGTTTCATTTTTTTTTTATATTTCATGGGTCATCATGGTTTCATCAGACGACACAACTATATAACAGCAAATAACGATTTCTGGGTCTTGGTGGTGACAGTGCTTTCCTCGTTCTTTTATGTTAACCACTTACTGGTTTATCTGATTGGTGTTACATGCCATAAGTAGTATTTCACTTACACCATGGCAGCCAGCGTTATGGTTGGTATTTATTTTAATATTGGAAATAAGGTATACTATACCAAAGATGCTTTGAGATTGACTGAATGAGTAAAACAGACAACTGTGGAATAGTAACCTTAGCTGTAAAACAAGTTGTAACCAAACTTTGTAAATGAGTCAGTCACCGTGCTTTTAGATCCTCCAGGTCGGTACTTAGTCTCTCAACCAGTGACTGTTTCTCAATCTTATCCCTCTCTAGGGCAGACTTGCTCTGGGCAGTGCTCTCTGCTTCCACTGTCAGCTGCTGAAGGCGATTCTCCAATTCTCTGATAACCTCAGTCTGAAAACACAAACGTGTCAGTCATATATGGATATAGCACATCAGGTTTAACACTGAAGGCAGACTTTACAACAATTACATATAAATTTAGGCAAACTGAGGAAAATGGACATTTCATATGTAAGTTATTTGCTTTCAGTTCTAAATAATACCAAATGAGTAAATGGGAATCAGAACCTTACAATACACCCATTAAGGCAAGGAAATGCCACCAGGGTCATTGTTGGTTATCGAAACACGTGTATGGAAGAACATCCTATTTCAAATACAGTGAAATAAGCAATATACATTTATCACAAAAAAGGTCATACATTTTTAAGTGATGTGACTGGTTTTCAAAAGGATCATGCTTTGCTAGTAATGAAAAAAGTGAAAAAATTTTTTTAAACTCTAATTACATGTGTATATAGAGCTTACACCAAAACATTTACAGACAGACTAACACAGTCCATACTATAACATAACCTATAATTATATTCTGGAGAATGTTGAGCCCATGTGTCCCAGTGGACTGAGTAGATTGTGTCAAGACTTACAGTGGAGTGAGTTTGCTGGCTGTATTCTTCCTCCATTCTGGCTAATCTGGCATTTGTATCATCTAAAATTTCCTGGATGTTCTTTGTGTGTTGTCGCTGCATCTCCAGCTTTTCCTGCTCAAAGTCAGCTAGTGTGTTGTGTAGCTAGGCAACAAAGATGAGAGAAAATATACATGTACAAAATACCAAAACAAGGAATCCATAGGAAAAGTCTCTCACCCCTTTCTTCACATCCTAGCATAATACAGATAATACGTGTACCATATATACATTTCCAGTATTCAGCTGACACCTGTGTATTCACCAACCTTTTTCTCATATTCACTCCTCTTAGATTCAAGAGATTCTTGAAGTGCTTTCCGCAGTTCTGAAATTTGTTTATCCTTGCTTTCAACTGCCACTTGACTCTCTTTCTGTTGAGAATCCACTACAACGATACACATGTGAATTAGACTCAGCAATGCACAGATTTGAGCTTCACAACAATACAGTAACAGCTATGTGTATGAATAAATCTTTCCTCAGAAGACTGATTCTTACATTTTTCATTTCATAACAAAATACATGTAAAAATATTACACTGCAGTCCAAATAATCTGAAGATCTCATGTCTCGCTCAATGTTTCTTCATGAATACTATTCAATAAAATCCTAAATGATGTCACCTTTTTTGTCCAACTTTGCCACACATTCTTCCATTTCTTTGGCTTTTTGGCGATAATGACTTTTTACTTCTTCAATTTCAGCATTCTTGCGATCCAATATCTGAAAATGGAAGCCAGTTGCTACCATCAACCTTTGTTTGTTGGCTATCACTATATTCTGTATCAGTTAGACTTGTGACGATGAGATGTCACTGTGCTTGTGGGGTTTGATGGAGAACACTGTTCGGTACGTCACACATGGAAAAGTTTGTGAGTAGACTGCCAAACTACCACAGATCGGCAATTTCCCAGTTTCCTCCACTCACATAAAACTGACCGCCATCGCACACAGGGTATTTTTTTAGAAAAAAATCTTTGATTGAACTCAATTTGAAAAATGCTATAACTCAATTCTTTTCCCAGGGCAAAGGCATGTAAAAAAGGGAAAAGCTTAATTTTTCAAGCTTTTTATCGTACTAGGGACATAAAACTCAATTTTTATGCTTTTTGACAGTGACATACGTCCATCAGTCCCTGTAGCCTAAATGTAGGCCTGAACAGTCGGCCTAGTTTGCTGAAACCATTTCCTAAAAATGTTAACAGGGTTCGTACCAAGAAATGTGAATAACATTTCAGAAGTCTTCCATTGCCAGATTGAAAGGAAAGAGTTTAGGTTTTCTAAATAATGACTTACGTCTACCATATACTTTTATCTTACAAATTTTCTTTATGTTAAAATACTTTTCTTTAATCCTAGGTTTCCTTAAAGTTTTATTATTCTACTCTAGTTTCCAGCAGAAATTTTAGTTTCTTCTTGTTTATATTATTTATGTATAAATATAAACAACAATCAGTCTACATTTATAGGCTCCTGTTAGGCCTTTATTCTAATTGGATTTTCTTGTCCAAAAGACTGTACATCATTAGAATTTTTTAATAAAATCTTTACTTAACAGATTTCTTGCCTTAACTGCTCTTTCCCCTGCCCAAAAAAACTATATGAAACTCTATCCTGAATGAAATTTCTGATGATCCTGTTGATTTGAAATTGATACCTTCACATTATTACAGGAGATACAAATCGATCTTGCCACGCAGCCAGAGCCTGCAAATACATCTACAAGTAGCGCCATCTAGGATATCATTTTAATACAGATTTAGTTAAAGTGAACCTCTGTTTTATTTTTTTATTAAATCAATGTCAAGGGCCTTATACTCCCAAGGGCAACAATAGAAGCCAACACACCATCACTGTTCGCTACACAATGATCCAGTTCATTGTTACAGCCCAAGAACAGTAGGCCTATGTGGGTGAAGTGTGGCTGGGTATGGGAAATTGGACCATGTATAACGTCGGCACATAACCACTGCTGACATTATATAAATGATGCAGTTTGAGTCATTGGAAAGCCCTCGTCATTGGTTGCTGAGGTTAATTTATGCTAGATAATGAAAAAGGTTTTTTTCCCATGCACCACAGCACCTAGAACATCTCATATAACAAAAAGAAAATGAATTTCAAGATATGCCAAACACTCAATTTGTAAGTGTCTAAAAGAAAAACCCTGTGTACAAGTGTAAAATTCTTGCATAAGACATTAAAAAATAATCAAATTAATATAGTACATAAATAGGTTATGGAAGTACTGGAAAAACCACAATGTGAAATCTAAGCAGAGTGTTGCCAATGGAGTGAAATAAACGAGAACTGACCATTTATTTATTTATTTATTTCATTGGCATCTTACACTGTGCCATACTTGATTTTTTCAATAATACGACAGCAACCAGCATTATGGTGGGAGGAAACCTGGCAGAGCACGGGGGAAACCCATGACCATCTGCAGGTTGCTGGCATACCTTCCTACGTGCTGCCGGGGAGGAAGCCAGCATAAGCTGGACTTGAACTCATAGTGACCCCATTGGTGAGAGACTTCTGGGTCATTACAGTACGTTTACGCGCTAAAAGTGAGCTCACCAGACGAGTCCTGTCATGTTTAACCAAAAACAAATTATTTCAACAGAATCAGATAGAAAAAAAAGACTGTTCTGCTAACTACACTTACCTTTTGGACAGCTGCATCATGCTTCTGTTGAAGGCAAAGTTTTTCTTCGTGGAATTTAGCTTCAAGCATTTTTGTTTTCATTTCAACCTAGATTGAAAATATAACAATTAATGACACAGTGATCCTGAAGACTAATCCTCTATTACGAGTAAACAAAGTAAAGATTCTGTGGTGTTCTGCAATGCGATATGTACCTGTTGGTTTGATTACACAGTGCATATACCTTATCAAAACATGATAAATAACTGGAGGTTAAATACAAGTTTATTCAGGATAGTGGACAATACAAGTATTGATCCAGTTCGGGTGCGTGCAGACAAATGTATTACTATTATCGGTAACCTTTCTTTTTAAGGGAGAAAAACCAGCACCCATACAAACTCAACTGTAAAGACTCACTTCTCTTTCAGTCGATTTGTTTGAAAACACAGGTCTGTCCTCCCTCAGGCCCGACAATCCTTAAACATATTAAAAGGAATGAAATGGGAGAATGATGCAATTATACAATGCTTTACTTAAATCATCCTAGTATGTAAAACATACGTCAACTTCATGCACAGTACAAAACAAGGAGTTTATAAGCAGTGCTCAGAAACTTTTTCACCTCTTGCTGAATGTTTTCAGGTTATGGCTACCATAGGACAGCAGAGTGTCTAGGTACTTAAGACTTGAATGACCACTTGTCCTTGCATTATTCTTAATGCCACACATGTGGCAATACAGACATTAGCTAATGGGCACTTTGGCACCTAAACTTATTGAATACTGAAACAACTACCCCAACACGAGTGTCAAATGATGCTTAGCAATATTAAAATTTAAATGTAAATACCGATTGCATGTTGAGAGATATAACTTAAAGGTATTTTCCTCTACTAGTCCAGTGTTTTCTTGACTAGTGAAACTGACCTGTGGGCCGGACTGATAATGTATCTGAGACCTCAGAAGTCTGTAGAGGTCTACTCCAGTCAGACAACTGCAAGCAACAAGACCCACAGAAATACAGAAACAAAGTTTCCATGTCATATTCCAATTTAAGTCACATTTAAATTCTTTACAATGGTACTGGCAGCATAAAATACTCATCAGAAAGAAGACGCAGAGTTAAGTCAAAATTAAGGACTTTACAAAAAGGGGCATTAAGCACATGCACATTCAACAAGGATGATGTTCATCATTATGCTATATAAATCATTGTACTGAAACACTAATTCTGTGCTAATGGCAATACGGCCATAATAAGTCTACATTTTTACCTATCATTTTACCAATCATTTCACCATTACAACTAATACCACAATCAGGGACTTCACACACACCAAAATTAGTAATCTGACAATCGCATGCTGAACACAGGGCACACCAAAACACAGCAAACTGCCCTCTATAAGGCATTTACATATACCAGGTTAGAAATATAAAGCAGTCAAGTTAAGGTTTCCAGTACACAAACAGAATATGCGACAAGCATTGTACTCACATCATCCGTGACATTTGAGAGAGCTGTAGCAGACAAGGCATTCTTATCTTTAGATTCTTCATCTAAGGAGAAATGGTAGGCACAGAAGTAGTAAGCCATATTTTCTTGTGGATGTAAGAACATGAAATGATCGCCTCAGACTCTAATAACCATTAGAACCTTAATGTTAAAATAGAATGACATTTTCAAGAGTACACTAACTAAATATTACACTGTATCAGAAAACTTTAGGCACTTAATTGCAAAAAGTATGGATGAATAATGATTTAGAACTGTGTTCATGTACATGGAACCCTGTGTTCATGTATTCATGTACATGGAACCCTACTGTATACGTATATTTTCATCATATAAGTAATGAATTAAAAGGATAAGTAATCAAAGGAGACTAAAATGATAGTCTATACTGAGAAACCCATGCATGCAAATATTTGGACATAATGTTACCTGATTTTGTAATGCCCTTTGGCAAATCTAAGTCAAGATCATCTGTCATAAACGTCACTGCAGGCTTTTCATCAGGCAGTTTACCAATGCTCATATCATCCTGTGCAAGGACAAACAATTAACATGCTATTGGACACATGCAGTCATGCAATTAAACACAGGGAAGAAAAGCCCATAACCAGATAAAATTGTACAGTGTAACCCTTTAAGCACCACCGTTCACCACAGACAACATCAATCACTTTTTGACTGTAACACATTCACGACTTTTCATAACTGAAAAGAATTGCAATATTGTGAGTTTTACAGAGGACAAACATGACATACCAGAGAAAAAGGCTTGTGATCTTTCTTTGAATTCAAAATGCCTTTAGGACTCAATGAGAAAGGATCTCTGTCCATGCCTAGAGCTATACTGGAATGAGGACGTCTGGAATTTCAAGAAGATAACATTAACATACATGTATAATATGAGAAGAGAAATTTATGCAAATATAGCAAAATTCTACCTTTCACTTAATCATAATAAATTCAATACGTAATTTCTAACAACATACAAATGCATTCTACTTTTTACTTTCAGTCCATCCACATAAACATGTCATTCTTCCTTCAGACTGATAATCTCTTCACATAGTATTCAAACACAGACAAAAACCAAGAGATATATCTGGTTCAAAATATGACTGCACTCAGTTATCACACACTGAAAAAAGAATAAATACTAATGGTGATTTTATCCTGGAAATATCTTGTCCTGGAGGTGATGGCAACAACACATGCACCTTCTGTAAGAGATTTTCATACCTATGTTTGGGGGAAATGGACAAATCTGTTTTGCTGGGGCTTGATTTCCATGAAGATACTGTAATACTTGATGGATCATACGATGACATGGTGGACGACCTTAACATAGAGGAACTTGCTGTCTCCCCTAAAGCCAGCTCGCCAGTTACCCAGTCTGGTATTCCACTCTTCTTGCCAGCCCCATAGGGCGACTCATCAAAATAAATGGACTAAACAAAATGAACAAACCTACATTAGACAGTCAAAAGTCTTGCGTGCCATGTAACAGATTACCACAAGATACATTATGATAACGGAAACAAAGAATTGGAAAAACCTGTTAGAGTGGGATGGGATATGTTCACAGAATGACAAATTACAGAGATACCCATGCATAAATAGACTACATTATTTTCAAAACACAACTGTAAGAGATGTATAGATGAAAAGAATAAGACAAGGTTTGTAGAATGATAACATATATCGAACAAGATTATTTCCTACCAGCTGAGAAGTAACAATTACAAATGAAAAGGGTGAACATGAATAAAAAATTAAATAAGTATTGTTTTTCTGTACACTGCATAATTCAACTTACAGAGTTTGGTGTAAGTGTTGGCAGAGGCCCAGGATCTGGTTTTCTAGCAAAAGGTCCATCCAATGATCCTCGTCTTAACATATGAAGCATCATCTGGCAATACATGTTTCGGTTTTTCCTAGAAAAGAGAAACAATTACTAAAAATGCCAGTTTTACACCACAGTCTAGTAAGTATGGAAAATTAAAGGTTTTCAGCAGCACTAGTTCTCACCTTCCTGTTATTCCTGCTGGTGGTTCACACAATTTCTTAATCCACAAAGCACATCTCTGACGATCTGATGAAAGCAAGAAGGCAGATTTAAAATCACGATGTTATATCCACTAAATTTGTAGTTAGATTTGTGTTTAGACACCAAATTAACATAAATACATATCAGATATTTTAAAACCATGTGAACAAGCACCAAAGTGTTTGCATTAATTATCATCACTTGCAGTAACTAAATTAACAGAATGGACTGACAAAAACTGAAACTTTGTGGTATATGATATGCTGTTAATGAAAAGATGAAACTTCATTTCACCAAACTTGGTTAACCAAGCTCATCATAAGGTGAAGTTCAAGCATGACACAATTACTAGCATCTGTACTGTTTGTTTCAGAAGAAGCAATAATCTTCCATGTACCTGACTTATGTGGTAGAGTCAGCACATAAGGCTTCATGTCCACCAGAAATTTATCAAACTCCTCATCTAGTTTGACAGTTCCCTGATCTGATCCGTACAAGCTATCCATCCTGGCTGCACGACACCCCAATGTTGTTCAGCTCCAACTACTGAACAAACCAAACTGACTTCAGGTACATTTTAAGCCCACGAGAAACTCACTGTTTCTCTTTCGTGAAAACATAATATTCAACGTACAGAATTTAAAGCATGGAGTGAAACAGTATATAGTATGGGTAAAACAAAGGCTTGCTGATACAATTCACCTGTACTACATTGGTCTCTATACCCGGGCCGCGTTCGACATGCAGAGGCTTGTCGCTCAGGTCAACCTAGTGTGTGGTGAATATGGTATCAACACAGATGAACAGCAAGTTAACTCTAACTGTGCGGGTGGTCTCTGCGAGTCATATACGAAATTAAAGATATCATTACCGTACTTGTGTAAAATTACAAACAAAGTTTGTATTTTCCGATGGTATTCAAACAGGCAGACTTTAGCGCGTTCAGCTTTTTCAAGTTCAACATCAACACACCGACAGGACGAACGAAATAGCTCCAACATAGCTGAACGACCTATCGTCAAAACACTTTCTCTTGGGCACCTGGGTGACACTTACCCGTGTATGGTATCATAAAATTCAGCCCTCTCCAAATTATTTTTCAGCATTTCTTTTTATCATGAAAGTAACAAAAGAGGTAATCAAAAACAATTTGACGTTCCGCGGCTGCTTACAACATTTATACCTCCATTTCCAAGAGAGTATGTCGTATCACTTATTTACCTCTTTTCACTAAAGAGTTCTATTGATGATATCAAATTTGCGAGTGACAGAAGCAGGCGACAAACAGGGGACAGGCTACTCTACCGCCTAAAATGAGCCAGTTATCAATAGAGCAGAAGGGGCCAATGGTGGTTTTGGCCGGCAATTCCCACCCAGAACTTTCTAATCTCATCATAGGGTATGCCAAGTTTGTTGCACAGAGCTTTCCATCGCAATGCCACTGAATGACACCGCGGTTGAGTTTTGTCTTCAACAACAACCATGATCGTGGCGTTACATGTACCTCGTAGTTATCACGATAGTTAGCCTTGATACCGTGTGGTGCTTCAGCACGTGCTTGTCATACTATTCCTGCAGGTCATGTTGTATGATCAGGATGTGCTGTTTTGGTAAAGGAATGCTTGGTTTCGTAAACCTACAGGAAATGGCGTGGTTTTCAACTGCAAATAAGTTTTTGTATCCTTCCTTGTTGTAATCATCGTTGCACTCATGAGATATTGAAAATAAAGCATCAGTATTTAACTTAGAAGCCAAGTTGGCATTTCAGGAGTCTCACGAGTTCACGTAGATTGATGCGAGACAAAGCTGTTGCTCTCACAAAATAAAGTGGCTAAAGACTTGATTTTATGTCAGTGGATAAGGCTGACTGGCACAGCTAGCTGGTTGTCTGCGTACGTTACCATAGCGCCCAGCAGCGGTCTCATAGAAGTCCATGTTGATAATTTCACTAGAAATAATTCCTCGAACCCCACCTTACATCTGGTATGAGTGGACTCCTTAAAGTGAAAGACAGCGCATGACACAAGCTCTGTTCATCAAAAAGGTTGCAAAATTCTTTCTTGAATGCAAAAACCTGTTTGAATTTGTATGGATTCATTGCTGAATTATCTACATAGTATGTTGCTGCCAACTGGGGATCTGGAGGCGCCCATGCTTTAACCATATGGGAGACCGACCAATCAGAGAGTCAGGAGATATCAGCTGTTTAAAAGCTGTGACGTAAATCTTCTGAGTTTACTGTCAATGTAAGATGTCATAACATAGGGACAGGACACTGTTTTAATGTTATGTATTTTAATTATTACAAGTGCATGTGTGAGCTACACTGCAAAGTGTTCTTAGACCATTGTGTTGTGTAGTAAATCAAGAAGTAAATTTCTTGATAGTTTCATATTATAAATTTACATATGTACTTAAGTTTCAACCACAACCCTAGCAGCTTACTACAGTCTCAGGTGAGAAGAGTTTTCCATGCTTAGAACAATAAGGTCACAGCCCAGACAGAATGACTTAGTTTCAAGCTAGTCAATAGGGCGCGGTCAGATGTCAGTTTCCACTGTTGTAGCAGCTGTTAGCAAAAATACTTTACCGAAATGAGCATAATATTGTCCAACTTTTTTAGCCAATGTAACTTTGAACATGGGCTGTCTTTCTTTTTAAGTCATCCAGAATGTAAACATGGTCAAGCCAGAACTGGTAAACCATCTTTCAACAGTAATCCAGCCGTCTAAATGTTTGAGCCAAACTTTTTGAGACAACTTCGCCATGTCTTGAATTCCATATTCTGGTAGGTGCCGGGCTGCAAAAATTTTATCCCACCCTAGACATGCTTGACTGCTCTGTAAGGAGTATTCATAGGGTCGGATAAAATATTTGCAGCCCAAATGGCATGATTACTGATGAAAGATGGTTGGCTTTGCCATGTTTACATTCTGATTGACTTTAAGAATCTATTCATACCAAATGTCAGGTAGGCTGTTATTTGTAGTGAAATTGTCACCATTGACCTCTATGGGACAGATGCTGGGCGCTACCGTACAGTGCGTAGGTAACCAATTAGCTATGTTAAGGCGGACAATACAACTATCCTAAAATCTTGTTTTCTGTCATGTTGGTTTGAAAAAGTAGCCCCCATGTCTAACCCGAACTTTTGTGAACTCATGAGACTGTGTCGACAAATACAGTTTAATTCCAGGTTTATGAATCCACTCTACATCACTGCAAGGCCAGAGGAACTGTTCAAAACATAGACTCCTCAGTTATCTTATTTACTGGATCCATGCAGAAACACCATTATGTTATTGTGTTGATCTTATTTTCGGAGAGCATTCTTAGAATAAAAATACAAAGGATGGCATGCATGGTCCAAAATGTACAGTATACAAACTCGATCCCCTGTACGTACTAGTCAGTCTTTTGTGGAGCACACTGTAACAATTAGTGATGAGTCATGAGCAAATGAGGGTGATTACTGTAGGTGATGATCCCAAGACCTGTGTAGGGGTGTTTGCAGCCAATTTCTCTGTAGAAACTTAATTTGAACAAATCAGAATTTTGCTCTGTATTTTTCGTCACCAGTGTATCAAAAACTCAATACAAAATTTGTCTAAAACTCAATTTTCCCACATTTCTTGTTGTGGTTACCTTAGTGAGAAAGTGGCTACAAAACTCCCTGCTGTATCCAGCCAAATGGACAGAATTCATTCTCACAGAAATTCATTAGTAGCTCCTGAGCTTGCAATCAGTGAACACACTCAAACAAGGGGAGCTGAATATAGCGCATTAGATAAGGTAGGTGGTTATCATTATCATCAGGCACAGTGTATGGTTAGGTTACATGCATACATTAGTAAACAGCTGCAGCAGTTGCACAATCTATAATATGGCATTAGTGTCACTGGTAAGTGGAATGTAGACAATATTTTCCATTTCATTTCAGTCGTCTTGGAATCAAAAAGGGTGATATGGTGGCCTATAGGAAAGCTGACAGAGGTATATATACTCTCTTGTTTCATCAATCCAGTTGATTTTTTTATACGTCGCCTTTCAAAGAAAGTGGACTTGTTATTGTTAACCCTCCTCTGGGTCTTGATATGGAATAACATCAACACTATGTAATCCTGTAACGATAGGTTTATTCAAATAAACAGTGGGTAGACATCTCCATGCATCAGCCATCTGCACAACCCGTGACGTCACAACTGCAGGTTACAACAGATTCACCTTAATGTGTGAGTGACATTCCTCTTGTGTGCAAGTAAACATCTAGAATTTCAACAAAACCATAGTTCATTGCATCTCGGCTTAATGGAGTTTAACAGAAATTAAAGACATTCAACTGCTCAACTGTGAAATTATATCCACACCGAAACCACATGTCATGTACTGCGTGAACTCAAATGACCTCGTTACGACATACCTTTTGATGGCTACTGTTATGATAAATTCAAATAGCGTCAAAATACTCTGTTAATCTTGAGGTGATTATTGAACGGCACTGATGGTAACATTTCCTCTGCATATTTAACTCATCAAATCATAGCTAACATACCAGTAACGAGAGGTTTATTCAAATGAACAATGTATAGACATCTCCTTGCATTAGCCGTCTGCACAACCAGTGACGTCACAACTGCAGGTTACAACAAGAACCTGCGGAGTCACACAACTCATTAACAAACCACCAACAGACGTTACAGCAACATAGTGGTGCTTTTATGTTAACTTCTACCAAAAATATGCTTTTTATGGTAGGGGTAATTATTATACATCTATTTCATACTAATAATGTCCTTTACATCATGTCCTGATGTTTTCCGTCCGTCTGTCCATCCGTCTGTCTGTCCACATCGCCTTGTCCGGGCCCTAACTTTTGAATAACAACTTTGTAGAAGTTCATACTTTTCATAAATGTTCCTTAGGCCAGGAGGTTGTGTCATGACCATGAGTCAAGGTCATTAGCTCAAACTCAAGGTAACAATACCACTTTGTACAGTGGAACCCACATAATCCCACACCTGATAAAAACACTCTGAATAAATGCAAAGAATTCCCCCACGATGAAACCAAATTGTATTCAGTTTCCTTGCTTTTACATCATATATTTGCAAATCGGTTTTAGGAAAAACCCTGTTAATGGGAAGTCTTGGAGCCCTGTAGTTTTTGTTAACATCCAGGTAATCATGTAAAATCACATTCTGGAAGACCCATCCATGCCTGCGAGCCTTCTCGATGGGACATCATGCAGGCCGTCACGGGTATCAGTCTGGCTAGAGTTATGAATGAATGAACTCCTGCTCTTACTGGCTTAGACTAATCAGAGTGCCTATAATGTTATGTACTGTGTCCGTAAAATTAAAGTTTCCAAGAATTTGATAAGCCATGCAAGCAAGGATTGTGTGTTGTAAACAACTGCCCAGTGACCTTAGCATTAAAAAAGACTTGCAACCAAACATGATTTCCCTCTTAGCAGGAATGGCAGAGTTGTGGGCTACACTGTTCAAAAAGACAAATCGAAAGAGTCATCACATTGGCTTGAATCGGCTTCTCTCCTAGAAGTTAAACATTTGAAAATCTGTATAAATAAAGGGTATAACAGATATGCTACATCCATTTCTGTAGCTGCCCTCAAGTTTCAACCATGTATAAATTGTGGCGAAAGGTCCTTGAGTTCATTGATTTCGGCAAATCATGTAAAGTATGAGATTTACATTATTGTTCTACTTTTAAAGCATAGGTGTGTTTAACATTTACAAAATGTAACATGTTATTTGTGTAAATGAAATTTTGACTTAAAGAGTTGTTGTGAGTACGTCACATGGGAGTACTAAGTTAGGTAATTCACTATTTTAGACGCAAAGTCCGGATAAACAGCAAACCCTGTTAAACACAAACACAACTCTGGGATTTAAGGTTTGCAAATAAGTGGGCTCCACTTTACTAAAATTTTAGTCTGGGCCATTTCTTAAAAATGATAACTTTACAGAAGCTCATACTTAGCGCAAATGTACTTAGGTCTGGAGGGTGAGTCATGACTTTGAGCCAAGGTCATTTATGTGACGGGTTATGTCATCACCTTCACCTGAAACTCTGCCCATTTCTCTGCCTGTTCCCTTGTCCAGATCATGTTCTGCAGGCCATATCTTCTTAGGAACTTATCGTTTAAACAAACATGACAAATTTTCTTTATGCCTTATGCCTTAGGTCATAACCTTTATCTCTTCACTTGCTGCTCCATTAGAGGTAGTAAACCAAAAACTTGCTGCAGATGTATGTAGCGCCCGTTTACCAGTGCCCTATTTTTCTTGGTTATTAAGGGTCTCACATGTGAACCTAGAATATCGGATGTACTTTATTTTAGCTAAAAGTTCTTCCTTGACAATATTATTTGTTGTGCCTGATTCTGAGAATCCTTTTGATTTTACCAAGGTGTTTGAAGTTTAATGATTTAGAAGATACGCTGATATCCTAATGGAAAAATGTAAGCTTTAATGCAAAAAGTATTAATGTATGACATTTATTTGCCTTTGAAGTTCTGCTTTTTGTGGGGGAAATTGTAGGTCAGATGTATTTACATCCATAGATTTGGTTTCATTGTTTATGTTTCATTGTAAAAAAGTATGCATTCAATTCCTGACAAAGATTTACTTTATATGTGTGTACGAAATGTCAAAATGGACTATACATTTATATTCCTATCTGACAGAGACTGTGGTTGAGATCAAGGAATCTGTCAGGGGGAAAGATGTGTATATCATCCAGACAGGAACCAAGTAAGGAATCTAGAATGTGTCACATGTAAGATAAAGTGTTAACTTTAGATCTCAGTTGTTCATCATGTCATATTTTAAAGTATACTTGGTGCATTATTAGTCTTGGTAATGTTGTTTTCCAGAAAAACTTACATTTACACTGAGCTGAGAAGGTAACTTTTAAGCGTTATTAAAATTATACTTCAGTTTTTGACAGGTGTAAATTTACATTTATATTACTTGTAACTGTCAAACTCAAATCAGGTCAAACGCAAAACTCAGTTAAATATGCCCATGTATATGCATGATTAGCTGATTTTATCATTAAACCTGCTTTGAGTTTTACAGGTTATTTGCTTGAATATGCCTGTAATCCTTTTTTCCTAGTATGGCTTCAGGTATACATGGATCTTCTTCCCTGTGTTTCAGAGATGTTAACACTGATATCATGGAGATGCTGATTATAGCTTATGCTTGTAAAACAGCCTCAGCCAGGTGTATTGTTGGAGTTATCCCATATTTACCATATTCTAAACAGAGCAAAATGAGGAAGAGAGGCTGCATCGCGTCAAAATTGATCGCTACAATGATCAGCAGATCAGGTTAGTGAGTATTACCACAGTGATCAGATCAGGTTAGTGAGTATTGCCACAGTGAACAGATCAGGTTAGTGAGTATTGCTACAGTGATAAGCAGATTAGGATAGTGAGTATTGTCACAATGGTCAGATCAGGTTGGTGAGTATTGCTACAGTGATGAGATCAGGTTAGTGAGTATTTCTACAGTGATCAGGTCAGGCTAGTGAATATTGCCACAGTGACCAGATCAGGTTAGTGAGTATTGCCACAGTGATCTGATCGGGTTAGTGAGTATTGCCACAATGGTCAACAGATCAGGTTATTGAGTATTGCCACAATGGTCAGTAGATCAAGTTAGTGCATCAGGAGTTCATAGATGTCAAAATGTCAACTCCCATAACAGAAATATTGAGTTTTTTTCAAGGTCATCTTGAATATTTTTCAAATCTTACTGCCATGTAATATAGCCATATTGAGTTTTTAAATATTTACCCTATATAGAATTAATAAGACGCAAAGAAAATCCATGCCAAATAAGCCAATACTTGCCTGAGCCCCAAAAGACTGATAAATTAACTTCCGGCCTCGACATAAGGATGTATGAATTATACTACCTTATGGTTTACTTTCTGTTACATATATCTACAATCCATGTAAAAGCAGAGGGCCCCAATATTTGACAAACTAAATGTTTTCTTCATTTCAAAAGTATCCCATTTCAAGGAAAAAAATCATATAGAGAATTGTCATATATATATACTGTTTTTAATAATATTCTTTGATTCATTTTTAACTTTGAAGTAGTGCTAATTAAAATATTAATTGTTAAATTACATTTGATATTATGTGTATTTGTGCATTACATCACTCATTGAGTTGACTTCATCACATTAAGTGCAACACCCTTCACATTTTGACAACAGACTTTAACCGGTACTTGGTAGACAGATGCATTGCACATATTTTACATTGCAGTTTAGGTCTATAACTGCCACTGTCAGTGCTCAGAATGATAAACTTATCCCTCACTGGCCATACATAAAAGTTTTTTTGATGAATGGTTTCCGCCTTTGTTGAGGCTACTTTTACAAATGCCAGCCCGACATTTTGACGAATGAAGTAAGGCCCTCCAGTGTAGTGTTTAGAAGCAGACGTCTATCACCAAGCCAGAAACTCCTCTCCAGGTACCTTGCTATCCCATATTAAGTCTGTAAGAGGCAAGTTGATCGATGGACACCTGCTGTTCAGGGCTGTACTTTACCTTTCAACCCATGTTCCGCTGAATTCAGAACAGTCATTCCCAGATAAATTTAAGGAACAAAAAAATGTGGAAACATTTGATACTTTCAGAAAAGAATACATAAGTTAATAGTCACATGTACAACTACCAGAACTGAGTGTAATATATTAAAATATATTCAGTTTTTCTTAGCTTATTGCATACTTTTGAGTTTTTTCAACTCCGTATTCAGTATTCTAAATCTCTTAACTCATATTAGCGGTAGTTAAGGTTGATGCCTATGAACCCCTGTGAATGTAGCCGTAATGATCAGATCAGGTTAGTGAGTATTGCCACAGTGATCAACGGATCAGGTTAGCGAGTATTGCCACAGTGATCAACGGATCAGGTTAGTGAGTATTACGAAAGTGATCAACGGATCAGGTTAGTGAGTATTGCCACAATGGTCAGCGGATCAGGTTATGAAGTATTGCCACAATGATCAGCGGATCAGGTTAGTGAGTATTGCCACAATGGTCAGCGGATCAGGTTATGAAGTATTGCCACAATGATCAGCGGATCAGGTTAGTGAGTATTGCCACAATGGTCAGCGGATCAGGTTATGAAGTATTGCCACTATGATCAGCGGATCAGGTTAGTGAGTATTGCCACAATGGTCAGCGGATCAGGTTATGAAGTATTGCCACAATCATCAACGGATCAGGTTAGTGAGTATTGCCACAATGGTCAGCGGATCAGGTTATGAAGTATTGCCACAATGATCAACGGATCAGGTTAGTGAGTATTGCCACAATGGTCAGCGGATCAGGTTATGAAGTATTGCCACAATGATCAGTGGGTCAGGTTAGTGAGTATTGCCACAATGGTCAGCGGATCAGGTTATGAAGTATTGCCACAGTGATCAACGGATCAGGTTATGAAGTATTGCCACAATGATCAACGGATCAGGTTATGAAGTATTGCCACAATGATCAACGGATCAGGTTAACGAGTAATACCACAATGATCAACAGATCAGGGTAGTGAGTATTGCCACAAGGCTTTTGCATTTTGACAAATCTGTATTAGCAACATTATTTATAGTGCTTTGGACTCCATATTCAGTTCAAAACTAAAGAAATTACTGTTTCATTTTATGCATAAATCTTTGTTAGATATACATTGTACTGTGTACAGATGCTGAACAAATCAGAGATACATTAATGTATAAATAGTAATCATCATGGTGACTTCTGTAATAAGTAATCTTTGTTGCTGTAGGAATGACGCACATTATCACCATGGATTTACATCAGAAGGAGATTCAGGGTTACTTCAATGTCCCAGTGGATAACCTGAGAGCTTCACCTTTTCTCATGGAGTATGTGGTCAAAGAGGTAAAGACTGACTTCAATCGGACAGGCTGGCTCATTTCTTCCAAAAGTTTCCATATGTTTTTTTTTCTTATGGTTACTTTTCCTGATATATGATTTAATTCCAATACAATTCTGTTTTTGTTAGTCTTTTCTCAGTGATACTAAAATTTTACTGTAGTAAAGTGTGACTGGAAGGTCCTGTGTTTGCTTTCAGATCCCAGATTACAGAAATGCTGTTATTGTGGCTAGGAACCCTAACCAAGTGAAGCGGGCCACATCGTATGCTGAGCGTCTTCGTCTGTCCATTGCTGTCATTCACGGGGAGGAGCCAGTGGAAACAGAAGAGGATGATGGAAGGCATTCGCCGCCCTTACACGAACATGAGACAGATGAGAGGAGGGCGGAGTGGGGGATTGAAATCATGCCATGTGAGTACCTGTACTAGTGTTGCTGTTTAGACAACTTCTTGTATAGCTTGGCTTTGTTAGGCAAATCAGAGACTGTAAGTACATTGGTGATTATATATTTACTTGACTCTTAAATCATACCTGTAATCGGTGATCATTTTACATCACTAATTACAGTGCAGAAGTACGCAGTGGTACAGACAATTGTTTGCAGAATGTGTACAGTACTCCCTGCTTTCTAAGAGAGGAAGTACCCATTTATGACCCACTCTGTCATCACTGGTCACCCGCCCAATGCTTATTCATTTAACAGATTCAGTTGAAATGAATCACATAGTGAATATATGTTTACAAGAATTAAGTATGGTTTTATACTGCTCTGTGATCAGTCTGTAGAATGTCCAGCGGAAAGCCAAGTCCTTGGCGTATTCATGCCCAAGTCTTTTGGACTGACAGCCTTGGTTCAGGCTGACTGAATGATAAAGATCTATAAAACTGGTAAATAACTGGTGAAATTGGATAGTGGGTCATGTCTGGTACGGCACCAACCCGGACTGGCCTGCTAAAAGGAGTAACCATGAAGATAGACTGAAATAACATTGAAATGGACCAAAAAATGTGGTGTGAATTTTGTCATGAAACTAGTGATTTTCTTGTGAAAAGCATGACACAGCTTGGAATTAAGGAAAAATATACAGTTGTTACATGTTGCAGAGTGGAACATCATGAATTTTTTGCTGCAAACTTGATGTACATTAACTGTTGAGCCCGAAAATCGTGATGTTCCACTCTACAACATGTGCTAGTTGTTCTGTTATTCAGAATGACATATCATGATCTCTGATGTGACAGCATGCCTGACTGAAGCTGATGACACTCAAAATAGATTACAGAAGGGCGTAACTCAAGATGCGACCAAAAATAAATGTTATTTAGGCCAGTATAGTGTGGTACATGGTATTTGTCACGAATGAATTGGAACATCATGGTTTATAGACACAAGACAGTTGATGTACAACAAGAATGCAGCAAGAGTTTTACATCAACTGTTAAGAGCTGGCGAATCACGATTTATTTTTATACTTGTTTTGATGACACATCATGATCTTAGATGTAGTGAGTAGATTTCTTGTTCTTTATACACCAGAAGTAATGTACATGCGTAGATAAGATGATGGGCTTAAAGGCCTACAAGGGGGGACGACTCAAGTCGGACACTCAAATAAATGACGTGTATTTGAAGCACGAATTCGAGAAATGTGTAACCATTCATATACAACCAGTAACAAATATGCAGTACAGAAATTTCCATAGTGCCATCATTGTAGGTGCAAGAACTGTCTTAGTTGTTATATAAACTCTATAAGGCCATATATTTGGAAAGAACATTTGCCTATTCAGTTGTATGAAAGAAATTAATTGCATTTGTGTTGACAGTTTTGAAGGCCAAGGAAAAACCACCTTTAAATGTTGTGGGAGATGTGGGAGGAAGGATAGCAATTATAGTGGTAGGCTACTTTTATTCACTGTCTCATGTACGTAACGTTCAGTCATAAAGTTCAAACGACCTTTTTCCCAAATACTTTACATTATGGAGATGAGTCAGCGTGTTTAATACATGATGGGTGTAGCTTTTTGATAGAACAGTGGGAAAAACATACTGTATCCAACCAAAAAATTTGCCCCATAGTCCTGGTAAAGGCCATAAAATATGGTGTGGTACTGAAACTTACATTTTTGCTATAGAATTCGTCTTATTTTCCAAACAAACATCGAAACACCTCTAAGATCAGTTGAACTCTCAGAATCAGGCGTAATGAGTGAATATAACCTGTTGATAAACTATATGTATAACCTTTTGTTGAACTGTAACCAGGTGAAGAACTTTTTGTATAACCTACTCTTTTACTGTAACCTTCTGATGAACTACAACCTTGTGATCTAAAACCTACTGATGAAATACATGTATTTGGTGCAGGAGGACCTTGTGGATGATGTCATGTCATTTGTCAAAGTGGCTGAAGTGCTGAGGGATAGAGGGGCGTACAAGATCTATGTGATGGCTACCCACGGTCTCCTGTCATCAGACGCCCCCAGGCTCATTGAGAATTCAGCTATTGATGAGGTAACTGTAATGTCATGAAAGCAAAATAAAATGCTTCCTGGCGTAGTGTGCATCATGTGCAAACTACGAAAGAATTTATTTACTTGCTGCGCTCAAGAATGCTGATGTAGACAAGAACAGGCAGGTATATTAATTGGAGAGCTTGGAGTAAACCACACCCTTCAATAGATACCTGACAAACATTGTGACTAAAAACTGCAGGTAAATTAATGAGAACTGAACAGGATAAGTAAACAATTCAAAAGTAAAACAAGTTATGTGAGTGGCAACATGTTGGTGGAGTACTATGGCTGAGTCACCAAGAGAATATTAGTGTTTTTTGAGTGAGAAGACCTTAAGTAAACTTCCTTATTTGTTGTAGGTTGTGGTCACAAACACTGTGCCCCATGAGGTGCAGAAAATGCAGTGTCAGAAGATCAAGACGGTGGACATCAGTATCATGCTGACGGAGGCCATACGGCGCATACACTACGGAGAATCTATGTCGTATCTGTTCAGGAACATAGGAATGGACGACTGACCTGTTTGTCCAGCACTAACCCATGCATGTGCCATGGCATTTGACTGCCCAGAAGGAATGACTGAATGATCACTTGGGTTCTTATTACTGCATGGTCAGACCTTTTGTTTCCAGTGCATTGCTTTGAGTTTTTTTTCACCGTTTTTAGTATCGCCATCTCACATTACATGTATATTAATTTAATGAATCTTGTTTTTGTGTTTTGATGCTGAATGTTGATCTTTAGGGTAAGATGAGGGTGTTTAAACAGGTTGTAAAAGAGAGTAAGCCAGCAAATGCCAAGCTTGCTCCTTCATGTGCAATTCAGTATCTTGTTTTGATTTTGTGACCTTGTTTAAAGATTAATTCTGTTCAGATTTCACATACATTTATGACGTATTGTCTTAATCTGGGATTTTTATGTGATTGTTGCAAAATTGTCATTTTGTCAGCTTTGTTAATGCAACACTGTGCCATGTGCTTGGGGGCATTGTTAAATCAAAATCACTTCTTCCATTTCAAGAGATCTGAGTTTTACATAACCATATAGCCAATTCACTGATGATTTGATGTTTACCCACAGGCTTTAACACTGACCATAATAAATCACAATGCCATTCAATCTTTGATCGCAAGGAGTAACTTCACATTGATTTATTTGATTAGAATATCATGCTGTACTTAAGAATATTTCACTTATATGATGGCACCTAGCACTTTGTGTAACTTCTTAGGCTGCGCATATATGTATAGATACAAGACAAGAATGCCTTCAATCATACTTTAAAAACATTCTCATTACTGGCCATCTATTCTCCATAGCTGGCGACAAACTTAAAGTATAATGTACATGATGATATTAGACTTTTGTAATGGTAGATAAATCATGGTTAACATTATAACATTCCACAAAGAAAATGTCTTATTACACTGAGGGTCCAGATGTAGTCAGGTAGTTTAATCTGAGGTTCTTATTTCCTGGCCTCTGACCAAGGTTTACAATCAGTTTTTACTGGCTCCTTGTGACCATCATTTATGTACATGTGGAGATGTTTAAGGCTTTTTCTCTTCTTTTAGGAACTGTCAAATGCACTATATAAAATATGTAATTATTATAAAATTTGAAACTTACCAAATATACATTTGTTCATCTATTGGATCCATATCATTTTCTTTACATTCTAACATTTCAAACTGTTTTGCACCTGTTGTCAGTTTTGTTAATGCGAACGTCTTTTTCTGTGTTAAGAGAGGCACACATATGATTGTCAGGACTTTGTTTCATCAAACCAGGAACATTTAGTGTGTCAAGTTACCTCTCAGATTTTCTTGTATTCCTGTGTAAAAAATTCTCCCAGTAATTCTCAATGTTTTGTTTGGATGATATTTGGAAGGAGGGTTAAAAATTAGAAATGAGATCACAAACTGTCTTCTTATGGCAATTAGATTGTGATGTATGAAGATGATGTAGTACTTCAAAGGCTGCATGAGATATGACTGTATTTGAATCTGATACATTAAATTTTAATGTAGTAACGTTTATATCCTACAGAATGCTTGTTGGTCTCCTATACAGCCTAAGATTTTCACATACCATACTTACATTTTCGTGAAGGACAGGTGTTTTGAGTTTAGTTTGGAAGGAAGGATCCTTGTAAACGTAACCAATATACACCAAAAGCAACATTTCATGACTTGTAGTTGCCTCTAAAAATGCTTTGTTGTTAGCAAAATTTCAAATCATGTCTTTATCATAGAGCAGCAATGACAGGAAGAACTTAGTGGTTTAGAATCTTTAGTGCTAAGAACGATACTGTTGTTAAGAATCTCTTTGAGGCACTAATCTGTGTTTCTTTGTTTCAAATAAAACCTAGAAATAACCAGCCTTTGTTCAGGGTGTTTAGCATAGTAAATCATTAACTGTTTGTCTTGACATTTTTTTCCACCTGTTAAAGCTGAGAATGACATCACATGTAAGCTTGCTGTTTTCCTAACTGATGGATTATGGGAAGCTTATAGATGTTTGAATGATTTGTGCTTGGGAAAGTCTGCCACGTTCAAAGCATTATCTGCCATTTTATCTGCACATTGGGTAGGTCAGTACTACAAATGTTGATATCAGTACAAGCACTTATTATGCAATGTAATGCAGTGAGCAACCTGATACACTGTTTGCCCAGCATGTTTTAGTTTTCCCATAGAATCATTACATTTATTCCAGCATGGAACAGGTGTTTGCTCTCATCTACATATATCTACATGTATGTACTTCATACATATTTAGGTTAAATTTTTCTTGGAATGTATGCATGGGGACATGCCACTTTGCATTTCTGATTCATTTATTTTTGCGTTCACTTTGTGGAGATTTCAGGATGACTATAATTATAGTGCACGTTGAAGGCCAGGTGTTTTCCTTAACCAGACAGTCTTCTGTATGTGTGAAATCTGATTGTGGGAGTGAATTGTGGAAACCGTGGCATTCATCCTCCAGTTCCTGTGGACAAACCTGTTGATGACTGCGGGCCTGATGAGTTGAAGCTATCCTCTGTGATCACCTAGCGCGCAAATAATTCATGTGCGCCAAGCGTTCTAGCAGCGATACATCCGTGAGGTGCAAAATGCTTGTGCTAACAATAAACTGCGACAGCCTGTATCATGGTTAAACTCAACAGTGAGTGCTCTAGCTGCAGCACTGACTGAAACATAAACAACGATGGAAGTGATTGTGTTGTGAAAGATTGTTTCTTTTTTGGTGAGCTACACCAATTTTGCAAACGATACATCTTTGAGGTGGTTATCTGACATTAAATGTCCATCTTGATTTTGGTATACATATAATAGGACATACTGGTTGTCAAATTTTCATACATATATCTTGTCCACTATCAAATTTATATGCAAACACATTTCTGTATGTGCATTAGATTTCTCAGATTATGTCAAGGAATTGGTGAAATGAATTTTTGATATATAGCATATATCCTAACACACCTTATTGGAACCGAGGGATGAATACAAATGTCCAGTATCACAAAAGGATTGTTCCTATTTTGTTTTAACTCACTTTATATTGCATTTGTGTACCACAGATTAATTGACCACACAAGAGAGATTTTAGCAATATCCGAAATAAGAGTAAAGTTTTGCGAATAATCAAATCCACAGGCCTCACCCTGAATTGTGTTGGCACAAAACCTCACCAGAGCTACTGTGTGGTTATGCTGGAACATTTACCTGGGCACAGCAAGACACAGAGCTTCATCATTGATAAAATAAAATAAAAATGAAAACTCAATAAAAGTGTAGTTGTTTTACCTATTTACCTGTTTAATCTCTAAGAAATTAACTTTGTATGTTGGGCTGTATTTAAGTTTGGTACATCAAGAAACCACTGTTTTACTGTGCAGATATACATGCATGCATGTTTGTACAGGTGTTGAGGAATACTAGGGCTGCTGAGTATACATGTATCACAAATACTGAAACATGATACGAGGAAATACGCTCACCATACTGCTCCGAGAACGTCATCATGAATTAGAGGCGTTATTAACATCAGTAGCCCCCCTCCCCTTGCCCCCGCCCCTCCCCTGACTTACAGTTAAATTGCCAATATAGAACCAATAGATTTATGACAGAAATATTGAAAGGATGTTGATGAAGTCTCATGGAACAAATCTGATGCCATGTTTTACAAAGATGTAGGATGAATAACACTATTTAACCCCTATACTGTAAGTCTTCAACCTTTTCGGATGTTTGTAAGGTGTTTATTCAAGCATATTCTGAAGGCATTATTCTGTGTTGACTGTTAAAAGTATACTTTTTATGAAGTTCTGAAACTGGCGAATCCCAGCAATGTAATTTTGTCTCCAAAAAGCAAACTAAACGTGCATAAATAGCACTGAAAAGTGATCTTTCATATGCCAAAAAGGTTGCGAAATTAGGGTAACTGAAGATTCCTCAAAAAACCAACTCTGTGGCCATGTTCGTAAAAGTTTGCTGGTTTGACATGATAATATTTCTTATTTGAACTTGAATCAGTCAGATGTGATGTCGTGTGAGTGAAGCATTTATGCTGGTATGACATCAAGGACGTGTGAAAGTACAGTGTGATATACGAATATAAGTCGACAACTGGCGATGTCGTGTTTGTGTGTGTCGTCATCCCAGGCAAAGTGGAAGGGACAAAAATTTTGTTTCTGTATTCTTCAACAAAACATACAATATCTGTTTCAGTACGCTGCAAGTTTTTTACAGTTTAGGAAATCAGTTCTCAGTCATAATAATTCACCTAGTTATCATAAGCACAATGTTCAAGTCCATTGGATACTAAGACCTTTCGAGGTGTTTGTTCAAATGCAGCACAAGCCTGGCATATTAAAGTGTATGGCTTGATTAAAGGTATCTGCCTTTTTTTGTAAAACATTATGACAGTTACGGTTCTGTCTTGTCTTTGAATAAGTGTAATAATTTCACTCAGATTCTTACTAACCACTTTCCAGTTAGATAAGTAACTGTGATAATATCAGTCACATTCTCAGTCAGCTGGCATGTTCTGCAGACTGCAGTTGCATGTTTTGTGAACGGGAATACTCTATTTCTGTTTAGCATAAACATTCATTTTAAGCTTTAACTTCATCATGTATGATATGGTCATAATAATTCGTGATTGTACTAATGTTCATTCTGAAATTTTGTATGGAATCTATGTAGGATATAAACAATAACAATGTTTTTTTTTGAATATTTGTTGTATATGCCATAATGGAGGTACATAATATTTATTGCTTTAATATTTCACCATCGTTGTTAACAGTGAGTTTAATGCACATTTTTTGTTACTGACATAGGCTGATCTTAGTGGACTTTTCAGCATTTCATAAACATTTGAGTGAAAGTAAATAAGATTTATTTAATTGTAGATGTGAAGTATGCTGTGACTGTATGCGCACATGAGCGTCCATTGACAGTGTGGAGTTGTGCTGTGGCATCATGCATACTTATGCACCATGTAAAGCATAGCAATTCAGATAATCAATTGCATGAAATCAATTCATGAGAAGAGTTTCCATGTAACATCCACATACTGAGTAAAAAACGCATCTGAATAAAGCCCAGTTCATACAGATAGAAACAGCTGATCATTTGATCAATAGGCCTTTGAAAGATTCAGCTAGTATATTTCAATATTGGCCTGGGGGGCAGTAGATCAGCAGTGGTTGCAATAAAATAACATAATGAAAAATAAAATAAATAGCATTAAAATAGTGATAGAACAGTGTTGCTTGTTGACATGACTTGACCATGATGTTGCCTTTGTTCTTTCATGTGTAGCTATGAATGTACCATTGCAGTAATGTACATTAACTTTTGTGTCATGATATATTATAACAGAAAAGAATTTAGACTGCAAAAGTGTATTTTACACAACAGAACTTACATGCCATGGGCTGTTATTAACCGTTTAAAGATATGCATGTTGATGAGAATTCCAATCTGCGAAAGGCCCTAGGTTCCACAGGGCTTTACCCTGTTTCCTCCAATCATAATGCTGGCTGCCATTGTATTTAGTGAAATATTCTTAAGTACAGTATAAAAACAACAGTTAAATAAATGAAGTAAATAGATGTAAATTCATGATACTAGGTGGTAGGCCAGATATTGTTGGTGAAAGTTGAATAGCAAGAGACAGAAGAAATCGATTTCTTTCTCAATGGTAAAGTAATTCCTATAACAGAAAAAAAAAAACTTTTAAGCAGAAATCAGCCGAAGAAAGAAATGACACGACTTGGATTTGAACTCTAATTTGAAGAACAACACGCGTGTACTACAATATATGTCCGATTTCTAAATACAGAGGGACTGTTATAAATGAATACATCCATCAAAGCCTGATTTACTTCTCGGGTGCCATTACTTTTTATTGAATGGTTAATTTGAGGCACATCAGCTTCATATAAAGGCGGGTTTTTTGTGAAGATATGCCGGGTGAGCACTGGCAGGGTCACGTGACTAAACCTAGCCGGCACACTTCATTCGGACGTCGGTGCGACACAGTCAAGCAGCGGCGAAGATGGCGAGTGGTATTACAGTGATGACAAGAGGGTTGAAGACCTCAGCAATTCGCAGTGGCGCCGTCAAACATCTAACTGTCATTGGGAGTGGACTGATGGGGGCTGGTATTGCTCAGGTACTCAAAAAAATACATTAGGTAAAAAATAAAAAGAAGCAGTGAACTCAAGGTTCATGCCGGGCAATATCGAATGCCGAGTCAACCGACAGCTCAATAGACAACAACAAGGGATAGGGTGCAGGGCTGAGAAGAGCTTCTTTCTACAGCTACGTAATCGCTTGCAGAAGTAGGGCATATGCATTGATATCTCTCGTAACCTGCTGTTATTTCCATAGTTTGTTACTAGGCCTATCTTCTGCTAGACTTAAGGTACAAAGTTCACTATACAGTGTTCATCAAGGCTCTGCAGAGTTATCTCACCTTGATTCCGATTTCAATACGACTGCACTGGATACTACTTTATTTTAGCTGGCTGTGGAATAAACTTGGGATCTGGCCTTGTACAGGGACACTCAACAGTGATATAAAGCAACCTGTGAATGGTTGTGAGTTTCCCCCAGGCTCTTGCTGGTTTCGCCACAACATAATACTGGCTACCTTCACGTTAAGGAAAAATTCTTTAGTTCGACAAAAAACACCAATGAAATAAATAAAGAAATAGAGGACCTCTGTGGCTAAGGGAGTTAGCGCGCCATTGCAGTGTAATGATCCAGGTGCCTTTCACAGATGCGATTGCTGTGAGTTCAATTCCAGACCATGCTGGCTTCCTCTTCGGCTGTACATGGGAAGGTGCGCCAGCAACCTGCGGATGATCGTGGGTTCCAGCTGGGCTCTGTCCGGTTACTTCCCAACATAATACTGGCTACCTTCACATTAGGGAAAAATTCTTGAGTATGGCAGAAAACACCTATGAAATAAGTCAATAAATAAACTTAAGCTATATTCTTGTTTAGATGTTGACATATCAACATGAAGATTTATTATATATAGTTTGTCTACACAGAAGTGGTGGATCACACTAGTCCATGTAGATGGACTCCGTCGTATTATTTTAAGCTTCTGACATTCACCTTAACTCTAAAACTAGTGTTATAATGAAAATCAAAAATTTAAAATAAAGTCCCTCTTGATGGACTAGAATCATACCAAAGACTTGCAAAGTATTATTAGCCATGTAAAGTGCAACCTTTGCGATTGAACGTTGAGACTACTGAGAGCATGTCTGAAATATTAGTCCGTTTGTGTACATTTATGTACATGTATATAGTGAATGTGTGCCCTTATTGCTGTGGCATTTATGAAAGAACATGAAAAATATTATGAAGTTTCCGTTTGTTCAGGTGGCAGCCCAGACTGGCCACAAGGTGACCATGGTGGACATGTCTCAGGATATTGTGGAGAAAGCAAAAGGTAATATCCAGAAGAGTCTTCAGCGGGTGGCGAAGAAGAAGTTTGAAGATGATTCAGTAAGTGTCTGTCAAGGGGGAATCCTGGTGATGCATATATGTATTACTCCTTTGCTGAACCCAGGGAAGTAGTAGAAACTTGGCTAATTAACTTATTATTACTTTATAAGTGTTGTACTTTAATACACTAAATTTATTATATCATTGTCTAATTAATGTGAATTTGTTTTCCTTAAGCTTTTTGTTTGTAGATTTTTTTTTGACAAGATGTATGGAAGAATAAGGTATTGTATGTATGTAAAGTAGGCCTATATTAAATTGTAACGACATTGTTTTTCCTCTTGTCCACAGTCCAGAGCGACTTTTGTAACAGAAACCCTGGAGAGACTGAGTACAGACACAGATGCTGTCAAGGCTGTTGCAAACTCTGACCTGGTGATAGAAGCCATAGTGGAGAATATTGAGGTCAAGAGGAAACTGTTCAGTTCCCTGGACAAAGCCGCACGTGCGTGAGTGGTCTCAGATGAGTAGTTTGCGTTACAACTTGCAGGGTCAAATCTAGAAAGAAATTGAAGGCTGTGATTCTAGACTTCAAAGGTGACATCATAACTGTGTATAAAGAAATTTTATGAAAAGCAAAAATGCAAATCTGTGAATGGAAGAAATGTTTTATTTCTAAACAATTTAATTGGTAAGTAAGCTAAACATTTTGTTGGTAAACCATTTTTTTATTTATGTTACTTGTTAGTTTTAATACAGCTTGATTACTTTGGGTGCCAAATGGTGTGAGAAGCCACTTGTTTTGCGGAATTACAATGGATTGAAACATGGCCCTGATGTGTGTTAGCAATGAATGGAATTCAGCTCTTTCAAAATGATCTGAAGAACATATAGATGTAACCATGATGGAACTCATGAATGACATAAATTAAAAAACCTTTTCACATTTTACTCTGGTTTGTTTAGTGTTTTACAGCAAAAGGGCCCATATATTCTGCTATGCCTGTCATTGTTATGCATCCTTTTGTAAACATGGTTTCAGCCACACAATATTCACCAGCAACACGTCCTCTTTGCCCATTGGGGAGATAGCAGTAGCCACAGAGAGGAAGGACAGATTTGGGGGGTTACATTTCTTTAACCCTGTTCCAGTCATGAAGCTCTTGGAGGTGAGAGGCTGCTGTTTATTCTTGTATTTTTGTTCCAGTAAGTTATTTAAGAATGTGCAATTATCAATCTGCTTCAAATCAATGAGGATATGTCCACCAAATTGTTACCTGTGATATTTTGAATCGCAGCTGTTGTTTCTTCACTGTTACATTTTGCATACCATTGTCATACGCTATAGGTGATGCTTCACATGAATATGAAACATTGTCCAATCAAATCGCTTGATGACACTTGAACACAAAGGAAATTTAAGATTTAAGATTAAGGTATGTGGTGTAATTATACACTAGTACCAGTATCAACTTGGTATCTTTCAATGCATTAGTGTGATATGTCCTGTAGATGTTATATCTGTCACATCACTGACCTTTAAAACTTATTGGGAAGTTGTGTACAGCACAACTCAAGTGTTGATCTTGTATTGTGTTACAGGTCATCCGGATACCAGAGACAAGTGAAGAAACATTCAATACATTATTAGAGTTTGGCAAAAATCTGGGCAAGGCAACAGTTAACTGCAAAGTAAGTTAAATTACATGTACAGAAATCTGTAAATAATCTTTCGTTGAGGAGTCTTTGTTGAACGTAGGATTGCAACTTGAAAGGATTTTACTAGTATCTTTCAAGATGCTTAAAAATGGAAGGTTATCATCAACAGGTGAAGTAAGGCTGTAAGCCGAGCAAAACACAGCAATGATTCTAAATATCTTGTGCCACCCTTCCAAACAGAGTATCAAATATAAGAATCTGCAAATACAAAGACTGAAGATTACAATTTGGCTGTTGTAAATTTGCATGTTTGTTTCATTCAAGAAAATGGCAATTGTTTCAGGGTTGTCCTGGACAAAATTTTATGTCACTTTGGTAATTTTTGAACATACATGAGATGGAGACATCCTTTATTTGTTTAGAGTTTTTGCTGGTACATGTATTGCTGGTACACGTATTGCTGGTACACGTATTGCTGGTACACGTATTGCTGGTACACGTATTGCTGGTACATGTATTGCTGGTACATGTATTGCTGGTACATGTATTGCTGGTACACGTATTGCTGGTACACGTATTGCTGGTACATCTATTGCTGGTACATGTATTGCTGGTACATGTATTGCTTCCAGGACACTCCTGGCTTCATCGTGAACCGACTGCTGGTCCCATACATGATGGAGGCTGTCAGAATGGTGGACAGGGGTAAGTTAATCACAGGTCTTCATGAATCGTCGATTGTCCCAGTTCCTACCGAATGAAAGGGGTTTGAAGCTAGGTCTTAATTTGCCTAAGGTTTTCTAGTGTCATTAGGCCTAATTTAATTCATGGAAGGCATTTTAAGGTTCAGTGCAATTCGATAATGAGAGCATATTATTTAAGCTCCATTTGGTTTGAACTTGAGTGTGAATAAATTTTAGCCACTTTGCAAAGAGTAATACACCACTTAGGGGCACTTACATGTTAATACATCACATTTAATGTGTACAAAGCCGTCATTCTAATGATTTCTATCACATGTTCAAGTCCAGCTCATGCTGGCTTCCACTCTGGCCATACGTGGCAAGGTCTGCCAGTAACCTGCGGATGGTCGTGGGTTTCCCTCGGGCTCTGTTCAGTTTCCTCCCACCATAATGCTGGCCGCCGTCGTATAAGCGAAATATTCTTGAGTACGGCGTAAAACACCAGTCAAATAAATAAAATGAATAAATCTGTCCCATACACATATGACATATAACAATGCTGCTGCCTGCATGACATGATCGTGGTACAGAAGAGTGCTAAAATCCTCAGGATGGGATGTTTTCAGACCAGGTAGCTAAAATATTTTTCCACTGCCCTTGGCCAGTGAGGTTCAGTGCTTAAATTCAACCTGGGAATTTAAATAGAAAAGTTTGTTAGGTATTGGTAATATGATGTTGGGTTTCTCCAGGGTCTGGCTGGTGTTCTCCTATATCCTGGACTGTGGTTATGGAAATGAAATATTCTAAAATACTGGTGTACTCTCCCTGGCTGAGTGGTTTAGCTTGCTAGCGCACAGTGACTCAGGGAACCTCTCACGAATGCAGTCACTGTGGGTTGAAGTCCAGCTCTTGTTGGCTTCCTCTGCCAGCAAACTGTGGTGGTCGTGGGTTCCCCCAGGCTGTGCCCAGTGTCCTTCCACCATAATACTGGCTGCTCTCCTATAAGTGAAATGGTCTTGAATATGACAAAACACCAATAAGTAAATAAATAAATACCAATATGGCATAAACAAAATCGCATTCAAACAAACAAATACTGTTTCCATGTCAGCCACTGCCAGACAAAATAAAGGTGTCTGATGTGTGTGTTTACCCCTCAGGTGATGCTAGTGCGAAGGATGTGGATACAGCCATGAAGTTAGGAGCAGGCTACCCCATGGGGCCAATAGAACTCAGCGACTATGTTGGCTTAGATACCTGTAAATTTATTATTGATGGTAAGGCTATCAGTCTATACATTTATTTCACTTCAGATTTCATGATAAATGAGGATATGTATTATTTGAGATACGGGGAAATTCAGAGGATGTACCTACTGGTTAAAGCTAGCATCAGGTTACTCAGTGTAACATGGAAACTTGGTTCCGAGAAATGGTATCACTTTGGGGTAAATTATATATTTGTAGACAATACTGTATTTGGTTGAGAAATGAAAAAGCCTTTAGTCCCAAGAGAAATAAAATGTTAAACCTTCTAATGATGGTGTGTACATTTCATTGTTTCTTGTTATTGATAGGCTGGCACAAGAAGTATCCTGACAACCCACTGTTTGAGCCAAGTCCGTTGCTTGACAGACTGGTGGAAGGAGGCAAGTTTGGAATGAAGAGCGGAGAAGGCTTTTACAAATATGAAAAATAGAGCTGTGACTTGTGCTAATTATCATCATCAGCTGTGTTATTCCAGACCAAATGTGCCATAATATTGTGTACTGTTATAACATAAAAAATACCATGTACATGTTAAACAATGAAATGTCTGCTAGGATGTACTGACAAAATTATGTGTTATGAAAAAAAAAAAAAAAATGAAGGAAAAATATATTACAAATGAATGAGTTTCATGTACAAGGTGTTTGGATTTGTTATCGCTCTTAAGAACTTGAATGTAATTTCAGTTGCATGTTGGAGCAGGTTGTGATGAGTGGTTAAGGTGCTTGTGTATAATTAACAGGGCACAGGCTCTGACTTGGCCTTGTGTTGGCAATTTGTAGGTTCCCCAACTCTGTGCAGCCTTACTGAAAATTAGCAGTCGACCACCCTAATGTAGGCACTTAATAAAGACAACTTGTCTTCTAGCAAGATGGTCAAGTTATCTATATGTCACAGGTGGAATGGCTTGTCAGTAACTTGACAAAGTTTGGTGGTTTACCCTGGACACTCCGGTTTCCTTCACTTCTACAGGTGACAAATTCTTGAGTATGGCATACAGATTAATTATATTTAATGTGCATAGTCATTTACTAACTTTTACAGCTTCCTAACAAACCTTACACTGCAAGGCACAGAAAAAGGACACAAAACTTGCGGTTAAAAGCATTTCCGAGGGCGGGCTGAGGGGTTTAATGTTCTAGCGCAGTGCAATGACCCAGGAGCCTCTGA
Organism: Acanthopleura granulata; assembly: GCA_016165875.1. Taxonomy (NCBI): domain Eukaryota; kingdom Metazoa; phylum Mollusca; class Polyplacophora; order Chitonida; family Chitonidae; genus Acanthopleura; species Acanthopleura granulata. Next base: position 29,670,209 of record JABBOT010000002.1, read on the forward strand.
CTAATGTGGTTGCAGTGAGTTCAAGATCAGCTCACGATGGCTTCCTCTCCAGCCATATGTGGGAGGGTCTGACAGCAACCTGCACAGTCATGGGTTTCCTCTGTGCCGGGCTCGGTTTCCTTCCATAATGCTGGCCGCCGTTGTGTACGTGAAATATTCTTGAGTATGGCACAAAACACCAATCAAATAAATAAAATTTCCACATGCACTTCTCATGCAACATTATTTTACTTTTAAAATGAGAGAGGTTCAAGCTAGTTTGAACAACTTTGTACCTCCTTGGCTTGGCCATAGTGTAAGGGGATACCTATTGAAGCCAGGTGTTGCTACAGGTATAAGCCAGACACATGGAGCTGTTTGGAGGTGTGCATCATTGCACATGAGCAGAGCGGGTCATACCTGGACAAACAAAAGCACATGGTCATCTGTACAACTTTACCGACAGCACAGGATCCTGCTGAGTTCTAATTTTTAGCTCTACTGGTCGAAGGCCACAAGAAGTTACGTATTAGAAAATCTTACAGCGTACGTACGTACGTCTGGCATCTGTTAACATTTTCTTCAAAACGCTACTCCAACAGTTTTTTTGTCCAATTTCAACGAAACTTGGGTAAAGTGTAGACTACTTCAGGATACAAAATTCATAGCATCCATTATCCATTTCGATGATCTGTTGTCTGTCCGTCTATTCAGAATGTGAACATTTTCAAAACGCTACTACTTCTACAGTTTTTGTTTGATTTCAATCAAACTTGCTTGAAGTGTACTCTACAGCAAGATATAAAATTTATAGTATCAATTTTCCATTTTGATGATTGGTTGTCTGTCCATCTGTCCGTTCATCCACCACGTCCACATTTCTTTCAAAATGCTACTACTCCTTCAGTTTTTGTATGATTTCAATGAAACTTGTTCGAGTGTAGACTAAAGCAAGATACATAATTCATAGTAACGATTTTCAATGATTGGTTGTCTGTCGTTTATCCGCCATGTTAACATTTCCTCCAAAACCTTACCCCTACAGGTTTTGTCTGATTTCAATGAAAACTGGTTGAAGTGTAGACTACATCTGTAGACTACATCAAGATACATAAACTAAAGTATCGATTTTCCATTTCGATGATAGGTTGTCCATCTGTCTCTTCATACAGCACATATTAACATTTCTTTCAAAATGCTAATAATTACTGTTAGAGTTTTTAACAAAATGTCAACAAAATTTTGTACAAGTGAACAAGATAGATATTTTGAAGTATAAATACATAATCATGTAATCAACTTTGTGATCATTTTGTCCCAACCAGTAGAGCTACTGTCTCATCAGTGACTCTGGTTTATGTATATTTTACTAAGTTTTTGACTTGAAACTGCCCTACAGCCCATGTAAAGTTTCAGGTGTCACTAAGGCTTGCATAAACTGCCTGAAATGGGCTGGATTGTGTGTCTGCAGAAGGTTACAAGGCTTTAACACAGCCACATGGATTAAAATTGTTTGTTCCACAGTGTAGAAACTCTGTCATGCACTTTCAAAAAAACAGCTATCTGGATTGTTGTGTGACTGCAAGGACTGTTTGGTGTTTTGGGCATGGCATCCAAATACTTCTGCCTTGAGACAAGCCTACTGCAAGGACACTGTGAAACAAGGTGGCAAAGTGGTTGAAGATGTCCTCTCGTGTCCTTGTGACCTTGCATGAAGTTCATCGGTGTTCACTTCCCTTGCACCAATATGACAGAATGGAGTTTTTGCTAGCAACCCGTCAAACTTCATTAGTTATGTTAGTTTACTTCACCCATTAAACTGGCCCAGAAACAAACAATTCTGAGCATAGTGTGAAACAGTCACATTATAAATAAATGTGCAGGGAAGAAACCCACCATAACAAACCTCCAGGCAATAAAGCCTTGACCTGTCCAGAAGGAAAAGTAGCCAAGGCTACAGTTCTTCAGGCCTCATGGCATTTTAATGCCATACCTCAACATGGAAGTATATCACAAGACACAACTAACAACACACTTATTTCAATATACAGGTAGTGAAGTCTTACAACAATGTTTGTTAACAATCTGAATATTTCAGCCTGGTCTGTTTTTGTTTTTCTTCTTTTCCAGCTGCCCTAAAACTCGATAAATCTCTTTTTTGACTTCTTTCTGTTTCTGCATCTTGTTTTTCTCAATCCTCTCTGTCTCCTTCTGATGTTTAGCAGCCCGATCTCTCATGGCCACTCTCGTCTTCTTGGATTTGTGTTCATGTAATGTCTTCAGCATCTGCATCATTTTAGCCATCTAGCAAAGGGGATAAGAAAAATATCCACATCATTATACATACTGATACACATCTTAAATGTTCACATGTAAGATTAACCTTGAACGTGGGAAGGTCCGCCAGCGACTTGCAGATGGTCGTGGATTTCCCCCGGACTCTGTCCAGTGTCCTCCCACCATAATGCTGGCTGCTGTGGTGTAAGCGAAATATTCTTGAGTACGGCTTAAAACGCCAATCAAGTTTATCAGTTTAGGGACCTCTAATTTTGAATGCATGAAATCTCATTAAAATCTCATCCAGCCACTGTTTGATATGAAATTACTATTTCTCAGCTAATCAGATACAATAACTAGCAGAAAGGAAATTGATGTATTGCTTGTACTTTATGCATATAGTTGCTTTCAGGGTGAGGGTCTTATTGGCTTTCTCATGACTACCATAATGCTGACGGCCATTGTATATTAGTGAAATATTCTTGAGTACTGCATAAAACACCAACCAAACAAATAAATAAATAAATACAACACTGACTCGGGATGTTCCCAATACCATTATATTACCATTAATGTGGAGCCTCTGTAGAGTGATTCCATAAGTGCACTTACCTTGACTTCTCTTGGCTCACGGATTACACTAACCCGCTTGAATGGCTCAGATTTCTTGGCCTGAACCTCTTTAGGAGTGAAAGTAAATGGCAGGTTCTTCTGCAGATCTTTGGGCACGACCAGGGCTGTGGGGGCACGGCTGACCCTTGTGACAGGCTGCAACAGCAATATTACATGACAGGAGAGGAATTCTACTTAAGCAAGGTAAATAGCTAGAGAGTAATCGGATAATGTAAGGACAGCAAGTCTGTTCAGTACATCCTTATCTTCAGTCAGGAATACATCTTACACCTTAAAATGGATCACAAATTGAAATCGTCCATCCATGTATGATGGCTGGATGATGTTGTCATTTTTGAACACTGGGTGATTTAAACGAGTGGTACTTTAATAATTATTCGATGTCTATGGTTCACCTAATGGCTGCACCAGGTCTCTATTTACAGTATCCACTACCAGGCATAGGATGCAAACACAGGATGTGGCAGTTCCGTCATTTGCATGTAACATTCCGTCCTTAGCCTATGCCGGGCACCTTAATAAAACATACTTTTTCATGCATTTGATGATAAACATTGACACGATAATACTGTAACCTAAAAAAACTATAGTGAAAATGATCCCTGACACACATTAAATGTTACACAGAGGATAACACAGTCACAAGATACCTTATAGAGCGAGTCCTTGTTGAGGGGTCCCTGCAGGCCTTTCTCGCGGCGGAGCTGCCCAACGGTCTTCATGCCCGTCCAGGCGGCCTTCTCTGCCCGGGGCAACAGCAGGGTGGTCACCGGGTTATAGAGTTGTGGCACCACCACCGTAAACCAGGTTCTCACAAACACAATGTCTGTAATAGACACAAATCTTTGAAATTAATATGCCAGATCTAAGTCCATTTGTGTTACTGGATATTGTAAGATCTTTCTGTATCAAGACACAGGTTGTCATAAACATGGTGTTTGAAAAACACACATTCCTACGTCACACAACAAGCTTGCATTTAATTGTTCAAAAATTCATGACATTTGTAGAGCTTTGTGTAAAACAGACAGAAACACCTTTGTCTTGGTGTTTGTTGCGGTAACCCAATACTGCTGAACCATGTTTCATACCTTTGACTCCATACAAGGTTCAACAGTATCTGGTTACCCTAAAATAAAATCTGTCAGCACCATTTATTGGTTGGCTGTTTGATAATCAAATAACACAATGCACCGTTACACATCATTCATACTGAAGGAATTTCAATGAAAGCAAGCGAAATTAGTTTGGAAGGAGCATTTCTTTCCCAGTTTATCTCACCACAATGTGGCTGAAACATTGCTGATGTGGTGTTCATTCCCAGTTTATGTGTTAATGATAGGATAGTTAAACTGCATACATGGGAAATCACCCTAACTGGTGTGTTCCTTGGTTTATTTATATGCACTACATGTATTATAAAGTAACAGAATACATCATAAACATGTTGTCAAACTAACCACAAAAATTTCAGGTTGATTTTAGTCAATATCTCTGCCTTGCTCACTGTGTTACTAATGGTCAGTAATTGTAAAATATTCAGAGAGCTTATGAGCCCAAATTCTTCAGCCTGTCCGTCCTAAAATTAACTTGATTCTAAACCAAAATTTGGAGCTTAGAAATTTTCTTCTCATTAATTTTTCTCTATGGACAAGGATGTGCTCTCACAATATGTCATATTATCACAAAACAAATAAATTATAGGTAAGTAGTAATTATATTAAGAATGATATCACACATATCAGGAGGGGCCTCCGTGGCTCAGTCGGTTAGCGCTCTATCGCAGCACAATGACCTGAAGCCTCCCACCAATGCTGTCGCTGTGAGTTCAAGACCAGCTCATGCTCGCTTCCTCTCTGGCCTTACTTGGGAAGGTCTGCCAGCAACTTGCAGCTGGTTGTGGGTTTCCTCCGGGCTCTACCCGGTTTCCTCCCACTATAATGCTGGCCGCAGTCGTACAAGTGAAATATTCTTGAGTACGGTGTAAGACACCAATCAAATAAATAAATAAATAAATAAATAAATAAATACATATCAGGAGTTAGTACAGGACCTACCACTCATCAATATTTTATCCTCAAATGTGGCTCTGAAAGCACCCTCTGGTGTAGACAAGGCTTTCTTTATCTGTCCTCTGATACCACTCACTGTGCGTATGCTAGCTCCTTCAAATTTTGCCACTTCTAGTTTCGAGTTAAACATTCCCTGAAAATAGTAGAAGTAAAATTTTCATACAACGTGCATGTATGCACTAGTATTTAATACCATATAAGGATTTCGATAGAAAAAAAAATCATGAAATTTTTGTGACAACTGAATAGACATATACATGCATTTGAAAGCAAAGAACTACACATTGTATGAACACAATGATAAATATACATATACATATATATCAGTTAAAAAAGAGATATCAAAAAGGAAAAATTATAAAATAAATATTATCAAAAACTACAGACCTGAATAAAAGCTGTTTTCTTATAGATTTTCATTGGTTCTCCAGTCAACTTCAGTTTCTTGACTATTGGAATGGACTTGTCCAGCTCTAGTACCACACCTGTAGCAGCTATGCGAAACCCTGGCTGATGTGGGAGAAAAACAGTATAATTATACATTTCCAAAAAGTATTAAAAAAACATATGTAAATAATCTATCATGAAAGTAAGACATGTTCCAATGTACATGTATTAATGAAAATTTATGATTACGGGGGATTTGTTCTTTGAACATACAGCTCTTCAGAATTACATTTTACAACTGTTGTTCAAGGCCCATCCTCACCACAACAGGTGCAGCCATTTTCTTGTACATTTCAATGTTTGAATCAGTAGACTACAAGACAACATGGTTTTATAGGAGAAAAATCATAAAAAGTTGCTCAGAAGTTTTAACACCGTAAATGTTGGCACAAAACAGCTATGTGGTTTTCAGACTGTAAATTTTTATATATTTGACAACTGGGTGCTGCTGTCATTACACAGAAATTAGTTATAACATAACTTACCTTGGCCTCTGAAACACTTTCGACAGCTAACAAGCCAGTTCCCTGAGGTGTAATAGGTCCTACAAAACAGGATCACAGTCCTTTCATTAAAGTGAAATACAGCTATTTATTGCTTGCTTGTTTATTCACCATAAATTCAATGACAAAAGTAAGGGTTGATTTTAACTAAGTATAAAGATGGCAGTAATAAAGCCTAATGGATTTGACTTTTAATAAGCCTTATAATAAGAAATAGTGCACATTACCGCAGAAAAACATGATAGACTGATGGGTGCACTTTCCAGGCAGAGACAACATGCTTACAATATTTCATCATGGTATTAAACAAGGCAACATTCCACCAGCAAAGTACTGATCACAACATGCTTACAATATTTCATTATTTTATTAGACAAGGTAACATTCCATCAGCAAAGTACTAATCACAAAATCAAACACACTTTTACTGTTATTTCTAAAGCTTGTGTTCTACCAGCCCGAGATATATGGCCTGTCACCCACACTGCACTAAACATCTCAAAAAGCTGAGATGAGTATATTTACCCCAGAATGAAGCATGACAATGTAGATGCTCAGGTGTGTACTTCAGCAGCCGGTTCCTGTAGTTGTGGTCCTGAATGGAGTACAGAGGTATGGTTTGGAAACGACGCCAACCAAGGGAGATAATCAGAGGGTTCCTGGTCTTCAGTATCTTCTTGTGCCACCTATGTTTCTTCAACCTTGCCTGCAAAACATGGAAGAGGAAAAATCATATTTTAAACCAAATTTGGTGATTTTCTTTATACCCCTTATAGATCTCGTAGGTTATTGTACTAACCTGAAGACGGCCAATATTCTCCCCTACCAAGTCATGCTAATCATCTGAACCAAATCAGCATTCCCCCCTACATTCTAGAGATTCTACATGTAGGTCATCTTACTCACCATAACCTACCTTCCTCTCCACATACTGGAGCTCTCTTAGGTCATCCTACCTTATACCTGGACATATCTCCCTATTAGCTCGCTATACTCACCTGAACATAGCCAACATTCCTCTCCACATTCTGAAGACCTCCCAAAATCACAGGGTATGTCGCATCAAAGTTGGTCACAAATTCACACGGCACATTCTTGATCTCCACTCTGACGTACATTCCTGGTCTGAAGCCTTCATACTGAACTCTGACCTCCTCGGGTAAGTTCTCAAACTCTTCGCGGTTCAGCTGTAGCCCAGAAAATAAAAGCATATACACCTGCTTACAAATTGGCATAGGTACCTAAAACCTAGGTAACAGTTTTACCATTGAAAGCGACTTGACCCCAAACCAATATCAAAATCATAAAGAACCAACACACTGAACAACCAGAATATAATGTCTCCTCTTACCCCGATCTTACTACTCTCCATTATGTAAACATCTGATCTTTACATCTGAACATCAGTGCCAATGTCTTGATCGACTGGCTTCACTCCATGTTGTGTTTCTGCTGTTTCGATCTGAGTACATGAACACTCTCCGTTTATTTATAACTGATCAGCCACCAAACCTTCAACCAATCAAGTCAGCTCATATTATGGTTTGCTGTTTTTCTGTTTTCCAAATATCCATTCAGGACACAGGAGTCTGACCTTGTGAACCAGCACTGTAACACGATCACTATTTTTCACAAAAGGAAAAAAGTTGTTAGACTTGGAGCTCTGTGACCAGACACTGTGATCTGAACATCAGCCTCAATGCATGTCATAAAAGCTGATCACAAAGTGTCCTCTTACCCTAGCCTGGCCCTCTGCCTCAGTTTTCCACTCCTCATAGAACTGGTCATCTCCTTTGAGATCGTAGTCATTGTCAAACCGCTCCTTCAGTTTCCTCTTCTTCCTCTCTCGTCGTTCAGCAGCTGTCATTTCAGCTTTTTTCTTTACTCTTTCTTCTTCTTCCGGCTCATCTAAGGCAACATAAGGTACACATTAGAAATACTTCAATGTCCTAAAACATACTATTGCCACATAAATGTTTTTTGACATTTTCTGTATGCCCTTCCTCAACTGAAATCTGGGGCCTTACATGTCAAACCATACACACAATACAGGAAACCAACATAATTACATACATGTATACATCCATTACAACTGCTGAATTTCAGACATTGTCAAATCCCGAGAGTTACCTACCCTTCATTTTGTCATCATCATCCACCTCCTCCTCAGAGTCACTGCCTTGTGGACTGTCATCATCTCCAGTGAACACCTGACCTGTCTCCAGATCTTCAAAGTCTCCATAAAGCTCATCTACAGAATAAAAAAACATCATCACCAAAGTTTTCACATAGTTACAGTACAAAACATCATCGTCAACATTAGCTTACAATTAGTGGCTTTCGGCCATAATCATTTTATTCATTATAACTGCCAACTCATAGGACTAAATGTCCAAGATTACAGAAATCAAAAGAGGATTTCCACCATTTCCATGTACACAGAAGCATTTAGGAATTTGTTATTTAAAACTTTATGTAGAAGTCACACTGACACCTGTTTATTTGAAATCATATTTCAGAGTCATACAGTAAAATGGTAAAACCATGCACAATGTAATTACCATCCTGCTTGAGGAGAGTCTCTGCATCTTCCGACTTCTCCCACTTTCCAGTGACAAAACAATCCCGAATAGTGCTGATCAGCTAAACAAACATAACCCAAAACCTTAAACAGCATGTTAAGCATTCTGAGAGACTGAGGAATAAGCCATTCAAAACACAGCATATATTATTAAATTTACAAGGCTTATGTTGGAGGAAGGCATTTTTATGCATGTAACTTCATGGAATGACAATCAATGAATTATTAATGTCTATGAAATACATCAAATATTGAAGTCATGTGCACAAACATTCCTGACGGCATTAGGTCTTCTGGGTGTCCTCACTCACCAACCAATAGAGCACAAATGTTTTACCTCGTCCACATCTGTGTCTGTCACCTCCTGGGGGCTCCGTGAGCAATCCAGGCCATCCCTCACCACTTGACTGGCTTTACTCTTCTCACTTTTCTTCCTCAATACAGTGAAGAGCCCTCCTAATTCGTCCTCTTCTTTTTCCTCTCCAGGAACGTCCTCATCTAAATAATTAAACATCACAAAGTTCACTGAGGCTGCACGGTGATATGTATACAAAATTTAATTAAGCTGATATAGAGTCGCTGTTACAATTTTGTCTTCTCATAAAAATAGAGTTTTAATCATGTTTTGGGACAGATTTGATGTGAAGTGGCTATTACTTTTACTTTTCACATTTTTGGGGACAGAACTAGTTTGGGATCAGACAGATGTTTCACAATTATCATCCCTTTTAACATTATTCAGTATTAATATAGTTATCTGGCGTTTAACACTGGTGTGTACCAGTCAATACTCAGTCAAACATGTACTTCAACTGTGGGACGGCAGTCATGTTCATGGGAGGAGAAACCAATGACCATGTACACCAGTGACTTCACCGGGTATCTGACACAGCTTAAAACCACAGCTGAACCAACAAGAGTTGTATTCACAAAAGTATCCTCATCCAATGAGCCAGAAGAGGGTCCTTCCAATATTGGCTTGAAGTCACAAATCAGAATGCAGAAACAAGGCAAAAACAAATTCCTGTCATTACCTAAACTTTCTGTTTTCTCCTTGATGCCTTTGGGAATTCAACTTCCAAGAGCTACTCTCTGTAAGAGGAAACCTTCACGTAACCAAATCATTCATCAAGATTATTCCAAACCTTTTTAAAGTACAAATTAGAATTTTATATGCATGCATCAATGAAATACTTCAGTTAACTTTTGAAACAGCATACATTACCTTCTCCATACACAAGCTTCCTGTAGTTGATTCTCTCACTCTGTCTTTGCCTGAAATTCTCTGCAGCTTTTTCCACCAAGTTGAATTTCCACCTAACATCACCTGAGAAAGGGATCATAAACAGACATGACAGATAAAAGACACAGAAGGATAAAAATGTTAAAAGGATCAGAGAAAAAATGATAAGTATCACAGAGTAATGCAGGGTCCAGCTACTGTAATTATACAACTCAGGCCTATGAATAATTGCATCACTGTTTGAATCACCATTACATTTTGCTCAGACTGCATTACAGATTTCATTTGTCTTACTTCTGAAAACAAGATGGCGGAAAGGGATAGCTTCAACACTTCCTGAACAACAATACTCTATTTTAGTCTTAAAGTCTTTAAGGAGATCTTTTGGGTAACTTTCTTCCTGTTAAGTCAAAGTAAAAATGGTGCACTCTCATTTGGCTTAGAATGCATCATAAATTTAGACAAAGATGGTAACAGGGTTATTTAGCCCTTACCCGAGTGATCTTCAGCTGTACCATCAGCAGCTTTGTTCTCTTCCAAGTCCTCCTTTGAATCATCACTTTCACCCTCTCCTTGGTCTTCTTTGTATTCATCATCATCACTTGCATTTTCATCACTTTCACTGTTAACATTTATAGTCCTCATTTTGCTATCAGTTTTCTTTTTCACATAAGACTTCTTCACCATGTCAATATCATCTGAGTCTGAGTCGTTATCAGCACTACCGTCATCATCATCACCACCATCACTCTCATCGCCACTATCATCATCACCATCACTACTATCACTGCTTTGACTCATTTCCATATTCTTGAGTGACTTCACTGTCTCTCTGCTGCCTTCACCTTTTGATTTTCTCTTCAACTTCTTCTCTTGTGTATTTTCGGTACAGGAGGCCTGAGTTTTAAAAAGCTGGAAGTCATCATCTTTCTCTAGATCATCATCACTGTCAGCAAACATGACACTTTCCTTAGAAACCTGAAGCAAGAAAAAACAACAGCATGTTACCTGACAAGTCCACCCACAATATCTTGATGCATACATAATGAGCAAGTCCTGGACTTTATGGTTTCATGAGACAGAGTCACAAATACCTGGCTTTAGACAGTTACTTACATGTGCTTTTATCTAAAAGAGCTTTAGCAAAGACATATCCAAATGCACAAGGCTTTCAGTGGCATACAGATACAATCATATGCTAAAGTAAAAGCATTAAAGAAGGGAATAAACTTTTTCACATTTATAACAAAAAGAAACTAAAATCATCTTTGTACAGCCTATTGCTGTGGCTGAATGATCAAATACTACAAAAACTGACATGAACAACAAAGTTTTAGAGAACATCATCAATACCTTTGCCTTTTTCTTCACTGGCTCATCACTTTCTAGCCTCTGTAAATATACACAAGTAAACATATATGATTTAATAACTTTTCAGCCTAACACATCTGCCTGTACATAAACATGTATTAAAAACCTCATACTGAGAACACATGAGCGTATACTTCATGTCTATGATTTGACAAATTTGCTGAACAGTTAATAACGTCCTCATCAATCTTACATGAACTGCCAACCATGGCTACTAACCTCCACAGCCGATTTCCTGAGATTTTCACTATCTTTTTCTTCCTCTGCTTTTTCATCATCATCATCATCAACATCATTATTCTCATCATCATCACTATCGTCATCGTCATCACTTTCCTCCCCAATTCTGATTTTGCCACCTGCATTTTTCTTCTCCCTGATCAGGTCATGTAGATGCAAATTAGATGCAATACTAGACCCATATAGTTACATGTAATTCACAAAGTACACATTCCACCATGCCCATCTCCTCTAATATAACATATTAGGTTGCAAAGTCATCCCAAGGCAAGAAATGTAGAGTCAGTGATTTCACAGAAATTATGAAGGCTCACTTTTGAACCAGTTTAAGCTAAATATGTGCTAATATGATACAAATTTAACTAACTTTGTAACAGTGGATTTCATTTTTCTTAACAGTCAACATGTCATGGTATATAAAGACACATTTAATTACTTATTTGTTGTTTAAAGCCATACTCAAGAATTTTTTGATTACTCCATGGTAAGAAACTAGAATACCTTGTGTAAACGATCAGCATTTGTCAAGTTACTTACAAATTTCCCAACTGTGTCATATAGAAACACATCCCATATTAGTGAGAGACATGTGGTCTTCCATGAATGCTTAAGACAGCTTAGTGTCAAACCTTCCTACATGCATTTACATTTGCATGGATATTTCATCATGGCTAAATATTCTAAGATGGCAGAGTGGCTCTCCATGAATGTTGGGATTTTGCAATGAAGGCCTTGTTTTACTTTCAGGTGAGGCCACTATTATTGAGGCTGGTAGTCTAGAAAGGAATGAAGACGAGGCCACAGACAATGTAGTGTGTGTAGATCTGTACATTCACTGAAGAGACAGAAGTGGCAGAACTCTCTGGCACAACTCCCATAAAAGTAAGTACATTGTAGGACTTGAAGGATATAGACTTAATGAAATATGCATGTGAATGCGTGGGCATGAAAGACTGAAGTGTCACAAACAATGTATAATATCAACGGACAATGCATTATGTACTTACCCATATGCTATGTCAATGTTCAATGGGGCTGTACCAGTGAAAAGGGACAGAGAAGTGCTGGTCATTTGGTCATCCACCGGCAACTCCATGGTCATCAGGTTGGACACCAGCTCATTGACTGGTTTCTTCTCCTGTTGTGAAAAGCACAGTGGTCATCACAAATAGGTCATGATGTTTCTTATACACTCAAATGTGTTATTTGTTTTAAATAACGCAACAACACCTTTCTGGTAAGAAAACAGCCATGGGCTGCATCACACTGTAAACCAATTAAATACCAGTGCATGTACAGGATATACAATATTAAGAAATGACCTAACATTTCATCAAAAAAGTTAAAAGAAAAGATAACACTAGACCATATGTATATATGTTTCGATTAAGAATCTTATTCACAGTTCAAAAAATGTCACTTTTTATTTTTGTGATGTATGATAACCCAGATATCGCTGTTCAAAGTAAGCAAAAACGCCCATGTGGGGAAAATCGAACAGTCCACCATGTTCTAAATTTCAACTGATCAAGGGCGAGATAGTTTTACCGTCAGAGAAGACACCTGTGTCAGCATTTTTCCTTGTGATTACAAGACAATTGTGAAATACTTTCAAGCTATTTTCACTGAGAAAGTAGTATTGGAATACACCTGGGGTTATTCCCCAAGGTCGCAACCAGGAGACCACAATGCTTGACCTTCAGTTGTAATAATAAACGGGGTTGTACTTTGCACACAAAAGAGCATCTTGCCCATAATACTAAAGAGCATAAGGTACTGATGATGTGACAGCATGTTTCCAGTTTCTCTAAAATGGTGTATCCTATGAACTTATAAGAATTCCAGATTAAAAAGTGATTTATACAGTTACCAAGCACGTCATCAAAAATGTCTATGCCCGTTTAGGTCTGTATGGACTCCTCTTCTGATATAACTTTGGTTATATTTTTTGTTGTCTTTTAATTTTTCAGGGAATTATCATTGTCATTTATTATCACAATAAACAAGAAGTTGTTATGAGCAGCAATGCCGTGGACAAGTCTGATGTTATCTATCGTATAAATAGCAATTATGTACTTCATAACAACCTGCGCATACCTCTGCCTGTTCTCTGTGGGAATGACTGCCCCCCAAGTCTATGTAGACAGCATCCCTGTCATATACAACCCCTCCCACACCAGACATGGGTGCATAGATTAACCTCTCCTTCTCATTGAGTGACCGTCTCTTTTTCTCACTGCTAGGGGTGGGGCATGGGTCAGGTAAATACTGCACATCATGGACCTTGTAGTCTCCACACCCTGTTACAAACAGATTGGTTATGTTATACGTGACTACTGTTTTGGGTCAAATGAACACAGCACTCTATTACAAACAGACTGGTTTACATTATACCTGACTACTGTTTTGGGTCAAATGTACACAGCTCTCTTCTTTTCATCCACATACATATGAACACTTAAGGGTTGTATGATTTTTTTGCAAGTTTTTATAACAGGTTTGTTTACACATGAAATGAAACATGGGAAAAGTCATGAATGAACAGGCCACATTAACAAATTTCAAGATCAAATGACAGTATGGGAAAAATCCAACCTGGGATGTGGACATTGCACTGGTTCTTGAAGTGTGTGCCTCTCACATATCCATACAATGACACGTTTCTGTCACACTTTGGCTTTCTGCTCAACAATCCTGGATTGGTGATATCTTCCATTCTACTCAAAAGAAACATCATTTACTAAATTTTACAATCCACCTACCCTACATGTATGTACAAAGGTATGTGCATGCAATGTGATGTTGGAATGTACGTAGGTAGATTGTACATGACTAAAACATGCATAAATAACAGGACTAAAAACTCTGCAAATGAGACATTTGTATAGCAACACAGCAAGAAAGTTTGAAATAAAGTCTCAAGAAGTGTGAATCATAAATTACTAAATGTTATAGAAGCATGCAGGTCAAACGAGAGTCTCTGACACAGTAGCTCTACTGGTTGGGGCAAAATTATCGGGTTGATTTCAGAACAGCAGGCCTAGAAATAATACCGCATTTATACAGAGCCTAGTACGCACATGTAGGGAAGGTCTGCTTACCTGTCAGCCAGAACATATGGATGGTTAAGTCTCCACAGCAAGGGTCTGAACTTCATCACAGATATAAATCTACACAGATTATGAACTTCTCTCTTCTGGTATTCTCCATTCACCATACCTGACAGGTAAAATAGCTTGGCACCCTGTTGGATACACACAGGCAAGCTTTATTTATTTATTTGATTGGTGTTTTACACCGTACTCAAGAATATTTCACTTACACGATGGCGGCCCCCATTATGGTGGGAGGAAACTGAGCAGAGCCTGGGGAAACCCACGACCATCCACAGGTTGCTGGCAGACCCACACAGGCAAGATGGATCATAAGATAAAAACACGACTCCAAAAGTGGGTATGAATAAAAAGTCAGTGAAACATAAAAAAGATGTTGTTTTTGTAATTGATGCCTGTGCATGTACCTGTTGATGTTAACTAGCATTATGCCAGTTGTAAGTCAACTTACTGTATTCTTCAAGTAGTGTTATATACTTGGATAATGAAATACAGCTGTATTATGTGATAATATCTGAATTCAACAAAATGCAAGTATAAACTGGGAAAGCAAAATTGTGACACTTTTTAGGGATGGCAATGGACTGATAAATGATTGTTCAGGTAACATTAACTGATAACCATGACAACACACATACAGATTTCTACCTGATAAACCTCGGTCCAGAACCGATGCTTTAGTCTCTTTTTTGTTTTCTTGAGACGTTTGTTGTCTTTAAATGAATCCAGGTGTGTAAGGACTCCCATGATTCTGGGGAAGCCATGCACTTGACATATGTTGAGGAACTCAAAGATTTCCATCTCAAAACCAAAACTGGCATCCACCAGCAACAAAACCTGTTTGTAACAAAGCACAAAGGAGACAGAGAGTTTAAAACTAGAAAACAGAAAATAATGTTTCCGAAACTAAGCTCTAAAAGAGACTAAAAACCTATCTGTATTCTGAGAAATTTTTCTATGAAATACAGCTATACAATGACAACATCACATTACTGAAATTTCAAACAAATGAAAACAGCTCGGAGTGTTTGCTAAGCAAGGGCTGATCCTGTGATATATGGTATTGGGATCCAACTATCACATCAAGAGGTGAGGGTCCATGGGCCCCGTAGGCCCCAGAAGCCCTACAATCTCAGATGGCCGGAAATGCATTCTCAACCATTTCCAGGAAATAAATTTACTCTCTGTATGGCAGTTGCAATAATGTAACTCCTCACTGGCATGTGAGTTACAATGTGTTTCATATTCTAAAATGTCCATCTTCTGACTTTTGAGGTCTATTATTTGTAAATCTGCCTTATCTTCAAAAGTAAGCCACATAGCCATCCAAAAGTTGCACAGAAGATCCCTAACGTATATAAGGACTTACTGATACCTAAAAATTCCACTGACCACCTTGTTTTTTCCTGTTTTGCCATCTAAACCACATTTCACACAGATGACAACAGCATCATTTAAAACGGGTAAAAAGGGGACATATGTTACAACATGAGCCCGTCACTGTGGTTTCTTGGTATCATTATGTCTGTATATACACCAGGAATTTTCTGTGCAAATTGTGCATGGCTATGTTGCTTACTGTTGAAGATATTTACCAATAAAAGTTCTCAATCAGAAAATCGACATTTTAGAACCTGAACCATACTGCAACTCTTGCGTTTCTTACGCACGACTCAAAGAAGCCAAAGGTACATTATTGCAATGGTAAGACGTTTTACCTATTGACTGCTTCACTTGGTACATGTTTGGCCAAGGTTCAACCATTGGAGACAACAGCCTCTAGGCCAAAGTCTCCAAGCAAATATCAACATACTATGTACAGAGAATGCCAAGGATATAAAAAGGATTGGCTGCAAGGTTGCTCAAAAAATACTGAACTTAAATGACAGCCGTTATTTGTGTGGTTGGGAAACACGGGATGCCTAATGAACCACGGGCCACGGTCTGTTGCGAGTCACTGACAAAATGGCGGGGTTGAATTGGTTGCCAAGTTAAAACTATTTAAACTGTCAAAGGAAGGTTCTTGGTACGTGTACCTTGTTGTCCCAAAGAGGGTGAACTGAACATAGGTAAATTCTTACCCATTCGGTCCCATGGTATTTGTACAAATAAATAAATGAAAATGCTAAACAACAACAGGCTGGTCCATTAATGAACATACTGTAAGTGTTTACTTCATTTGATTTTAGGTTGTTTATTACTTTTTTTTTTCAGAGGTTGGGGAACCCCTATCCTACTAAACGTACCGGTGGTAAGTTATTGTATCCATGATTACAATATTTGTCAGTACTTAGTACACTTACCAGATCTGCTATTTTCGCAACATCAATCATAGAGCTGATGTCATTATTACACTCAACAATGGTCAATCTTCTGTGTTTACCTGCAACAATAATGCAAACCAAATGTATGGGTACATATAAGCTTTGTGCAACAGTAAATGAAAACACTTTCAGCACAGCACTTCTTTGCCAAGGTATCTCTGTCCTAATTATCAGTGTATCATTATGCCACCAGGAGATTTTATATATATCTTTTCTTTCCTGGCTGTCCACAAGTCCATACTCAATGTTGATATCAATACAAAGAAACAAAAACAACATTGTGAACCATTTGTACTGTTACTCCATATGAACTTCACAAGACACATGTCTTACCAGAGACCACAGTAACAGGTCCCTCAGGACTGGAGAGTTTCTGTTTGGTAAAGTTTTTCACCACACACTGTAGCAGCGTAGACTTGCCCACCTTGGGGGGTCCTACTATAGCCACAACCACTGGGGGAGGTTCTGTAGGGGTGCGGTCCACCAGGGGGATATGATGCTTCTTTGCCTTGATGTCTAGAGTTCTGAATTCAAAATAACAAATGAAAGCATGTGTACCTAACTGCGTTAATTGTCACATATAGACACATACACCACATGTATGGATCTTGTTCATACTTAAAAACATATGCAGTGGTAAATCTATGGATTTATCCTCTGTCCCCACATGTATATATAACGGGGTTGATGTCATTTTCTTGACATCAACTGTTCCTTTTCCAGCTCACCATATTGATGTAACATTGACAGTACAACCATGCAGAAGAATCTGATACACTGTACATCACATTATAGACGCCCTACGACCCATTTTTTTCTCGGGATTAAAAAATATGCTGCCTTCCAAATCAGAGACTACATGAATTTATATAAGAGTTTATGTGGTACCAGCCAAGGGGAGATAATTGAATGATATTTACCGTGTACTAAGATACAGTTGCACATATGAGATTAAACATGGAGACCTACTTTACATGCTCCAGATGTACACGTATGTGTAGGCCTTTAACAGTTTTCCTTAGCGAACAAATAATGTATGGCCACTTGAAGTTATCCACATGGTACAGCCATCTATAGGCAACTCTTATACCGACAAGTATTATGAATAATCATCTAGCGTTGTATCTTTCATTGGTGGAACTCTTCATAAAATTCACACAAGAGTTACCTTTGAACAAGCTTGGCAGTCTTCTTCACTGACTGTACAGCAAAAGCTTTGGGATTGCGTTGTTTTGCAGTCATATCCTGATCTTGTTTTTCTTTACTCTTCTTTTTCTCTGCCTTTGGACCACTCTGCTTTTTACGATGCGACTTCCTGATGTCTGTTTCCATGATGAAAAATCTGTCTCTCTGCTACAAAGGAAATACAAAAAGATATGATTTACAGTACCATCTGAGCCAGCAAGGCCCTCTTCCTCATGTGAAGCCAGGAGCACTGTTAACAGTTGGATAAAGGAAAATCAGGATGTTTTAAATGGGCCCATGCAAGAGCTGGAAACCTGCGACCATCTGCAGGTTGCTGGCAGACCTTCCCACATGTGGCAGGAGAGGCAGCCAGCATGAGCTGGACTTGAACACACAGCAACTACATTGGTGAGAGGCACCTGGCTCATTATGCCATGCTGGCGAGCTCGCCCCCTCAGCCACAATGGTTCCTAAATGCCAATAAGCACTTCAGACAGTGAAATTTGCATTAAAAACGACGTGGTCACCAGTGACACTCAATTTCCATGTCTGGACTCTACTGTGCAGTGATGTGATCTGACTTTTAGACTGCCCTTCTAGGTCAAAGAAACATGTCTAAAAGTGTAATAAAACTACTCCCTGGAAACTTGGTGACTACATGTCATTTTATTTCGCGTTTCTAAATTATTCTGATCGCCGTTGCCCACTTACAGCAAATCCAAAATGACTCCCTCTCGGTTCGCTCAGTACACTTCGATATTTTGAACGAGTAACGACAATGGAAAGTTTTCCAGCAGTTATCACTCAGAGGCACCAGTCTCAAGCTATAAATTTATCATAGATGGGCTAAATGTTATGTTACATGTAATGTAGTCAAATATATTTTCAAGGAGTAGTTTTATAACAGCTTAGGCCAATGTTAGGCTTGTTTCTAGGGTATAGAAGGTCGGTCTTACAGTCAGACTGCATCGCTGCATGGGTGAGCATAGCACAGGTATCAGATGAGGAATTTGAGCGTCCACATCATTTATAATGAAATTCCAACATCTCAGCAACCTTGGACTATTCTCGATACGATCAAGATGTTTGCAAACTTGACAGCGTAATGTGACTGACGGTCTCATTGGATGCAGCATAGCTCTGCCGGGCTGTGATTACGTGTACACTCCAACAGGTAATCACAGTCCTAGAGAGCTAGATGCAACAGTGTAACTGACACAGTGACAGACGTAATGAAAAGCTCCCATGCAATTGTATCCAGAAGGGGTAGAACAATCATCAGAAATCAGTGACAGCTTCGCCATCAACTACAACTTCACAAATCGGAATATTCCATACAGCCAATAAATCTGCAGCTACCAGGCTCAGCGAACGGGGAAAACTCGAGAAAAACTGAAGTACGTTACAACAACAACACCGTTGAAACAGAACATAATGCTTCTATTACTTGTGCTTAATGCGTTTCATTCATTACCACAACGGACAGCAGACGTATTCAATCATGGTAAACCAGCCTTTTAGTTTAACATAAGAAAACTTACCTTCAACCAATAATTATAACGATTTCCACTGCTTAGACGTAAGCGTGAGATCTCTGAAAACGTGGTCGCGCGTGTACAAGTAGGGCACTGCTGTTGTGGCGAGTACAGTAAGGCCTATCTGCCTGCTTGAAAGTGGAACTAAAGTTGCAATGTTGAATTGTTGAATTTGTGAGGTATGATTTTAGTTCTGATATTTTGAATCGTGTGTGTAGTCAATTAAAAGTTATTCTGAATTAACGAGTTTTAATTTTAACACGTTTTTGGTCATTGCAAAAGCATTGATACAGACTTTGCACTCAGCATTCATTTGTTCACGTGACGCGGAAAGTCTGACAGTTCCCATGTACATGAGGAACGATGTACATGTACCTGTGGGCTTACAGTATCAGGGGGTTTTCTCGCCACTTTGACGTGGTGGTAACTACAACGAGAAATATAGGAAAATTGAGTTTTGGTGAAATAAATGAGTTCTAGAGACATTTTACATACATTGGTGATGAAAAATATTGAGTGTTAGGATTTGTTCAGATTAAGTTTCTGCGAAGAAATTTGCTAGAAAAAGCCCTGAATGTAGCTACACGCCAGAAATCACATAGTTAAATTACAGTTATTACAGTTGCTGTTCTTTGAAAAAGAGACCTCAACTAAAGGTGAGGAAACTCATCATTCTTTCCACTTACTGTCTCCCTGCAAAAAATGATGGTCACAACATCTGTGATTTATGAAATAACATAATATGTTGACGAAATAGAAAGGTATTACCCGCCTTGTTATGTTGGCCCTAATTCCTTGTGATAAGGTCAGGATATCCTACTTAATTTAGTCATAATACAGTGCAAGAGTAAGATGAACTTACATATTGTTTCATTTTCAGGTCAGTTACAGGGACCAACCGTTCAGACATTAAATGTGATATTTGCTGGTTTCCTTGACCAAACGATCTTGATTGTGATAGTTGACAAGAAAGGCATCAACCAACTGGATGGTACTGGTACAGGAAGCTATTTACCATGATTGGAAAGCCCATACTACAACCTGTTACATCAGTTTGGCCAGTTCATAGGAAACAGGTAGAGTATGATGGACATGGGTTTTCCTTACGGTACTGTCAATGTGATGGAATCTTTATTAGACAGATTCATAATCTTGAATGATTTATGAAGTCTGAACGAGTGATCTTTCACTTGCATGAGTAAGTATTTTGCTGTACTGGTGACTGACTGTTTGTTAGAGTATTTGTTTGTGTTTACATCATGGAATTGTTGCGGTTGATTATTTTTTTTCACAAAAATTGGCACAGTATTTCCTAGAGGTATCTGAGCCAAAGCAATCTAACCAATAAAAATGGCAACATGTTGTAAAAAAAGTATATGTTTTTTCAGCTGAGTTTCATAAAACTTGGTTTTCTCTATATACTTATCTGCCCTTGATGTAGCAAGTATGACGTCATACTGGCAATATGCCATTTTGTGCAGCAATCAACTGTGCTACCACACTACCGATGTTTCAAGGGCAGATAAGCGATGTGTGATATTTATTTTTCGGAATATTTGGAGTTAAATATATTTCTATTTTCTGCAATTAAAAACACTCAGCAGATGCAAATTTTGTTTCCATCAATTTTATTATACCACAGATATATTATTCAGATAAGTAAAATCAAAAATACAGCCTGGACAGTTCATGTTTAATCAATACTACATTAGTATCAGTATGCTTAAATCTCATGAGAGGAGCCTTTTGAATAATTTAGAATACTGCTACTTACAGCGAACCTTTGGTTTGCCCATGTACAGTTAAGTAATATGTGTCTCAACACACCCCAGAATTTGTCACCAATTTATCTAATACATAACCACATATCTTCCTGTTGTTGTTTTTGACAGTTGCTGGAGGAGATCTTAGCTGGAAGTCAAGATCATGGCAGAGTCCATCGAGTCTGGGTGACTAGGGGTCACATTTTTGTATCACTCAATGAAGGAACCCAGCTCTTCACATTTGATGTCAAACCTGTGGGGATAGGCCAGGTACATACATGTACTATGCACATTTATGTATATGTTGTATCTCACAACCAAGAGCCATTGGATAAAGAGAGATGAGAGGATTGATTAATTGGTATTTAACGCCGAGTTCAAGAATGTTTCACTATGTTACTGTTTATGGGTCGAGAAAGCTAGAACGTCGAACTAAGCCACCAAGCTTTGTTTCCCATGTACCTGATGAGCCGCTTGATTTAAAGCTGCAGATGAAATAGTAGCAGTTAAACCTCATTCTTCAAGTGCCTGACAGTCGATGTTTGACTTCATACTAACCATTTGAGCCAGGGAGGTGATTTAGTTGGAGGAATGTTTAATTGGGCATATTACGACCTTATGACATGAGGATTGGTGGGCTCTATAAACAGGTGGGTTAAAGTAAACTTTTTAAAGGTTTATTTAACAACACATGATTTTTGCTGCTGTTCTTGCGCATATATGTGGTTCTTACATTATATAATCTGTCATACTTTTAAGGATTATCAGTTTGGAAATCTTGGATGCCTGGACCTGTCTGATGTTCACCCAGTCCTCCTTGATGTGCTGTACAGCCAGAAGTTAAACTTTGCTATCTTGGTATGGTCTTTCTTATTTGATATCTAATTGAAGTTTTCAAACACAAACTGCGTCAATATAACTATGGTTCCTTATAATGCAAGTTAATGTAAAAGCATACTATGTATATAAGTGAGTAAGTGTTTAGAGCATCCACCTCAAGGTTGGGAGAGCCATGATCAATCTCGGGTGGGGTCGTACCAAAAACCTTATAACAAGTACTTGTTACTGCCTTGCTTGGCGCTCAGCACTGAGAAGTTAGAGCACAGAAACTGGACTGGTCGGCCTGATATCAGTATTATGTGACTGGGAGGGGTGTTGTGTCTGGTGTCTTCATTACAATATTTCAGTGGCTGCATACATACATATATGTGAATATATGTGTGAATATAATGAGTGTAATGGTGGCAGAACAACTCCCATTTATCATAAATGTTGTACTCAAGTATTTCCATTATTCTAATAATTACCTTGTTTTTGTGTTGCACGCCTACACAGGCTCATGAAACCAAATTGTCTTTGATCTATGATGTCACATTCTTGAATAAAATTCAGACTCCTTTGATTGCAGATTTAAGGCAGGATGTTTGTTAATCAAGTTAAAAGTTTTCTACAGGTTCTGCCAGCATTCCATTACCTGTAAACCATACCCACTCAGTTGTGTAAAGTGGATGTTCTTGAGCATGTCATCAAACTAATAAATAAATTACTGCTTTGCAGGTGCAAAAGGATGGCCAGGTTCAACTGTGGAAGTTCCTACAGCAGAGTTACAAATGGGAGAAGATGGTAGAGGCTGCTCTGTGCAGCGCGCCTGATGCAGAGGTCCTCAGTGTATGTCTGCTGGAGGAACAGTGTATGGTGTACTGGTGTGAGAGGCCTGTCAGCCCTCCACACACCAACTGTACAGTCTACCGGAGCGATCTGGACACAGGTTAGCCTGTAGGAATGCTGCTTTAATTCACATGATTACTTGTATTATAACACAGCTTCATAAGTGTTAAGGTCTTCTGGGTTTATGTTAAATCTGTCCTGAATGCAGTAAGCCTGAGTGTAACCAATATGTACTTTAACCAAAAAATACTTTAACTTACTATCCCACTGTTTATGTTTTTTGCCCAGACAGTGCATTTGGACATCCTGTTAAGGTGCTGGAAAATTGTCCACGGTGTGATTTGCTTCCCCTTAACAAAGGAGTTTTTGCTGCATGGAGGTAAAATTGCTGATCTCTTTATTGTTAGAAGGAAACCAGAATCCACATGTTTCACATCCTTATCTACCTTTTTCTACTTTACTGTCCTATCTTTTTTGTGATATTTAGGACCCAATCAACCCAAGAGCATAATTCAGGAGATCAATCTAATCCTGTTTCGTTAGTTTTCAATAGTTTAAATACCACCTATGAGGTAATGACACATAAGAACACCCCTCTTTTCTTAACATTGTATCTGAAAACCTGTGCTTTCTGTCAGTAATTTTGAAAAAATTATGAAAAAAAACCCATACACTAGGGTCTTATTGTGTTTTTTTTTTGACTATTTTCTTTAAGAATAATTGATTTTCTGGGAAGGCTGAAGTTGAATTCTGTTCTTCCTGATAAGAGCCCATGTACTCATATTTTTCAGTGAGCTGGTGAATGTGCCTGGCCTGGTCCTGTCACCTGACAGCAACAGTGTCAGTCTGTATGTGGACGACAAAGTGTACACGCCACGCTCATCGAGTACAGTCAAGTCTGTAGACTTTATGGAAGTCATTCTGCCATACTTGTCAAAGGTAAGACCAGTGTCATACAGACTAGTTGTAACCAGTTCATCCTCAAATATTAGCATTAAGTACAGACTTTTTCTTTTGTTGGTAGAGATATGCATGGTCAGTTATTATTAAATGTTTTAATTGTCTTTTCACAGATAAGGCCCAAATCTACAACACCTGTAGGCAGACTGTATGAAGCAGCAAACTGCTGTGTTGTTCTGGTGGATGCAGATGGTACACTTCGCTGTATTTCTGATGTACCAGGTACATTGTGCGCAAAGATCTCAGTGAGCAATTATTGTCAGGAATACATCAGATAGATATGAAATTGAATAGATATATTAGCGGCATCTCAGTCTCACTGTCTAAACACACATCCTGCAAAATGTGTGTTAAAATTAAATGAGTTTACAAATGGACATGGCCGCTTATTTCAGGAAATTTTTTTATTATAATGCAATGTCCTCAAATGTGCTGAGAATAATGACAACTGAGCCATCGGCGTCTTGTGCAGTGAAGCTTATGGGGCCTGTTTGATGGTGCACTGTTTGTGCTTTCATGTGTGCAGAAGTTTGGGACTTTGTCCTGAG
The DNA here is from genome assembly GCA_016165875.1 of Acanthopleura granulata. Classification (NCBI taxonomy): domain Eukaryota; kingdom Metazoa; phylum Mollusca; class Polyplacophora; order Chitonida; family Chitonidae; genus Acanthopleura; species Acanthopleura granulata. Next base: position 29,694,651 of record JABBOT010000002.1, read on the forward strand.
TATATATGTGTGGTCATACAGTATTTTGACTGTGCTTTTATGTGTACAATGTATTTGGCGCTTTATTTTTATTATATTTCTGTTTAAATGTTTCAGAAATGAAATCAGGAACTAATCTAAGAATTCAGGCAGACAGTACCAGATTTAAAGATGTACCCTGCTCTTTCTTCCTAAACAAAGACTATATTTGTCAGGTGACTTCAGATACTCTCATGTGAGTGCAAATTTCATTCCTCAAACATATTAAAAGTCATCCTAATTCTTCATTTCTCATCTATGAATCACATCGTGTTCTTGGCTTTCAACGTGAATTTTCACATTTTAATGAATTAATTCTTTTTTTCTCCCTTAGATTGCATAACTATATATCAGGGGAAGTAGATGAGCACAAATTACTGGAGCCGATGAACACTGATGCTCAGCTGAGTCAGCTACCTACCTCCCCATTCTTTCCCACAGTGATGACCACAGGTGGCCTTAAGGCTGTTCAGGTGAGATTTAATGTGCACAACCTACACAGTGTGTTGCTCTTCCCTGGAGCTGATCTTGTGAAGCCTTCATGTGTGGAAGATATTTCTAGGAAGTAACTGTCAAGTGGTAATATGACACTGAAATGTTGGCAAACAGTATTTCTCTGTGGGGGAAAGGAGGGGATTACAGTTCTAAAAGGAGGTATATTTACCATATCTACCAGAAACAGATGTCTTAATATCCTTCTAGAGGGGTCAGATGATGCTGCAGTGAAATGATTGTGTTTTCTAATTTACTGTGAAGTCACGCATTTGATTTGATTGATGTTTCTTGTCGCTTTCTAGAACATTTTACTTCCACAGTGATGACTTTTGTGGCGCATGAAGTCTGGCAGCGTTGTGCAACAATGCAAAGATATATTTGGTCATGCCGTTTTGGAGAGTTAGTGTTTCTCTTTACTTACATGCACTTGTATTAACATTTATACATGTACGTCTATAGTTGTTGTTGGACAAAATAATTTAAATCATGATGGAATTGTACTCTGGCCATATAAGACAGCAATCACTGCTATACTGTTCATGTAGCTGTTTTACCATAAATGGGTTGTTTTATCATATTGCCTCTGTGTAGACATCCTGGAGTGAAAATGTAATTTGGTCTGATTTTATACACACACTGTGGGAAGATACACTGTAAATGTGTCGTGTGCATATAGTCTGTTTGCCTGTTGTACCGACAGATAAGCAGCTCAGGCAGACAGGTCTCTGGTAACCACGCTGAGGATGTAATCAGCTACAGCCAGGCACTACAGCCACCCAGCACTGACAGATCCAGTAACATAGAGACAGCAGAGATAGTGTGCAAGGTGAGAGGTCATGTCAGTTAATACTACACAACCAGGGCTGACAGATCCGGTGACATAGAAACAGCAGAGATAGTGTGCAAGGTGAGAGGTCATGTCAGTTAATACTACACAACCAGGGCTGACAGATCCGGTGACATAGAAACAGCAGAGATAGTGTGCAAGGTGAGAGGTCATGTCAGTTAATACTACACAACCAGGACTGACAGATCCAGTGACATAGAAGCAGCAGAGATAGTGTGCAAGTTGAGAGGTCATGTCAGTTAATACTACACAACCAGGACTGACAGACCCACTAACATAGAAACAGCAGAGATAGTGTGCAAATGAGAGGTTGTCAGTAGTTACTACACAACCAGAACTGACAGACCCAGTGACATAGAAACAGCAGAGACAGTGTGCAAGGTGAGAGTCTGCAACAATAAATACTGTACTACATCTCAAATATACATGTATGTGGAGGAAACTTGATGTTCACACTGATCACCTGAAAACATCCTAATGTTTGTAGGTCATGTCAAAGAAAAAAAGTCATTTTATTGCTATGGAGAGAAACTTTGTCATACATGAAATCGGAATCTGTGCTCTGTCTTTGTATTTGGGCTTTTGGTGGCTCTTCTGACTTCAGCCGGTTTGAAGTAAGGATGTTCATCAGCTACCTTGCAAGGGCTGGTGGTTTTCTCCAGGCTCTCCTCCGTCCCCTCAAACCAATAACCTGTGTAAAGATAAGTGAAACATTCTGGTGTGTGTTGGAAAGCCTTGCATGAATAATTGTCTTTCCGGGGCATCCGTGGCTCAGGCGGTTAGCGTGCTAGTGCAGCGCAATGACCAAGAAGCCTCCTACCAATGCGGTTGCTATGAGTTTAAGACCATCTCATGATAGCTTCCTCGAAAGCTGTACCTGGGAAGGTCTGCCAGCAACCTGTGGATGGTTGTGGGTTTCCTCCGGGCCAAGCCCGGTTTCCTCCCACCTAAACGCTGGCCATTGTCGTATAAGTAAAATATTCTTGAGGACGGTGTAAAACACCAATCAGATAAATAAATAATTGTCTTTCCAAATGCTTGAAGCTCTCCATTGGGCACTCCATGTCCAGATTGGTCTGGCTGTATTTGTTCATCTTTTCATCATGTGTATAGTGGCATGTGCAGTAGGATAGGCAGAGACCTTATATTCCAGACCTTCGTTTTCATATACCTTTTCTCTTTGCTTCTGTAGAGCTTTCTCCAGGGCTCCTTGCCAAGTCACAGATTTGCAGTGGATGGAAAACATTTTCAGAACCCAGCTTTGGTGATAACAATGTTAGACCAGGTTAGTGTAGATTTTTTTCGTCAGCATCTAACTTCTGTTATGACTGAGGAAGACCAGGATATTGGAGAAATCTGGCTCAGGTTACACATCAAAGCACACATGTAATCTTCAGAATCAAATGTTTTAATGACGCAGATTTGCACCTATGGTTGCTCTTTTATTTCATGGGTTTTTTCTTTGTCGTGAACTACCCTTGCCTGCCTATAGGTTGTATAGGCACCAGATACATATAGGTATAGTGCTGTCTGGATTTATGAGGAGTAAATAACAAGATTATCTCTTCGCTTTTACTTTTTATTTTGTTTCACTTTTTATAGCTGCAGGAAAAGGTGAACTCGCCGCAAATGACCAAAGAGAGAATGTCTATTGTACAGAACTACAGCAAGGTGAATATGTACAAGCACACTCGCTACAATGAGAGCATTGGTAAGTGCAAGCTGTGTGCTATCACCATTCATAGTGTACACTGGCGTGTTAGTATCATCAACCCCGGTTATCACCATTCATAGTGTACACTGGCGTGTTAGTCTCATCAACCCCTGCTATCACCATTCATAGTGTACACTGGCATGTTAGTCTTGCCAACCCCCGCTATCACCATTCATAGTGTACACTGGCGTGTTAGTATCATCAACCCCGGCTATCACCATTCATAGTGTACACTGGCATGTTAGTCTTGCCAACCCCCGCTATCACCATTCATAGTGTACACTGGCATGTTAGTATCATCAACCCCCGCTATCACCATTCATAGTGTACACTGGTGTGTGAGTCTCATCAACCCCTGCTATCACCATTCATAGTGTACACTGGCGTGTTAGTCTCATCAACCCCTGCTATCACCATTCATAGTGTACACTGGCGTGTTAGTCTCATCAACCCCTGCTATCACCATTCATAGTGTACACTGGCGTGTTAGTATCATCAACCCCCGCTATCACCATTCATAGTGTACACTGGTGTGTTCGTCTCATCAACCCCCGCTATCACCATTCATAGTGTACACTGGCGTGTTAGTCTCATCAACCCCCGCAATCACCATTCATAGTGTACACTGGCGTGTTAGTTTCATCATTCCCAGCTATCACCATTCATAGTGTACTCTGGCGTGTTAGTTTCCTCATTCCCCGCAATCACCATTCATAGTGTACACTGGCATGTTAGTCTCATCAACCCCCGCAATCACCATTCATAGTGTACACTGGCGTGTTAGTTTCATCATTCCCAGCTATCACCATTCATAGTGTACACTGGCGTGTTAGTTTCATCATTCCCCGCAATCACCATTCATAGTGTACACTGGCATGTTAGTCTCATCAACCCCCGCTATCACCATTCATAGTGTACACTGGCGTGTTAGTTTCATCATTCCCAGCTATCACCATTCATAGTGTACACTGGCGTGTTAGTTTCATCATTCCCCGCAATCACCATTCATAGTGTACACTGGCATGTTAGTCTCATCAACCCCCGCTATCACCATTCATAGTGTACACTGGCGTGTAAGTCTCATCAACCCCTGCTATCACCATTCATAGTGTACACTGGCGTGTTAGTATCATCAACCCCCACTATCATCATTCATAGTGTACACTGACGTGTTAGTCTCATCAACCCCCACTATCACCATTCATAGTGTACACTGGCATGTTAGTCTCATCAACCCCCACTATCATCATTCATAGTGTACACTGGCGTGTTAGTATCATCAACCCCCACTATCATCATTCATAGTGTACACTGGCATGTTAGTCTCATCAACCCCCGCCATCACCATTCATAGTGTACACTGGCGTGTGAGTCTCATCAACCCCTGCTATCACCATTCATAGTGTACACTGGCATGTTAGTCTCATCATTCCCCGCAATCACCTTTCATAGTGTACACTTGCATGTTAGTATCTAGCCTCTGTGCAATCACCATTCATATTGTACTTATCCATGTTAGTCTCATCTTAATAATGTGTATAAACCATGGTCAGATGTTTTAGAGTTGACAGTTTGGACATGTCTATTATCATTTCATTGTTTTTGTTCATTGTGTTTGTGTGTTAAACATGTGCATAATGATAGATGTAAGGGGCTGACCTAATTGCATATTGCTAAATACATTGCTTAACCTATATGTGCATTCCTAAGACCTTAGAACTGATAATACAAATTTTACTTTCATGATACATTTTTGCAGTGCCTTACCTGAATGAGTATTTGAATGTGGAGAAAACCTGTTTTGATGTGTTCAAACAAAACCAAGTGAGTATGTGCTGTGTACATTAAGTCCTGTCATACTGAAAGCATTTTTGTCTTTGTAAAAGTACAATTCAAAATTTTTTATAGACAGATTTATCAAGAAATGCTAGATTGTGATATCTTTGAACAAGAGAAAAACACTACATGGAGAATATTGAAGCATAATACTAAAATCACTGGAAACAGCTGTTAAAGACATGTATGGTTTTGAACATAGGCTCACAGTTCATATTAAACGTGCCTATGCAGTAATAACAACGTGCATGTATGTCACCTTTCAGAAGACACTAGTGGCCAACACAGACAGTGTTGGAAAGGATGTGTTGTCCCTCATCCACCCGGAATCTAGCCTGCCAGCCCCAGTCAGACAGGCTCAACTGGAAATGCTGACTCAGCGACACCCAGAAACTGTCCTTGTCACCCTGATGCAGCAGCTGGATATCAAGTCAGAAGGTATGGCAGAGAATGTCTATGGAAATACCCTCTAAAAATGCTCATATATATTTGTTCATCTTTTGCAAAATTGTTTTCTTTAGTAGTGAAACTGTTGAGGCTTCCATATCTTCTGACACATTTCAAATATAATGTCAAATATTTTAAGTTTGTCATAAACTTAAATGATATGTAAATTGAATGTAATATCGTAGAGTGTGTGATCAGTCCTCGTGGATTTAACTGCACGATGTAAAAGTGCAGAGGATGTGTGTTATTATGTCGTCTTGAGTCTTGTAGTGAGGAAGTCTTATATCAGTGTGATACAGTTGTGTGTGTAAATCTGCCCCCAGACCTGAGCGAGAAGGAGATGGAGATGTGGAGTTATGTCCTGGCCTCAGAGAACACCATCTCGTCAGCCTACAGTGGCACCTTCTCTCTCTACGAGATCATCAGCAGGCTTCTCTTCCAGCAGAAACCTAATCAACTGGTCAGTCACAGTGGCTAAGAAAATACTCAGAAATTATTGTAGGACTTGCCTTTAGCTTTCGTGCGCCACAGAGCATGGTGCTTATAAAATGAGAAAGCATCTACTTTGTAATTTGTCATTTTGGACAACAGGTAAATAATATAGAGGCAGAGATAAAGTGCAATGATTTTGCTTTTGTTACCATACCAAGAGTACGGTAAGCATTCATGAAAGATGCCATGTGTTATCTCCAGGTCTTGAAATTTCATGTAAGATAATTTGCCCATGTTATTTAATTCCATGTTTTAATATACGGACTTTTGCTGCCTTTCACCAGGTGAACTTTGTACACATTGCTCAGCTGATCCATGACAAAAATGTCGGGGTGTCTGCTTTTATTCGGAAACGACAAACTGTGAGTCATCCTGTGTTCCTGATTGGGTTTTATATCGTATATGTGGACATTTATTTATTAATTTGACTGGTTTTAAATACCATATTTAAGAATGTTTGAGTTATCTGATGTGGTCAGTAAAGCTAAGAGGAGGAAACCAGAGTGCCCTGAGTAAATAAAACCACCAACCCTTGGCAATTAACATCATTCAAACTTTCCCATGTTTGGCACAGATGTTAACGTGCCTAGTAATCAGAAAGGGATACAATCGGTTTAATCAGACAATAAATTGAAATTGAGGTTGTTGATTTTTGTTTAAGTTATTCAGGAGGAAAAATTGTATCTAGTTTCAGTTTTATGAGCGGGCCCTCTCTTGTTTCCCAAGACCAGAAAGCTCCAGAGATGTAGAAGGTGCTGTGAGAGCTATGGCCCAGTTGATGTTAGCAATGTGAGTTAAAGTTGTTTTCTTTTTTGTTTTTTTAAATACTATTTAATACTGCTTTCAAGAGTATATCACTTATATGATGGTAGTCAAGTTTGTTAGTGGTGCAAACCATTAACCTAGGCCTTTTGTCAAGCGCGCAACTTGATTGGTGAAGGGCTGAAAGACTGGAGCAAGAACTGTATGTGGTTAAAGTTTTTATTGTACACATATTTATTAACAAAAATTTTCATTAAATTAGATACCAAGTTGTTACATGTAGTGTTCGAACAAGATTTCTCGCAATGATCTTACACACATGTGGGAATTAATATTATGTGAATTTGTACTTATTTAGGCAAACTCGATCAAGCTTGATTAAAGCATTACAGTTGCTGATACGATATGAACAGTGGGATATGGCAGTGGAGCTTCTCAGACAGAATGCTGACGGTTCTCCTGCTCATCAAGAAGTCTTCTATCTCCTGCTCACCTCCATAGCAAATGTAAGATGTAGCGTCCAATGTGTATAAATTTGATGGTAGTCCTGCTCACCAAGTAGTTCATCTCCTGCCCATCTCCATGCAAGATGTAGCGTCCAACATGAGTTACAATAGTCCTCACCAACAAGTCTCCTGCTCACCTCTATAGCCAGTGTGAGATATAGTGTTCAAAATCATCATCAGTGTAACAATAGTCCTGCTCTTCAAGAAGTCTTCTGTCTCTCGCTCACCTCCATAGCTAATATAAGGTGTAGTGTGCAAAATGTGTAAAAATGAGACAATAATCTTGTGAAAACTTTTCTCTGTCCTTTACACAACTTTATAAGTAATTTATTAATGTGATCTAGGCTTTTTGACCAGGACCATTCTTCCATGTCCAAGTCACCTTTATAACTAATGTACATTTTAAGAGGTAGTGTCCAACATATGTGTATATATGGGACCATAGTCCTGCTCAACATGAAGACTTCTACCTCCTGCTCACTGCCTTTTGGGCTTTTAAATTGTAGCATGATACCCTTGATGTACAAATATCCTGCTCACCCAAAAGTCTTGCTCACCTCTCGAACCATTGTAAGCAGCAGTGTCCTGAGTTTATGTGCTATGACGCTGTTTCAAAGATCCTTTTCACCCAGAAGTCTTCTATCTTTGGCTCACCTCGCTAGCTATTGTAAGCAGCCGTGTACAGTCTGTATATACTGTAATACCCTTACAAAGATCCTGCTCACCCAGAAGTCTTCTATCTTTAGCTCATCTCGCTAGCTGTTGTAAGCAGCCACGTACAGTCTGTATATGCTGTGACACCCTTACAAAGATCCTGCTCACCCAGAAGTCTTCTATCTTTAGCTCATCTCGCTAGCTGTTGTAAGCAGCCACGTACAGTCTGTATATGCTGTGACACCCTCACCCAGAAGTCCTTTATCTTTGGTGGACATTTCTAGCCATTGTAAGCAGCATTGAAAATTGTTCATGTACTATTTCATCTTTCAGTGTGGTGTCCTTAGCAAGTATTGTGTTCCAGTTCTACAACACGTTCCACAGGGAACCAAGTAAGTGAAAGCAAAGTGATAATGTCCAGGAGGGTATCTTTCATGTTGCAGTGGCTTGATATAGCTGAAATGTTGCCCATGTGGTATTAAGACATAATCATTTGTCCATTCCTTCATGTTGTATTAACATATAACTCTCGTGAAAATAGAAAGATTTAATGCCTGTGTAAAACTTTATTATAAACAATTTTAAGTGAATCCTTCTTAACTGAATTTCTATGTCATATTGAAGGTGGTATATATACATTGTGTATCCCATTTTCATAAGATCATATTGTGAGAGTGTCTGCCTCAGAGCCAGGAGATCTGGGATCAGTTCCAAGTTTGTCCATTCAAAAAATTTTAAAAATTGTTGCCTCTGCGACTGAGAGATTATAGCAAAGGAACAGGACTGGTTGGCTCAGTGTTAGTATAATGTGACTGGATGGGGTGTTACGTCTGATGACTACGGCATAACATTCCAGCACTTTGGTGGCATGGACTGCTACAAGAAGACACAGTTATATCTAAACACACAGACTCCTCATTGTCATACGACTGTAAAATATACATGCTATAAAAGGATCCCTCATTGCCATATGACTGAAAAATTATTAATTATGACGTAAAAACCTTAGTTTACATACATGCATATTTTGAGCAGTATTAAGGAGTAGAGTTGTCTGCCAGGCAGCTTCTCTGTCCTCGCGTAAATTTGAATTTTCAAATCGTTTTTTAATTTTGTAACTTAGTAATGAAACAGGTTGATTTTATGATTTTTTTTCTGCCTTTCAGCTTAGCATGCATCCTCGAGATGATGGACTCCCAAGGCAAAAGCAGTCAACCAATCTCAAGGCCTCAAGATGTATTTTGCCGAGGTTCTGCAGATATAGAATTTGGCCGAGTTCAGGAAATTTTCCTCGCTTTGCTGAGAGAAGATGACGAAACAACTTAGTGGAATATCTCTGCAGTGTCGCTAAGGCCATAGAGATAAATTAATTCTATGTAATCTGTCAAGTTTAGTTCAGATGTCATGTTTTTGTCATGTTCAGATTAGAGTAGCAAATTACGTTTTGTAATGTATTCATGCTGTCCAGTGCTCAGCTGTATTAGAGTGTGCATTGTAGGTGCTGTTACTCTGGAATATGTGTTCCTCCATGGTGAAACTATTGACTCATCGTACTTGGCATAATGCTGTACAACAGCTGGGGCCATGTACAAATCTGCTGTGGAAAAACTGTTCTAAAGCCTGGTACATAGTAGCATGTGTAAATAATCATTAAAAGCGTATGATTATGTGAAAGGAAATAATATAGTTATTGAGAAATAATATGAATTTAAAAAGGGAATGCAAAATCTATGTGATGAGGTAATTATGGCGTCAATTTTATGTTGGTAATTATCATGGATTTATGATTCTTTTATTTTGCACCTTTGTGACCTTTTCTATTGTGACAGGTATAGAGTGTTCTAATTGTACTCATTTTGCATGCATGTGTGAGCAACGTGAGTGGAATGGGACCTGCTTAAATACAGCATTAATCAAAGTACACAAATAACCTACTAAGACAATGTAGTATATACTAGTAAAGTAGGGGGCCTCCGTTACTCTGTTGGTTAGCGCACTAGTGCAGCGCAATGATCCAGAAGCTCGTTCTGGCGTCCTCTCCGGCCGTAGGTGGGAAGGTCTGCCAGCAAACTGCGGATGGTCATGGGTTTCCACGGGCTCTGTCCGGTTTCCTCCCACCATAATGCTGGCCTCCGCCGAATAAGTGAAATATTCATGAGTACGGCGTAAAACACCAATGAAATAAATAAATAAATCTAGTAAAGTATGCTTCTATAAATGGCAGATTATCACATTCTAATATAATTGGAACATTGGCCCAAGGACGAAGTGATAAATTAAAATGCTGCATTCTGCTAGGAGATTTTCATATCTTTATTCAAAGCCATGGAAAATGGTTGCCACTAAGAGAGAATTTTCATACCTTTATTGATAAAACCATGGAAAGTGGTTGACACTAAAAATAACCTGTTATGCATGAAGTTCATAGTAGAATAAGCTAGTTGTTCGTGTTTATGCTCCAGTTTGTTACGTTTGGTAAAGAAATTGGTTATGTATGGTTACGTTGTAATTAAGAAGTTTTATTTTCTCTCTCTTGCTGATTTTACAAAGGACTGGATTTACATACACGATTTATGCTGTTTTTATGGCCAGTTTATTTACTCGATAATCAGTTCCTGATTGATAACATTTAAAAATTTGAACAGATATCCTTCAAGTATTTTGTGTTCTTTTTAGAGTATAAATTTTAGGTTATGTACAAAAGCTAATATATCCTGTAAGCAACACTTTTCATCGTTTGCTGCGCTTTTCCGGGCCTTTTAGCACAATAATCACCGGCTACCTGAATCCAGTGTAGACCTAACACCAAGGAGCCATAGAAAGGCTGATTGTGATGGTAGTAGCTTTAATATTGGGGTATTTCACGCATTTCCACAGTGTACAGCGTATGACAATCGCGTGCATTATAATGTACTTTCACATGTAGATCCGAATTCAGTTTCATTTTTCACAGCTTAGCTTTCAGAACTACAAATCTGTACTGTTCCATTTACTAACTTGGAGCTTGGTCCTTTTGAGTATGTTGTCCTCAACCTGTCAAAACTGTATGTTACAAAACCAAGATTCCTTTACAGAAAGTCTTAAAATTATTCTCACTTCCTATCAGTAATCTTCTAGTTATTTGCGAATAATAAAAACCACAGAGCCAAAATTAACACGCATGTGAAGGCGCATCGACAACGGCCAAAGACCGCCGTTTTTAATCGAATTGGTCGCAATCGGCACTGTCCGTGAAAAGATAAATTAACAGAACGTGTGGCTTAAACCAAAAATTATCTACACTACTTAAACGCCGCCAGGCATATGGTGAGCTTTAACATTATTGTAGTTTTAACAATAAACAAAAGCATCTGGCGGCAACTACTATGAAGAAATAAAGAGAAAGGATCTTAATATAGGGAAGAGCTGCCTAATCTGGCATAGCAATGCAGTCATGTGATTCGAAAATGGTAATTTGCAATGTTCGAATCCTGTCCGAGTGTATGGGTAGGTTACGTTTGTGTTAACTGTAACCATATGGTCTGTATTATTCACGGATAATGAGGTGATATTCATCAAGCATTAACTCAAGATCATGGAAAACACATTTTTACGTTGTACAGCGTTGACATTTCGAGTACAGCACGGGTGACAGAACCGAATTCCAGGATGGTGAATGGAGCTGTTCAGAAGGTTCTTGTGGGAGCTAAGCTGGGGACTTAAAAACGATCTCAGAACTATGTCATAGGCGTCGAAAGTTTCCAAGAAGCGAGGGTTGGGGTGGGGCAAAAAGGGTGCTCGACTTTCACAACAAATTGTTTACTGTTCCATACAACTCCGGGAAAGCGGAACGAAAACATACCTCCCCCCTCCCCCCCACGCCTATATTATTTCATGTGATACTATTTAGAATTACGTTTAGTACTTTTATTATATTTTAATAGATAAGAATTTCAGTGCTGATCAATTTTAGGAATCCTGATATGTGGCATGCAGACATCGTTGTTAAAGATAATACATGGTAGTATATTGTCATATTAAGTATTTTAGTTTTATGACATGAGATGTTTTGAATATTTATTTTTTGCAGAATTTCTATATTCATCTTTCTTCAAGGGATAAATGATATCAGATTTGGTATATTCCCACATTTATCTTCACCTTTAGCTCGATTTTCTGTCTTGAAGTAATTTTAATTATACTGTTTCAGTTTTGACACGACTAGATTTTCAACCAAACAATCAAACTTTTATTTTCTTCAACAGCTTGATATATTTATTTGTCTAGTGCTGTACTGCAGAAGTTGTCACTGGAATGATGGCACTCAAAAGCAGATGAGACCATCACATTTCCCTATGTACTGGAAAACTCTGACGTATTTGGACGAGAGTGGAATTATCGCCCACTACCACATGGTTTTGGCTGCAGATAAATACCAGGAAACGAGTCTTCACCGTATCACAATTCATATTGACATAAACTTTATCTACCCATCAAGGTATGGCTCGCCAAGAAATGGCTGCAATATTGCCGAAGTGGCATTAGCCATGTCCTATTTTAAAGGTAAGGGTGTCCAACGAAGTAAAATACATTTGGCTGTCCAATACAACTTAGCTTGTGTGTCGTTTGTTTGTTGTTTTACTGTAATAAGGCAAAGTTGTTGAGTAAGAGATGACAATGACACTCTTTTATCGTCGAACGGCGAGTATTGGACACTTGGTGAATTAACGTTTGGACAGTTTATACATGTGGTAAGTTCGTTGAACAAGTAGGATGAGTCCTGCCGTGACTGCAAATCCGGAGTAAAGAACGATGACTCCCCCAATCCTGTTCAGATCCAGCCTTTTTGGGCCCTCTGTCATCTTGGAACAGTTTACGGAAGGATAAAACCGTCTCCTTGTCCATCTGGTAATGAGCCCGGATTCCACCATTTTTTGTATTCTGTAATATTAAAATATGTGAGTAATGCTTTTGTGTCAGAATAAAAGACCCCGTCCGAAAACAATGATGGGAATATGACCTTTAGATCCTGGACCGCCTCGTTGGCACAATGCTTAGAGCCTTCGCCCCGAGGTCGATAGATCCGGGTCCAGTCTCCGGCCGGGTCATACCAAAGACTTTAAATATGGTACTTGTTGTCACCTCACTTGGCACTCAGCACTGAGAGGTTAGAGCAAGGATACAGGACTGGTCGACCCGTTGTCAGTATAATGTGACTGGGTGGGGTTTCATGTCAGATGTCTTCGGCATGATGTTCCAGTGGCGGCAGCACTTTCGCGGCATGGATTCGCCTTGCGACAAGAAGACACAATATCTATACATTCCAAGAACTCCTCGTCGTCATATGACGTATATATGAAAATGGTCAAGTACGACGTTATAACCCCAAGCATACGTACCTTCACACAGAGAGACACACTTTAGATCCTGTCCAAAAGAATATAGGAAAGATGGCCATCCATCTGTGTCTTTGTGTATGCACTGAAGTAAAACTTACAGGAGACGCGTCCAACATTAAATGTTCAGTACCTTGGTTCTTGCAGAATTCGCCAATCCTTTTTTGTAATTTGAAGTTTATAAACATTCTTTAATTTTAATTTCATACCAATCTGTTAAACTCACAAGCGCAATATTTCTAGGTAATCAATTCCTGGCAAATCTTCCTTCATAGTGTTTCAATTTGCAGGAAAAGCGTTGTTTTTCAGCTAAATACTTATTTCGGATGTCAGCAATTCTTTCAAAGGTTTTACACGAGACACTCATGTATCAAGTATTTGTGTGTGATCAATGTCTCCAACCACTACAAATAAATCGAGGTGGTAAAATCGACAGATCTTTTCGTAGTCACTTTCAATTTAGACTAAATACACTATTTGTAGTAATAATCATACACCACATAGTATCACATGCAATTGGTGCCTGACTGAGTATAAATGAACTCACTTGATATCGATGGCCTGTTTATATGGGGAACCCTTGGGAAGTACGAAGGCAAGAGAATAGGTGCTAAATTGTTCGTCAGCCAGCCGGATTTGTCCACACGCCATGGCCACCAGAAACTCTAGATATGTTCGATCGTCTATGTAACAGTAACGCTCATTTTTGACAATTGTTGACAACATGGCTGTGCTATTCAGTGAGATCGCTTCCATCCTCTCTCCAACCTGCTTATACAGTGGTTGTTCGGACAACTAGATGAAAGTGAACAGAACGATTTATTCATATATCTGATCGGTCTTAATCTCTTTACTTGAGGCTTTTTCAGTCCTACGACGGCGGTCAGGTTTATGAGAGGAAATCGGTGCGTCTGTAGGAAAAAGGACCAGATTGATAATATTTGGGTGTCATTATACACAATTATTAAATATCTCTACAAGGGTGAGTAAGCTAGTAAACTTCGACAAAAAACGAAGAAAATATGAAGAATTACAATTCACGAGTCTCCATAACTCAAGTTGTATGAAAATAAACATCCTTTCTTTATTACATGTAATTTAAGGAAAAAGAAACTCCACAAAGCACAGCAAGCGGGAACTCAACGTTAAACTTTCTTGCAAATATGAAGCAGTATATAATGTCTTCTCAGTGGGGTTCGTCCCAAGAGGAAGATGGGTTCTTCGGTCTCCCCATGGTGATAAAATATTGGGAAATGCTATATGACTGATTAAGCTTGACTGTTTGATAAATATGCAAAAAAAAACATTGTTTTTCTTTTGAGACCAGAACATCATGAATCATGACCAGTACTCGGAATGTGATACAGCGGATATATTTTCACATGATATTTGTTATCCCGCCTTCGTATAAGTGAAATATTCTTGAGCAGGGCGTTAAACAATAAGCATTCATTCATATTCGTTATCACGGAACACTTAGGACAAATACCTTGGGTATATACAGTGTATCTTCCTTACCAAAGTTTGTCATCTTCTGATGGCTCTTGTTTACACAGAAGAAAACACAAATATCTTATGCATATGTTTCAGTTCACTTTGTTAACCACTGTACTCTTATTCAGGTGTGTGGATCCTGTGTTTATTTCTCCATAAGCCTTACCTCGATAATTTTGGGGAGATTGACATGGAAAAATGAATTACGAATTTGAACATGTACCTGTATAGTTTAGGATTTGAAGGGTTTGCCACAGTGGATACTGGCACCACTGGAAAAATGGGTGTTTGCTTTCATGCTAAAGGCTTGTGTTTTAATTCAGAAATTTGTGATAAATGAAAAAGGCAAGCCTCGGTACCGTCTTGGGTGCTCTGCCTTGGTTTCACTGTATGTTGCAAGCGCGTCTACGGACGCAGCTCAGGCAAGGTGAAAAATTATTTTGAACCGGCGTGTGATGCGTCGTTGGGAAGACAGGCTATCTGACAATTATGATAAAATGTAGACTACTGAAGATCATCAACCTAACAGATGTGTAACCGCCATTATATAACTCTTTACCATAACCACTTGCATTTGTAACATAATCATGCTGTATCGTTTCTTCTGTCATAATTTACACTGTGCCTACCTTGAACAGATCCCATGTGCTTCCCCTTGAATCGACCTTGATCGCAAATTCTGTTTGATCCACAAGATCCTGTAGAGAGTTAATTGGTCGGAGAGGTGTGGACACAGTTAACACGGCCGCTAGGCGAGCCGTGTACATGGTCATAGTGAGGATCGTGAAGATAAACCAGAAGCTCAGGAAACACCGGGCGGACACTGAAGTTGGGTGAAACGTGAGACCTGGAGAAAGGACGTGGAGAAAACTGATAGTTCTGGATGCCATTAAAAGCTAGGTATGTCAGAGAAACCGGGCATAGTTTCCTGCACAGTTTTAGGTCCAACAGAAAGTAACAACTTCACACAGTCTTGTTCCATATTGACCAAATTCTTCATTGCTTACATACATAGCTTGTTTTTAACTAACTTCCCCAGCAGTGTGAAATCGGTCTTTGTCATGAAGAACTGAATACTTGAATAGTGCTATTTTCTGAATGTTTATATTTATTTATTTATTTATTTCATTGGTATTTTACGCCGTACTCAAGAATATTTGACTTATACAACGGCGACCAGCATTATGGTGGGAGGAAACCGGGCAGAGCCCGGGGGAAACCCACGACCATCCGCAGGTTGCTGGCAGACCCTACTCGTATGGAGAGGAAGCCAGCATGAGCTGATCGTGAACTTACAGCGACCGCCTTGGTGGGAGGCTTCGGGTCATTGTGCTGCCATAGCGCGCTAACCAACTGAGCCACGGAGGACCCCCCTGAATGTTTATAACATGCAATCTTAATGATGCTTGGACAAGACGCCGCCCCCGAACTTTATTGCGTTCCTTCAATACAGGTCTATTTCATTCTCTACAGTTTGCTCCCAGAAATACATAGATGTGTAAGCCAAACTGGGAACATGGCCAACCACTCTTACAGCTACCTTCAATACTCTCTCCTGTACTACTACTTACAGAACTGTACAAAAAATAATAATTGAGTCTCGATTTTCTTGTCATTGTATCACAACGAGAAAGGTTGCAAAGGGATTGCCCACCCTGCTGACAAAAGGCGCTGGTCAGTAGAAGGATGTTGTCCTGAACTGACAGTTTCTCACTTCCGTCTCTGCACGTGGAGCTCCATGGAGACCTCGTGGTTACTAAAATACACACCGTCATAGCAACAGCGAACAGAAAGAACCCCAGCAGCGATAACCAGGTTTGCAGGCTAAATGGCTTGAACAGCTGAAAAATGTCAGCTGTTTCGTTGGGCCTTGGCGTGATGATCCCCAAACCTTCCTGTAAGAATGGCGTGGTGAAGTCAACAACCTTTGACCTTTCTAATGTGACGGTCATGGGGCTGGCAACCAAGTCAACCTCCTGAAATATCAGTAGAAAAAATTTCAGATAGACTTAAGAATTAATGCTGATGGTTTTCTTAACGGTGGAAACAGGTTGCACATTGTGGAATTGTTGACAAATATGGATGGAATGTTCGCAAAGTGTGTGTTGCCCTAAAACATTTAACAGCTGGTGTGTGGCAGAGTAGTTAAGGTCTTCGTCTTGCAATTGACCATGACACGTGAGGCGAGGGTTAAAACATTGCCACAGAGTTTGTTGCCCGCCTTCTCTCAATATTCGTGGGGTCAATAAGTCACAGGGGATACTCGTCTGACCTGTCACGTAGTTTAACCTTAGTTTAAGACCGCTTGTCTTCCACCGGTTTGGCGTGCTTTTCTGTTCTTCAGGTGGAGAGTTGCACAAATACATACACCATGCAATAAAACCCAAGCTGATCGAGTCGCAGTTTGTGAGTTTTTTTTGTTTTTTGAAAGTTTAATATAGTATTAAGAAATAAAGGTATCATGATACGGCATTCATCAGCATGTTGTGGCAGCAACAGGTACGGCAATGACGCACAAGACGGTCGGCTTTACATTGAAGCGTCTCACGTTTGACTGCTTTCCCTCCACACTCTAACTCGACGTAGCTGAGCTTGCCGCCCTCAATATCCACAACGCGAACCACTTACACTTACCCTACTTGTATGTACTTCATAGCAAAGGGCAGCAAGTAATTAGTAGTGAATTTTCATGGTTGAATTCATCATATTTTCACTTCATTTGTGGCTTAATTTGCCTGGACAGGACGTTAAATTCTACTACTTCATGTTGATATTATGTTTGCAAAACTACGGTTTGGCTGGGTGAACGGTTAATTTGTACGTTGAGGATGATGTCCTTTTATTGTTTAAAACACTTGCCAGATAATGGATCAAATAATGGATATGCTCTTGAGTGGTCCAAATTACTAGGGTTTTCGTCACTTACAGTGATATGGTTTTAATAATCGGATGAAACTAAGACATGTCTTACCCCCCTGGCTACCATGCCAATCATACCGGACCAGGAACCATTGACGAGACTGACGCCATAGCCATCCTTTGACTCGACAAACCTGTACCTAGAATAACAAGTACTCCATGGGTGTTATTACATAAATTAATACATGTAGTTAGCCAGTCACAAAGAGATCATAATTTGATGTCAAATCAAACCAAGCGAATACTGAGAGGCAAGAGCTATAGAGGCACATGCCAATCTTATTTTATTACTAATTAAGAGGTTTCAAGAAAAGGACCCTAATGAAAGCGCACTTTCAGAATAAATCTGTCATCTCCTATGAGGAAATATGTTTGCGAAAGCAAGGAAATATGTGACACATGGTGCAGCCAAGGCAGTAGTTTACTTTACTGATGAAGCAAACATGTGCTTCATTTATATTCCCGGCATTGCAGAACAAAGAAGTCAAATGAAGGCAACCCCGTTATTAACAACTTTTTCCATTTTCTAAATCACTGCTCATGTTGATTCAAAACTATGGTTAAGGCCTGCATGAGACTGCAAATCTAACAAACGACTTCTGCATGCGGAGTGAACGAAAACAAGATACACCATGAAGAGTATAGGTCACACACGAGCAAGAAAAATATAGCAATGAGCGAGACACATTAGCTAAATACATATAGTTCTTTGCAGGCACACAGTCCGCCGTTGAGTGCAGATTTCTCTAATCGAATTGACGTTGTTCGAAGAAAATCGCGCATCAAGCATGCATACATGCTGTGCGCCAATGTCAGAGATTTTTACGTGACATGATAGGATTTACATTAGATCCAGTGAGTAAACTTACGACGTAGACATCGTAAGCTTTTAGACTCTCAAGTAGGTGAAATGTTGGCAGTTTAAAACGTGGAGCCTTGTGGACCTTACTGAACTCTCTGAATGTTCCTCAAATATTACTCGCAGGCAGAAACACAATAACCATAATTATCGAGTCTAAATGGACTATTTAAGAATCTACACCTCGAATTGTTTACGCTTGGATGTACAAACATTACCTAAAGTTGAGACCTGTGGCCAGATCGTCCAGCATGTTTATTGTAATACCTTGATATGACTCGTTTCCGGGGCCGGTGCGGCCCACGTACGGGTAGGTGTCCTGTAATGAGTGACGTGAATACAATCATGGAAATGGGAGAGAGTATTGGGGGTTTGGCTAAAACCATCGACCTCATCTATCAAAAGATAGCTGAATTAAAATCACATTTTTTAATTTCTAATTTGCACCATTTGCATTAGAAGACGACCCCAATGATTATGATGGGGCTTGGCTTGCGAACTGCCGCTTCAGCGTAACAACGTTGTTTCCTATACGAACATTGTTCCTGAGGGCGGTGTTGAAGAGGACGATATCTGAACTCTAAAAATTATATAGTATTGAAACATTTAGCTACATGTACACGTGTAGAGAGAAACATTATTATTGAACACAAGCAACTGCTAAAGACGAATGAACAGTATTTAAACGTTTAAATTGATTTAAACATTAAGGATACCAAAACCCTCACTAGCCAAATTTCACATTTTGAAAAGTGTAGCCAAACATTTTGATCAAATATGGCCAGAAGTATATATGCTGTGAAACGGCTACTGGTTTTGAAAAAGCTTTTAAAATTTACCCAAATTTAATATTTATCAAACTAAAGAGAAAGTTTAGAAAAAATAGAGCTGTTGTTTAAAATGCTATTTTTTCGAAAAATTTCAAAATTTTCAATTTCTTTTTTTGGCCAAAATAGATAATTTACTGTTCAAACTAAAATACGATTTCTGAGATTTTTGATAGTCATCTTAGATTGAGTGATCGTTTCTATTTAAAATTCAAAAATTTAAAATTTATATCTTTTACTTTTAAAAATAATTTGGAAAGATAAGGCCTTGGAAACTGTAATATTACAACAAGTGAAATATTTCAAAAGGCGAGTAGATTACGTGTAGTGGCTGCAGTCGCAATCTGTATTGAAATTATTATTTCAATAGAAGTTGCGACTTCAGCCCCTCTTAAATAAAGAAAATTTATTCCAGTAAGACACTTTTGTGCGACGGCACTTCAGTGCAAACCTTCAAATATCTTTTTCTTATTTTTTTTAAAGGTAGGCTATTTACTGACATACCCCGGATACAGCCACCCGTAAAGTGATTCCGTTAAAGTCTGCTACTTGATTTGCGAAGAGTCTATTAATGGATGACGTATTATGTAGAGTTAGTCTAGTCCTCTCGGACCATTTTCCCGCCCAGGTCAGGCGTCGGTCAAGACCTGCACCGCGAGCAAACAGAAGGAACTCGCCTGGAGTTGTCTGGTCATAATCCATGCTGTACTGTTCGTTATTAGAAATCTGACAAAGAGATCACAATGCGAAAAAAATTAAACAGCCACACTTTGTTTGTTATCTGACATGTTTTTACTTATTTCTCACAAATGATTTCAGAATGCCAAGCACTATGGTCAGCCATTTGTAGATGAACCGAAAGTAAAGGCACAGTGGTGTTTCTTTCAGGTTTTAGCTTGTGCTGGACAGTATTACAAAATCATTATCCAGCATTAATATCCAGCAACAATTTTAATTTAAATGTCGGCATTGCTGTTTCCTCACCAGCTTTAAATGCTTCAGCAGTTGGACTCCTCCGGCAAATGGCATGGGTTGTCCCACTGAGCAGAAGGGCTCGTGATGATTCAATAGGCTTGTGTTGGCGATGAAGTTAAATGCTCTGTGGAGCCTGTACATGGCTTCAGAGAAGAGAATCTCTGAAATCTAAGAAAACTACATGTTGTAAATACACCAGAATGTCCTCTCAATTCCACTGATGTCTCGGTAGCCTTTATCTATAATTCATCTATCTACGTCTGTAAAATTGCTCAATGACCGAGTTCACCGAAATAGTGAAAGGGGGATGCAAGAACATTCTGATGGTTATTTGATTCAAATACATGCATCGCCACCAATATCAAGAGCGGATAAATGTCTTAAATACTAAACAAGCTGTACCGTTAATGTTTTTCCTGATTGCAGACATGGAAGACCGCTTCTTGCTGACAGGGAATCAAAGTCAGGGATCAACAGCACAATGTTGGTGTTGTTGTAAGGCTTCAATAGTTGTTCGATAAGCTGTGGGTCAGAGAGGTCAGTAAGATAGGCCCACACATGATGGTCCGTTCGCGTTGTGAAGTTCGCTTCCTGTAACTAACACAAAGGCGATGCATAACAAATGATATTCTCAGGAAGAGCATCAAAAGACAAGAGGACGAGCTTCGTTATTCAATGGGAAAATGTCTTCTGTTGAAAATCCACCAGCCTTCAAATGACGTCTCAAATTTAGCCCCCCCCCCCCCGGCCGTTACTTCATATTCAGCTTTAAGTCGGGAATTTTCAGTGACATATCAGTGAGATGTTTTTCACAGATGAAAAAATAAATAATATCTCTGTTATGCTCGGCAAAAAGCCATACATGTACTTCAGAATTTGACAATTAGTTCTCGTAGGACTAATGTAGTTTGCCAAGGCTTCCTAATGGGGCAATTGCAAAACTGTGTCAACTTATTTCAGATAGTTCGTGACATTTTAAGCCATTACATGGACAAAACTAATGATGAACTGCGTAATCACATGTAAATGTGTTTAACAATTTTATCCTCACGTCTGACTCATTTATAAATCACTTACCCGTTGGAGGGTCATTTTTAGGTGACGAGAGTCGGTGATAACAATGATGTGTTTGAGAATTGCTGACCAGTCCGTCAGTCTTCTAGGGGAAACATTGACCAGGACTGTCCGGACACCAGTCAGGGAGAGCTGGACCATAACGTGCTGTCTAACGCGCTGCCCTAAAACATATAGAAATTATAGTGTGCTAAGAGCAATTTCATTTACTTAATGCTGAGATGAATTAAGGCCGGATAAATTTTAAGCTTCAGGAATCACGACAACTGGAAACGCTGTAGATTGTTCAGATTAGTTCAACACAGTACTGTGTGATTCCTGAAGCTTAAAATTTATCCGGCCTTAATTCATCTCAGCATTAAGTAAAAACTTAATAAAGAGTTTCAACGCAAATGAGGCGCTTATTTTATATGAAGGACTATAGCATAGCGAGTAAAACCTGAGCAGCGACGACAGTGAGATAGCTGGCCTATGAAATCCGGCATTTTCTCAAACTGAAGTTTTATTTCAACAGTTCATGTACTATTAGAATATAGAATTTCAACAGTTCATGTACGATTAGTGAATCAAAATGTAAAGTAGCAAAACTGGCCAACTTTTACCACTTAGGTGTTCTAGTCTTCTTAAACACTGGTAATTTACACACCCCTATATGAATGGCTTAGCCGGTTTCGGAAAAGAAAATACGTTACGAGCTTAATATAGTAATATATTAGAAGAGATGCACTCGACTATGATTCGTACATTTTCAGTCAGGTCATTTTATAAGAAATATTTCGAAACCATTCAGTCCTATCGGGATCTATATTCGGAAATCATTTATTTAGGCCCAGATTTAAATTGTTGAGAAATGTAATTGCATCACGTTGAATGAGAACGTATAATAATACGACTAAGGGTTGTCTATATGCAGCGTGCTTAAAACAACCGTCATATTCGATATATGATCAGTTCCAGTCAAAGCAAATGAAATACATATTTGCCATTAAGGACAACCAGTAGATCATGTTGATTGATTGAAACATATGAAATCTTGGCGCTTATAGATTATTTCCTACATCTTTTTTGCATCGTTAGAACTGATGCCTGCTTCTCTCTTCATGGCTAAATCCTTATTTCTTACTTTACATATGTATTACTTTTTTCTTTGGTGGTTACTGTCGCATGTTGGTTTGGGAATTTGTCTTGCGTTTATTGACCAGAGTCGTCTATTTTAGTTCAAGATTGATACAGGAATGCCTCCAACGCGTAGATCTACACATGAAAAAATGAAAAATGTCATGAAAAATCACACTTCACACTTCAGACAAATATACCCAAAATGGCTGACGATACAATGATTTCAAGGTCAATTTGCCAAAAAATAACGTCAAAATAACATAGTACTTCATTTTAACTTATTTTATGAGAAAAATGAAAATGCTCTCTCAATGTATTCCCACTTAAATGGCAAAATTAAACTGCTGTCAATTGTTTCCAGGGTAACTCATGTTGTGGCTTGTGCCCAAAGATTTACAGCTATCTAGAAAACATGTCACACATCATTTATAGGTCTAAATCATAGCTTTTGTACGCTGAATATCTCAGTGAGGGGAGATAGGAAATTAAGTAGAGGAACAAGGGAGAAAATGTTAAAGAGTACCGGAGATATCACCAGTTATGAGGGCCACTTCCTTACAGCCGGTGGCACTGGTAATATCGACTAGAAGCGCGCCAATGTTCTGGTACATTGGTGACAGGTGAATGGTAAACTCCTCAGGTGTGTTGGAGGAGCAAAGATCGAGGTCAACCGATAGGTGGGGAATCTGGAAGGTTTCTGTCATGGCGGAC
The DNA here is from genome assembly GCA_016165875.1 of Acanthopleura granulata. Classification (NCBI taxonomy): domain Eukaryota; kingdom Metazoa; phylum Mollusca; class Polyplacophora; order Chitonida; family Chitonidae; genus Acanthopleura; species Acanthopleura granulata. The sequence continues at coordinate 29,717,775 of JABBOT010000002.1, forward strand.
ACAACTCTCCTCTGAGGACATTTCAGTGCAGAGATCACAGCCGCCATTCCCACGTTTAGTGCTCTGCAAACTTGAAGGAAATTAAGATGTATACACTTTTTACCTTTCCTATGTCAATAGAAATATAACTTTTACAGATTCTATGTCGGAGAGTTTTGCCAAAATATCCATGTTCACAAGTCAATCAACTTTTGTGTATTTATTCAAGAATAGCTAAAATCATTGCCTTCCAGAAAGTATCGGACTTGTGCCTGTACTGTTTATAACGATAAAGACAATTCTAGATTTTGAATAAGTTATAAAGCAACCAGGACTATATATTTTTCGAACTTTTTTACCGACTGTACACGGTATCTTGTGAAGAGTAGTTATTTGAGGTATTCTAAAACAATACCAACAATATGACCACTTCGTATCACTTATAGAGAACCTTGCTAAAGATACTTTTAGCATTATTTTAGCATTAAGGTAAAGGTAAATCAGTCCTGAGGTCTTCTGGCCATTGATATGTTCACAGCTATATTATTTCCAAATCACGGGAGCGGCAATCAAAGGCGCAATTTGTGTTTTGACATGACCTTTTGCCCCCCCCCCCCAAAATGCATCTGTTTGTATGAGAATATACACTAAAATTTAAACATGATTTATTTCTGTTTGTGAACGATGTTTTCCATGTATCTGACCTGTTCTAGCTGCCTCACTTGCAGATGTTGATTTCAGTGGTATCCACATAACACTGGGCTCCTCGACTGCACTACCTTTACTTGTGGTTAAGCCAGTGTGGAACTCAGTCATCCGGTCAACAGCTTCATGCAAGGAGCTCTGGTCTGCGTCTTTGTCCATTATTACTCCTAGAGCAGCAAATACAGTTTAAATGTGTCATTGATGTGAGTGGTATAGCGGGTGGATGTGGGGTGCCACTAGTGAGTTGAACAACGGCTTGACTGGAATCTCGCTGACAAAGCTTAGAGGTTTCTTCGGGAACGTTTTCAGTTTCATCTCGGCGTTGTCACATGAGTGAAATAGTCTTGAGTAAAATACCAATAAGATTAATCAAACAGCAACACAGAACTAGAAAACATGCAATCGAACATTTTGATCTCCGAACATACCACACACATCCCAAAAGGTCCAACCCAGCTTTGTCTACATATTTGGCTGTTGTAATAGGTAATGGAGCGCTGATCAAATACTTGACTATTAATGGACAGAATCTGAAATGTCATACGTATAGGTCTTTTGCCAGTAACAAGAGTTTGGTTAAATACAGGATATGTTCTGTAACATAAAAAAGTCTCAACGCCTTAGGTATACCGTAATGTATGAACAGTTCAGTATTTCTTCGCATAGGCACACTCACTGTGGGATGAGATGATGTGTTTGCAGAAAAACAAAGCCTTGTGGACAGACATTAAACTTCAGATATAAACGATGGCTTCGCATTGTACTTTGGCATCTTCTCTATTGCAAATATACCATTAAACACGAGTTAACAAATGCTGTGCTAAAGCTGAAACATTTTTGCCAAAGATATCCATCAGTTATCTCAAGAAGATCCCAATGTACAATGCATATGGACACTAAACAATCCAAACACATTATCCGTAGAATTGGATATGAAAGATATGAACAGGTACCCGAGTGGGACTGTGAGACTCTCTATGCTGCAATGTCTCATCACGATTTAACGCAGCGCCTTAGTGAGGTAATTATTCCGGTGTTTTAACTACATGCTATCATTTCATAAATGCCACTGCCTCATAAGGCATTTTAGTTCGAAATCCGCTTGCTGATTAATAACGTCCCCGTTAAATTCTGCAGCGCGAAACGCGACCTCGATATAGGTGTCCCAGTGAGTGGACTCTATATATGAATACGACTAGACACAGAATACGTTAAAAACAATCAAATTCATAAAGCCCTCTACTCTCCTTACACTGAACGTAACATGGACGATTTTCCGGCGGTACAAAATCCCCATATAAACGATGTAAAAGACTACAACATAGACAGCCCAATCAGAGCAGCGACGGCAGTGTGATAGTTGGAAAATGGTCACACGTTACCGGTGAAATCCGGCCTCTTGTCAGTTTACCTCGGTTAAGGTTGTATTCTAACTGTTCATGTAGGTGTTTAAGAATGAATGAATGATTATGGCTTAACGCCACATCGGCAATATCTCAGCCATATCGTGGCGAGAACAAGGTGGAACCACGAGACAGTTCAGGTTTTCGATAGTGTAGGTGTTTAAGAAGTAATACTTTACACGCCTCCTAGCACCTTGGCTTAAGCAGATTTAGGTAAGAACAAATTGAAGTGATGTTAAATGCAATATACTGACGTCTATGGTCTAGAAACTGTGAATGAAATCTATCACGCTTAACTGCAATCAGAGGAGGCCTCGCATTGCCCTGATGGCATATTTTATCTGAATATGCATGGTTATAAAACCGACCAAAATGATTGTATCAAAATTTAATTTCGATACTTATAGCACTCTGATCGTGGACGGCAATATCCCAGATAGGTCTGCTGATGCATACATTCCTCGCTTCGTTGCATGAAGCCTGGCACACACGAGAGCATGTGGCATGACTCAACTCATCTCAACTGGTCGCACGAAGTCGGCTCAGTTTTTTCTTGTCGAGGGGCAGAAGGATTTAAAAATGACCGGCATACATGTAAAGAGCTGAGCTACAACTGGCTCCAGTTCAGTCGCGTCTTTATTATGCGTACGCAACAGTCGAGTTCAGATGAAGTGGGTCAAGCTCTCGTGCATTCCGAGCTTTAGCTAGGGCGTGTACTAACATCGGCGATTTCAGTGTACATCATAAAACATTGCTGCTGAAACCTCTAAGGCTTTACTATACACGGCCTCCATTCAAAGTTTCTTAAAGTTTGCAACACGTGCCAGACATTCATTATAACTTATATTCTCATCGTCGAAAAAAGCTTGTATACACATGGCACGGCTGCAATACAGCCAATGTGTTTATCTGAACAGTTTTAAAAGTAAACCGCAAAAACGAATCTTTCTATGTTTAAATATAAAGTAAACTACGCACTGGATTTGACGCTTCGGTTATTACAAAAGTATTCCGTTTAGAACACAATGCAAACTGCTGGCTGCGTCTACCATCAGGTGAATACGTTGCGTTGCAATCATATACATGTATCAGTATTTTATGAGATTGTGATGTGAACATATCTGTTAATGAAAGTGGCCTTTAGAAAGGAGGCGTTATGATACGGCGATCAAAGTGGCGTGGCAACACAGTTGGCATCAAGGTGAAGGATAGTTCGTGCACGTCAAAAGACAAAGTTGCTGTTTTAACTAAGGAAGTGGACCTCCAAAAAGATATTTTGCATGAAGATCAAACCCAATGAAACACAAGCCCTGTGCAGGCTCTGGGGTTCCACTTACTTCATGCTTAAATCGGGGTCTGGATGGGTCCAAAACTGCACGAATTTGACCAACTTAAACAATGGGGTATTTTCAGTTGGCTAAAACATTTTTACTGATTCCAAAATTTAGACTTCTTACAAAATCATATACACTCATATGTTATATATGTCGAAATTAAAGGGAAAAGTAATGTAGGAATTGTTTTTTCATGACCAATGTATCGTATCTGCAATGGGCACATTTCTAACCTTATCACACCTTCTCCTTGTCTTTGAATATTGATTCACCGGCTGACGGCTTACATTTGGATATATGGCTTATTGCAGTATTCGTTTGTGGCGGGTCGTGTTTGAGTGGTTAAGGTGCCTATCTTTCCATCGCAAGACGTGTGTTAAATGTTTTTCTCTGACAAGACTGCCGAAGCTTCCATTGTGTCTTGGTTGCTTTTTTTTTTTTTTACCTTTGCGAAAATAACTGGAGGACGGTCCACTAACAAGAGGCCTCTTGCTTCTACTAACCCATTTTTTTCTCTACTCATTTCACTGGCCCACGCGGCATAAGTGAAGAATTCTTGAATACAATGTAATAAACAATAATGAAATAAATAAACGATCTTGCCTTAAGTAACACAATTATATACAACTCCATCAAAAAATATGAGAATGGGAGGGGGAATTTGTTTTATGCTTTCGGCAAATGCTATAGCCTCATCGGTCCACTCGGTGGTCGCCATTTTCACAATGTAACTCACTCATGTGATGAACCACGTGGTGCATCACTGGGAGCAACTATAACCATCTGGACGTAAGCAGAGTAGATCATTTGTCCACTGAATATAAAAGATAGATACTGTTAGGACATGATTTAAGAAACGGTAACTCGAGCTAAAGTTGTCGGTAGCTTAGATTGAATTATCGTGAAAGTTATCGGTAAATCGCCGTTTCGAATGTATTTTGCACAGGAAAAGCACCTCTTTTTGAACCAGCGTGAGGTAGAAAGGTGATGTTAAACAATTTTACGGCCGTTATAAAATACAAAAATTGATACATTTCTTGATTGTCAGTGACTGGTCAAAATTTCTGAAATTACAAGACGGAGCGAGCAAATATCGAATAGATTTCCTTTTACAACATTCTAATATTCTAATTCCACGTATACAACAGGCAATTAGAAAACGGCTTAAGTTTGCCCTATCCATAAAGAAATACTTTGAATATGAGGTAAAATCTTTCGGACATTAAAAAACGGCTTACCAATTTTAATTCTGGTGACATCCAGACCCAGTGTCATACCTGGTTTCTGTATACTGGCCAACACCAGAAAGATGACAAACGTAAACGCCATTCCTATGGTCACACGATAGATCGACCGTGTTCTAGCATTCACTTATGCGGATGCTACGGATCAAACCATTGTCACCGTACGGCTTGAGTCACAGCCCATGATTTCCGAGAAGACTCCCGTTTTAATGGCATGATTCTGTTGTCGTAACTAAGCTCGAAATATCAATACCTACATTTCCCATCACGCAAACCAGCCAGCAAGAGCCTAATTTAGTATTGGTATGAAACTGGCACAGTATAGGCATATGTCCTAAAGATTTGGTTAAGTGTATTTGCTTTGTCTGTTTGACGAAAAGTGGATGTATCCGCAGTATCTGACACATCTGGGCACGTACAAGTAACACAGTGTACATTTATTTATTACCATACAGAGACAAAAGAGGTATGTATGTACGTATGTTGTTTCGTCACCAGCTCGTAAAGTATTTTCTACGGAAGCCGATAGTGGCCATGCGTGCTTTCGTTCCTTCTACTGATTATTTAAACCAGAAAATAATGCGAAAGGATGAAACAAAAGTACGAAAGGGCTAGGCGAAAGTAAAAAACCTCGTTATTTTGCAACACACTTTTTTACTTTCGCCTCGTCCATTCGTACTTTTGTTTTCGTCCCGTCATTTCGTTGTTTCGTGCATTCGCATTATTTTCTAATCTATATCATCAGTAGAAAGGACGACAGCACGTATGACCGCCATCGATTACCAGTGTGATAGCTGGAAAAATGTTCACGAATAACTGCAAAAAAATACAGTAATACTCTTTGCAATAAATTAAACATCACTAGTGTAGAAGTATTCAAAAACTCGTTTCATCATATTTAATCAACAATAACATGGTCTTAGTCAGGCGTAGTTCACCGGCATAATCCTGGTCTGTGTAATATACAAGACTACAGAACAGAAAGTAGGACCAGAGCTGCGGCAACAGCCTGAGAGCTGGCAAATGGCCCCGCACAATTGGTGAAGTACGGACTGTCGTCACTTTACATGTATTACGGGTTGCATTATGGAATAGCATTGTTCGTCCATCCGCGTGTCCGGCTTCCATTCGAGATTTTAGAATTTGTCCACTTCTTGAGTCATACTGCTTAAATTTTAAAGAAGTTATGCTCCTTATTATATACATGTGTAGTACTTTCTCATGTCAACGATATTTAAAAAAACTGCCTTAGGTTTTAAGAGTTTGAAATGTAGGACCATCGTGTGTATTTCAATCATCAGCTTCAAACCTTACGGATCGGCCCTTTAACCGTGGTGCCAGGACGAGGATATCGTGAGTTTGCACCGCTTTTTCAGCTTAGTGGTCATCCTTGAGATGACGAACTGTGAATCTCAATCAATCATCACAATTCAAGGCCTCAAGATATTTCTTACCGTAGTTCTACGGATGTTGAGTTTGGCCGTGTTCAGGAAATCTTTCTCTCTTGGCTGAATAAGGACACGTATCCAATGAGGAAATAACACACTGCAATTTCCCTGCAATAGCTCTGTAAAATGAAAAGGGTTCTATCTTAACTGTCCGGCCATTTACAGATTAGTCTAGTAAATTAAGTTTTGTAATGTATTCAAGCTATCTAATCCTCAGGGTTTACATGTAGGTACTGTAACTCTAGAACACTCAGTCATCTGTGATGAAACTACTGATTCCCCTTGCATTATTTTGGAGGACAAAGGTCATGTACAAATCTGCATTTGTCAAACCATGTTAATACTGAAGTCTTAGTTGCCTGTTCAAATACTTATAAACCCTATAAAAATGAAAGATAATACATTTAATGAGACAAATGATCACTTGATAAGATACAGCAACATGCCATTTTATAAGTATTCTGGAGTTTATGGTTCATGAAATTTTGCATGTTTTGTTTATTTCATTGTAACAATTGACTTTACTACTTATCTAGTTAATGCACTATCAGCTGGAGCGGTATGAAAGTTTTTTTTTATATATATGACAGTAACCCAAAATACATAAATGAACTGTCATATGTTTGTGGAATTCTGATGCTGTGATGTGTATCGAGTGGGACAGAGAAAAAACAACTAAAACCACCCAAAAACAACTCATTAAAAGACGCATTTACTGACAATGTTTTAAAAGTATCACTTTGTGTTTTCACACACGTCATTAAATGGATACTAGATATCGTTCACCGAATTTTCAACACCATGGCATGGTATTAGTAATGGTATTAGAACTGTGAAAATTAAAAAGCATATCATCGGAATGTCCCCTGTACCACATAGATATCACAGACACAACATGCCCCTCTCTCTTACATTGTACATTGAATACGAAATCATTCAAAATGTTTCTAGTACTGTACAAACTTGCAAAATTATTTAATGGCCGTTGGTCACCTTTTATGAAAATTTAAGCAACGTGTGCGAAATAGGATTGAAACAATATGTACATGCCTTAAATGCTCACACTCCAAACACTTGAAATGTCCCTGACAGTTTACTGTAACATTTAATATGCAATAATTCAGTATGGCATTACATATTTCAGGGATATACACTTATATTTACACTTATAAATTTGTTTTCAGTATAGCATTTCAAATAGTATTTCAGATACAAGTTCATCACTGTGTTCTGCAAGGAATGCAATTCAACCACAGATTTAATTCAGTGAAACTTGGCGTATGTCTGTATTGACTACAACAACAATCGGACACCCTTCTCCCTGGGACTAATGGTACACATTACAGAGTTATGTCCCATCAGTCACATTGCCATCACAATAAGCTACACCATGGCTATCAGAATCCAATGCACGTCACTTCAAGGCGGTGTTATACAGAATCGTGCACTTCATGGTATATCATGGTCATATACAATGTAATCTCCTGTGATGTTATGCTAAGACTTAAACCCACTGCATTTCTAGTTTCTAGTTTTAGTTTCGGAGCTGATCAGTTGTGTCAGTCCTGAAATGTTGAATGCAAACATCCTTGATAAAAAAATATTGGTAACATACTATTATATTTAATGTTATGCTTTCATAGCACAAGGTGAGTTAAATAGATATCTTGTGTTACATTTCAATAGCAACCTTGCTTTAAGAACATTATTTAAGATTTGCCACGTTGTGTTACATTTCAATAGCAACCTTGCTTTAAGAACATTATTTAAGATTTGCCACGTTTGAAAAAATGTGTTCATGCTATAATATTTAACTCCGCCATTGTTATGGTTTGAAGAATGTCAGCAATTACGTGTTACACCAACTTGGCCAACTGTTTTTAACTCGAGTAAAACTAAGTCTTGTAAAGTTTTGATTCCTTTAATTTTTCAAGTAAACAATGAAGTCTGTATTTTTACTTCAACTGTCTCATTTATGTACTTATTTACTTATTTGAATTGTACCGTAATCTAAAATTTGGGCTCAAGCACGGCCTACCTCTAAACTGAATTCGAACCCGCTACCTGACTGGGGAGATGTCTACAGCGAATCTCAGGCACAATCCATGAGTTCCCTCCGCATGAGGGTCCTTTGTCTCTTTGATATGGACTGAAGATAAACACCTGGAAGCGAGTCTTCTGTGACGACGTGATAATTTCGCACTGATCTTAACTTCATCTACCCTTTCAAGGTATGACTCGCCAAGATATGGTTGCAATATTGCTACAGTGACATTAAGCCATAATCCTTCATTGAAGAGATGGGTATCTAAGGAGTGTAGCGATAAAGCCTCGGTAAAGCTTTAGTGAAGAATACATACACCCATCAATGGTTCATCATACCAAGTACCTGATGTGTACAGCAACCACAACCATAGCAAGTACCTCGCGTAATCTATGATAAGAGGGTATGAATCCCGATCATAAAGTAGTGATAGAACTACATAGTGAACACTTCAATACAGTAATCCTCACTTGAAACATAGCAAACAACATTTTATTCATGATGACAGAGGATCTGTGTGTTTGTGCCGAGGTTTTAAATTCAGATGATTTCTCTCATTCCAAAGCTATTAACTCTTTATGTGCGTTCCTTTTGTATGCAAGCCAGTAAATTCAGTATCCAATGATTTCCTGGGGTAGGCGTGAACCAAAGCTGTGAATCATAGATCACTGGATTCAGCTGCTACCCAAACTCTCTTGGGGTTAACCAGTGACACGACAAAGGGAGCACGGAGTGTCTTGGATATCTATAGAATTACAATGACCCAATCATTTCTGGATGGGTGGCCATCAACATCAAGGGAGAACACACACTGTCTGACTTGCACAAGTACTCGATGACTTCACGGAGTGACCCCATGAATTTACGGACCAGTGTAAGTAAAGACAGTAATTTCCCCATTAACTTCGACTATTGCAGACATCGGGCTTGAGGTAATCATGTGTGCCTTAAGACTGTTATAAGGGAATCGCCCCATGGAAATCGACATGTTTTGGTAGTAACCCCATGATTTCATACGATCACTGGGGACCCATGATTACAGAGGGTTAAAACTGACATGCACAGAAAATATGACTTTAATCTTATAATTCCAAGTTAAAACAGATTGTCTTTATACACTTCAGCAAGTACTCTTTACATCAAAATGGAGTTACACTTAGTGCACCAGTAGAATGACCGTAGATCATATTTCGTTTGATTTCACATAAGTCATCCATAATGATAATAAAAACAGTTTCCTACTTTCTGTATTTGAGGCCTAAAACATCTTCAGATGAAAACAAACCTATTTATTAGAGAGTTATAGTGAAAATAAACATGGCCGTTCCATGTAGCATGACATATGACATGGCACCTTCTACCAGTTTAGGGCGAGAAGTACACAGAGGCTGTGTCCAACAACTAGTTAAAATGACAGGTAGCAAGTTATCCTTATTTGGTATTTAGGTTTTAGCTATGTAATAATCATAGCAAAATAGTGATCAATCTACATATCAATCAATCACTACAACAACAACAGAAACGACATCATATTTACATTGCTTCATATGCTTGATATTTTACGGACCCACTGTTTGCTATAGAATCCCAGAATATCAGCATGTCTACTACATATTAAGCATTATATGGACATGAAGACAGTTATATCAAAGAAGGAAATATATTTGTCTCAAGAGGTGAAATAGGTTCACCTTTATGGGGAGACCAATAGAAGGTATCTCGTCTGTCGTTTGTTTTCTGTTTAGTGCCAGATTTCATCAAATAAGACAGAGTTCTTGATCAAGAGATGCCGAAGATATATTCTTTTACCATCAAAAGGAAACCGTTGCAAAACTACGTGAAGTTGGTTTTGGGCAGTTTACACTAAGTTTGTTTAGCAAGGAGCATGAATCTGGCCGCCACAGCAAGTCCCGAGTAAATAATAACTCCCTCAATCCTTCCAGACCCAGCCTTACTGGGGTCTGGACAGTCGTCTTGTGGAATGAACATTTTACGGGAAGATAAAATCGTTCCCTTTTCCATGTGACAATTAGCCCAGATTCCACGATTTTTTTGTATCCTGTGATATAAAAAGATATGAGTATTGCATTGTATGTCAGAATAAAAGATCCCGTCTAAAAAGAATGATGGAAATATGATATGCAATGCATCCATCCGCATCTTTGTGTACGGAATGAACAAAAGTTTACAAGTTCTAGGAGACAGTTTCAACACACCTTTTGGTTTTTGCAGAAAGTTCTTTGGCAAACATTATCACCTCCTCCGACAGTTACGAACAGAAAGTTGTAAAACTAGCAGATCTTTCAATCGACAATCGTTTCTTATATTTCTGTTCGAAATCATCATCCCCATATGTTGTCACCTCACTTGATGAAATGAATATAAATGAACTCATTTGATATCTATAGAATGTTTATATGAGGAGCCCTTGGGAAGTACGAAGGCAAGAGAATAGGTGCCAAATCTCTCGTCAGCCTGCCGGATTTGTCCACAGGCTATGCCCATCATAAACTACAGACAGATCGGTGTCCTATGTAGCCATAAAGCCCCTCTTTGACAATTGTAGACACTGTGACAATGCTTAGCGATGAGATCGTTTTCATCCTCTCTCCAATCTGCTTAAACAGTCGATGTTCGGACAGCTAGAAGACACTGAACAGAAAGACTTATTTATTTATTTTTATTCATTTATTTGATTGCTGTTAAGCTCTTTCTCAAGACTTTTTCACTAATATGAAGGCAGCCAGGTTTACGAGTATAGGAAAACGAGGTATCTGGCGTAAATCGACTAGATTTACAGTTTTCGGACGTAATAAATATAGTATTAATAAATATCGATACCTGCCGGACTTGCCATACTTTCACAGATTATCACGACATTTAAAAATATTTCATGTGATACAGACATCCACAAAGGTAATCTTTGACAAGAAACGGTCATGGAAAACCTTTATGAGTGACCTTCACAATATATACGAACCTTCACAATATATATATATATATATATATATATATATATATATATATATAAACAGTTGGATTTCTTTTGTAATTTCAGTTTTTCTCTTAAAAGGTGATCGTTTTATGCTTTTTCTCTACCAAGTGTGTAGTGAACCCCTCGCAATTTAATATGTTTTTTTTACACCCGTCGTGGCATATAGTGTGTGATGTTGTGATCACAACAGAGGTCAAACGGAGATTCACAGTTTTTACAATTGTTTAAAACAGTTTCTTTGTACAGTATATATTGTCTCATTATGACTGAGGCATTGAGTGTAGAAATATTCCCGACTAGCGGAGATTTGTCAGTTGTTAATGAGTTAATGACTTAAGCTAGACTTGACTTAAGCAAGAGTCTTTGAAAATGTGACATGGTGGACGCTATTAGCCAACATTTGGGCTTAGGTAATACTTTACCTATTAAGAGTCATGGTGATGATGTAGACTAAGACTCAATTTGAAATGGAAAAGCTTAGGAAGGAGATAAAGAGAGAGAAAAGGAATTGGAGTTAGAAAGATTAAGAATAGAACAAGAACGTGAGAGAGAGAGGGAGAAAGAAAGAGAGAGAGAAAAGGAAGAAAGAGAAAGAGAGTTTGAGTTAAAAAAGTCGATCTTAGAAAAGGAAGAGAGAGAGAAAGCCAGTTAGAACAGGAGTTCAGATTGAGGAAGTATAATAATAAATATAATGAAGCTGTTAGTCACAATCACTTGTGTTGGCACGAAATATAAGGTTAGTGACCAAATTTAATTTAGGCAGGTCCTTTCTATCCTTTGAGCTAGTGGCTGTTAACTGAGAGTGGCCTGACAGGCATTGGACTGAGAGGCCTGAAAGCTATTGGACCATGTTCCTTCTCAGTAGATCAGGTTTCGGATTATAATGCAATTAATGCAGTGTTCTTGTCGGCTTATGAAATTGTGCCAGGGGCTTACAAACAGAAGTTCAAGCAGTTAAAAAACAGTTTGGCGGAACATACAGAGTCCGCCAGGGGTAAGGAAACTCCATTTGATATGTGGTACAGGACTGTAAAATTAGATCCTTCATTTGAAAAAAGGGTAGTTGAACATTGTTCCTAATGATGTTATAGTGTATTTACACGTCCAAACAGTTAAGGCAGTGGTCTTGTCTGCTGATGAGCTGGCACCGGAGGCTTATAAAGAAGTTCAGGCATTGATGAAAACTACATGGAGGTTGCCAGGGGTAAAGAAACAACGTTTGATATCTGGTACATGGCTCTGAAATTAGATCCTTCTTTTGAAAACATAAGGGAAGTTTTCGCTGGGAGAAAAGAAAAGTGCTGCTCATGAAGATAATGTTCAATTGAAATGAACAGATCAACGACATTAAGACTGCTGCTAGTACGGCTGATAATTATGAGTTGACTCAAATCTAGTGGACAAAAATTTCAGCCTAAATTTTAAAAGAAATGGAATTTTGGTAAAAAGGCTTCAAATTTTTGCACTGGCCAGCAGACTGATGAGAAACCAAAGTCAAATGTGAGTTATTCTTCAGACAAGAAAACCTGTCAGTCCATACCTGACGTTATAATTCCACCCACATGCCGCTGCTGGAACAGGCCACTTATTATCTTCTTACCCAGCATCGGGAAGGTAAAAGGTGCGAAAATCTGTGGCTTTTGTTAACTCCAAGATTAAGCAAGTTAGATCACAAATAAGGATAGGTAGCAATGGTCCTATCATTACACCACAAGTTAAGGAAACTTCGGTGGCTCAATCGGTTAGCGCGCTAAGCGCAGCGCAACGACCCTAAAACTCCCACCAGTGCGGGCGCTGTGAGTCATGTCCAAGTCATGCTGGCTTCCTCTCCGGCCGTACGTGGGAAGTCCTGCTAGCAACCTGCTGATCGTCGTGGGTTTCCCCCGGGTTCTGCCCGGGTTCCTCCCACCATTATGACTGTCACGGAGATATACTGGGCATGCAGATTGTTTCTTGATGGTGATGTTCACACACATTTTCCCAAGTATGGGTTGATATATTTATATCAAGAGGAATGTGGACTCAATTAAAAGGGTCTAGACTTTGTTACGTTAATATTATAATTAATACACCTCATATTAAAAAATGGACCATCAAAACATGGGTGCAGAGTTTGTACTTATCATCAACTCATGTCCACGTAGAGAGATAACGGTAGAAAATACTTTTCTACATAATGGCGGAAACAAAATGGCCACAAGAGTCAAAAGAGGTAATTTTCACAATGGCCCCGCTTCTAAAAAACACAAGAAGGACATAATTTACAAATGTGCTAAGTTTCATGTTTTTATGATAAAATACACAATGCCCTTAAAATTTTGCACACATCGCCTGGACTGTATGCTTTGAATACTGTACATACTGCTGACCATGATAATATTGTAGCCGATATGCTGTACAGAGCTTAATTTTCACTTGCACCTATAAATTTCTTTGTATAATATACCTATTCATTATTCATTCATTCACTTTTGTTATATCATTTTATATCATTTTGTCACTATTGTAAATGTTTTTATGTACTCAATGATTGTAAAGATCACCCCGAATTCTGTACAGTAATCTTGTTTTTTTAGGTGGGGGAATGTTGTGACCCTATCTTTAATACATTGTATTTAATACATTTTTATTGTTATGCAAATCGGGTCAGCCTTAGCACTAGATATGGGGCTGTGTACACGTCTTTGCCTGCACTGTACTTTCTCGAAACTTTTGTGTTTATGATTTTGGTGTCCTTGTACACAGAGCGTGCAATCTTATACGACAGCGGCCAGCATTATGGATTGAGGAAATCGGACTGATTTACACGTTGCTGACGGACCTTCCCACGTACGGATGGAGAGAATGCCAGCATGAACTGGCAGCGACCACATTGGTGAGAGGCACAGGATCATAACGCCGCCCTGTCGCTCTATCCTACCTACAGTATTGATTTGACATTCATTAAGCTGTAGTCAGGACTTATACCATGTGAAGATGTGCATGTGTTATTTGGGTTGTGCTGCATCACTTATTTTCACAACTACTTCCCTTTGAACAAGGAATGGAGATTTGCATTACGTGGTTTCCATTTCTTGGTCATTGTAGTCTTGTTTATACATGTAAACCATATGCCCCGAGCTTTGTCACATCGGTGGACCTACGGTATCATTGTTTATATATAACACATCTCTATGCTGATTGGAAGGGCAGTACCACACGTTCCACCATTTTGCAAACAAAACGGGCCTTGTTTAAGTGGCATTTAGAAGTTGGGATGGAAGTACACTGGAACATGTCTTTCTTATGGATATACAAATTCTTGGTTTATAATCTCGACGTTTCGATGTAGATACTAACATCGTTATCAAGTAAAACGGGCCTTATTTTAAGCCCATAATGCATAAGTGATGATGTCATTTTGCAATTGGTCTGTTTAGTTTAGTCCGAGGGATAATTCGCCATCTTCTGATGGCTCTTGTGTACCCAGAGCCAAACAACACTGTCTAATACATATATTTGACTTTACTTTACTAATCGAAGAACTATTGTCGATTGCTTTAGTTCAAAGTATTATGAACTAAATGAAGTCTGTGTTGTTAAACTTGCATACGAATACTTTTAATGTCGTAGCAACTTTAACAACCTTTAATGAACATTGTCACCCTTCTGAATCCCGCCGACGACATGCTGATGTCGCACGAGGACTTCGTCGGTTTTCCGTGGTCGTTGTCACATGAGTGAAATAATCTTGAATAAAACAGCAAGGAAATGAATCAAATGGCATACTAGGATTCGGTTTACAGAGAAAAATTTTCGAGTGTGCTGTCGCCAAAATGTCAAAGTTTTGCGTTACAATTAAAAATCCTGAAGTAATACTTAATTCATATAACCTGGTTATTCGTGAGTAATAAAGATCATAATTTCACTTTTACTGGGAGATCGACAAACATAGCGCCATTTTCGAACCGAGTCGACTGAACTCGGCTTCGTCTAGAAAAAGAAATTGTGGATCGAAACAAAGGAGATGTATCTAAAGTAACCATGTTTGGAAGAACTGAATTTATATATTGCTTTAGTAATGAGCAGAAGCAATTACTAACAAATATTGTAAAAAAGGGAAAATCATCTTAATTTTAGGAATGACAGCTAGTACCTCCGTGCAACGGGATCTAGTCATTCGAAAATGTCGGCTTTGTAAAGTTCCGATGCAGTCCTAGTGGTCATCTTGGTTACATTTGTGATAATTGCTAAGGTATGCTCTTATTACTCCCGCACGTTGAGGTGATATGAAATGAAAATGACTTGTAGATTACGGGAAAGCCGTTTTCGCCGCGTACAGCTTTGGCACTTTGAAGACAACGCAAGTGACAGGGCAGAGTTCCAGGTTAGTGAATTCAGACCGATTAATGTGGAAGCTAAGCTGGGAACATGGCCATCCGATCTACAGCCATTAATGTGGAAGCTAAGCTGGGAACATGGCCATCCGATCTACAGCCATTAGTGTGGAAGCTAAGCTGGGAA
Source organism: Acanthopleura granulata (assembly GCA_016165875.1). Taxonomy (NCBI): domain Eukaryota; kingdom Metazoa; phylum Mollusca; class Polyplacophora; order Chitonida; family Chitonidae; genus Acanthopleura; species Acanthopleura granulata. The sequence goes on from JABBOT010000002.1 coordinate 29,733,430, forward strand.
CATGGCTATCCGATCTACAGCGATTAATGTGGAAACTAAGCTGGGAACATGGCTATCCGATCTACAGCGATTAATGTGGAAACTAAGCTGGGAACATGGCCATCCGATCTACAGCCATTAATGTGGAAACTAAGCTGGGAACATGGCTATCCGAGCTACAGCGATTAATGTGGAAACTAAGCTGGGTACATGGCCATCGGATCTACAGCGATGAATGTGGAAGCTAAGCATGGCCATCGGATCTCAGACCTAGTGTTTAACGCTGTGGCTAAGAATTGTATTTCACTGTATTTAAACATACATGATAAAATTAACAATAACAAAAAACCCAGAAGTTGGGAAAGTGGGGTTGATCCCTTACCAGCATATTTCACTTTTGTACAACTGATAACAAGATTTAATTTCCGGAACAAACCTTCAGAGTGGATGTAGCAATGGCTGGACACAAAAACATGCAGTGCAATTTGTCGATCACGTAATATACAATACAAATCCAACGAAGCCTCAATACAGCTTTGTTTGTAGCACAATGCCCCTGGACCGCCTGAAAACATTTGTACTTGCACATTTTACTTAAATATTTGTACCTATACATGGCTATTGCGTTTTTTTCTTTGTGATGAACCTTCTAAATGTTTTATCTATAACGTGATGTAGGATGGATGGTATTGTGATGAACCTTCTAAATGTTTTATCTATAACGTGATGTAGGATGGATGGTATTGTGATGAACCTTCTAAATGTTTTATCTATAACGTCATGTAGGATGGATGGTATTGTGATGAACCTTCTAAACGTTTTATCTATAACGTCATGTAGGATGGATGGTATTGTGATGAACCTTCTAAACGTTTTATCTATAACGTCATGTAGGATGGATGGTATTGTATGCAGTTTCTGGACCAATTAGCTGGCAGTTGTGTTTGTGGGATATTTTTTTCACAAGAAAACGTTGTGATTCATGTCACAAATGGCCTTTCTGAAATTTACAGAGGTATATGCATGCCATTTATAAAATTTTCCTTGATCAGTTACAGAAGAAAGTGAAAGTGGACACCAAACAATTCCGAGACATTGATTAGAGAATTAGATCTGAAAGGCATAATACAGTATAAACATTTATCCAGTGGTGACTTCTCCACTCTCCTCATTGCAATGCTTCAAGATTTAACACAACACCTTTAGTAAGCCAATTATTTTCTTGTTTCAAAAGACATGTCATCATTTCCTAACTGTCACGCGCCTTACATCAGCACATAAAGGTATCCCAGTGAGTAGACTCACTGGAATTAAAGGACACTTCAGACTTCCAGATCACTTCATTTACCTGGAGTTGCATGGTTATGAAACAAATCAAGGTGTGGCAAGAGAAATGAGCTTTCGACATTTTCAACGTTCCATTTATGACTGGCAATATCCCAGAAAGCTTTGCAAATGCTATATACATATTCCTCCTGGGAACAGGTTATAACGTGTTCTAACGATTTCAATCTACATCATAAAACATTGCTGCAAAAACTTTAAAGGCAAGGCTTTAGTATCAGGCGCCCATATTCAAAGTTTCTTCACAAACCAGCCATTAATTACAAATCTATTCATAGCCTCGAAGGTCTATGCTTTGTCAGTTTCTATCTTGTTCCGCTTAACTTATGACAGTTTCAATATCGCAGTTGCGTCTATATAAACAATTTCTCAGTATGATATTTTGTATAATACGAGAATGGATCTATATTTTATATTTCAATATGAAGTAGATTACTTAAATTAAAAGACAGCTCATGATTGATGCACTGTTCATTAAAATAATTGTAAAATTTTGTCCTAAGTGCAAAAATCTGTTTGAATTTGTATGCATTCGTTGCTGAATTATCTTTGTTTGAGTATTATACTGCCGACTAGACAAGAGAGACTGATCAATAAAGCTGTTTATAAGCTGTGACGTAAATCTTGTCTGACAATGTAACATGTAATAACATAGGGACAGGACCCTGTTTTATTGTTATATGTTTTAATTATAACAAGTAAAACACGGCAACGTATTTCCGGAAAAATGTGTTGTGGTGTGAGTGAGTGTTTTGGTCATTTCATTTCATAAATGTAAATATATACTTAAATTACAAAGAGAACCTTAGCTGCTTACTATAGCCTCAGGCGACAAGAGTTGGAACAATTACATCTCATCCCAGACAGAATGGCTTGTCGACGGAGCATGGTCAAATGTCAGTTTCAGCTGTCGTAGTAGCTGTAAGAAGAAAATACTTTACCGAAATAAACATAATATAGCCCAACCTTTTTGGCAAACTGAACTAAGAGCATGTGCTGTCTTTCACTTAAATGGATTTCGCGCATCCGTTATTACGGACGTTTAAAATACAACGGAATAGAGAGTAAAACCAAATCAGCGACGACAGTGTGACAGCTTACCACAGCGTACCAGGCGAAAGTTTACCACAGACGGGGTATACTCTAATTAATCATTCCTAAAAAGTAACAACACAAACCTTCCCTAGCACCATGGCTCAAGCAGACGTTAATAGGTAGAAGAGTTTAGTGATGATATTGATAATCTACTAGACGTCAAAAGTCTAGAGTCACTCAAAATGTTACACTTTCATCTAGTTTAATACACTATATTATGGAAACAAATTAAAGGGACAGGCCTTGGAGATGAAAGTGGTTTTATGTGGGGAGGGTGGGCTTTTATCGATTATAAAGAACTGAAACTGACATGTAGGTCTCGGAAACCATTAAAAACACCGCTAAATCCCGGAGGGTGGAAAAATATGTCCATGAAATGTTATAGTTTGTTCAATGATTACTGGGAGCAAATACTGACTGGAGAGCTGATAGATTTCCCTTGTGTGCATGACTAGCTAACATACAGAATGAATCAGTCTAGCATAACAATACAAATTGCCAGCATGTACAGAATCAGTATTTATTGTCAGAAACCGGTTTTCCACGATCTATATTCACACACAAAATGGAATCTGAATGGAATCCTGTGACAAACAAACATCAGTGTAAGATAACATCATCGACAGCTTATTGTAACCGACCCACGAAAAATCAGAGCTGGGGAGCCTATAGATGTATATCCCCATCACTAGGGGCTCTCAGATAGCTGATGTCGTTCTGAAAATCCACAGTACCGATAAGATAACCTTTAGGACTGATGGGTTTCCCACATCGCTGACAAAGTAGCAGTTTTTACTGATTAATGAGTGTTGAACGAAGATAATTTAGGTCATGATGTAAGAAACGATAACTCAGACTGAAGCTATTGGTAAATCGTTCTCCTCGCAGATTAACAGCAAATACTTCTGTCTTCAAAGAGCGTGACATGGAAAGGTGATGTCAAACAGTTCATGCTTTGATATTATTTCCGACTACTTGTTATCCTTTATGGTTGTATCCAGCCGTTCAAGGGATGGAAATAATACATAAACTGATATTTCTTGTCTGGCACAGTGATTTGTCAAAATTCCCTGAAATTATTCGAAAGATGGAGTAAAGACCAAATATGCGCTCATTGACAACTGCTCAAAATTCCAATACGGAAACAGGAAACGACTGAAGTATACATTTCCCCAAAAGAAATATCTCCAATAGGAGGCAAAATCTTTGGAACATTTAAAGAAAGAGCTTACCAATTGTCACCCACTGTCACACCTGGTTTCTGTATACTCACCACCACCAGAAAGATGACAAATGTAAACGCCATGCTTACGGTAACACGATAGATCGAGGCTATTCAAGCCTTTACTTCTATAGAAGCTTCTGACATTACTTGTAACGATGCTCTTCGCGCACAGTCGTTACTTTCCAAGTACATTCTCTTCACGTGATTCCGTTGTCGTGACTATATCTGAATGATCAATACCTGTACTTTCCATAATGCAAAGTAGGCAACTATGCCGTAAGTTCGCATATATGTTCAACTGGTGCCCTGCTAAACTAATAAGTAAGTAAGTATATGTTCTCAGCATTTGGTTAGTTGTGTTTGCTATGACCAGGAAATGATATCCGAAATGTCTGGTACACCTAGCGAATTGTTTTACATGTCTACATTGTATTAATTCGGAAAACAGTTCAATTTCACTTTGATTCCGATAAAAAACTTCGTTGCAGACTTTGCTTCTGAAATTGACCTTCCGTAAACGGAAAGGTTGACGAATAAACTACATCGACCTTGCATCGGTGACAAATATAATGTTTCCCAAACTGTTCATCTTCATTAATTTATATTTTTGATTGGCCAATTTAAGCTGTACTCATGAATATTTCACTTAGACCACCGAGGCCAGTATCATGGTGGAAGGAAACCGCGCAGAGCCCGGGGAAAACCCGCGGGTTCATCTTCAGTGCAAATTGTATGTTCACGTAACATAAAAGTGTATCAAGTCATCAACATACAGAGTAAACAGGGAGGATGGCTTGTGTGAAAAACCACATAGGCTCGGTCGATTCCTCGTCAATTTCTGAAGCATTTTCCTGCTATAATAACTATACAAACAAACGGTCAGTCTAAAGAACCAGAAACAACCTATTCTATTCTATATAATCAATGTTTTCCAAACTCTTTTTTCAGTACCAAAACATATTCTGAATTGCTTGCTCATCTTCGGTATGTATGTAATTATACCATAATGAACCGTCTGCTTTTCTGCCCTTTCGATAGTGGTATTTTTGTACAATTCCTAGACCCCTTTGGCCACCGAGCTTAATCCATCATCTTCAAACGGTAAAATGTAAACTCTGTTTAGAGAAATCTGTTCTTTTATGCAGTCTCTATTTTGCTTTCTTTTTATCGAAATCTTGTGAAGATCAACGGCCCCATGTGTCGGGCAAATGTCGAGTTTGACGCAATCGATGCTCTATCTTCTGCAGATGCAAGGATGTGTCAAAAAGACAATGGGACAAGTCCTGTCTCATGACAATCAAATAAAACATGAGTCTCACGTTCATGGCAAGTGCAGATCAGTTTGTTGAGATGAACTCGCCCACTCACAGAAATCAATTTTTTTCTAAAGGAAAAAACCTTCCGGCAAATTGGAGAATATTACTTACATGCAAGCCTACATTACTTAATATATAGTCTATGACAATCATCCAGCTACAGTCTCGTCATATTCAGCAAATAATGTCAACCAGCACCATCAGAATTTCGTCATATATCCATATTTAAGAAATTCCTCTTCTTTAATTTTACAAACCATTTCTACTATTGCCTTACATTTATACGGATGTCTGTTTCGAGATCTAAATTTTCTGGCATTAGTTGTACTGCAATTGACGTCCATTGCCACTGTCCCTATAACTACGAATTTTATTCTTTTTGCAAATTTGGGGTAGGAAACTACACGTTTACAAAGACATACAAAGAAACCGAAATTGTACCTCTGCCGATCGACCGAGGTTGTCACTGATCCAGTTGTGTACATAACTTACAGAACATCTCCTGTTACCTGACAACTGGAAGTAGACAAATTCGAACATAAAAGACAACAGCACAGAAAGTAAAACAAGAGTAGCGACGACAGTGTGACAGTTGGCAAATAATCACACGTTACCGGTGAAATCCCGCATCTTGTCAGTTTACCTTAGTGAAGGTTTAATTCTAACTGTTCATACAGGTATTTAAGAAGTAACAGCCTACACCCCTCTAGCATTCGGCAGAATTAGGAAAAAAAATTACAGTGACGTTAAATGCAAATATTTGAATTGGTGTTGAATTTCTCAAAATGCTGTGTCGCTATCACATTTAACATATGTACATGGTAATCATCACACAGTTTATTTATCACATTCATTTTTGTAGAATGCAATTCGCCTTATTATAGCATATGTTGTCTTTAATAATGTACCTATCTTTGTGCCGGATCGTTTATAAGACCTGATATATGTCTGGATCAAGAAAATGCACGGCCAAAATCCTGTCCACTTTGTTAACCATAGCTCGACAGGAATTTTAAACATTTCTGGATTTTGTTCAGTTATCCGCATAAAACTCCAAGGTACATTACATGTGGTTACTAAACAATTCAAACACAATGACTAAAGAATTAGATTTCTCCACACATAATCCCTTTGCACATTCATAAAACGTCCACTGCCTTCTCTCGCCTCGACTGTATGACAGGTGACAGTAATTTCGAGGTTTTTAACAGTCCATTTATGAATGGCAACATTCCAGAAAATCTCTGCATACGGTTTTTTACATGTCTTGCTTAGTTCCAATGCTAGGGCATACATGTACATCAACGATTTCAATCAACGTCATAATACATTGCTATTGAAACTTAAAAGTCAAGTATTCACTATCGAACACCTCCATTTAAAGTGCTTTAAATTTTGCAAAGCATTCCACCCTTTAATTGCAACTCACAGTCTTAGTAGGGAAGGTTTATGATGCTCTGCTTGGTAAGTATGTATATAATTCCGCTTAACCCGGGGATACTTACCTGAGAAACATGCTTTATAGCAGGATATTGTGTATAATACCTTCCAACTGAACTTTCCAATGTTAGCAATGAGGACTACTAACTGGGCTTGACGATCGGTTATTAAGCATGGGTGTCACTGGAAACTTGACTACTTCTACTTCCGGGTAACTCTCTTAGGTTAAAATTATACATATTTCAGAGATTGTGACGTTAATTTTATTACTGAAACTGATCTTTGGGAATTTGATTTTTGATATTGCTTTAACGGCCAGATTTGGATACTTCCTTTTTTGTGATTATTTGTGATAAGTTTGAAGTTCTTGGCGAGACAAGGTTACAGTTTTGACAATCGTTCTGCTTCAAGACTATTTGTAGCTGCTTTCTGAGAAGTTAAACTTCACTGTATCCTCGGCTGCGAGGTTCAGTGTGAATCTTCAACGCAGAAGGGTGATTCTTTTTCTTTAAACTAACAGTGTATTTTTGATCCTTCCTAGGAACTGTTTACTGTTTCTTTGTGCTAATCTGCTTAGTACAAGGGACGTGTCGTGTTTGAACCTCATTTCCACACACAATTGTGGCGCTAACTACAGTAGCGTCAAGATACTGGATCATCAAAATTAAAATTGCCGCCATATGCAATCTACTTTCAAATTCATCAGTCTAGTGAAGACAAGAAGATTGAAACCACTTCGCCTTATTCTGTGGGATTCTGATAACATTAGCCATTTATCAAAATATCATCAAAATACATCTCCTGAAATGTATTACTAGGGAAAAGCACTGATCCACCTGTATGGAAAAGCCTCACTTTATACGAAAGTATATATATTAATTTCTACATACATATTTTAGACACAGAGCGTCCGCTATAGGCACCAGTTCACGAGTACAATTGAATTAACTAAAATTTTGAAAACAAACTGCAAAGAATAACGCACCTTAGGCTCATGACGCAGTATCACAGGACATACTTGAATATCGCTGTCATGGTTCTGTGAGATAGAAAGTGTTCTATCTTACTGTCTAAATATTTACAGATAAGACTAGCAAATTATGGTTTGTCATGTATTCATGCCAACTAAGTCTATAACTGTATAGAATATTTAAATCATCTCTGATGAACCTACATCTGATTCACTTGGCATACATGTACTGCGGTACTTCACAGCTTATGTCAAAACCTGGTGTATTAAAACTGTGACGATTATTAATTTTTAGTGAGAAGTATTATGATTTATGGAATATGTAATGGTATCACTAATATGAGAGGAAAAACAATAAAAAAATGGCTTGCCCACCTCCCAGGCAACGATATTGTGAGACCATAATGTTTAGGTCCCACTTTTCTTTTTAAAACAATATGCAGAAGTCCGCTTTCCGTACGTCATCAATTGATCCTGGAGGAGTTCAGGTTTTGGTATGTATAACCTCGCTCTGCTGCTAAACTTGACGAGGTGTTTCCAGTATAATCTTAGAGGCAAATCTACTCCTACGCCCAGAGTTTGACCTCTAATGTATTAGTGATTTCAAAAGTTATAAGACGGCAAACGCACTTACGGCAAGAGCTAAAATGTCACACTTTTTCCGTATCCTGTTGGCAGAACATTAATTGTGTCCGACCTTGATGTGCACTGAATAATGTTCGATTTGCTTTTCTCAGGGATCTATGTTTGTCACTCTCAGAAAACTTTTGGCGCACAAGACATCTTCGAGCGAAAGCTCTATGGGGGCAGCCATCTTGAATACCAATGACCTTACGTCAGAAATTATTTATCAAATGGAAAAATTCAATACGCTCAAAATGAATACTGCTTGCGAGATTTGGCCAATCTTTCGCATTTCTACAATGAAAATGTTTTACTTAGATTTGAAAGTAAGGGTTTTAAGTTTTAACGCAATGTTTAATCAAGCTTAAAGGCAGGCACTAGAAGTTAATATGGTTACTTAAATATCTACACTACGTCACAAACCCACATCGTGGCCTATTATTACGCCACCCTTAAGCCCCAGCTAGACTATTCAACATCATTCAATTTTTGTTGACTCACAAGAATCAACAGCAAACTTGAATGCTGTTGAGGTAAGTTAATGTCCCGTCCACACTACAAATCAGATAGGTGAACATTGTCCAACACTGTTGAGCCATGCTGAGCTGTGTTTTTTTTTTAACTAAACTTTCCATGGATTGGAGGGAAATTTCCATCTTTCCCGCCAAAGCACGAGACACAACGACGAGCTGATGGAAGAATCGTGTCATGAATGTTCGGCGTAGAAGACATCGAAATAAGCAAAAAGGCGCATTTGGGCTGAAGAATGGATACAAGAAATACCTCTTTGTAATCTTTAGAGAGCGTGTTGTAGAGGCACGGATATTTTTCTTACTCCTGTATCAACGACACTGTCTCATCGTGAGACAAGTTTCTCTCGTTCGTCATTGGCCCGCCCACTGAATGGCTTCTTTCACACAGCTTGCTTCAGCTTGTTGGCAAAATTTTTATACACATGAACATTTCCGATTCAGCAATGTTGAATTGTATTGAGTGTTGTTGAACGAAGTTGAAGAACCCGTTCAGACTACTCAACACTGATCAACTTAAAACATCTTCGAGTTGATTCAGTAAAAGTTGAGTGACGTTGGGTAGTCTGGACGGGGCTTTAGTGTAGTCTAGTATCGCGCCCCCGGAATGTTGTGTTAGGTTAGGCACCGGTAATTTTATTTTGACTATAGCGATAAAGTATTGCATATAAAGTTACCCTCACGCTACAGCTTCGTTATATAATCGCTCAATACACATGTAGGCATTCATGTTACCGCTTTAATGTATTGTCTGGCATATGTAATAGAATAAAAGGAATCTCTATGTGACAATGCCAGTCATTTGACCACACTGCAAGAAATAAATAACAAACCCTCTAACACTGTAAAAGCACAACACATATGTATTGTAAAACCCATCTTCATTACATTGTACATCACATGTGACTTGCTGCTTTATTTTGATTGAGAGAATGGTTCTGCCGTTAAACTTAACCAGGTTTTGCACCGTATATATATAGTTTATCCAGTGTCTCATTGTTTGATGTTTTCCGAAACAACCAATCCTGAACCCGAAAAACCAGTAAGAATGGGCCTTGTACAATACCAAAAAAAGAGACATGACGACTCTTAGATAAATTCAATACATATTACTGAAAAACCTAATAAAAGTGGTATCACTTATATACTGTATACAAGAGCAATACAAACTGTAACAAGATGTTGTTTCTTACGAAGATTAGAGAAGATCACAATTCGGGTGGAAACTTCAAGAGAGAAATAGGCAAGTTTCAGTGTACAGAAACAGGTAATACATCCTTGATCGTAAATTTCTGATGTGAAAGATATCACTGGCATGGAAACTAGGAACTGGTCATACACATGGCATGCTGTCCGCGGTAGCCACACGCTTCTGTGGGGTAACTGGTCAGCGAAAGTTCCTGCCAGGCGCTGTAAATTCCAGTCCAGGAACTTGACACAAAGTGACCTCCTGGGCAATGTCACTTTCAATGGGAATTCGGATAGAAGTCTATGCCACACCGCATAGAGACGATGAACCATGCAAGCTCTGAAATGTGGGCGATGAAACGCTCGCTCATACAGCAAAATTACACAATTAAACAAGCCCTATCTGTAGGTTGATATTTGGTTGTAATTCTCCCAAGGGTCAACACAAATGGAATAGGCTGAGATGGCAAAGCTATCCCAGAAGTCAGTATTCAACACTGGAGCGTATGCAGATCTTGTCAGTGGGTGGGCGCTTCCTAATAACGTTACCAAACTATAACGCTACTCAATAAAGGATGGGCAGTTAATTCCCTTCGTGTTGACTTCGGGAGAATTACAACCATCCATCAACCGACAGGTAGGTCTCGTTTAATTGTGTAATTTTCCCTGGCATCAGCACTTCCGGGAACCAGCTGGCTCTTTTAACATTATGGGCCTTACATACCTCTGTGTCTATTCTCGCTGACCGCATAATAATTTTTATCCACCTTGCTAAAGTATCCTTTGATGTGGTTTACAAAAGCTTATAAAGAGCTAGGTGTACTTGTTACATAACAAGGTAGTACGTGCAAGGTATCCTGTTACAACAGTACAAATACAAACGGTCGGTCACGCGCAAAGGCTTTCAGTATTATGTCTTCTTGGTGTCAGTTTGGACATGATTGTTTAATCAACCTGGAAATTCTGATCACAGCTTTAGAACGAACGCACGGGATGTTTTCCCTATATAACTAATTTAAGGTACTGATCCTCTGGTTCGACAGTATAGTCAACATGGTAACTAACTTGAAACTTAGAAGCTTTAACGTTTATTTTTTTTAACAGGAGAACAACGTCTCAAAAAACTAAGCAACACATCGGTGTCCCTGATAGACTCATATCTATGCAACGCTGGTCTTCCATTGAATACACCTTTCACAAACCGAACTATCAAACAATCTAATTTTCCCCCGTAACTAACTCAACTGCCACAAATATTGATGAGCGTGCAGTATTTAAAGCATTCTAATGAAGACCTTGATCAAATAATTTCGTTAAAAATTTTAATACAGGACTGACATCTCCGCCTATGGAATCATTATCGCTTTCTAAACAGAAATCAAACCAACGACTTAGGTATGAAACTTATAGTCTCTGAGTAGAATTTCTCCATGAGTCAATAAGTATGGTAACACAGTCACTGTCTGTACCTCCAAGTTGAACCGACTGTTCATCGGGTTATGAGTGTCTGTTCTTTATGGAAGACGAAGACTGTTTCCGCCTGCAAGGAGCAAAGGAGGTCTTAACGCCATCTGGGTTAGAACTGGAAACCAGGGTTGTGCTGTCCGATGTCGGAAAACTAAGCCTGCCTCTCCCCCTTCCTCCTTGTACTTCTGAAGTAGAATTAAATTAAAAGGAGGGAAGATGTAACAAAATATATTACTCCAATTTATGGTGAAAGCTTCTGGCCTCAAAGACACCTACCTGGGTAGCTCATTATACAACCTAGTCGCAAACAAGTCCACACACGATACACCAAAACATTCTGTTATTTTTCTGAATGAACGCTGATCTAACATACACTCTTTGTTATCCAGAATTCTAGTCTGCTGCCTGATTGTTATAGCCAGAGATATGTGCTGAACTCAGAATAATATCCCTTGGTATACACCAAAGCTACATTTCTCTAGCTAATTCATTACATGCCAAGGGGTGACAGTTTCCCATTTCCTCGATATATTTAACTTCAGTTTTTATGTTTTTATGTTCAACATGCACATGTGACATTCCCTTGTAACAGGTTTTCAGACCTAAACGCTGCAAGCAGTTCTTTGTAATTGATATGCTGTTTTTGTTCAACTACTGACAACCTGCAAACTCCGCAGTCCAAGCTTGATACATCAGATGTTATAACCTCATCTGCAGGGTTGTAATCGGACAATGACTGTGAAACAACTTTCAATCCACCACTGCGGATCCTCTCCTTGCCTTTCTGACAGCTATCTTGCTGCTAAAATTAAGATTGTATGCCAAAGCTAAATTTTTATCCATCTTCAGTTCTCTGTAGAACAGCTTGGCATGTCGAACAGCTGGCTTAGCGGCTACCAACATTCCCGCTACTCTAGCAGTACGTCGGGCAGTGGGATGTTTTTGTTTTACCAGCTCAGTGATGGCGTCTATCTTTTTGGCTTTTTCATGTGTCATTGAGACAGAAATGTTCCTCGAGTCTAAATTAAAATCAAGGAACTGAAATGTATTAGCTGTGATTTGTCAGCATGTACATAAAAACTTGCCTTTTCAAGGTGTCCACTGTGCTCTCTACATAGCACAACACTCTTCGTATGTGCTACCTTTCAAGAATTAATCATCAATGTTACTAGTTCATACATGCCCCATCTCTTAGAAAGCGAGTAACCTAGTAAAGTCGAATTGCGCTGATGATAGGCTGTTTGGGAGAACACAGAACTGTAACAGCTCATCTTGCCATTAGAACTATAGGTACTCCAGAGTGCCTAACTGAAACTGAATAATAGAATTTGCAGAGGTCAACCGAGCCCATGAAGCAGTCTCTCTCCATCAGACTAATGGTGGTTAACAATGTCTCCACTTTATAATGTTTGGGGGATGTGTTTTCATGTAGCCGTGTCAACTTTAGTATTTATCGGTATGTGCCATCTTTTCAAGTAGGGAAAATGGGTGAAATAAATTCCGCTGTGTCATGTTCTGTCTTCTCCACAACACGTTCAGTAAGCAGTTGTCCTACTTCATTACCTATAAGAATTTAATCAGCAGTACTTAAACTACTATTAACAGCTGGGTGAATTTGACAAGGAAATTGGTCAAACTCAATGTTATATCCGTATTTAATAGCGTTCAACACTCACAGGTCAGACGTTAAACCGTCCTAGTAGTGCAGGTAGTCTATAACAGTGCCAGCTTTAAAATGTTCTTCTGAACATTTAGATGGTGTGCACAAGCCTACTTTATTATTACCTTCATCTGGTGAGGCTGTCAGTTCTTGGTCCTCTCCATGTCAGGGTAACACTTTTTCTTGGTGTAACCGCTGGTCTGTTTGCGCCTACTTCCTTTCTGACTTCTCTGGGATTTTCTTTCCCCGAAAGTGCTGTTGAATCCCGTTGGGGCTTCCAAACTAAAGCATGCCTGACGAGCTTGGCCTTCCTCACGGATATAGATGGCTGTCTTTTATAGCGCAAATTCTGGTCTATGTATCTGTAATCATATTTTCAACGCTTGCACTTCTTTCTAGAAATCTAGAAATCTGTTTCTAGAAATCTACTTACATGTACTCTCACCAGTGTAGATTCTTTCGTTCTGATGTACAAACAGCACGAAAAACTTAATCAAACACTAACCCAGTGCATGAAGCTAGCCGAGTTCACGCCCAACAATGAAATAGATAAAATGTATTACAGGCAGTGTGACAAAAAATATGCTGTTATTATATAGGTGCATGGAATTTTACAAGTATTCTTGGGTTTATGATTCAGGCCTTTTTTATGATTCATGGTACTATGTGAATGACTACTAATCGTATCATTTATGTACTATCACAGTGACAGATATGACATTTTGGACATTTTTTAAGTCATGGCAATATTCCAAATACACAAGAGAACTGTGATGTCTTTGCGGACTTCTGTTGCTGTGCATGATGTTGTATATCGAATTAGCCAGGAAAAAAAAACACGATAACATCTTAAATGTGCAATTATTTAAGCATTTTCAAACATAAGAGTAAAAACTCTTATTTCACACACATGATTTAATCGATATTAAACATTGTTCATGAAAGTTTTAACGTCAATGGCGAAATAGAGCAGTGACAAATTTGCAACTATACCTTTGAAACCTAGGCATTGAAACCGACAACCGTATATTAGCCCTCAATCAAAATGGGTCAATAATCGCACGACCAGTTTCCAAAACGACAATACAAACCACTAAAGAACTAAGAAAGTATATAAACGAAATAATTGGGACGGATTCATGCAAAAAGGGGCAGTCAACAGTTTTCACACTATACCACACGCTGTACCACATCGGCATCCCAAACACAATACATCAATCTATCTGACATTGTACACTGAATATATAATTATTCAAAGTGTTTCTAGTACATCATAACACTTAAGTATTTCACACACACATTTTTAAAGGATAATAAACACCATGTCCACAGAATGCGCGCAAAAGTATTAAGACAGTAACAAATTTATATATACACGTCTGAAATGTGCACACCCCTCACATCTGCTGCTAATCTATGTGACATTTCACATCTCACATCTCTTCCATGTTATTTCATTCCCAACTTCTAAATACCATTGAAAGAATTATTAGGCATATATATGCTTCAGGAAAATTCCGCAGGTATAGTATTATAACAGCTGTGAATTAAAAAAGTTTGATACTTGATGTCACTTCATTTGTCATAGTCTAAATATGGCCTCTGGAAAGTTGTGATCTAGATTATAATGCTCTACCCAAAACAAAACCATGCAATACATATATTGCGAAATAAGCTACTTGTGCAAGCTAGTGCTCCTCATAGTAAATTGTAGTCAGCCCACAAGTCCTGTTTACATTCCGGTGATGATTTTACGTAATGCTGCCTTTACAAGCAGGTTTTAGTCATTACTTACGGCAATGTTGCTGGGCCTACTAGGTACAATCGGAAATGATCCTAATTGTACCGTTTAACATTACCAGAGATTTTAAGTGAAATTTGTCCGCTACTTGTAGAAAATTCAGTTTACTGAAAGATAAATTGTTTTTGAACTAATCACGGCAAATTACCCGCGTTTGGCTCACAGTAATCGTGTATTGCGAGGACTATCAGAATTGTAATCTCCAAGTGCGAGTTCTACACATCCCACACCGTACTGTATATGTTTCCCATGTAATCTGCTATGGTGTGATGCTAAGATTTAAGCTGACTGTATTTCTATTTTAATTAAAGTTTCAGTGCTGATCTGTTGTGTAGGTCATTATATCTAGAATGCAAACATACTGCTGACATATTATTATATTAAATATTATGGTAAGTTGCGTTGAACATACACGTTTTGTTGTATTCTGCAGCATTTAATAATTGAAAAAAAATATAGTGCTGTTCACGAAACAATATTTATCTTTGTCTGCCGAAGACAGGTATTTGTTCGATATGGTTGCAATATTGCCAATGTCGCGTAAGCAATACTTTTTGGAAGGCATGGCCACCAATACGTTATCTCGCCTGTCGTTCCTAATCAAGAACTTGGATGAGCCAACATTTAATTCCGGATTTCATCAAATAAGGCATAGCTTTTCATCAAGAAATGCTGATGACACATACTTTCAGCATATAACGGAAAGCATTATGGACAAAATAAAGTTACTTTTTGGCCAGTTTATAGTAAGTTTTTTCAGCAAGTAACACGAGCATGGCTGTGACAACAAATCCGGAGTAAAGGACAGTAAATCCCCCAATCCTGTCTAGACCCAGTCTCATAAGGCTCCCAGTTTCCTTGTAGAACGAGCAGTTTACGGAGGGAGCGAACCATTTCTTTTTCCATGCGGCAATAATCCCAGATTCCACCATTTGTTGTATTCTGTAACATAAAAGGACGTGAGCATTGGTATGTCAGAATATAAAGACTCCACTGTAGAGTCCGTCCAAAAGAATACAGGGAAGACGACCAGTCGGCGTGTTTTGTTCTGTTAATGTCTTTGCATACTGAACTGTAGTAACAGTTACATGTAAAACCCATCTTTTCCTGCACACTTTCAGTTTGGTGTTCAGACAATTGTTTTATACACTTCTGGAAGTAAATGTTTTATACACTTCTGGAAGTAAATGTTTTATACACTGCTGGTAGTAATACTCGTGTGACAACTATTGTCACCTATAATTGGTGCCTGATTGAATATAAATGAACTCACTTGATGTCGATGGCCTGTTTATATGGGGAACCCTTGGGAAGTGCGAAGGCAAGAGAGTAGCTGTGAAATCGCTCGTCAGCCAGCCTGATTTGTCCACATGCCTTGGCCACCATATAATGTAGGCACGAGCGTTCGCTTATGTAACAGTAACGCCCATCTTTGACAACTGTTGACACCTCGAGACCGTTTAGGGATGTGCTCCCTTCCATCCTCTCTCCAATCTGCTTATACAGAGGTACAGTGGACCGCTAGAGAAAGGTGAATAGAAAGATTGACTTACTTATACATATTTTATTGCTATTAACCTCTTTACCCAAGGCTGTTTTACTCCTCGAAGGCGGTCGGGTTTATTAGGGTATAGAGAAAAGCAGAATGTTTGGCTTAAACGAACTGAAAAGATAATGTTCATGTGTCATATGAAATAGTCATCAAATGTTACCTGTCGTATTCATGATAAATTTTCAGAACAGTTTAGGACTGTGTAACAATCACTGGTGAGGAAAT
Source organism: Acanthopleura granulata (assembly GCA_016165875.1). Lineage (NCBI taxonomy): Eukaryota > Metazoa > Mollusca > Polyplacophora > Chitonida > Chitonidae > Acanthopleura > Acanthopleura granulata. Next base: position 29,749,846 of record JABBOT010000002.1, read on the forward strand.
TAGGGTGCAATGCAGTGTAAAGCTCATCAGCCTAATAAATATGTATTCCTTAACGTAACCACCACTACATAATCTATAAATATAACCACCATTAAGGGTGAAAGGGAGAGGAGAAGGGGGGCGGGTTATTTATTTATTTATTTCGTTCGTGTTTTACACCGTACTCAAGAACATTTCACTTCTACGACTGCGGCCAGCATTATGGTGGGAGGAAAGCGAAGAGAGCACGGGGCAAACCCACGGCATCCGCAGGTTTTGTTCGGACATTCCTATGTACCACCAGAGAGGAAGCCAGAGTGAGCTGGGCTTGAAATAGCCACCACATTGGTGAGAGGCACCTGGGTCATTACACTGCACTAGTGCGCTAACTCCCTCGGCCACGGAGGCCGTTAGGCTCCATAGCCAAGGAGCTAGCTAGTGCAGATCAATGACCGAAGAGCATCCCACCACTGCGCTCGCTATGAGTTCAAGCCTTCTCTCTTTCGTTACACCATAAAGCTGGCCGCCGTCAGCGTAAGTGAAATATTCTTAAGTACGGCGTTAAAAATCAATTAGATAAATAAATAAACCACCACTCCATTTGCTTTATCGTTTTTTTGACCATGCTTTACACTGTGGCTACCTTGAATAGATCCCATATGCTTGTTCCTAGTGGGACCAGAATCCCAAATTCTGTTTGATCAGCAAGATCCCGTAAAGAGTTGATAGGTCGGAGAGGTGTGGACACAGTTAACACGGCCGCTAGGTTAGCCGTGTACATCGCCATGGTGAGGATCGTGAAGATAAACCAGAAGCTCAGGAAACACCGGGCGGACACCGAGCTTGGGTGAAATGTGGGACCTGAAGAGAAAACAAGACAAAAACTGTTATGTAGTGTTCTGGAGATATTTATACAAGACTCTGTAACCTTTTACGCTACAACGCCATGGTTAAGTGCCATTGACGGCTCATGACTGCCCAACGTTTACCTCTGCACCGTTCTATACCCACCTATCCTACGGCCCTCTGTAACCGAAAATTTATATCGGAAAACGTTCAACCTGAAAATTACTCATCTCAAAAATCACGCTGATTTCAATCAACTTCACAAGGTATTACCGCAAAAACGAAAAAGGTATTACATCAAACGCCTTCATTCTAAGTTTCTTACATTTCACTATGAGTGCGCCACTCTTATTAGTCAATGCGGACGGAGTATTCAGAATCTCTGGGACTCAGCTTCATAATCTTGTCTAATTCCGCTTAACCCGGGGCTAGGGACTGTGTATTCATCGTGTTGAGTGTGATCGCCACGTTGAATATATTGAAGATTTGCAATCAAAGCGCAACTGAGATACATATTAGACTTTCGACACAATTTATATTTAAATGGTACACGATTTGGAAACTGATTTTATTCATCCGCCAAGAACATTCATGGCGTCTTTTCGTCATCATTCGGAATAAATTCCTTGCGTGAATGGCCATACCTTTCGCTTGTTGGTTCTCAATCGCTTTCACTTTTAGGGACCACACGACACTTTCATCAGAAATTCTGTGTTCTACAAATACTACTTCTGGCTGTGAAAAGGCACACTTGTAATTGAGGGAGGAAGCTATATGTGCCAAATGGAATTATAAATGTCGTTAGAGGTTATGACGATTCCTAAAGTGGTACTTGGTAAAATCCACTACTTCAGTCCAATTTGAAGAAAACTGTCGCTCCTGACAAATGTGCCAATAATTTATCTGTCGATGGAAGTGGAAAGTTCTCTCCAAGCCCTCGTTCAATTTGGAGATATCCACACATATTCTGACTTGTCCACTAGGTTCTGGTACGATTACCATTGGTGCAGACCAAGATATCGGCTCCTTAATCGACCTAAATGACACCTCGCTGTTCCATTCACTTTTCGCTCGCCGTTTACCTTTGGCATTAACGGTAATGCAAGGCGCCTCAGCGTCGTTATGGCAAAGCGAACTGCGTCCCTTGCAAGCCCTATCTTGTAAGTCTATTGCAGCTTCCCAAGACCAGCAAATAACATCGGCTAACGCTCTCTGTATTTATCACTCTCCACTGAGTTCAAACGTTGAAGTAATCCAAGCTCCATAATTGCAGGGCGACCCAGCAATGGCTCCCTCAGACCTTGTACACAGTCTACAGGGTTGATTGCTTTGACGTTGAAATTTTTACTGTGAAATGTCCTGAGACAGAAAGTTGTTTTCCAACTAATCCACTTTCAGAAGGGGAACTGGTTTTGAAGGCATAAATAAAGCATGTGCATGTGTCAACCTTGCAATCAACGGGATCGATCTAGTAACCATTTTTCAGTTCAAGTTCCACGGATCATTGCTCCCGTCACTTACAGTTCCCAGGAATGCTAAATCATCTAAAACTGAACTGACTGAACGTGAAATAGGGCTGCGTACTGGATAATGTCCGCTTTTCCGGCATTTGTTACATTTGCCATACTTCACTGGGCATTTTGTCGTAGATATGTTCCACATCAGCTGCTCGTTTCATTCCCCGACTTATTACTTTGTTTTCTGGTTCGTTGTCGTCCTTCCGGTGGCTGCTATTCAGTCTGTTGACGTCAGTGGCCGCTTCCCTTTCATTTCCAGACATTGTTTCAGCCAGACTCCTAGAGGATTCATGGAGCCTCCGTGGCTCAGTCCGTTAGCTCTCTAACGCAACGCAAAAGCTTTCCACCAATACGGTCGCTGTGAGTTTAAGTCCAGCTCATGCTGGCTTCCTCTCCGGAGATTCGTACTCTCTGCAGATTTCTACGGACCGAGCTAGTTTTCTATCTTCTATAAGCTTTTAACAAACAGCGTCATGTATCACACAAATTACTGTATGATCAAGTAACATTCTGTCTCAAATCTGTCCAAAATTGTACGTTTTTACCAGTTTTCTCAGAGTGGTAATGTACACTTCAATCGCCTCAAACGATTGCTGACAAGGTTTATTGAACCTGTACGTTTCATAAACCTCGTGCACTTCACCGGTGCAAAATTCCTCGATTTTGCTCAGAACAGTGGCTCCTACTGATCGGAAAATGGCACACAGTTGCAAAGTTCCATGCTCGGATCCCGATGCAGGATAACAGAATTGCACATTTGTAATGATTGCTAAGAAGTTTGTCCTTGATTAGCCGTGATGCAACCTCATAATTCTCCAATCGTTAAAATTTCCCCCCGTTCATCACTTTATTCGCACTATTTTGTTGGGGTGGAGGCTGTGGCGTGTCATCGTCCTGATCTGAAAGCGACATGGTGATAACGGAACACGAAACTGTCCGATGGGAAAGGTGTACGGACAGTACTCTGGTCTGGAGTTATGTGTTATTGTCCCCACTGTTGTTGTGGTTTCGTTTATAGTCAGTTTTTGTTTCGTGACGAGTTAGTCACAATTCGGTTTTTCATTCTTATCAGCCCAAGTAAGTGAATTCTATATCCCATTCGGCACCTCTAACACTATCTAGCGTCATGATGCATTCATTTAGCACATAAATGTAAGACCGAAGACTGGACGGAATAAAGATGTCCGTTTACTGACAAGGCATATGCGTGGGACAAGCTGTCCAATGATACATTACACGTTACACGCCATAGGTGCACAAACAATTACATGTACACAACTCCATTAAAGCGTTTTTCTGTTTTCTAAACGTTTACAACATGCAATAACAATGATGCTTGCTCTCCCAGCTCACATTTCTTTAGCGTGTTCCTTAAATACTGCTACCTATACTATAGAGTACTACCAGAACTGTACAACATGCAGGACTTATGGCGTCTCTTGTTTAACTTGTCACTATGTCGTAACGAGAAAGTTTGCAAATCGATTGCCTACCCTGCTGACAAAAGGCGCTAATTAGTAGAAGGATGTTGTCCTGAACTGATTCTTTCTCATTTCCGTCTCTGCACGTGGAGCTCCATGGAGACTTCGTGGCTACTAAGATAATGGCCATCATGACAGAAGCGAGCAGAAATAACCCCGGTAGCGATAACCAGACGTGCATAGAAAATGGACTGAATAGCTGAAAAATATTAGTTTTTTCCTTGGGACTTGGAGTGATGATCCCCAAACTATCCTGTATGAACGGTGTGGTGAAATCAACAACCTTTGACCTTTCTCGTGTCATGGTCATGGGACTGGCAGCTACGTCCACCTCCTGAAACATCAGTGGGAAAGTTTTTATTATACACGAGGACTATCACTGATCGCGAGAGGAAATTTGTTGAAAGTATTATAAGGTATGTTTTTAACAGTTAAAAAACGAACTGGATGGTGGATAATTAAGAAATAATGATTCTTTTAGAACTGTACTAAAATGAATAGCAAACACTTGGTACTCATTACTTCACAATTTTATTATACCTTCCTAAAACGCAAACGCACCACAAATTAGACAACTTTTTCCCCCTCGGACACTATACATTCTCTTGTTCACTAGTCCCAGATTGCTCATACGCTGGGTATTTGCATTAGAAATGACATGGTCGCCAGCGGCGCTCAAATACCACGTCTGTGATTCCTAGTTAGAGTGACGTGGTCACTAACAGTTGGTACCGCGAATAAGCACTCCACATACCTCTAGCTTGTAAAGTCGTCCTCGTATCATCTGGTATCATCTTGCCTTCCATCGCCACACACAATTTTGTAAAGGTAATTCAATAAATTTTCGATACACTGCTACGATTCGTTTTAGGACATCCGCCATTTCCCGCGTCATTTCAGTGCGTGATGCACGTTTACATATGAATCGTCACCTACAGTCGAATTCCGCGATTACATCATTCACAGTTGAGTTCTTTTTAAATTGTGCAAGAGGTCTCTGCTGTGAATAGAACAGCTAACAGTTTCAAAAGTGCCTTGCAAAAACAGTTCAGAGAGTAGAAAAAACTAGTATTTGACAACTTAAAGAATTAAGCATTGCGAATAATTTGAATTTATTTTCACAAAACCGTCCCTTGGAATAATAAACTGTTACAAACTTGTGTGGCTGAAAAGGGAGAGATTATTGATCGGCAGCTATCAGAAATATTCAGCCCATTGGGACTGAAGAGGATCATTTGGGGACCATAGGTGGGCTAGGCTGTATGAACAAGTGTAGTAAAGAACGCAACATCTGTGCATTTGGCTGCTTCCCCCCCCCCCAAAAAAAAATACCAGACATAGGAAGATAATAATATGAAAATTCAGGGGGTTTTTAATGAGTAAATCTTAATTTATAGTAAGACTTTCTCTTGCATTTACTTTCAAAACTATCCAGTTTTTAACTCATGATGAATATTCATATTTCACAATGACCCAGAAGACTCATCATTGTGAATGCTGTGAGTTCAGGTCCAGCTGTGCGTTTCCTCTGGACTATGTCCGGTTTCTTTCCAGAATTATTTAATGCTGGCCTTCATCTGTAAGTGAAATATTCCGGAGTATGCAGTGTAATACCTTTCAAATAATAAATATTATTTCTTAAGATATTTTCTTATTAAATTGTAATACCTTTTATTTAATCCAAGGATTTTTGTTTAAAATATTCATTTTCTACTTCATTTAACCCAAGAGGTATAAAAAAACAACACTTTTTTATTTTAACGTTTTCAGTTTGATAGCCACTTTTCGTCCTGTTCATGTCCTGAGTTCATGTTACATTTAAAACTACTACATGTATCATCAAAATGGTTATGTTTATTCCAAAGAAAAAAAAACAACAGCTGTAGAAATGTACTTTGCTTCAACCATGAACACTCGAAGTTATCCTCTTTATACGCTATTCAAACAATAATTTTGGATAAATTTCTTGTCTTGCTTTTTTCCTAGTTAAATTAACTCTACTTCTAAATTTTCTTCTCATTGAAATTCCTTACCATTCTGTGCTTTGTCATATTAATAATAATAATACCAGCCGGAGAAACGCGAAGACTACAAGCAGCGTCATCTATGATGTCACTTACACATAGCTTATCTTTGTTTTAACCATTGCCTTTCCTTAACTGAGATATTTTTACAATGCATGCTACCAAGGCTAGTGAATAGAAGGTAAGAAATGACCCTAGTGTGATATATAATGACCCAGTTTGTTGTTAGACCTAAAGTAATATGTGTATGGGTGGTGTAGCTGAGTAGCAAAAATTGGGCCATGTATAATGCGACAGTAACAACGAATAACGTTAATAATTTGATTTGAAAGGTTAGTGCCACGAATCGAATTTCTCACGTTTTCATAGAAAAGAAAGAAATGATATGCTTCTCGCCAAATCAGAATCTCAAGGAGTTTCCTGGAGTTTTTATTTTTGTCCAATAGAGTCCACAAAGTGTGTGTGAACAGAAAAGTTTGAGTAGCGCCGAATTTAGCAAGTTGGTCGTGTTGCTTGGACTCCGCTTTGCTTCCACTCCAAAAAGAAAAAAATTATGTTAGAAAGAAATAATACACACATGTGCTTTGGAAATATTCCCAAAATAACATTTACCGTTTTGTTCCTAATGGCGGCCCTCTTGAAAACATGTCAGAGCCACACCAGCCTGTATAGTTTCCCCCTACATGATACTTGTTCGGTTTACCTTTACAAAATTATGTGTGGCGATGAGAAGGTAACGACGAGGATTTGATCAGCTAAAAGCATGTTGAGTGCATAGACGTGGTATTTAAGCGTCGCTGGCCACCGCCCCATTTCTAATGCAAATCCCAACATCTGAGCAATATCGGACCGTTGTCGGCTGCCAACAACTGTGCAATATCGGACCATTGTCGGCTGCCAACAACTGTGCAATATCGGACCATTGTCGGCTGCCAAAAACTGTGCAATACCTTGGAAATGTCCGACTTTCCACTCAAAGCACGCATCTTTGCGGCACGTCAATTTTTGTTTCGCATTAATTTATTGATGGTTATAACCAGGAATGATATCCATTTTATTGTTTTAAACACCTGCCAAATAATTGTTTTTATATTACAAAGGTTTTCCTAAGTCACATAAGCTTTTTTAGAAATCGGATGAAATCTAGAGGTGTCTTACCCCTCTAGCGGCCATGCCAACCATACCCGACCAGGAGCCATTGCCGAGATTAATGCCATAGTCACCTCTTGCCTCGATGAGCACGTACCTAAAATGACAAGAATGTCGTCCATGTTAAGAGGCTGTAAACCTATGACGAAACACGAGACTCACGATAAAGACAAAGTAGAAGTGTATTTAACTGATGAAAGGCATGTCTAACATTATTGCACGCGTTACAGAACAATGAAGAACACGAGTCAATGTCGGCATACCTGCTATTAACACTTATAAATAAATGAAACGCTTATAAATAACTAATGACGTTGATTCAAAACATTATTCAAACATGCTCGAGACCACTAATCTAACGAAGGACTTCTATATGCACACTGGAGTTAGTTAAAATTCAGAACTTGCAAACAAGAGATAGGAAAAGAGGAAATCTACATGTGAGCAAAGGAAGTATAGGAATGGGAGAGCACATAAATATAAATATATTAATATCATAGTGCTGAATATTAGTCGTTTTGCTGGCACACAGTCGGCGGTTGAATTCCGGTTGCCTTGTTTTTATTGAAATGACCGCCTTTGAACAAGAGTGCACCTTCTTCAGAGATTTTTATATTACGTAATAGGGTTTGCACTTGATATGGCGAATGCGATCTGGACTGCAGAGGTTTTGGATTGTAAAATAGGGAAAAGTTGGGAGTTTTAACTTTGGTCATGGATTTTATTGGACTCTTTAGGCCTACACGAGTGTTCTTCAAACATTTTTCGCAGGCAGAAATACAGAATTTATAAATGAAAGACACCACAGGTTAATAAGAACATGCTGAACACTCACCGTAATTGGGCTATTTTAATCAAATGTAAAAGACGTTATTGGAATATACACCTTGAATCGCTTATGGTGGGTTGTATGAGCATTACCTGAACTTGAGACATGTGGCCAGATCGTTGAGAATGTCTATTGTCATACCTTGGTATGACCCGTTTCCGGAACCGATGCGGCCCACATAGGGGTAGCTGTCCTGTAAAGATTGACGTGAATACAGGCTAATGGAAGAGACTATTGGGGGTTTTGGCTAAAACAGTCGACACCTTCTATCGCAATTAAAGCTAAATTAACCTCAGAGTTTTGAATTTTTAGATTCCACTTTGTATAACAGAGGGAGTTCCAATTCAAAGGGTGAAATGAGGTTTGGGAGTGTGGACTCTTCCTGTACGAATATTGTTCCTGACATCTGTGGTGATGACAACGATAGACTGATTGGAAAAATTATATTGTACTAACATTTAACAGTGTGTTCATGTGTTTCTAGAAAGACCATAGTTAAATACACACTGCTGCTTAGTGAAGAATGAACACTATTCAAACAATATTAAATCCATTTAAGCATAAGTAAGTAGCCCGGATAAAGGTGTTAAAATTAACATAAAGTATACCAATTAGCTTGAAATAATTCCTAAAGAGCTGTTCTGAAAATATTTTGAACATTCTATAACGCTTATCAACAGTATCTATAGCAAACGATCGTCAATACGTCAATATCTAGCCACTCATTTGGTGACGCCATTTTATCACGTTGGTCGTTTGGCGTGACGTCACATTACCTCGGAGCTGGTAATAAACGGCGTCGCACTGTTCCAAACTGAAGCGCAATTGTACTTGATCGTACTAGAAAAAATGCCCAGTATCCGACTCTAGAGATTCAGGTGTATTTTGTTTTCATACTTTAACTTTGTCAGGGGGAACATTGTGGGCACGGCGTCGGCTACCGGGTAGGGAAAAATTGTGCAACGAAATCTTCTCATTCTCATTCAACAGTTAATTGTCGCGAGGTGGCTAGCTTGCCAACTCCCCCGGACAAATGGCATCCTCATGGCATCCTCCAGCCCAGGAAGTAAGCATTGGTACACAACCTCAGTGTCACGTCAATCTGTGACTGTTTAGTTGCATCAAATTGATACAGTTTAACACTTGAAATAAAATCAGATTCCGATTTATTGCTCCTTAGACTGCCTGTTCACTGTAAGAAACCCCACGCTGACAAAAGCCGAGGCGATCTCACGTCGCAGGCAGAGTATCAGGTGAAGTTTTAAAGTGAAGTTATTGGCCAGGTCTACAGGGTTTGCACAACGACTCGGAGTGAAAGTTCCCCTAATACCGTATTCCCAGAATTTAATTCCATCGTCTCAGCTTTTAAAAATCCACTTAATTTTTGAAAATATTTTTCGCTGTTACCTGTGGTTTACTTCTTTACTTTTCTATGTACATATATTATCAGACATTGTACGCACCCTTTACATCACACGGACGTGGCGTATAGTAACAGTAGCACGTTGTCTAGTTCTTAAGCTAGAACACCAAGTTGCTTTCCTCATGCACTTACCACAAGCAATATTACAAAGAATCAATAAAATGTAATATAAAATCTGTCATGGGAAGATGACTATTCGTTTTCCTTATTAAAATTAGGCCAGACGACCAAGTACACAAATTATAGAATACTTTAAAATTAAGATATAGAGCAAATTAGCTTGTTTTTGGAAAATATACATAGTGAACACATAAGCATGACCAGTCGCATTCCATATCTCTAATTACTTAACAGCATACCTGACCTGTAAAATGCAATAAAAAATTACACCTTAAGAAATCATGTGTCATGAGGTTAAAATTTTAAGCCCGTGTCCGATATTTATTCACATCCATACAGTCAATCCGAGGTGATGATAATTGCCGGGAACAGGAGATGGTGCTTTTTCATTACTGCCTTATCATCACTGATAACATAAATCACTTTTAACATAATGAAACAATTAAGCAAATGGCATGTTGGTGTTTGAGAGAGGATCGCATTACGTATTTATACCCACATTGCTGAATCACAGGATTCATCTTTACGTGTTCAGAGTGCAGAATTACATGTAACGAAACTGTTGGAAGACGCAGTATGATATTTGGCACTTTAAAGCGGCTCTGAAGAGCCGTAAAAACAACCTTTGACGTAAGTTTTACCAGCAAAGTAGGGTACCACTATCGGAGAGGAAAAAGGATAAACATATGGCTTGTTCAACTGTCAGATGGCGACTGGCCATTCACAAGATCAAACAAAGAAACACCAAGACGCTAGACTAAGTGCAATACATATATTTAAACAAAATAGGCAAATAGTACAAAAGACAATAATATACAAAATAATACAGATAATTACAAAAATATATAGTTTCCTATTGGTAATAGCGTCCAAATCCGGATGGGATATTCGGAGTCCACAGAGTACTGTGCTATGTAAAATGTCATAAAACTGATAAAAAACAGAATCCTCGAGAACACGCGATTGAATTCTACCGCCGGCAATAACGTATACAGAGGGAAAATGTAGGCCAGACATTGGCCCGGTTAGCGAACAAACGTATAAAGAATATTAAAATAATGTTTGTTGAAGACGGGGTTGATACCAATATTTGACATACCTCATGTGCCGCCACCCGTAATGTGATGCCGTGAAAGTCTGCTACATGGTTCGAGAAGAAACTATTAATGGCTGACGCATTACGTAGAGTTAGTCTCTTTCTTTCCGACCAGTTTCCCGCCCAGGTCAGACGTCTTTCAGGACCTGCACGGACAGCAAATAGACGGAACTCGCCGGGAGTTGTGTGGCCATCACCCATACTGCTCTGTTCTTTATTAGAAATCTGGCAAAGAATGTCATGATACTAAAGAGTTTTTTTCCTGTTACATGGTTTTAATCATCTTATATAAATAATTTCAGAACGCAAAGCACCCTGGCCAGCAATTGTGGATAAAGAGAAAGTAAAAGCAGGACTGTGTTTCTTCCAGTTTAGATATCTTATTTCAGAGAAAGAAAACCTCCACTGACCACTAGCTGAGAGCGTCAACGGTAATTTCAAGAAACAAATTTAATTTAAATGTTGGTATTGTTAACCCGTATAAACCTCACCAGCTTTATATACTTCAGCAGCTGGACCCCTCCGGCAAATGGTATGGGCTGCTCCACGGAGCAGAAGGGCTCGCGATGATTAAATAGGCTCGCATCGTCGACGGAGTTAAATACTCTGTGGAGCTTGTGCACAGCCTCCGACAAATAAATTTCTAAAAGCTAAAAAAACTGCATATTATAAATTATCTTCAAGTTGCGCTCGATTCACCAGATGTAGTATCCTGTATCGAATTTTTTACACATCGGAAAAATGACTTAGTGGCAAGGTTCATCCATACGATGATAAAGGAAAGAATGTATGTAGACTCAAATGGTTATTGAACTCAAATGTACTTGTACGAATAACTACAAGCACTAATGGTTGATAAAGTTTCCTGAGTATTAATTAAGCTATACCGTTAATGTTTTTCCTGATCGTAAGTCTGGAAGACAGCAGTTGGCTGACACAAAAGCGGAGTTAGGTTTCACCAACACAACGTTGATGTTGCCGTAGATCTTCAGTAGTGGCCCTATAAGCTGTGGGTCAGAGAGGTCAGTAACATAGGCCCACACATGATAGTCCCTCTGCCATGTGACGTTCGTTGTCTGTAACTAAGCTACAATTCACAGATAACCGATTATATTCCCAGGAATCACAGCAAAACTTTATCGTACGTAGCGTACTTTATTTTTAATATTTATATAATTCTGATACATTGGAAGAAAAAAGATGTCTGCTTATGCAAGGCTAGTGCTTGTCAACCCGTATAAACTAAAATCAAAATCCAAAGCAAGTCCTTTTCAGTGTAATCTAATTTGTCTCAGGCTAATCCTTTTCCTGATAGCTTGAATCCCATGTCAATAAGTAATATGGGCCTTACGTGGGAAGGTCTACTGTGATTTACATCACCCGTATAAATTGACACCATCAGAGAAGTGGATAATTCTTCATTATGGTGTTCAACAAAAATCGGATAAATGAATAAATAAATTTTTGGAGAAGGATTCTCGCTGAACAGGCCAAAATAAAGCCTTTGAAGCATGTAGCAAAGTCGAATTTAATTCCCGTTATTTCTGATGGGGCGTGATTGGATACCTGGCTCAGTTTTGTGTCCTTCACCCATAAAAGTGACACTGTGATATGAGTGAAACATTATTGCCTATCGCGCGAAACATCAGTCAAATAAACTCATAATCTTTAAAATATTCCTGGCATGATTTAAGAATTTGACGATTTTGTCCTGGGGACTATAGTATTAATGGAGTTATTTAGCGAGGCCATTGCAAAGCTATTTATACTTGTGTCAGACATTTCGCGACACTTTAAGTCCATACCTGCAAAAAAGATAATGATAAGCAGCGTGAAAACATTTGATGGTGTTCATATTTTTTAATCAATCCGTCTGACTGATTTGTTAACAACTTACCCGTCGGAAAATCATTTGTAGATGTTCCGAATCAGCGATGACAACAATATGCTCTGGAATTTCCAACGAATCGGTCACTCTGTTCGGGAACAAATTGACCATCACTGTCCGGACACCATTGAGGGACAACTGGGAAATAACGGGCTGTCTAACGCTCTGCGCTAAAACATACAGAAAACATGGCATATTCGGAGCAATAAATACTCAGATTAATTCAACACAGTTTTACGTTTAAATAGTGTAATGAGTTGAACGGAATTAGATAAACAAAATGCAGTGATATCAACTCCAATGTATTAAATGCCACTGGTCTAGGATTATTCATGCTGCGTTTGAGAGTTTAACGCAACAGTTCATTCAATTGCATAATTTCTGAAACCATGGCTAGAGCAGAATAAGGTAAATAGAATACAATGATGTGACTTAAAATTTTTTTAGACGTTTCTGTTCTAATTCTTAATATTCATCTAAGTGATAATTTCATGTTAAATCTTTCAAAAAAATCCTAAAGTTTTGGAAATTTCGGTCTTCTCTCACTAATATCTTTTAATTAAAACTTGAAAAGATATGAAACATTTGTGGGGCCATCATTAGTTAAATTTCATTTATATATTTGACAGGAGTTTTACGAAATGATCAAGAATACGACGGCGACATGCATTATGGTGGGAGGGAACCGAGCAGAGCATTTGGATAATAAAGTTACTGGCCTCTTTCTAGCATCATTAAAATGGATGGACGCCGTCCTGATTCTTTACTTTCTTTTTTCTAAGGTGGTTCTTCTCGTCGAGCGTTTTTTTTGTTTTTTTTTTTAAATTAGTCTAATTGACCTGGAATGGCTGATAAAGTTGAGGATTGAAACGCGAATTTCTGCTAGGACGCTTTGAACTATACGCGCAAAAAATTAATCTGGAATTTCCTTTGGATTAGTCGTCTTATCATAAAAATGAACATGTTCCCTCGAAATATTGCCACATGGACGGCAAAATTAAGCTCCTGGCCGTTGTTTCCTGTTCATATAGAAAGACAAAAAGAAGTACAAACATCCAGAAAATAGTTCCTGACTTCCCTCAACATTTATACATGTAGGTCTAAATCATAGCTTTTATTTTTTGATACACTCATACGCTGTGTATCGCAGAGACAGATCTAGGCCGTGGGGGATGTTAAGTGTAGGATATTAAAGGAAAAATTCTAAACCTGTACCGGAGACACCGTCAGTTATGAGGGCTACTTCCTTACAGCCGGTGGCGAGGGTAAAATCGACCAGGAGAGCCCCGATGTTCTGGTACATAGTTAATAGGTGAATGGTGAACTCCTCAGGTGTGTTGGGGTGGCAAAGGTCAAGGTCAACCGACAAGTGTGGAATCTGGAAGATTTCTGTAATGGCGGACACAACTCTCTTCTGAGCACATTTTAGTACAGAGATCAGAGCCTTCACTCCCAAGTCTAGTGCTCTGCAAACTACAAGGAAATTCACATATATACGTTGTTTACCTGTCCTATTTCTATTGAACTTAACTTTTAAATAAATTAAAATCACGACAATTTTACACATTGGAAACTATTTATCAAGCGTGTAGTGTCAATTACAGAGAACCTGCCTTAAAATTAAAGACAGTACTTGACCAAATGTAAAAGAATCCCATTTAAAGTTCCAAAAACGTCAGTTTTTATTTTTGTGATGTAGCATAACCGAGATATCGTAGTTCAAAGTAAACAGAAAAGGTCCACGTAGGGAAAATCGAACGGGCCGCCATGTTCTCAATTGTAACCAACGAAGGGCGAGATATTTGTACCACCGAAGGCGCCATCTGTTTCCCAGGGGACGTCACCCATTCCTGATTCAAAATTTTGCCATGAAAAGGTAATGCTAAATTAGCTGTTTTCCTGCTGATTGCGAGACAATTCTGATATACTTTAAAGCAATTTTCAATGAAAAATTGGAAGTGGAATTCGTTTGGAGTTAATCCCGAAAGTCTCAAGCAGGAGGCCACAATGCATGGTCTTCGATTGTAATAATAAGGCGGACCGTACTCGGCACGATAAAGGAGTGTATAACCTCAAATACTAAACAACGTAGAGTACCAGGCGTCGTGTTTTCGGATTCTCTAAAATGGCGCATACCGTGGCCTCGTAAGAATTCCAGATTTTAAAAGGCAATTTATAGAGTTACCAAGCTCGTCATAAAACATGCCTATGCCCGTTTAGGTTTGTTCCGACTCCTCCTCTAAAATCATTTTTTTTTGTTATATTTTTCCTTCAAAGCTACACTAACCATTATCACATGCTAAGATATCTTTGTATTGTTTCCAGATCACGAAAGAACTTATTCTCTGCATTTTGCGTTTCTAAAAAACCTTCTGCTACAAAACTGCATACAATTTTTTTCCATACACAATGGAATTTATATTTAATCTTGATGTATCTCAATTTGTACCAGACCTCCTGTGGCAGCATCAGTTGTGGACGATGAGTTCAGTGGTATCCACACAACACTGGACTCCTCGGCTGTACTTTTTCCCCTGGTCAAGTCAGTAGGGGAATCACGCGTCTGGCCAACAGTCTCAAGTAAAGACCCGTGCTCAGTGTCTTTGTCCACTATCACTCCTAGGACAGTAAGCAGAGATTAAATCTGTTACTGATAAATTTGTTGTATCGAGTGACCAGTGTATGAACGCCGCTGTTGAGGCGTTTCACCTCTGAATCCCAAATAATTTCAAATAAAATATTTCTCTCATCTCGCCGATGATGTTGGTAATTTTTCGGTATACTCTGGTCATTGTCAGGAACAAAGCACAGCTTTCTGAGAAATTCTAGATCACTGACATGTAATACCTTGCAATTAACATTTTCAACACCTAATTCCGCTTCAGCCGTGGTGTAAAGGAGTGTAAGGTATTGATTGTTAAGCATTACATGAACAGTCATGGTTCTAATCTATGCTGTAGTGATTTATACTGTATTCCTGCATAAACTTCCTAAGCTTTTTTCAGGCCTGTTCCCTTAAAATTGTTTCTATGTGATCGTTTATTAAATATGATGACGACACACATGCTTAAGACGATGTGTAAATTGTTACTTTTATGGATTTTATGAGTAGTCAAAATAAAAACAAAAATCACTTAAACTGAGGTCGAATTTGACCGCGATTAAGTGTGATCATATACCAAATATCACATTGTCGTCGCTGCTCTGCATTTATTCTCTATGATTTAGAATTTCATATTATCCCGTAATTGGCGAACCTCGAACTTGACTTGAATTTGGAAAACTAGAGAACGTTCTCAGCTAGATTCAAACTACCGGTATGAAATCTGTCTGTATTTGATGCCTTATTGATTGTACATGATGCACTTGAAAGTGCTGACAGAGTAGCATTTGTCAACTGATAAATGCACGTTCACTTAAGCACACACTTTCATTCATTTATTTATTTGATTAGTCTTTTACGCCATTCTCAAGAATATTTCGCTTGTACTACAGCGGCCAGTATTGTGCTGGGAAAAAAACCTGCCAGAGCCCGAGGGAAACCCACGACTCTCCGCAGGTTGCCGGGAGACCTTTGGAAGTGTGGCTGGAGAAGAAGCCAGTCCAGGCATCGATGAGGCGCAACTGGGTTATTGCGATGCGACCACTCCTTGCTTTAACCTCTCTGTGCCAAGCGCCAAGCGAGGCAGCAACAATTATCATTTTCAGAGCCATTGGTGTGAGCCGACCCGGGATTGATCCCAGATCTCCCGACCTGGAGGCGGACGCTCTAAGCAAAAGGCAACCTTATTTCGGGTATTGATCAATACGTACGATAACTCTGATAAAAGTTATCGGTTATTTGCCTTCAATGTGTTTTGTATGTATTATTTTCGACTCAGTAACTGCTATTGATGTTTCTTAGTTTGTGTTCCATTGTTTAGGAGTTGGAAAGAATACAGAAATAACACATTTCTTGATACTGATTAGCGCTAAAATATTCCTGAAATGATGTGAAAGCGCCAGTGAAGACGAAATAAACTCCCTTGTATAATATACTGCTCGCAATTTCAAGTACAATAGGAAAACGAGCTAAAGATGCCCTATCCATAAAGAAATATGTTTGGGAGATTTTAAAAAAAGACTTACCAATTTTGATTCGGGTGACACTCGCTATGATACCTTGCTTCAGTATATTCGCCATAATCAGACAGATGACAAATATAAACGCCATAATTACAGAGATACGATATACTTATACTCTCCAACGGATTACTTCTGCTGATGCTTCTTGCAAGACTACCCGTATCGGAGCGGAACCACTCGAAGCACTTCAATACACTTACATTTTACATAACACTAGCTACTGGCCTAGAACGCAATTTCGCTGTCTGGCAACGACCTAAAGTAAACCGTGTTCAACGTATGCATATGTTTTCAGCATACGATTATGCGTTTGTGGGGTCTCTGAAGTATTTTCGTGATTTGAAAACTCCATAGGGTTTGCTTTATCCTGGATAATAAATTCAGTGAACTGTTCTGGATACGTGGATATGACAATGTGTCATGACTCACGTTTGTCAATTTTCACCACCGGCATCGCAATCAGGTTGCCGTTATCCCTGCATACACTTTAGAAATAGATAACTATTTTGTGGCTGGGCTACAAGCTAAAATGATTTTGTATGTAGAGCTTTAACTCTCGGTGGATCCATAGATATACAGTTGTGGCGATAAGTCCCAACTCACATTTGTTCAGTTTGCATGATAAATAGATCATCATTTTCTCTATCTGTTCTGTATTAATACATATCATTCGAAGTGTGGTCGTCATGGCATGACTGTAATCATACCAAAGGCGAGGAAATCACAGTAATGTTACTATGATCTGAATAACGGAAACATTGCAAAAATCATACGTCTGTATCCTTTAGTACTTTAATCTAGTTGTTTGCTTGAACAGTCATTACTGCATGAAATACTTCACACACACATATACGGCGGCCTTTCTGCATGTCCAGTTTTCATATGTAAACGTGCAGTGGATTGACGTATATAGAATGAAAATTAAACGCCAAAGAATTATCAGATTGGTTAACGTTTTTATCACTAATGCAAGGTCGACGAAGTCTATTTGTCAACCTTTTGGAATACAGAAATCCAGTTTCAGATGCACTGTTTGCAATGAAATTGTATGTGGGCATTAAAGCCATTTAGATAAATAGCGCGTGTCAAATATGGTGGACGTGATCTCCTGGTCAACTACACACAGCCGAATGTTTAGAGAGTGCTTGTACGGATTAGTTTACCGCGGTGCCAGTTTAACAGTGGTATAAAATTACGTTCTGACTGACTGTCTTGCGTGTTAGATAATACATGCATTGATTATTCCATTGGGGTCATGACAAAGAAATCAAGTCACGAGGGAGAGAATGTACCCGTAAATCCAGGGCTGTGACTCAAACCGTACCGCGACCATGGTTTCGTCAGCAGCACCAGCAGATGTAAAGGCTTGAACAGCCTCAATCTATCGTGTGTCCGAAAGCATGGCGTTTACATTTGTCATCTTTCTGGTTGTGGCAAGTATACAGAAACCAGGTGTCACAATGAGTGTCACCGGAGCCAAAATTGGTAAGTCTTTTTTGAAAATGTCCCGTAGATATGACCTCATTTAGGTGTGCCACCTCCCGTTGTACGCCTCCGTCAGGATTTGTTATATTTTCGACTGTATCGCCCAATTACCACACCAGAAACCCCACACTACAGATTCTTTCTAAATTTGACGTATTTTGTTTTTAACGTAGCTTGCATTTCCAATGAACCAGATGCCTGTGGTGCTGTGCCTAAGTAGACCCAGAGCCCCCCTCCCAGTTTTCCAAAAATTGTCAGTTGCTCCCATCCTGTTAAGTAGTTCGATTGCTGACATAGTTCCAGTGGCTACAGTTGTGACTGTGGGCCATCGGTTTTATTGATGACAAATGTAAACATGCTCTGATTGGTGATTGTGTTGTTATTGAGGATCGCGACCTAAAGCATCTATTTTTGTAAGTAAAGATAACAATAGTGTGTGAAATGAAAATGGTCCTTTCGACTTGACAGAAAAAAAACCCAGATCCTTCAGCAGATGACAATTGGATCGTACTTGAAGGTTGTTTCAGCAATCCAAATTTGCACTACCTGGTTTCATAGAAACCATGTCAGTGTTCAAGCGGACGACGTAACTGCTAATGTAATCTTTATTTTCAAGAATTATTACACAGACAAAAAAAGATCAAAAGCAGTTATAGTCAGAAAAAAGCCAAAGTATGAATCGAAACAATTTAACATCACGTTCTGGCGTCGGGCTCGTCAACTAAAGATGTATTTGCCTTCGTAAAGTGCATTGAAAGCGATTTACCGATAGCTTGATTCTGAGTTGTAAGATCATAAGCTGAAAGTATCTAAATGTAACACAGCTTATGTCGTCAACTAGTCAACCAATAGATCAATGTCTAAAATCAAATCAACCAGTAAAGCAAAGTCATATCAAAATCAAGGGTCAAAGAATCATTAATCTGTAGAAAAATGCCACTCTGTCGGTTTTGTCATTGACATCATGTGTAACCCATATAACGTCCGAGACTACAGAGAGGCTTTCTCATCCACAGTTCCATGCACCAGGTATCTGGCAGCATCCCTGGTATTGGGGATACGTCTTTGTGCCAAGTCTAGATTCCCCTGTACTAATTGCTCCAGATGACTTGGGCGGAGCCCATTGATTTATCTGGACAGTCTTTTATTTGACGTTAAATCATTAGGAACATTTTGTTCATCCCGTGAGATTTTCCTCATACCCTAGCCCAGCTCCCTAACAATGACCTCTGGAGAAGTAAAACAGAATGGGTTGATGGTAGTACTGAACTGAAGGGTCCAGCTTTGTTAACAATGTTTAGGTATAATTATCCCATCCCCATAACAATGGAGTTGCCGTTACGTTACAAATTACTACACATTTGGACTGTGTACATCTGGGTGCGATATTGATATTGATTCTATACCATAAAGGTAGGCACCATCTCCTACATTCTGCTAGCGTCGTAAATTAATTAATTAATTAATTACACACGGGTAACAATCTATCAGTTCTCGTATCAGTTCATTTATCATTAATTATAGTTACTGTGACTGAAACCGGCTACAAATGATGTACTCTGATCTTATAACACCAGTTATTAAAGACTAATTCAAGTAACTCAATGCATAAGGGGAGATACCTTCCATGCTATAGCTCTTGTATGTTGTGGAACTGAAGATGGCTTTGTGGCCGTTAACATTATTGTGGCAGTGATAAGTTTTATAAAGCCCAAAACAACTATTGAAATTCTGCCATTTAAATCTCTGTGAGTTATGGTTGTACATGCATATATAGAGCAAAAATCCAAGTGGAAATGTCGTTGTACGGTGTACTTATTTGAGCGTCCTTCACTGAAACCTCTGGAATTCATAAAAATCCATACGACGTTTACATGCAAGTTCAGTTTACAGCGTCTTGATCCCACAACAAAGCCAGATTTCAATGAGGGTTTAAGTCTTTTTGGTGTAGAGTAAAGTTATAGTATACCGGTACGACGGAAAGAACAAACATTGCGCTTTCTTTAAAAAGGGCTGAAGTTTGTTTATAGTTCATCAAGAGTGTATGTGGTGATATACTATGTTGACGAAACAGTGGTTGTTGTTTACTTCCTCTACAAGAACATCATAGTAAATAATTCTTGCTGGCAAATGTAATATTGTCATGAGCATGAAACATTAACAATTTTCTGACGATCAAGAAATGCCGAGAAGGATTAAATCTCTCTAGGGTTACTCTGCAGCCATTGTGTTTTGTACGTTGTACCATACAGCATACTAAAAATTCTTCAGTACGACGTTTAACCCACATTTGACAAATCGAATACTATAAGTTATACCAGCGTGTTGCGTGGGTATACAGCCTGATATACTTTTTGGTATGTGAAATTATCACATTGAAGGGCATTCTGGACAACTTTTGTTAAATTTATACCGCAATCAGAATTTGTTAAAAAATCATTTTGTATTCAATTTGCAAGGCTGTGCAATTAATTTGTTTCCAAAGTATGCTACGAGAAACTTTTCTAAATGTTATTGTTGATCTTAACTTCTGAATCATTCGATCTAAAGCTGTTTGAAAATTAAAGGCATGAAAAGTCACTGACTCGTACATTGCGCACATGCGTTGCTTGTTGGCCTGCGTGACAATCCTTGACTCCCTAGGTATACAGAAAAAATACCAATGGCGCGAGACTGTATCGATTGCCTGTTTTTGTTTTTTTCGAATACGGCGGCTTTTTAAAGACAGATAGACCTATCACGGGCCTAGAATTTTCTCTGAATGGTGATAAATTCCAATACAACAAAACACCGTATATTTGTGTATAGTTTAATATGTTCCAGTGTGCTTTCCATTGCTGTTTTTCCTCAGAATTATTTCACAATTGTGACAACGACCTCAGCACCTCAAAAACGTAACATTGCTCTTTAGAGGTTGTTAGAGTCGTTTAATACACTGGTGACAACCACACCCACGCGACACAACAGATAGATCAATGGCACATTTATACTGTTTTTACTCTCGTAGCAGTGATAATGGACAAAGACTCGGACCAGATCTCGTTGCGTGAGGCTTTTGGCCGGATGACTGAGTTCCACACCGGGTTGACAGCAGGGAAAGGTACAATCGAGGATACCAGTGTTGTGTGGATGCCACTGAACTCAACATCTGCAAGTGAGGTAGCCACGACAGGTCAGATGCATGGAAAACAACATCCACAGAGACAAATATAGTCGCGTACAAATAAATAATGCAATTTTGTTGCAAAACGTCGTGCCGAAACACAAATTGCAAAAGACCAGCTCTGACTGCAGCGCCTGTGATTTGGAATCCATCTAAAGAACTGTATAGCTGTGAAAATATAAATGACCAGTAGATTTATTCCTTATTTATTTATTACTAATTTATTTACATTTATCTTAAAAGAAAAGACAACACTTGACTAAAGGTGTATATATATCGAAACAGAGTTCCATTCAATAGTTCAGAAACGTCACTTTTTACTTTTTCGGTGTAGGATAACCGAGATATCGCAGCTCAAAATAAGCTAAAACGACCACGTAAGGAAAATCGTTCAAAGTTTTGCCATGTAAGAGAAGTGTTAATTCAGCTGTTTTCCTTTTGATTACGAGACAATTCCGATATACTTTAAAGCCATTTTCAAGAGGAATGTGGAAGTGGAGTGCGTGGCCTTCGGTTGTAATAACAAGAGCAATCGTACTTCGCACGACAAGGGAGTGTTTCACCTCTAATACTGAAGAGCATAGGGTGTACGAATGACGCGACCTTATGTATACGGTTTTTCTAAAATGGCGTATACAAGAAGTCCAGATTACCAAGTTACCAAGCACGTTATTAAAAAATGCCAGTGCCCGTTTAGGTCTGTATGGACTTCCCTTCTGAGATAACTTTGGTTATATTTTTTGTCATCATATAATGTTGTATTTTTTTGATAATGGTAAGAGTGGCGTCTCTGTAAGTGATACAACGTAAGTTTCTAATGTCTAAAAATTTCCCCAAATTTCACAGTAATTAAAACTGAATTCCAAGCAAGTGTGTATATATATGAATTTTCTTCCAGTTTGCAGAGTTCTAAACTTGGGAACAAACGCACTAATCTCCGTATTGAAATGCCATCAGAGGAGAATTGTGTCCGCCATTACAGAAATCTTTCAGATACCCCACCTGTCGGCTGACCTTGACCATTGCCCCTCCAACAAACCTGAACAGTTTACAATTCAGCTGTCAACAATGTACCAGAACATTGGGATGCTTCTAGTCGATGTTACCCGTACCGCCGGCTGTAAAGAAGTGGCCCTCATAACTGACGATGTCCCTGGTACCGTTTCACAGTATTTCCTTCCTTCATATACTTCCAACATCGCACTGATGTGATTTTCATCATATAAAAGCTATACTTTCGATCTATAAATGGTATATAAAAACGAATTCGAATGTGACATGTTCTCTAGATACTTGTTTGCTGTTTGGCAGAAGTCTATCTTGGATAGAAAGAGAAAAGTCAGGAAATAAAGTGACAACGTCCAAGTGACCATCCAAGTCGCAACATGTTGAAGAGTCGACGGATCCTGTCTTTGAAATCATTATATTCTGAGTTCTTTTGGCATATTTTGAAATATGTTGTTTTAAGGTAACCGTGAGGAGTTAGGTGTCGTAGAGGGCATTCGTATACCACTCCTTAACTATAAACTCTTACGAAAAACCTTTGCAATCAAGCACGGTTCCTGAAACGCAGGGCAAAAATTGCTATAATAATTTTTAAACCCAATAATCAGGAAGCAAAATCAGCCTGTACAGCCGACACGATCATGGGAATGTTTTATTCCTAGACCAGTGACGTCGAATAAAGCACTTATTGGATAGTTTTGTATGTTAGGCTACCGTATTAGGGGTGTGTAAATTGCTACCTCGTAAGCGTTTACTTGATCCGCTGAAATAAAACCTTAAATGAGCTAAATGGACAAAAGGTCGGATTTTTCTTGTTACGTTTACTGTCATACTGTCTTTCACGCACTCTGCCATTCCGTGCATGGTTTGAAACTATTAGTAATTCTAATAGATTTTTGTTTATGTGAACAACCTACAGCGTTTTTTTCTATTGTATTAATTCCTGAACCTTGAAATGTCTCTCACTTCAGTGTATGTGAGCATAAAGTAAATGAGAAAGCTCTTATAATACCAAAATTTCTGAATGTTACAGGGCAGAGATTTAGACAGTCCGTTATTGTCCAGCTATCCCTCACTGGTGTCACGACAGTCCTGGTCAGCTTCTCCGGGAAAAGAGTGACAGACTGGTCAGGAATTCCCAAGCATATCGTTGTCATCACTGGATCTCATCGCCTGCAAATGATTCTCCGACAGGTAAACGATTAAAGAATCGGCCAGATATAAGGATACAATTTGTGAACACCAGTAAACTGTTCATCATTATTTTTACGCATTTTTGACGTAAATAACAGGAATTACATGAAACTGACAAAATACTTCACTTATATCACGGTGGTCAGGACGACACAGACCTGAGACAGATACCCAACCATGCCCCATCAAATATAACGGGAGTTAAATATGAGTTTGCAACTTCCCTCAAGAACTATTGGATTGTCCGGAGAAGCCATCTTTTGCTTCACCAGTGAGGATAGTAGAGAATCGTCCCCCTGTGTTGCAGGAGTAAGACGTAATTATTTTGGGTGCTCCCCCCCCCCAAAAAAGAAGAGAAAATGTACTTGAATCTGAAATACAATTGCTATGCAACCTATCTGCGAAAAATTGGAATTTTGTAATTCATACTTTTCATCAGAAAGCAAAAGTATGATCAAAAAGTAACTTCGAGCCCTATCTGTGTGTTCTTTTTTTCAGTAACTGGATTTACGGAGAAAATAATTACGCCAGGCAGGAGACAAGTCTTATTTGTTTACATTTGTTTCCAACAATAATGGATATGCATCGATAATATATTGTACAATGCAGCCAAAAATATGTAAATGGTGTCCACGTTATCAGTCCGTTTCAACGCTCAAGTTGGCAATCGACCTGAGCAATAGGGGGAACGATTTCCTATCTAGTTGCAATGGGTCCTTTATTGATTTGTTCCATGGTGGTTTAGTACCCTAGTAAAGAATTTTCATCTGTACGATGACATCCGTTTTAATGACAACTTCGCTCACTTTTGATGTCTTGAATGTATTAGAATTATAATTGTTAAAAGAAAGTATGCAGCTTACGAAGAATGTTTGCCGTGGTTCCTGGGAAAAATCTTTGGTTATGCATTCAATGTGTGTTAGTTACAGGAAGAGGACTTCACATGGCGGAGGGACTACCATGTGTGGGCGTGTGTTACAGATATTTCTGACAGAAGGGTTATCGGACAACTACTGAAGCCTTACAAAAACATTAACGTTGTCCTGATGAACCCCAACTCCGTCTTCTTGTCAGAAAGTCGAGCTCATCCATTCTTAGGATCTGGCGAAACATTAACGGTATGATTGTTAGTACGGCGGCTGTTGAGACCGACAGCCATGCATACATGTATATTTGGGTTCAATGACCATTTGATAGTGCTTACATTATTTTCCCCTATAACTGTTTGCACGAACAAAGACTCTGAGCAATTTTTATGCTGTGTAGATAAATGAGTTATAATGTATGCCAAGACATCATCAACCGAGAGCAAATTGTCGTTTATTCATATCATGTAGTTTTGTTAGCTTTTAGGAATTCACTTGTCGGAAGCTGTGCACATGCTCCACAGGGCGTTTAACTTCATTGTCAACTCCAGTGTTCGGAATCATCACGAGCCCTTCTGCTCAGTGGAGCAGCCCATACCATTTGGCGGAGGCGTCCAACTGCTGAAATATTTCAAGCTGGTGAGGAAACAGCAATGTTTACCCTTATGTGTTGAACTTATAACTGGGTATTGCGGTTCTACATAGTATAACTTTCGCATAGCAGATATTTCTACTTTTTGACGCAGTTATCGAGTTTTGGGTTGAAGTGAATGATAAGTTCCTGGAAAGATTTTAATCTCTGAAACAAGAACAGGTTTTTGTAATACCGCGAAGAGTAACACTAAAGCTGGAATAAACGCCGTGCTACTTTTGCTTTCTTTTCTCCATATTGGTTGGTCAGGCTGGTGTGACGTGACTGTCTTCCATAATATTTTATGGGAGACATGCATGAAAGGATGTGACATAGAAAATGCATGCAGAGTGGGGCTATTTAACTCTTTGGTATATTGATCTCTTTGCCAGATTTCTAACACTCAACAGTGCAGCGTGCGTGGTGGCCAGAACACTCCCGGCGAGTTTCATCTATTTGCTGTCCGTGCAGGTCCTGACCGACGTCTGACGTGGGCAGGACAATGGTCTGAAAAGACGAGACTAAATCTACATAACACATCATTCATTAATAGTCTCTTCGCGAATCATGAAGCAAACTTTCACGGAATCACCTTACGGGTGGTCGTAGACCGGGTATGTCAGTAAATACGTCGTTAGAGTTAATAGCGGTATTCTTTAGAGTTTTTACGCCGTTTGGAGGAGCCATATCACCAGATCGACATTATCGTTGCGTGTAGGCAACGCTGCAGACACCAGGGTAAATGTGAAACCCCTGTGACCGTACTGTTAAGGTAGAGGCTTTGAAACACCAGTTATTTTTCTTCCATCAGTGATGATAACCCATCATAGTATTTGCACGAACACCCATAATGATTACTCAATATTTCAGGTCAATATCAGATACTCGTATTAAATATATGGTTTCATTATATGTATATCTAAATCTTTTCAATCTGCTGAGACTCACTGATAGGTATTGGATGGGACATTCCTCGGCAAGCATTGCCTTTGCGTAAACAATGCAGTATTTGCACATTGCTGTTTGACCTTTGTGACAGCCGCTTCAAGACTTGTGTAAAATATTGGCTGCATTACTAAGGTCAGCAATACTGTTCAGTAGCTAAAGTAAGAAATGAAGATGGACAAAAGATTACTTATTGAAACATTCAATATGCATGCAGGTTTACAAATCGAAGAAAATTCGTTCTTCATCTTAATTTGAAAATTTTCTGTAAAAGATTAAGGAATAATCATATTCTCATGACAGATTTTGTAATTGACTCCTAATCAAACAGCAGTGGATAGGAAGGGCATTCAAGTTATATAGTAACTATATTTTACAAATGCAAGCCCATCTGTCACTGTCACCATACGACATATGAGTGTCATGTAATGATGTTTAGCCTGAACATAATTACCTTGGTTGCCTAGTTTATATTTACTTTACTGTTGTTTTAAATACTGATCTATCTTCATTAAGTACTTGCTTGCATTTAGCTATCCTTTTTCTCTGCCGACATATAAGGGTAAATGTTTCAGGACTATATAATTTTTGACACTAGTTACTCAGACATCGCCGTCGCAAGCACAGCCGTCAGCCGTATATTTTATTCATTTGAATGGAGTTCTACTCCGTACTCAAGAATACGTCCCTGATGCGATGGAAGCACGCGTTAGGGTGGGAGGACATCGGGCAAAGCCCGGGGAAAACACATGACTATCCATCGGATGCTGGTAGACCTTCCCACGTACGACAGGAGAGGAAGCCAGCATGATCTGGACTTGAACTCATAGTTGCCGCACTGGGGAGAGGCCATTGGGTCGTTGTGTTGCACTAGCAGGCTAAAACCTTTCGGTCACGGTGCCCGTGCCCCAATCCTCCCGTACGAAGCAACATTATTGCACTACAGCTGCAGCCCACACCCAGTCCCCATTTTAAACAGTGGGATCTTCTTTTATTATAGATAGTGCAATGTGAAAATCCAAATAGTGATTTTAATTCACTCATGCTTCCACAGAATGCAGGCTTCGGTGCTTTTAGCCAAAGCCCCAATACTATCTTCCATTAACGTGTATCTACATCAATCTTCATAGAACAGTTACCCGTACGTTGGCCGTACCGGTTCCGGAAACGGATCATATCAAGGTGTGACAATAGACATGCTGAACGACCTGGCCACAAGCCTCAACTTCAGGTAATGCTTACACTCCCAGTTGAAGGTATATATTACTCCTTTAAAGAGGATTAATATGCCATAATTACGTTACTCAAGACTCCTGATCAAAATTACTTCAGTCTCGAACCTGTAGTGTATTTGTGGAGGGCATTCTGTATTTCTGACTACGAAAGATCTTCATATAAAAACAACAGTAATGTATAGAGAATACAGGGGAATCCATAACCATATCGAAAACTGCAAACCTTTTCACTGACTGAGAGTGTAAGAAAAGGTTACATATCCAGATTGTATTTTTCAGATCTAGAGAAAACCCTATTATGCAATACAAACTCGCTGGCAGAGCAAGTCTCTATTCGGAGCGTGCTCTTGTTTAAAGAAGACCGCTTCAATAAAACCAGAGAAAGCTGAACCCTTGTCTTATTGCCATATTTCCAATGCATGAATGTAGATATTATTTCTTGTTTTTCTCTTTTTTCTTGTTTTCGTGTCTCTTGCTTGCCATGTCTGAATGTTAACAAAGTTCACTGTGCACGAAGAAATGACCCGGGTCTAGGCGCCATATACTGATTGTTGCGAATAAGATCGCCATGTTGGATATATGGACAGTTGCCATATATCGATATAAGAGATACCGGTTTATGCATCCAAAATGTTCTTTCATACCGATCAATATTGAATTTCAATTTGCTGGGCTTATTTAAAGATCAAATTACTACCGTTTTTGGACATGCTAACTACATGTACATGTATTCTATACCAACATCGACGGACTACTTGTTATTCTAGGTACGTGCTGGTCGAGTCAAAGGATGGCTATGGCGTCAGTCTCGTCAATGGTTCCTGGTCCGGTATGATTGGCATGGTAGCTAGGGGGGTAAGACATGTCTTAGTTTCATCAGATTAACCCTGGCTGTTGTTACCAATGAAGAGCATACATTGAGAATAATTGTCTTGTAGATGTATACCTTTAAAACTATAAATTGTGTAGAATTCTCAGTTTCCGAATTAACCATTAACTCAATCAAAACAGTTATAAAGCAAGCGTAATAAAAGTATACAGTGGTAGGATTTAGAAGGACAGTCCAGGCAGATGAAACTGTGAACAAAGTGAAATGATCATGGAATTCAAATCCACTAATAATTATTTTCATTGTTTTCTTTAAGCAACACACATGATGGGGAGCGTTTCCTCCTTGTGGACATGGTTGGGTTACATCTCAGCTAAGCTCGAAAACTGTGTTATTGACTTGATCGTTGTTTAACGCCATACTCAAGAACTTTTCACTTATACGATGGCGGTCAGTTTGTGTGGGAGGAAATGCCCGGCGTAAACCACCGAACTTTGGCAAATGGCTGAGGTACTTTCCCACAGATCACGGTCCCACAAGCAGCAAAGAGGGCGAATGCAGAAACTATTGGGAGTCCCCCCACGACAGGACAAAGCCCCCAACCCCTGGTCCGGCTATTTTGTGGTGCACATCAAGCCATATGGTGTTGGCGTAGACAAACTTTTGCCAAATTATCTATGTAGACAAAGACCAGTTCACATTCAGAGAAAATTGTCCCTACCCCTGGTCCTCCTAATCTCTGCAGCACATCTAACCATATGGTGTCCGCATACATAAACTTTTGCCAATTAATTATGTAGACAGACACCCATTCATATTCAGAAAAAAAACACAACTGAGAGATTAAGACTAACCACAACAGTTCCGGGCAGGCCAGCTTGAGTTCGGACTGACGATGCGCTTTGCCCAGATGCGGGAGTGACTCGAGGCGGTGGGCTACTAGTTCGACCACGCTTGCCGAAAGCTGGTATGCTGGTAAGCCGTCTTATATTTATCTAGCTATATTTATCTAGCTAGATAAATAAGTTTACACAGTGTGTTATATCCTGTGTTGCATACCAGAGCTGTGTAAAGCACTGGCAATATATTAGCCCCTCTGTCATGTATACCATCAGTTCTAACGGTTTACAAAATACAGTCTACAGCTAGCTGATGTAAATAGAGAGGCATGTGGAGGCTATAAGTTAACGATTTTCCATGTGAACTGAGATCTCAGTACACTAGAACATGTCTTTTTTCAGGCTGAGATCTCAGTATCTGCGCCATGTCTACCGCATGGCATTGTGGGATGGATAACTACCATGTTTTTATCTGCGGGATTCAGCGAAAATAATTGTTCTGGACGAACACTAATGTGATATTCGTCATCAGCGTGTCTTTCTATATAGAATAGGTACATTTTATGAGGAATATATGCTATGAGCATATGCAGCCCCCCCCCCCCCCCAATTTTTGTGTGTGCATACTGGCCAGGCCGGTTAGCCCAGTCGGTTAGAATGGTGGCTTCACTCCAAATACATGGAGAGAGTTTGTTCGCGAAAAATTCGGGTATATCTCTCCATGTGTTTCCAATAAGTCGTCTCGCCACACTTCTGGAAATCTCTGCAACTTTCGACGTTTCGTCGTCAGAGAGACCCGTCGGGGGTGCTGTCGAGATATGGCTGGTTCCAGCTGACACCATGTGTCGTTACCCCATGGGGTAAGTCGTTAGCGTAACTGCTGTGTAAAAGAGCGAAGAGACCTGGATTTTGCTTTTGCTCGGCGCTCAGGCTGGGGGTTCGGCCCCAAGTGTGGGAATTTCTTTTTTCTCTCTTTTTTTTCATCAGGATATTTTCTTGGCACGTCACTAAAGTGGAAGACTCATGGCTCAGGTTTACCAGAATGAGTTAGATCATTTATTTTATCTCTGAGAATGGACATTTCGTATGTCTGGTCTTGCATGGTGTTGTAAAGTTTAAGAGAATATACACAGCTACACCAACCTGACCCCAACTGAGGCCACAATGAGTATATTGGATACAAGTGATGGACACATCATATAGCCGACTTGTGACTAATGCAAGTATATCGAACTCCGCTATCCCACCTCTCTGTCGAGAAGTTCAATTGGCGGACAGTTTTTCATGAATGCTGCGCAAGCCTCGTTTCGTCCCTGCTACACTTACTCGTCCTTCGTTTTCTTACCTAATGAAAGAGAGTTATGTGATCTACCGGCTCCAAACTGTTGTTTGTTTTCTCGGTATTTTTCGACTTTACCTCGAATTAACCGACACTCGGTATCCGAAAGCTTGCCATCAATTAGCGCTTTGGAGACATGGTCGGTGATGCAATTAAGCTTACTATCAGCCTTCCATGCCCATAGCTATAGGCGCCGCAATTATCGTGAACAATACTCCGATACCTGCCTCTGGGCCTCCTCCGATGGTAGAGTCTCCTTCCGGCGATTTCAACACATGAACTGGATCCCCCAAGGCCGTGTACCTGAGTAAAGCCGTGCTATCATTAAAAACCTTCCGAACAACACCGTCTGTTGATGTTTGCACCAGGAGCTGGGTCACAGCCAGATCAATGTCCCATTTGGGATCATCCGATTTAACGAAACCTCATCTCCCCTGAGAAGACAGAACCAAATTGAGTTTTTGGAGCGCATTCGAAGCTTCAACATCCACATCGGCGAGCTCATACAACTTCGGTGATTCTTCGGATTTTCCCAAGGGCACTTTCTTTCGTGCATAACCCCCCCCCCCCACGCGATTTGGAAGGCGTAAATCCGTCCATCAACCCCTTACCGCTCAAAACCATTAAGGCTATGTCAAAGCAACTAGGCCCCACTGAATCCATCACGTCGGCGGCTGTGTAAAGTTACACTTAAGCATGTCTTATGTACAGATTGATAACGATTGTTTAACACCTTTAGAGTAAGCTGCGACACGAGGCCAGCGCACAGTTTTTTGTAATGTGGATTGGTAAATGTCACCGTCCTTCCCCGTTCATGCCTTCGTGGAACTTCGGGATTACCCTCAGAAGCAACACTGGTAGACACTGCGGCGATGTTTTCGGACGCTCTCACCTCGTCTAGGTGGAGCAATATTTCTTTGTGGGGCGTGAGTTTGGGTAGTTTGTCCCCTTGATTTATTCCGCTCATGGACTCTCTTGTGTTTCAGATTCCCAGGATATCAGCTAGATCTAACAGACTGATAACATAATTCTTCTTGAGTCCCAGCCGCACACGACCAGTAGCTTTATTCAGTTGTAGTTTGGCACCCAAAGGTCGGAACACTTCGTCGTCAAGTGTACAAACGGTGTAATAGCCGTTTAGCTCGACTATCGATTTATTGTTCAACCTGAAACGTACACCGGCTCCAATATTCGCCAAGAGTGGGTACAAGGTCATATCGAGTAGGGCGATTGGCCTTCTCGATTGTCCAGACTTGCAGGGAGGAGGACACTGCGTCCATGTTAAACATCGCTAAGTGTAACAAACATATTACTGAATATGTCTGATAAATGGTTTTCATTCAATAGGAAGGTAACCCATTACCACGTCGGTGGGGTCTATTCGAGTAAAGAGATTGAGGAGCCGAGTGAAATCGCGGTGATAGATCCCAGCATGAACAACTTCCGAGTTGCTTTCGACTTAACTTTCCAAAAGGTGCTTGAACGCTGCACCTTACAGAAAATCAACACCGACATATTGGTTGAAAACGGCACACGCAACCGATGGCGTGGTGGCAGAACCAGCTCAATTTCGCCGTATGGTGCGCCACGACCGGTTGTGCGGTGTCACAGGAAAATCACCTAATAGCCGACACTACACTAAGCAACTCTGTATTCCACTTCCACCTGTACTATTAAGTGCGCCGTATTCTGAAAGAGATTAAGGCACCACTCCTACATGCATGGAGTCCGATCGACAATCCCTACGACCGGAGGGGATACGAGCGGATTTGCGCCGAGTTTTGAGTCTCCTCAGACACAGATTGGCGGCAAAAAAGAAGTGGAAACGGTTAGGCGTGGCTTATTATTATCTCACGAAGACAGGATACGTGAAATTGTATTACGACTACGATCCTGGCCGCATGTCTTTCCGGCGAACACCGGACAAATTTCACATCGCTTTCATCCGGCAAGGCGGCGAGGTTGACCAAGCAAGGTTCACCTTCATTCTCGACAAATCTGAAGGGTTTACCAAGGCAGGCGTGGAACGCGTGAACGACACCGTTCGGACTTACGTTTGGGCAATCCTCGGAGCACAGGCAGCAGCATCTTAGGCACGGAAGGTACGGCATTTGGCGCACAGAAGCAGTTCGTAGTAAATGTCGAACACGCCATAGCAAGACCTGTTGACCTCCCCTTGGCCATAGAGCGGTACGAGAACGTCCTGAGGTACGCCCTCTCCAAGGTGGATTATACGTTTGGCGTGGTTCTGTACATGGCGCCAAGTAATGTGGACCTGCGAATCGGAAAAATCAGTGGAGATAACAATGAGATCATCATAGCCACAACAGGCCAGAAACTCGGAGTCAACGGAGGCGCGAACTTGCCTTGGGTAGTTCATGCGCAGGCAGCCGCCGAGACTGGGGAGACAAGCATCGTTAAGCCGCAACCAGGTACGGTACCCGAGACCCGTGCCAACAGCGCCGACTCTAGTAGCACCGAGACTCGTGCCAGCAGCATCGACTCCAGTTTCACCGAGGTCACCGAGAGAGCACGATGAAGAAAAGATGGCGTTAGTAATACTTAACGTAGCCCTCGGGCTTTCACTAATCTGGTCACGCTATATGTGACCGAACGGTCGCGTAAATGATTCTACCTGTAGCGGCAACCAAGGCCCAAGTATTCTCGGCAACCCAGTTCACGGCCTTGCCTAAAACGCCGAGGAGCCAAGAGTCGATGCTCTTATAATACCTGGAAGAGCCGCAGCGACTTTACTGGCAAGCTTAGCTAGAAGCCTGCTCAAGTCCCGCAGGTGCTTTCTTACCCACTCCTTCAGACCGCCCTTTTCGGTTGGCTCGAAAGGTGGAGTTTGAGGCGCTGGCGCTGCAGAGGCCCCGGTTAGCGCAAGCACCATGGTCCAGAACCTCGGCCGTGCTGTGATAAGAAGACCACAGAAAGAGCATCGGTGATGAGGTGATGTCGATCGATGACAACGATGTTTATTACATTAACATGGGCCTGTGTAGGATG
Source organism: Acanthopleura granulata (assembly GCA_016165875.1). NCBI lineage: Eukaryota > Metazoa > Mollusca > Polyplacophora > Chitonida > Chitonidae > Acanthopleura > Acanthopleura granulata. Next base: position 29,782,863 of record JABBOT010000002.1, read on the forward strand.
GCCCAGGAGAGAGAGAATGCCCAGTACCTGGGCATCGACACAAGCATGTCACCCGAATCCGGGTCGGAGCTGAGAATAAAGACGAGGATGTAGCCAAAGACCAATCCATTGCACACGCCTATGGCAACCGCTACTCGAGTTCGAGTTCCTGGAGAGCCATATGCCATTCTACTAGTCAGTCCTAGACGACAGCCTGGAATACAAGCTAACCTTCAACCACTACAGCGGGGTTATCCGGGCCGCAGGAGACGCCGATGCCAGCTACACCATCGAGAATATCAGCCTCGAGTCACCCAGTCCGAGCTCGCCGGAATGATCCGTAACCAGTACGTCGGCCGCCTGGTCATACTGTACGACCGCTTGCTGCGGGACCGCAAAATCAGCCGCGATAAAAGCGAAACCCTGTGGAACATTAACTTCAACATATCCGCCTGCAGTATGAAAGACATCTTGATGCTGTTTGAGGACCCAAGAGCTGCATTCCACCAGTAGACCGAAGTTTTCTACAACCCCAAAATAACCAAGGTGGAGGTGACAATCGAGAGGGCCCCCATCCAGCTGTAGAGCCAAAGCCTGCGCGCCTACCAGCAGTGGGATGAGGCAAGGAAGTTCTTTACAGCCGGATGCAAGCCCCATCCCGAGGTGACCATGGTCGCAAAAAGACCTAGCGCTGGCGAACGTGACCCTTGGCGACTTCTTCACCACCAAGTACGCCCTGTGTCTTGACCTCCGCTCCACGGATGACGATCAACTACATCGAAAACACCAGTGAGGGGATGACCATTCAGCACACGAAAACAGTAGATCCGGAACGATATACGCGAGCTGCCATCTTCCACTGCAAAGACAGAGACTCGTTTGAAAAATGCCTCGGAGAAAATGATGTTATCCCCCGGAAGAGCGGGCCAGAGTACGACAGCAGCTGGCCCAAACAAAGCATGCCAAGCTTCTGTTGAAGACTGATCAGCCGGCTCCATACCACTCGCTATAATGTGCGAAACACTCTCTGTTGCTATTTTACCTACAAATAATCACCTTTAGCGAGATCACATGGGCTGCGTGCGAATATACAGCTATGAGGATAGTGGTACATATGGTGCGTTGCATGCCGTCTGTGACTCAAACTATTCGCCATGCAAATTTGGACTAAATGGACGAGCTAGTCGACGAACTGATCGACGAAGACACCGAGGCTGTGTCCATGGCTGGACAAAAGAAACAGAAGGGAGCCATTGGAGGAACAGGTAGAAGCGCGTGCTGCCAATCTCGTAACTCGTACCGTGAAAGGCTTGCTGCGCTGCTAGAAGCTCTACGCCCGCTACGAGACAAGACTAGGTGCGGCTATGACGAAAACGATCGGGCAAGCTGAACTGCAATTATACTCATGAGTGGCCAGTATGTTTCTTCCAATCCCAGCCAGGCACTGTCAATTTGGACAACAGTGCCCTCCGACAATGAACGATGGCGGAGAATCCGAATCCTTCTTCGGAGCACCAAGCGAACCCGCCGGAGGAGACACCTCCTGTGGAAAGAGTGACAGACCATAAGAACCAGGAGTTGGCGGCCAGGCGTGCCGGGGCCGCTGCCAGAAAGGTCAAACAGGGACAACTGCTTGAACAGATTTGGGCGACCAAGGAATCACAACACCATGGTGTTTCTGTTGCTGCTGCTACAGCAGGACAGCAAGAGGTCTAGAAGCCACCAGAACGGGGAGAGCCTGTTTCAGAGGGTGTCGCAAAGCAGACCAACTGGACCCCATATTTCATTGGAGGAGCCGGCCTTGCGGGTGTATATTATATATGTACTCATCACCAGCAGCTGCCGCCTCTCCCTGTTGCGGAGGAGCCACAGAAAACAGCACAAGCCAGGTGATCATTCCAGGAGATATTATGAAATAACAATGGCCTCGATCGCTCTGTTGGTTGGAGGCGTTCTCGTAAATGCACTTGCTTTCTCAGGTTGGAACTTTCTCTTCTGAGCTCTTCGAAGCTCCATGGTCGGTGCGGAGCACAAACGCCACGATTTAACTGTAGGACAGCTCCAGTCTCAAAGAAGAACACAGCGACTGGACTGGATTAATAATCAGGTGATTTCTATGCACCGTCCGAGGGCCAAAAAGAAAGCGAGATAGCCTTCATCCTCCTCCGAAACTCGCCAAGTAATCCGAAAAGACTGTGCTGGACTATAGTACCAGCTCCTTGCCGTAATGGCAGGTACGATATAAGTAGTGAGGCTTGAGTTATTTTTGCGTACCATTTGTAGATATCGCTTGGATACTGTACGATGATAGGTTTGCCCGAAGAGCTCAAATCAGTGACACCAGAGGTTGACTAGTATACCTGCTTTGCCTCGTTCTCAAACACATCCGGGATAAGAGCCGGCAGCCACCTGAGCATGCGGTTTTCGCCTTTAGGAGAATGATCAGGCATCGGGAATACCTTGCTTATGGAGGACCATTTGTCTGTTTGTCTATCGAAGACATACTATAGTCCCAAAGACTACTAGGCACAACATGAGTAATGGGGTTCGAGTTATTTTTCCATACCATTTGTAAATATCGCTTGGATATATCACACGGTTATGATGGGTTTGCCCGAAGAGCTATACTGCGCTCTGCCAGAGGTTGACGATTTCGCCAGCCTGCCTTTTGTTCACAAAAGAATCTAAAGACGTTGCTGATGCTGTGGGCCGTATCTATAAGAGGGGGCCTCTGAGGTGGCCTAAACTGATGCAGGTCGACCATGGGCGTGAGTTCATGGGTGCAGTGAACCGGCTTCTGGCAAAAACACAGTGTCACCGTCAGACGCGGAAGAGTGGACATCCATCGTCATGGAACGCTTCGGCCGGACCCTGGCAGAGGGACTATTATTGCACCAATACGCCCAAGACAAGCCTTGGCCTTCTGAGCGTTCTTCTGTGTGAGTGAAGCGGTTACCCGCAGTCGTGGCGGCTTTGAACGGAGAAGTTACCCGATTCACCAGAAGGAAGCCCTCTGAGCTTATCAAGGCAAAAAGGTTGACCCTGATCACCGCAGAAGATGACTTAGACACCCCTGTCTTCGAGCCAGTCGTGGAAGGTATCCAAAATCGGCCGGGGCACGGTGCATACCTCGTTCCAGATGATCACAGTTTGCGATGAAATTCTGGCCCATCCTTTCCGGGGTCCACTCAGTTTGACTACTCCAACGGAAGAAGCTGTGATAGGTCTAGGTGTTGAACCCTCTGACACGCACCTCTTTGGCTAGACGGTGGGTCGGGATGAAGACCAGGCGGTTTCCACCGCGGAAGAGCTCAATCGCCCGTGTCGTCGTTCACATAGCTCAGTTGGTGTCTGGCCAGTAGGTCGTCGTGACGTGGCGCAGAAGAATCTGGCATGTCTTGCTATCTTCGGTATACGGGCTTGACGAGTTAGGCTGCATCTTCCATGGGCATCTATAGCCTTTCTCCCTTGTCGCGCCTCTTGGCTGGGCAACTGGAGGAAGACGCGCTAGCCCAGTGTGACAATGGACACAACAGGCTTCATTGCATCTGCAGGCTTTGGGGACCACATACGCCTCAATCCCTTCGAGCTTGGACAGCTTCCTCGGGTTTGAACCTCGAAAGCAGAGAGAAGGTTGACGTGGGCATAGACAAAATGGTGGCCCTAAGGTGGTTGTACTGAGGTTGTGGTAGGATGTGGCCGAGAGGGCATTTCATTGGTGCTCCAACCAGGGCGCCACACTGGCGGGTGTCTCGCACAAAGACGTCAAGTTCACTTTGTTCTGTCACCCATCGCCGTGTCACGCTCATTTGTTCTCTCCGAAATGTCTCCCAAACCACGCGGGTATGACAGGATGGCAGTCTGTGAAATCCCACTCCTGGACCTCGGCGAAGCTTGTGCCAATGTCTTTGGGTAGGGGGCCATTGATGGCTACACGAGTCATGCGGTGGGTTGGGTGTCCGAAATGTTCAAAGTTGGACTTAGCTTCGCCTTCTCCCTGAAAGGAGGCCGGCTAGCAGGTTTTCATGTCGATGCTGACGACGTCCCTAGTGTCGTAGTGCATCGTGTTCCAGAGCCCGCCGTAGCCATGCTCGACGCAGTCCTTCTGGATGTCGTCGAGCAGACTGGCGGGGGTTGGCTTCCAGCTAATGACTCACCATGGGTAGCTACCTGGACGTTGACTTCTCTGCCTTGGGAGAAGTGGAGGTCTTTGGACCAAGCGTGTCCGTTGTGGCAGATGAGCTCTACTTTACCTCTAACTCCGTTGCCACCAAACTGGTACCCCTCACTGTTGTATATGTTCTCGCCGGCAATGTTCCGCAGGAAGATTGCCCTCTGAAGGACCATTTCCAGTTCAGATTTATCTTCCGTAGAGCCCGTTTCATGCACCCTCTCCTCCCACTCTTGGGTTTTCTGAAGCCTCGTGGGAGTGAGGCCTTTGCCGCTCAGCGCACCCGCAAAGCTTTCCACAACTCTCTGGGCCACACAATTGAGGTCGCCATCCCTCAATGGGGCTAAGTTGCAGGGTCCGGATCTCTGAAGTGGTAGAACACATACACTACCGCGGTGACAGGGTAGGCGTTCTGGTAGAACACGCTGTCAGTACTAGTCTTAGCGCCTGGCTTTGCCCCTCGTGAGATCTCAATTATAGCCTGCCCCTTTTCTTCTCAGCCCGGATTGGGTCAAACTTGTCTTCAACCACCCAGTCGCCTTCGTTCCGCTGACGGAGGTATTTGATTCGGAGTAAGAACTCGTCACCTTCAGGAAGCGCGGTGAAGACCGCAGTGGCGCCATCGACTTCAAACTCGTCTTTGGCATCCTTCAAAATCTCAACCAAGTGTTTAACCGCGTGCTGGACCGGGGGAGGGACCTGATCATCTATGTCGATGAATAGCCGTTGTGGCTTCAATGTCCGATGGAGGCGGTTTTCATCGTATTCGGGTATAGGTTCATCGAGAATACACCCGGGCTCGTACTCTGCAAGTATCTCTTCGATCAAGTCATCCATAGTGGTCATGCTGCTGCTGGATGAGTATATCACATGTAGCAATGTCTTTAAATAGGAATTTCAATAGCGGCCAGACGTGCAAATTCTTTCTGCACTGCCCCCTTATCACACCGCCACGCATTTCGATATCCGCACCTTTGTTTGTTAGTCATGCCGACCCCACAAATTCGGCAAGACTGTGTGCATGAGCCCTTACGAAGGTGAGCCACTTGTATGTGTTGTGTCCCTTGGGCATGTTGATTACATTAGTGTATCAGTAATAGCCAGCGTATCTAAATGAAGAGATCCTGCCTTCGAGGGTGATGGGCCGCCCCTTATTGCTCTGGCTATTATCTCTAAACATGAACGGGTGTCTGTCTACATAAATAACTGACAAAAGTTTATATACGCTGACGTGCAGCAGAAATTAGCCGGGCCATGGGGTAGGGGCGTCGTCGGGTCTTGGGGAACTCCCAATATTTTCTGCATTCGCCCTCCCTGCCGCTGGCCATGCACACCATAGTGGTGGAAGCATAGTGATCGTCAAGGAACACCGGGAAAGGTCGCCCAATGGTCACCCAAGAGTCGTTCACCACCTATAGGCATCAAAGGCCCACAAGCATCCAGAATGAATGAATCTACACATTCCCTGTCTCAACACATAACGTGTAATGCTTGTAAATTATTCCCCTTGTAACGATCACCAATAACCTTTCAGTTTATTTGATCCACTGATATTTCAGGAGGTAGACTTGGCTGCCAGCCCGATGTCCATGACATTAGAAAGGTCAAAGGTTGTTGATTTCACCACGCCCTTCACGCAGGATGTTTTAGGGATCCTAACGCCAATACCAAAGGAAACCACTAACCTCTTTCAGGTGTTCAATCCATTTAACCTGCAAGTTTGGTTATCACTGCTGGGGTTCTTTCTTCTCGCTGTTGTCATGATGGTGTGTATCCTTGTGACCACAAGGTCTCCATGGAGCTCCAGTTGCAGAGACGGAAGTGAGAAACAATCAGTTCAGCAGCACATCCTTCTACTTATCAGCACCTTTTGTCAGCAGGGTAGGCAACTGACAAGTAGATGAAGGCTCAAAGAAATTACTTCATTTTGTGCAGGTTTAGTACAACTGGTATGGGTAGATACACCGAAGGAACACACAAAAGTTGGGGGATTTGATTATAAGGGAGTCAATATATCATTAGCATATTAGAAGGCGTTGACAGACAAAAATATATGTATGGTCTTCTTATCCCCTGGAAGTTGTGCAGCTGTAATAGTTCACAACTTATGGTGATCCAGAATTGACAAAAAGAATTAATGACAATATGACAAATTCAGTTATCTTGTTCATATCTATCCAGCTCAAGTTTTAAGATTCCAGTGATCAAAGTCATGCTGCTGTCGTAACTTTTGCTATATGTCTCTATTACTTAATAGGAAAAAATAAACTGAATTAACTCAACGTATACCATCAAGCTGACAATAGACGACTATGTATCTTAAACCTACCAACACTGCTTTCATTCACGACTGTTACAAACATTGTTATGGCCCTAAGCTGATCTGTAGGCTAATGAGGCTGTAGCTGAAAACCATACGTGAACTACGCGAACTTTCTGTTGTTTTCGTGGTCCACACACTGTCCGATGTGTAAATAGGGAGCAAGTTTGAAATTTTAACTATCTGTTGGACTTAAAATTGTTCTGGAAACGACAGACGGAAATGACAGATTTGTCTGATATACCTAGCATTTAACGCCATCCAAAACCTTATATATCCGCTTTTACCGTGTGCTTTTACTTCAGGTCCCACATTTCACCCTAGTTCGGTGTCCGCCAGGTGTTTTCTGAGCTTCTGGTTTGTCTTCACGATCCTCACCATGACGATGTACACGGCTCACTTAGCGGCCGTGTTAACCGTATCCACACCTCTCCGGCCCATCAATTCTCTACAAGACCTTGTGGATCAAACTGAATTTGGGATCAAGGTCACTTCGGGCGCAAGCACGTGGGATTTATTCCAGGTAGGCTCATTGTAATGCATGACAAAATCGATAAAACACGACAGTGCTTCAAGTGTAACGATGGTTATGATAAAAGATTCTGTGATGGTAGTTATATTAAGGAATACACATTTATTAGGATGATATTTTCATAATTTACCAAGTGATCTGCTCTGCCAGTGACATATCACCTGTTGGTTTATAATAATTTATTGACAGTAACTAAACTGCATTGAACGATAGTACCGTTAGCCGCCGACTTTTCGTAACCTTCCTCGATACAGGCGCCCTTTCTGTCAACATAGCTGTCAAATTTGACAGTACACACAGGACGGCAATAAGACAAGGGTTTAACATTTTTCACCCATTTCTGAGTTGAAACAGAAACTCTAAGGCCACGTTTTCAGTGGTGTAAGTATCTACTCCGAAAAATCCGATCAATTTCATAATTCATTTGTCCTTGTCAAACTCCATAGAATTATCTAGGTATGGCTTATTGAGAAACAAGAACAGAATGCAGATACTTCGAAACACTGGAACCAGGCAAATACTGAGGATTGAAGGTTCAAGTTGACTTAATCATGCAGCAGGGATACATCGATTGGTGTTTGGATACCATGATTTGTAAACTAGCATGCGACATCATGATAGCATGTATCTGTTGTAATACACCAAATACATTTGAGGAAAATTTATTAAAAATCAAAATTAAAATGTGTGGATAATCTCTTCTCAGGTTTATCTTATTAACATAGTCATATTTCATGTTTTAGACATGATAACGTCAATTGCAAACAAATCCTATGGAATTCAGATAAAATGAAATCAGAAATCACCCTTAATAAGATACTGTGCAATTTATTCTCACATAAGAAATACTTGTTTTGGAAGGGGGGGGGGGTCAAATTAAGGTCTGAACTTAACTGCTTCTGCTTCGTCGAATTTTGTGCGAGCTATAACCTTCTGATGTGTCGTACCATGAATTTCCATCATTTCCTGCTGCCAGGTATTGGTATGCTACGTATGAACGAACCTTTCCACAATATGATACGCAGTTTCACACCTCAACCTACATGACCTACGCCGCTACGAGTACCAGACACGTAACTGTGACGGCAATTCTGAGTTTCATTTGCATGACGTTACAGCAGTGGCTAGCAAAGTTAAAATCAGATATCTGCGTTAGATGGCTTTGCTACCTTCCTGGAATAGAGTACTACATTGGAAGAGTTCAGCACATATTAGCTGGAAAGAAATTCGAAAGCACTACTTGTAACATTATTCTTTTAGAGAATAAAACTGAAGTCATGGAAGAAAATCATATTTGGGTGGGAAGATAAAGACGTATTGTTATTATTCTAAGTAGTATGTTGCGCCACATACGCCACAAATTCTTAAGCTTGTTTGGTGGGAGTCCCCGTGGCTCAGTGGTTACCGTGCTAGCACAGTGCAGTAGTTTTGTGCTCATGCATGCCTAGCTATGTGGAGTCCCTCTCCTTAAATGAATAAAGAGGCGTTTATTCCCCAATCGGAATCCTTCACATCTCTTTTTATGATTGTTCTTGTCCAAGTGTACCAGTTTAGTCCTCTGCAAACATAGGGAACTTGGGTTCGGTAACAATATTTCATTATAATATACGTCATCCAACTTTCCTGTCTACCCATAAACCTGACCGCCGTCGTAGGAGTGAAAAACCTTGAGTACAGAGATTAACACCTATCAGTATATATGAATAACAAATCTTTCTGTTCACTTTCATCTAGTCGTCCGAAGAACCACTGTATAAACAGATTGGAGAGAGAATGGAATCCATCCCAAGGCTAAGCACCGTCCCATTATCAACAATTGTCAAAGATGGGGGTTTCTGTTATATAGGCGAGCAATCCTCTCTACAGTTTATGGTTTCCGAAGCCTGCGGACAAATCCGTCTGGCTGACGAGCAGTTTCACAGCTTTTCCGTTGCCTTCGCACTTCCTAAGGGCTCACCTCATAAGCAGGCCATCGACATTAAGTGAGTTAATTTACTCGGCCAGACCTCAGTTCATAGGCGGCAAAGCATGAGTTATGATTATTACAACCAAACGTGTGTATAAAGCGGTTTTCGGAAGTCTGAAGTCTGAATTGAGAAAGTTTCAACTTTCCATTTGTTACTGTTGGAGGAGTTGATAATACAGAAATTTTTGCCTCATAACTGTGGTGTGGAAACACGATGATAAAAGTATGAACATGCTTGATGTTTCACAACTTTCTGTTGGTAAAGTTGAAGGAACTGATCTTACAGAAATGTAGCCCATACCTCTTTAACTTGCAAAATTAAGATTGAAGCCATAAGCTTTAAATTACGAAAAAGATTGTTATTCTCTGCAAGAACCAAGGTACTGTGAACATGTCTTGGAAGTGTCGCCTACAAAAATATTAAGGTTTACATCAGTCCATTAGTAAATGTAAACAAAGATGCATATGAATGCCGATCGACCGTCTTTCCTATATTCTTCTGGACGGGTTTTAAAATATGTTCTTTATATTCTTACAATGTATGCCACGCCCACATCTTTTTGTATTACAGAATACAGAAAATGGTGGAATCTGGGTTAATTGATAGATGGAAAAGACAATGGTTTCATCTTTCTGTTAACTGCTCACTGTCCAAGACGACTGGAAGCAAAGTTAGCCTGGGTATGGACAGGATTTTGGGAGTTGTCGTTCTTTACTCGGGATTCGCCGTGACGGCCTGTCTCGTGCTGCTTGCTGAACGAACTTACTATAAACTCACCAAAACTAACTTCACATAGTTTTCTTTTATTTAAAGTGCGAAATAATAAAGTCTGGCTTATTTGATGAAATCAGGAAATAAATGTACAATGAATCTCTCTAAGCAGCTGCATTATCACAGTAAACGAACGACAGAAGAAATCAACTGTATTGGTCACCCATACCTTGAATGAAGGCTTTGACTCTACGTTACTCAGGCAATATTGCAATCATACTTGGATGGGTAGATATAATTGAGGTGAGTATAAACCTATCATACAGTGATGACTCACTTCCACGTATCTGTCTGCATCTCAGATCAAAGTTACCAAGAGCCCTGCCCGCGTGACCTAACTCATGACATCTGTCTGAGGTACATTGTAGACTCCCGCCGAGCAATCAGCGGGCTCAAATTCACCTTTTTCAAATTACTCCAGAGGTTTTTATACCGGTACGTGGAGAAGGGCGGTTGTTCCCGCGTGCTTCTGAGTGCCATCATTCAGGTGAAAACTTTTAGATTAAAGCAATAGTGAAATAAATAAAGAATGCAGGTTTGAGTAAGTCTGTTCAAAACTTCACGGTCAAAAGCGACATAATTTTATAAGTTAACACCTAGTCACCCCGATATAATCAGTCACTGACATAAGTCAAAATATCAAGCTACAAACCTTTACATTTACGTCAAATAAAGATGAATATATATCATCATAGATCATAAATATATATATATCATTTTGAATGGTGTAGCTCGTTATAGTGAAATTTATCAAAATGCTAAGTTCTTGATATTTTAAAAGCTTTATACAATAATTTATCATTTACCTAAGGCTGTTATCTACATGATACAGACGCATCTTGTATTTTTCCGCAAGGGATGGTTTGTATATGCATCTTCTGAAAACAGGGACTACGTTCAGTGTTTACATTCAAAGCGCCTGTATACCTTTATTTTTACGTACAAATTGGTCAAAAAGCTCGTGGTTTCTCGTTAATCGCTAGCCTAACTTTCCACAACCAGAGAACCCCGATCGAGTCCACCGGGCCCGCCGAACCCTTGTAAAGTTCCACATGACGACCAACAAGTTTTCTTTTTGAAGGCCTTCTTTATTACACCAGCTATTACAACTATAGTATTAGCTGGATTTATTGAAGGAAGGCAATTTTATGTTCCATGTGTGGGTACATTTTAAAACTTATTCGGAATTGGGAACATATTTAAAATTAAGGACACATATAAAATTAAGAACGGCTGTCTTACAAGAGAGACAACCCTAGTCCTGGTTGTCTCCCTTTATCGATAATCCTTTTACCTTTACCAAAAATTGCTTACCGACATCGCATGTTTGAAATCACTTATTAGCAGATGAAAATTCCGAAATATGTATATTTCTCCAAATTCTTTCCTACTGAATTGTTGTCGTCATTGTTTTGTTTGTTTCTTTGTAGTTGCACGTACAATTTTGCAGAGTACAATTGCTAAGAAATCGCGCTGATTTATTACATTCTTTTTTCATTAATTTTTTTTCTGTGGTTGAAATGTCTGGGCCCGTTGAAATGCCCAAAACAAAGGCAAAGACACGGAGTGTCAGGCTACAAAGGCTAAGAGGCCAAAAACCTCACACAATGCCGGTGACCAAGCTAGTGCCAGTGCAGATGAAAGTGGGGCCTGTGACCATGAGTTGGTGACCGCCATTAACAACGCCTTCAGCGATCAGAAGCCTGGGCCGTCCACTCGCACTGAATTAATTCATAGAAGGTCGTCCTATCCCAGTGGTTTCCTGTCAGTCATCAGGTCTAGGTATGCACGTCACTCAATATATTAAGCAAAGACCTATTGAGGGCCAGTTTGTTTATCTTACATGATTGTTGATACATCAGTGATACAGGGAAGTAAATCCCAGGAAGAATGATTGTGGTGACAAATGGCTAGTATATATGGATATTTACATAGAGGCACATCCGGGCGAAGCGCGCTGTTTGCTAAAGTATATTCAGACAATACGTCTCGGTGTTAAAAGAGGAGCGACAAAGTTACCCTTTGCAGTCGTGTGAAAGGAATGGTGTCACACTAGATAGTGATGGAGGGACAATGACAGTAAAATTACGCTACTCCAAAAATGACCAAGCAGGTAAAGTAAAATTACTCGTCAAGGTGGCTGTGTGTGCCCATTGTCCAACATGAGGCGATATCTACATATAGGACCATCCACAGACGGACCGCTGCTTATTCATTTCAGTGGAACACCACTAACCAAGCATAAATTTTCCTCCGTCCTACACAAGTCACTGAAAGCATTAACATGCATAACATGGGATATAAGAATCATTTTTGCCGTATTGTTCGTACGTCCGACCGCGCTCTAGCTGGCCTCAGTCCAGAAGTTATAATAAAAACTGGTCGTTGGAAATCTTATATTTGTACGCCAAACTAGCGTGTACAGATTTGAGCATATTTCTGAAAGCTCTCTTAGTATTTCAGAGTGCACACATGTTTGGCTGATTGGCTCGTCGATCATAACATGGGCATTCGCAGCATCCCTCGACCATCAAGCAGGACCAAACTTGGGTTTGACTGATATTGAGGCTTTAGAGGCAGGGTTACAGTGGAATGGGCCTACTCGATGTACAATCAAAACTCAAGCACATCAGGGATTCAGGACCTCCTCCGGCTATGATATTGTTGCATTGTGGAGGGAATGACTTGGCAAAACTATCAGTACGAAAGCTTAGATTCAGTTTTATGTCTCTGCTTGAGTATTTGTGCAATTAATTCCCAACTGTTCATGTGGCGTGCTCTAACATTCTACCTAAGCTGAAGTGGCATTATTCTGATAATGTCTCTGCCATGGACAGAGCTCGAAAACGTTTCAATTCCTTTGCTGGCTCCTCCGTTGAGACATATGTGTGTGTGTGTGTGTATTCAGCACAGACATAGAAAGTAAACCGGGGCTTTATATTTGTGAGGATGGAGTTCACCTGTCTGATCCAGGAAACACAGTTTTCCTCTCTACATTACAGCAAGCCCTCACACGCGCCTTCTCATGTGGCGTAGTTGGTCACGGCTGATCACATGTCGCTCCTTCCCCCTGCACTTTGTTTTGGCGGTGTAATGCTTTGTTATAAACCAGTGCATTTGGCATTAGGGGCGATATGTTCAATTAATTTAGTGGTACGTTTGAGTTATTTTACATTTGGGGGGTTGACCTTAATTGAACCTCCGTCGCTCACAGAGGATAATCCCTGCAACTCTCAGGGTAAATTTGATGAAGGTTGATTCTGAATGAATGGTTGAGTATGTCTCTGAAACCAGCAGAGGTACTGACCCCTGTTAATGTGAGGAGAAAGTTTATATGAATGTATGCGTTGAAGCCCTGCAAATCCCATGGAAAAGTTGATGCTGATAGGTTGACGTTGACACGTTGATGTTGAAGTTGATTTGATCTTGGAAAACATGACCAGAGATATTAAAACCAGTAATGCGCAGAGGCAGTTTGATTATGTTTAATAGATTTATTTAGTACATTTATTGGGTTTAAACAAATTACATTAAACTTTCGTAATTGCTCTTCCGGGCATGCCAGTACTGGTTGGCACGCCGCATTTGTTAACACTGAAATAAAAAAGAATTACCCTTAAAAAATTAACTACTAAACCTTGCAGCACCCAGAGTTTATTTAATCGTCAGCCGTGACCATTCTGCGCCAAAACTTTAATAAACGGAAAATATACGTGATGTTTTCTCGTTGTTTGTTTTTTTACCTGCTGTGATATATTTAGCGTTATACCGTCAAATAAATAGACTCACATTATTAAATACATTTAGCTGTTATTATCTATAAACAAAAACGATACAAAAATATAGGGGCACTGGTATTTTTCTCGCGACTTTATATCATACGTTTATTTCCAGGTTATCGTGTAAAAACGTATCTTCGACTATCTGAAAGGCCGGAGATTCTGGCTAAGATATAGATTCCACTGTTTCACCACCCTCAAGTTATACGATGCTCCTTTTTAAAAGGACCGATATGCACAGCGCCTTGTGGACTTTTACATCAGAGTTTTAGCAATTAAGTTAGACCGAACGAAGACCCACCTAAGCTTTCAACTCTGGCTAACGGGAATTTGTGCAACTTTAAAATATTTATTTATTTGATTGGTGTTTTACGCCGCACTCAATAATGTTTCACTTATCCGACGGGGCCCAGCATAATGGTGGGAAGAAACCACGCAGAGCCCGGCGGAAACACATTCGCCGGTTGTTGGCAGACCTAGATATATAAGTTTAAAAATGGGTCCAGCTGAACAAGTTTGATCTTAAGACACATCTATCGCAACTGGACCTTTTGTGGGCATAAAATATTCATCATCTGATTAAGTTTAAAATTTTTACTTCAGTTAAAACTCGCTTTTAGAATCGGCCATGGGTCGATAAGTGCATGAATTCAACTGTCCGGAGAAACCAGCTGCCTATATTAAGGCTGCACATACATCTTTGCTTTATTGGAATCATATCAAGTGTATTTTCTATATTTGTACTCTTTCTGCGTTTCATGCACAAGCAGGTTTACTTCTTATCGAAAGATAAAAATTTTACGTGCCTGGCCTTCATATCGCCATCGACTCACTAATTAAAAGGGTAATTCCAGCTACATACGGCGTCATGCAGTCGTATTGACCAATATTTTAACGGTTCTGTTTAATTGCTTCTTAAACTGCTGATACTGATCAGCATAACCTTTATAAAAGTAGCGGGGGTCGATTTATACCAGTTTCGCTGAAAACCATCTCTGTTTAAAGACGTATTTTGTTCTTTAACAATAAGGATGGCCCAGTGTCTGTGCAGTCTGACATCCACACTCATCGTCCTTGTGATTACAACCACTCTAATGAATTCAGCTATAGCAGTAGTGGGCGCTTCCGGTTTAAAAGTAGGTAAGTTTATCTTGACATTTAAAGGTTTGTGTTACTTTCTTCTTGGTCCTGCCCTCGAAGGTTGGAACTGTATTAAGTCTTTTTTGCTAGAGATCACGTGGCCTCGATGATGACAGCTGAATCAAGTGTTTTTTTTGTTTTTTTTTGGCTAACGATCATCTGCCCTGTATAGGCGAGGCTGTATTAAGATTTTCTCTCCGGTACATTTGCGCTTCTAAAACTACAGGAGTGATTTTAAAGGTTTTCGCTGAATAGCGCGTTTTGGATTTCGAGGGGAACAATCAGTCATAGATGGTCAGGGCTGTATTATGGGCTTTCGTTTGAGATAACCTGTCCTGGATATCCGAAGCTGTATAAAGGCCCATCCCCACTGAAGACAGCAACCACAACTCCAACCGCAAGTTCATCGTCAACGAAATATAGTGTATTTTATTCTGTAGTACTTTATTCTGCCGAGGTCATGTCGCGACGACATCAGGACGGCATCCATGCCTGAGCTAGTTAGAACTGATTCTATTTTCTCGGCGACTGTTTTCATGTCGTCGGCAGTGAGGACAGCACACAACGTCGTGTAATTGCAGTTGTGGTTGTGCTTGTGCTTGTTGCCACAATAAATCAATAAATAACAACAGAATACCAATGATGGTCTTCTGATTTATGGAGAATTCTCTACCATATAATGTCGCACGAAACTTTCAAGTTTTTGGCCGCTCATAAACATGATGCTGGGCGACTGTAAACTGGAAGAGGGCCGTGGGATTCACACATATTTACAGCTTCATCTTTGCAAAACTTTAAAGAATCGGTGTCCAGAGCCAAAGGAATTTGAGATCAACCGTTACTAAATGGGTGGAGGGGTGAAACCAAGCCTTAAATCTTAAAATCTTTCAGGTAGTCAGGGAGGAACTGATATTTGGATAATTTCACGGTTTCAATAATTTTCTCGTGGATTGTTGGACGAAACAGTCACAATATAACATTAATTTTCCCCCCGCTCACTGACGATCATCTCGAGTTCATATTTGATGTAGTGTTTTATTATAACGGTACTCAGACGTCCATTCTACAATCATCACGGCCGATGTCGATGTTTTTATTAAGCATTTGCTTAAAAGTGTCGCAGTTTGTCATTCAGTTGAAGGGATACTATTTTCGTGTTGCCCGTCTCACACCGATCTCCATTGTAAATTTGAAAAACAAAAATATACAGAATCCGATTAGAAGGAACTATATAGTGTTTGTTTCAATATTTCTGGGTATTCAAGGACAGCCTAGAATCCATATTTAAGCAGTGACATGCAATAGTTCATGATGTATCCCGGCAGCCGTGTATGTGTTGCCGTTTGAAAATCTTTTGCTCTCGATTGCTTTTAATGTTAAAATAATTGGAGGTATGTTAAAACTTAGGATCCTTGTCACCGTCAGTTATATTTTCGCCACATCAGGACAGTTTTCTGGTCAGAGTTCTGTTCAGTCGCATCATTTATAGCGCTGTCTCACTATAAAGGCTGAAGACACCAAACCTGACACAAACCATGTCACAATACAGCTAAACCAGCCATAGAAAGTTTTTTCATATTAATGATCGATTATGGCATTACACCTGGGTAATATTTCAGCCTTATTGTGGCGAGCAAGGTGTTTGGATGAAATGGTACAAAGCTTATTATTTTCAAGACAGAATTTACACCTCACTGCCAGAATAATGAAGGAAGTGAGAGTGATTGGGCCAGAGATGCCAGAGTTAACCTAAATCAAATAATCTGGTTTCTGCAAATACAAGCACTCGGTCAGTGCACAAAAGAACTAATGGTTTATACCAAAACAATCAAGTTCACTATCTGCACAAATTTGCCGAGGTTGTTGGTATTTGAACAATTAATGTCATGAATCAATGCTTAGAATATGATGACAATGTCCCTTTCCCCCGGTAAAGCCACTAAGTATAGCTATTCGTTTTACTTATCCTTGTATAAATACTTATAAGGTAACCTAATCAAATACAAGATTATGTTAGTTTATTACTATCCACGCTGTGTAAAAGTAATGGAGGAGCCGCGAACTTTCCAGTTCCCCCTTTCTTCGGCAATTAATCTGACCGTTATAGAGTGGATAAGAGAATCTTGAAATTTAGAAATTACGTAAATGTCGCTTTAAGTGAAAAGTAAAATATATATGAAAAAGTATCGATCACTATTTTCCAAAATGCGTCTCAATTTTGGAATATTTTCATGGGAAATACTGCTTTTAAACATACCAGCCAATAGCAGCCTCCATGGAGTGTATATGGGGTCATCACAACTGTTGAGCACAAAGTGGGTGTATTGTGGCAGCCTGTAAAACCTGTCTGTTATAAGCTGTGTTATCTTACTGGCGTCGGTTCGCGCGCTATAGCAGCGCAATGACCCGGGAGTCTCCCACCAATGCGGTGACTGCGATTTTAAGTTCAACTCATGCTCGCGTCCTCTCCGGCCATATGTGGGAAGGTCTGTCAGTAACCTGCGGATGGTCGTGGGTTTCCCCCGCGCTCTGCCCGGTTTCTCCCCAATATAATGCTGACCGCCGTCATATATGTGAAATATTATAGAGTACGGCGTAAAAACACCAATCAAATAAATAAATAAATAAATCTTACTCCCGGTTACATGAACTTATTTCCCTCGACGTAATATTTTCCAACCTTTATGCATATCACAATGAAAAGCATTAAAAAAAACTACAGCTGAAATGTAAGTGATGATGGCAAATGCATTGTTTTGTTTATTGCTTCCGAGAATAATTCGTCTGCACGAAAGGAAATTAGGTTTAGAAGTGATTGAAACCCAAAAAGTGCCAGAGCGAGCTTAAACGAAGCCATCAGCCTTACATGCATGGCAACAATCCCTGTAGATATTCCATCGCCTTGGCATTTGCGTGCTCATGTTATTGTTAATGACAAAGTTAATTGATGTGGCTCGGATAGTGAGAACTGAATTCGTAATCATAACCCCACTGGTCAAGGCCAGATGATCTCCAGCCCAAAACGCTTAATACAGGCCTGACCATTGATGTGAGATGAAACGCATAACACAGCTCCAGTTATCGAGGACAGGTTATGCCCACGAAAACACTTAGTAGTGTGCCAGTCAACGATGGCGATTGATCCCCAGTAAAAACGCCTAATGCAGTTCTAGTCATCGATGTTAGAGGAAACGCTTAATGCAACTCCAGCTATCGAGGACAGGTTATACCCTATGAAAACGGTTAGTCATCGATGGTGGATGATCCTCTGTAAAAAAGCTTAATACAGCTTCGGTCACCCAGGCATTTTATCCCCACGAAAAACGCTTATTCTAACATACCTCCAATTACTTTAACATTAAAAGCCATTGAAAGCAAAAAATTTTTCAAACGGCAACACATACACGGCTGCCGGGCACGTCATGAACATAAATTATCTCTAAGACTCACGGTGTCATATGCACTATCAATTACATATGCCAGCTACGACTTATCTCGTACCCATGTGCTACGAGGTCATTCGGTTCTGTCACACCGCCAGCCTACGAGATGTCTCGTAGTACGAGAATTCCAATCCCTGTGGTTGCTAGTAAAAGTTATACCGAATTCACTTTGCGGAAATTGAAGAATGGTGGGGGGAGGGTTAGTTTGTATTAGCGTTTTCCGTCCAATTGGGGCGATGCACGCCAGACAGGGCTTGAGGTTGTTAGCATTCGGTAAGTTATGTTAGTCAGTTAAAAAATTACAACAAAAAACCCCCAAAAAACCCCAAAAACAAAAAACAAGAACCCCCCCCCCCAAAAAAACAAAAAAAAAAATGTATGATTTGGTGTCTAGAATCTATGACATCGAGTTAGGAAGTTAGCCACAGCCTGGAATGTCTTGTTTTGATTTTTCGTAGGGCTCAGTACAGTAACTTCGTTAAAGCGGCGGATGCCGAGGAGGCGTAGTTCTGCGTACATAATATGACGGGGATATGTATGGCGTAGACATCGAAACATAAGGTGGGGAATACTATCCTCCACGAAATATTCCTCGCATAGAATAAACGATGAGCTAACTACAGACGTAATTATGTTAAGATCCTCCCGTTCGACATGTTTGGAAGGGTTGTAGATGTTTACAATACTGACAGCAGGGCCAGAAGATCTAGATATATTAAAACACTGGGCCTGGATACTCTTTAGTTGAGGAATTTTGGTCTCAGAGTATGAGAGTCCATGTTTAAGTAATATGACAACGCCTCCCTTGTCCCTTATATGCCTGTCGATTCTACTAATAGAGTAACCGGGATAGGTAAAACTGAGGTGTGGTTTTAAGAATGTTTCTTGTAAACGTATGACATGTGGTGTAGGATTTATATTAGAAATGTAGAAGTTCTTGCCCGTGTGTACCAATGCCTCGTACGTTATAGTGAAGTAGGTGAAAAGCCATTGTTAAGAAAGAAAGCAAGACATAAACTAGATTCATGTTGGTGAAAATATACATTATGTATGGATACTCTCCGCTAAATTGTTCAACATAGGGGCTAGACTGGGAAAGTTGACTAGTTCAGGCCCCAAACGTGCCTGGGTGATGCAGAGTATTTCTGAAACGAAGGTCTTGTTGTCACTCAAGTCAAAGACTTTCCGCATAATTTCAGCAAATAAGGCAATGATACGAGTGGCCATATTAACAGACAGATCTTCTGTCTGTGTGGAGGAGGTGGATTCAGTTTTGGTTGAAGTAGACTTCATGACAGGTTTGACACTTTAAACTCAGTTATGGGATGTATTGTAGTTTGCTGTGCTGGAGGTGGGGCTGTGGTGTCTTCGCCTTCTAACAGCGCTCTTTCTGCAGGACTCTCGGGGTACGGTTGCCTGTCTTCAAACTGCACATTTTTAGAGCTTCAGAGAACGAGATCTTTTGAGTCACCCGGATGTACTGGGCTCTGCCTATTTGTTTCATGTCTGGACACCCGAGGTATGCTGACGAATGACCAAGAGAGTCACAGTTGACACATAATGGCCTATCTAAATTGTCACAGTGCTCAAAGTCATGGTCGCCCAAACACCTCGGGCATCTTCCCTTTGCCCTGCAAGAAGTAGAGATATGTCCGTAGGCCTGGCACTTACAGCAACGAAGGACAGGCGGTATGTATGGTTTGACTGGGAAGATTTCGTAACCCAACGTAACTTCCGTGGGCAGCTCCGCCAGGTCGAAGGATAATAACATGCACGATGTTTTAATTTTTTCCTTTCCTTTATACATTCTTTCAACTTTTACGCATCTACTCTTTTTTAGGGCACCTAGAACGTCATCTTCTGTCAACTCTTCATCCACCCTGTATATAACTCCCCGAACAGACCCCGATGACTGCAGTGGGCATTGTACATCCCTTCCCATAAGTGTCGTTAAGCTTAAGGCTTTTTTAGTTTGTGCAGGACCTGAGCATACAATCAGTAGATCTGTTCTACCACACCTTTTGACTTCCTTGACGTTACCTATAGCTTGTTGTATGTATCCTTCTACACGTAAGAATCTGCGTTTGAAGACATGTACTCAAACACGAGACACACACACCTAATGACACAGCGTGGGAGACGGGGTGGGAGTATATGGCCAAATACCGGCCCCTTTTGGCCTCAACTCCGATAAATAATCCCGGTTAAATAGTATCTGGAAGTAGGGGAAGTATCTACAAACTTGTTATAATATATACAAGCTCGAATATATACAAGACATATATGCTGGGTTAGGAATTAGCAGATATAGTGTAGAGGTAACCTCACAGTGGGCTGGTTCTCGATACCACGTCTGCACTCCTCCGTGTCCTATCGAAATTGGATAATAGGCCAGGAACTAATATAATCCACAGCTGGCTTATGAGGGTGATCCAGATGTTTGTGGTCGAAAGTGAACGTGTTAAGCAGATGCTTAATCAAAACATCCCGATGAGACATCGACTGTGATGATCGGTGAATGGGCATGAGTACGGTTATCATAAAACAATACGAAAAATATGAACTCGAGACAAATGACACTGGGCAGGGAAAAATTAATGTTATGGCGAGACTGTTTCGTCCAACAATGGACGAGAAAATATCACTTCCCACTTAACTTCAAAGGATTTTAAGATTTAAGGCTTGGTTTGAACCAGCCACCCATTTAGTAACTGTTGATCTCGAATTCCTTTGGCTCTAGACATCGATTCTAAAAAAGTTTTGCACAGATGAAGCTGTAAATGTGTGTTAATCCCACAGCCCACTTCCAGTTTACAGTCGCCCCGCATCATGTTTATGAACGTTTAACTGTCGTGCGACATTGTACGGTAGAGAATGCTCCATAAATCATCAGGAGATCATCGTTATTCTGTCGTTGTTTATTACTCAGCCTGGTCAGCACATCCCACAAACAACATGCACTAGCCCCGGTCCACTTTCCCCAGCCTGTCCTCATATCTTCTACCGCTACACCAAGTGTGTTCTATTCTTTTGTTCAAAACACGACAATTATACCTGTCGTCATACAGCTAAAGGTATGTTAGAACAGAAATAAAGCATAGCTTGCCATGTTCAGATCATTTAAGATAATACACAGCAGACGAGAGTTGTCCACTGCTGGAGAAATCGAGGCCTGTGTCCCCTTGTTCTCAAACAGTGGACAACTCTCGTCTGCTGTGTGTTATCTGGGTGATTTGAGCATAGCAAGTTACGTTTTATTTTTTAATTAAACATTGTGAAATACCAATATGTCAAAAATATCCGTTTCGTGAAAAGTCTACGGAAAACTCATTCACACCAATACAGACCTGGGCTTGTCAGTTTGTATTGGGATTAGCCCTTTTAGTTTATATGTTTATCTTTTAGGTTTAATTTTGAGCGAAGACATACCTCAGGATTTCCTACCTCAAATGGAGTACCGAGTCAAAGAGTTCTATCTTGAACAGCTAGGAAGACGAAATGAAGTGCTGAGTGTTGTGTGGATACGACTGAAGTCAACTGGTCCTCAGCAACTTATATCAACAGGTTAGGTTTAGGAAAAAAATGTCAACATGTACATGTATTTAATAAAATAAATATTTCGCATCGCCACCGCGCTAACGATCCAGTGGTGTTGCGCAGCCAGAACAAAGGATCTGACTTAAATGAGATTGTACACTATCCTGTTCACAACACAGAAAAACCACACGATTTACCCAAAGATAATATTTATTTATTTGATTGGGGTTTTATGCCGTACTCGAGAATATGTATAACGGCGTCCAGCCACAGGGCGGGGAAAACCACGACGAAGAGAGACCTGAGAGGATCCCGAATTAGCCCGCTAACCCCCTCCCCCTTTTCGAACACACACACACACGCACTCACTCATACAACGAGAAACAATACTTATTGTAGTTAAGGACAGTAAGTACAGGGTTAAAACAATGTTAACCGTCTACATTTACACATCACTTAGGCATTCCTTAGTAAGTTAACACAGGGTGGTATGAAAATTGACTAGAAAGAGCATGGTGATTTGAAGACTAATTGCCGAATTTACGTTGTTGTCATTGACAATTGTGACCGTGAGTGATTTTACAGAGAGCAAAATATAGGCGACATTATAAGACAAACAAACTCATTCCACGCGTTATTCAACGCAAATTTCCAAAATGTCATATTATGTAATTTGATCAATTAAATTTCTTTGAAG
Source organism: Acanthopleura granulata (assembly GCA_016165875.1). Taxonomy (NCBI): domain Eukaryota; kingdom Metazoa; phylum Mollusca; class Polyplacophora; order Chitonida; family Chitonidae; genus Acanthopleura; species Acanthopleura granulata. The sequence continues at coordinate 29,805,199 of JABBOT010000002.1, forward strand.
TTTGCGAGGCGCTAAACAGCGGGATAACGTCTCTGATCTCTGCACTAAGATGCCCCCACAGGAGGATGGTGTCGGCCATCACAGAAACCTTCCAGATTCCTCACCTGTCAGTTGATCTTGACGCTTGTCCTTCCCGCACACCCGAGGAGTTCACTGTTAATCTATCACTGGAACACCACAAGGCTGTCGGACCAATCGTAGATGTTGTCCGTGCTGTCGGATGTGAAGAAATAGCAATGGTTATTGACGATATTCCTGGTACAGCTTTATATTATTTCCTTTTGTAATTATTTGCTTTGATCACCTTGCACTGATTTGATCGACTAAACATATCAGTCCATTTAAGTGTGTGGAGTGCTATCTATTTCACTTTGACCTTCCAATTGTCCTGTGTAAAACATTTTTTTGATATAAACTATTATTCTGTATTAAATATCTCAACTATGGCTTAAAACGCATTATGAGTGGAACCATTTTATGGTAAAAACTGTATATTTATAAGTCTGCATAATAAATAATGTCTTGAACATTGTCCAACAGCGGCAAACATTTTCTGCAAGGTACATGTATGTTAATCTTTGTATCCACGTCTCAACTGGGTTTATATCTTGTTTTGCATGGCACACTTCTTCTGAACTGGACGGTAGACGTGTACCCGTTATGTCCTCTTGAGACACAGTTTGATACAAGGGCGATGCACGCTATTACATCCTTGTAATTTACAACTCACTGGGGTTCATCCATTTGGCATTTGTGTATCGCCAGTTACTCACAAAGTTCCAAATCTATTTCTGCAAGATTGTTAGGATTTCAAAATATTTTTGCATCGCAAATAAAATATCTCTATAATTTATTCCATTTACAAAAATATTTGTTACATAATATGCTGAAACCCATGCATATGCGTTTGGTGTTGTCTGCATCGGTTGGAAAGTCACAATATGAACGGAATAAACATAACTGCATGTAGCTTATGATTAAGAATTAGATGAATATTTATCGTTTGTATTCTTTGTTTCAGTACAGAGGGTTAGACAGTCTGTTATTGCCCAGATATCCCTCACTGGTGTCCGGACAGTTCTGGTCAGTTTATCCCAGAACAGAGTGACAGACTGGTCAATAATTCCCGAACACATTGTTGCCATCACTGGATCTCATCACCTGCAAATGATTCTTCAGCGGGTAAGTCGGTTCCCAAACACTAAATTTCATGAATAGCTACGGACGGATGAGGTCTTTCGTCCGTATGGCCTTACTGGGAGGATGGTCTTGTTTCTGTATCATTTCTATAGTCCGTCGTATATATACCAAATGACCAACGGGAGCAGCGCCTCAACCCCTTATGCCCAAAACTGTAGCTAATGGAAATTTCCCTTGACCATTAAAGTTGGTTGTTCTGAAGTTTGGATCATTAGACCTGAGATACGGATATTTTGAGGTTGGCATAATGACGATTTTGCCAACAAAGGGGCCATGGGATACCTAAAAGCATTGCCTGTCTGACCTAATAGTTTAAAAGGTTGCAGTGATATCCTGCTGGGCTTCAATAATTCCTTCGAACAATCGAGTTTACAAGTAAAGATGACAGAACCAGAAATACACTTCCAGTCAAGTTAACCTTTACACAGTTACTTTCCTAACTTAGCGACTTGTCTATTACAGTTACAGGAAGACGACTTCACAGGACGAAGGGACTATCATGTGTTGGCTTATATTACTGACCTCTCTGACCCAAGACTTATCGGACAATTACTGAAGCCTTACAACAACATCAACATTGTCCTGGTGAATCCTAACCCTGCTTTCCTGTCAGCTGAGCGAGGACTTCCATGTATAAAGCTTGACAAAACCTTATCGGTAAGGCCTTTACTCCCAGATATAGTCCCTAGTCCATTTCCTAATATAATTTCTCGTTCTTTTGTTGTTGTAGGACTTGTAGGTGATATATTTAGTGGCATAAATCATTTGAATACGTATACAGTGCTTTGTCTTCGACTGGAGAAATGAATATGAGTGACTTAGATGTGTAAATACATGGGTGTAGCCATCATATTTCATGATTTTCAGGGGGCTTCACAATACATATATGTAAAGCATATTAATGTAGGGTTCAATTAAAATAAATGACATATTTTTTTTGTGAGCTTCAATGTGCCTTGCCAAAATCAGTGTTTATATTACTGATGTTGTTTAATGTACAGGTCAACGGGTACTACTAATTAAATTGCTGTTTAAACCATTGTTTAAAACTGATTTTGAAAAGGAAACACTGACATTACACCTCAATCAAAATTAATAAGTAGCTTCCTCAGGTTTTAGAAAGTCGACTTACGGAAGCCATGGGCAGAATGCTAACAGCACTTAACCGCACTCCCAACTCCACCCTTATCAGTCAGTATGGACCTGTTTGCACAGAAAAGCAGCATCTACCATTTGAGCGAGGCAACCAACTCCTGAAGCATTTAAAGCTGGTAATAATGACTAAATAACAATTACCAACGCAAGAGGGCATTGAGATCTGGTAAAATACGGGGTTTCTCGACATAAAAAATGATATTGCCTGAAAATATTTTTGTGATATTTGTGTATGATAATAGGTAATAGAAGAAATAGACAACTCTCTACTCTTCTCCATACATAAAATGAAAACGTTTCGGTTATATACTGACTTTCGAATTAAGTTGGATTCCTTTTACTGTGTAGCCCTTTAATAAATGATATTGTTCCTACCAAGCAGGAGCCAGTCGAGTTCAGTATATTTGAGATATCGTCATGTCATCATCGACGCCTGAAGCCCGTGGGAAACTGGTCTCAGAGGACAAGGCTGACTTTACGTCATACTGCTTTAACTCGCAGTCTTTTCTCTGATCACCTAGCCGACTTTCAGGGTATTATATTAAGGGTGGCGGTACACAGGGTATGTTATCACAGGAAGTTTACAATTTCATTGTAACTGCATATACAGTTTTACAATCCACAATCGTTCCATCTCCTCATGTAATTCACACCAGTTGGCAACGAGTGCTTATGCCCATGTTGAAAGGCACAGAATCTCTAGCACTAAAATATGTTATCACCTTACCTCGCCGCAACCTCTTGCCATTATGTTTTGGTAATATCCATGAAAATAATAAAGTCAGCATGCTTGCTGAGTGTTATACTTTCAGATAGACCAATTCCTGTCAAATTGTAAAATTATATAAACAATGCATTATAAATAAGCATGAAATGTTCATTTCTGGATTCATTCCCCAAAAGAACTGTGTCCCAACGTATACTGTTGCTTTTTTTTCACCAGGACAACCACCCGTACGTGAGCCTCGCCAAGACCGGAAGCAGGCAATATCATGGTATTATAATAGACATGCTTGACGGTTTGGCCAAACAGCTTAACTTCCGGTTTGTTTCAATATTCCATAACCTATTTCACTCGAAATATGAGAAGATTCCTAATGCAAAGTGTAATGTTTCCTGTGGTGTAAAGTTTCAAGTGGTAAATTGATAAATTTCAACTCGTCTTGTTTTTATCTTATAAACTGTAAAGTAGTTCGTCGTTTGAGTGGCAGCACAATCTAGTGATCACTCTTTGAACTAAAAAGACGACTGACAATAACAAACTATATCACCACAATGTTGGTAACCAATGTAGGTTCCTCTGTAATGTTGTTTGTCAGTGTAGATACAACTACAAGGTTGTGCTTCAGTGTAGGTACCACTATTACAAATCACTGTAGGTGTCACTGCAATGTTGTTAGTCAACGTGGGCCCCACTACACTATTGGCCATCATTGTTATCCCCACTACAATGTTGTTACTCAAAGTGGGTCCCACTTCACTACTGGTTATCCGTGTAGGTCCCACAACAATGTTGTTACCCACTTGGGCTCCACAGCACTATTGGTCATCAATTTAGGCACCACTAAAATGTTGTTACTCAACGTGGGTCTCACTTCACTACTGGTTATCAATGTAGGTCCCACTACAATGTTGTTACTCATTGTAGGTCCCAGTATAATGCTGGCCATCAATGTAGTTATTACTCAACGTACATTCTTCTACAATGCTGTGACTCATTGTAGGTCGCAATACAATGTTGCTAGCTACATATATACAGATATCATGTATGATATTGTTGTTCAGTACAATGATGCTCATCAGTGAAGGTAGCACGTACAACAATGTTCTTTATCAATGAAAGTCAAACTACAATGTTTTTCATCAATGCAGGGCTCACTACAATGTTGTCCATCAGTGTAGCTCCCACTACAATGTTGGTCATCACTGAAGATCCCACTACAATGTTGTTTATGAGTGAAGGTCCCACTTCAATCATGTTCATCAGTATGGGTCCCACCACAATGTTGTTTGTGGTGTAGGTCCCACTAGAATGTTCATCTATGTAGATCCCACTACAATGTTGTTTTTTATTGTAGGTGCCACGACAACTTTGTTCATCAATGTTGATTCCGCTACAGTGTTTGTCATCAATGTAGATTCCACTACAGTATTTGTCATCAATGTTAATTCCACTACAGTGTTGTTTATCAATGTAGGTACGTACTGATCGGCTCAGTGGACGGAGAATATGGCGCAAAGCTAAATGACTCATGGTCTGGTATGATCGGCATGGTTATCAGAGGGGTAAGACGCTGTTTGTTTCCACACCTGACTGACGGTCGCTTATTGAAACCCTGTTTTACTTCTTCGGCTTAAGCTGTATATCAGCAGGTTTGTCAGCTTCTTGACAAAGGACACTGGTTTTACTATTTTACCATTCACGTCAGATAAGTGAATTTTTCAGGACGGCGTTAATTAAAATTTCTTTTAAAATACTCCTGGTTTATTCCTATTTACGGTGACTCGGTTGGATGTACTTAATTGTGAGGGATATTGGAAAGAAATAATTTCCTTATCGATGTGATGTAGAGCGAGGGTAATAAACCAAGGGGATCACAAAACGTGGTATGATATTAGATATTCGTAACGATCTACTTCCTGTCCATGTCGACACCTTTCATGTCCGATTGCCGGCTTTTCCTACTCATCCCATATGTCTGGGTTTGCCGAAGCAAAACCTTTTGATGGTAATTTCCTATATGGCTACACCATTTCCATAAAACATTCAGATCAGATGTTCTCTATATGTATGTTTACCGAGTTTTAGTGGGATTATGCTTGGACGTTACGATCGGTAATCTTCTGGAACACAACCAAAAGTTGTCCGCCGGTTGTCTTGGAAATTACTTTTAGCAGAAATTCAAATAGCAAACGATGTCTTTGTGATTTGTGTAACTTTCAAAATAAGTAAAGGTTACACTCTACCGATCTGAAAACTCAAATTTCATTTTAGCAACTTTGACCACATTGTGAAGTGAGTACACACGGAAGTTCAGGTCAAATGTTGCAAGTATCAAATGAGCGCAAGATTTCATCACTCGAGAACAGACCACTATTTGCTCGCTCGGTGTGTGAAACTAGAATACTGTTCACCAGCCAAAGTGTCTCGTTATACGTTATCGAACTATCGTATGGCTGTGTTGCTATTCTCTTCTTGCTCTGATATTTCAGGAGGTTGACCTAGCAGCCAGCCCCATAACAGTGACATCAGAAAGGTCAAAGGTGGTGGATTTCACCACGCCCTTCATGCAGGATACTTTAGGGATCATCACACCGAAACCAGACCAAAGGTCAGACCTGTTTCAGCTGTTCAAACCATTTAGCCTGCAAGTCTGGTTATCGATGATTGGGCTCTTTCTGCTGGCCGTTGTCACGACTCTGTGTATCTGCGTAACCATCAATGGTCGAGAGCATTTATCCTGGCAGAGCAGGTGTCAGGAGCAGTCTATACAGGAAAACATTCTCCTTCTGGTCAGCGCCATTTGTCAGCAGGGTTTGTACATGAAAAGTCATTTACATTTGTCATCGGAGTAGGTACATTTAAAGCCTTTATATTTGTCAACAGTGTAAGTATTTACAAACACTTGACATTTGTCAACAGGGTAGGTACATGTATTGTCTTTACATTTGTCAATAGGGTGGGTACGTGTAAAGTCATCAGGGTAGATGCCTGCAAGATCTTTACATTCGCGAAGAGGGCAGATACATGCAAAGTCCTTGTACTTATTTACACGGTAGTACATGCGATGTTTTTCATTTGTCATCAGGATAGGTACAACGTTATATATTAAACAACACAGTAGTCACCTGCAAACTCTAGATCCGTCAAAAGAATCCAACATACAAAGTCTCTGTACATGTCAGTAGGATAGGTATATGTAAAGTCTTTACATCTGTCAATAAATCTAAGCGCCGTATCCGACATTCGCATACCACTCGCTTACCATGAAGGGGGTGTTCAAAGTCAACAGTCGCTAGATCCATTTCCAAAACAATCACACAACAAAAGACTAGTTTCCAAAGGAATATGCACGAAATAAAACATTTCAATAGCAAATAAAGCTGGTAACATGTAGAAGAGAAGCAGTGAATTGTTTTCTGTGGTGGGGGGGGGGGGGAGATAATCGATTTTCTAGGCATCAATTCAAATTCAACCTCGCAGTCAGTGGATAATTTCCGGTCAAATGCATGTACAGGTATTTCCTGCGTGTTTTCATGGCAACTGTTCATAAAAGCATCTTGTCGATGTAATGAACATGAATTGCACCATTGTCACTTTATCAGCTGTTGTATTTTGTCAAAGTAGCTTAAAGCCAGAATGTGTCATTCATTACTTCCCATTGTAACTCCAGGACCTACGTTTCACCCGAGCTCGATGTCCGCCAGGAGTTTCCTGACCTTCTGGTTTGTCATCGCTATCCTGATAACAGCGATGTACACGGCTCACCTAACGGCCGTGTTAACTGTGTCCAAACCTGTCAGCCCCATTAACACGCTAGAGCAGCTAGCCAATCAGAGGCAGCTCGGAATCCTTGTCAGCCAAGGGTCAAGTATGTGGGACATGTTCAAAGTAAGTACGGTGTATATAACGTAAACGTGTACCATCCAAAGTTCAGTGACTATAGATTAAAAGTGCCTGCAGAATAGGCGGTAGCCAGGAACAAAATAGTTACTGGTTCCAGTGAGGTTTGTCTCTATAGAACCTAAACTCGAAAGCGATATTCGTATGCCAGCCGTCAACCAAAAGGAGCGTTCCAAATGACTATTTGGAACACTGAATGCTTTGGCTGGTTGGTTATCATATCCACAAACCCTGTAAAAAATTTAGCTCAAGATCAGATAAACGTCGTATGATTTGTGATGGGTCGTCCTAGGCAACGGAACGGCTACACGCAACACTCTCGACTAGGGTTCACGGGCTGTCTGGGCGATTCTGATGACTAGAATTATAAATAGAAAGCTGGGATATACGATGTAATTGTCTTTTTCATTGTTTTTGTTTCATAAAGATTCATATGGCTTCTTCTTGATGACCCGTGTTTGACTCTTATCAAAGTCAGCGCCGCCAAACATGGAGACCCCGTTGCGTACAGATGCGGCGAAGCGTCACGGAGAAAGAACTCTTACACTTGAACGACACATCTCATAAAGTGACAAGCTAGACCAGACATGACAACCCATCCAGTCACATTACACGTCAAGCAGACCAATCATGTTTCCTTGCTCTAAACCGCTCAGTGCTGAACGCTGAGTCAGACAGGAAGAAGTACCAGTTGTACACACCCATAAAAGGGCGAAAACTCACTGGTTTTCTAAACAACTTGTTTTGTTGTCTAAACTTCTTTTCTTTTGTTTCAATAGTGGACAGAAGCAATTTTAAGCATCTACTGTCAGTAAAGAAGGTGATGTTATTTTTGGGAAGAGTCCACCATTAGTAAGAGAGTTGCGTGATTTGAAAATAGCGGTGTGCAAAGTTCTGATGTGGTCCCAGTGGGTGCGTCAGTTACATTTGTGTCAGTTGCGACGGTATGGTCCTTATTTTTCCCGCATGATGAGGTTATATCAATTAAGCATTACTCTGACGTCAGGGCACACCTGCTTTCTTCGCGTACAGCCTTGATACTTTGAGAACAGCGCAGGGCGATTAATGTAGGAGCTAAGCTGGGAACATGACCAATAATTCACAGAGCTAGGATCGAGGCTGAATCCCCGAATTTACGCAAGGGAGGCTGTAGTCTTCTGGCCACCATGTCAGTTCGCTCTTGGTGTAGGATGTGATTCTTAAAAGATACCTCGCGTTTTTATTTGTTTTATCTGTTTATCCCAACAGGGGGGTCGTTCACACCCCGCAATCCAGGGCGTCCAGATTGTATTGGGAATTTGACGCTAGATTTATGTATGATTAATAGGGGGCTTTCGAGTTCGAACTCTTTTTCCGCTACAGGTCAAAAAAGCATTGCTGTATCATGTGACTTGTCAAAAATGTTGAGCAACGTTTGTTGACTTTACTTTACTGATCACCCATCTCACCGTGTTCATGAGGTACAAATGACGTTTCTTTCCTTCAGCACCTTCTTAAGTTCAGAAACCTTCAGCTCCTCAATTTTCATCATTTATACTGGTGTAAATATATTTTTGTGACACTTGTTTAGACACTCATATTACAGCAAATATAATCAGAAATAGTTGCCTAATATTTTTGTGACGTCACGTGGTACAGTAGCATTTTTCCTAACTTTAGCGATAAAAGAGTTCGGAGTCGAAATTCACCAATTGCTACTAATGGAATGTGACAAGGTTTTTCTTGTATATTGTATCATACATTTAATTAAATCTCTCTGTATACGTATTTATATGAATTATCCGCATTTCGGATGTCTTTCTCTGTCTTTCTCGTAGATGTCTGAAATGCCTCTTTTCAAGCACATTGGAGAGAAGATGCAGGCCTCTCCCTCTGCCGCTCAGGCCATCGACAGTGTAAAAGCGGGCGGTTACAGCTATATTGGCGACTACTCCTTTCTCCGGCATGTCGCTGCAACAACTGGTGAAGTTTGGTTGGTGGAGGACAAGGTTATTGGCTTCTCAGTGGCATTTGCTATTCCCAAGCTTTCTCCATATAAACAGGCCTTGGATTTGAAGTAAGTCTAGTTATGGTTCTTGTATTCGAAAAAAAATTCTTTAATACTCTTGAATAGAACAGTTAAGCTGCAAACCATTTCGGATTCTCTGTGTACCAAACTGTAGTAATGCGTTCCTTGTAGGTACAGAGTAGACCACATCGGATTCTCCATGTACCAAACCGTGGTAATGCGTTCCATGTAGGTATAGTCCAGAATATCCGCAGCTTAGTTTTCAACCAAGATTTCAGGCACAGTAGAACAGAGTAAACGCGGTCTCTACCATAATAACCAAGGTCAGCTTTTTAAACTGACAAATATATTACAAATGGCATATGCATTTCATAGTTTCAGTTTCATAACCCATTGTTTCAAGAAGATAAGTTAGGTTAATCATAAGATGCCGCACTCCCGAATGATATCACATCACCGCTGGCATATGAGCTGATGGTTTACTACTGGGACTTGAGGTGCTGTTTCACCGCTAGTACATGAGGTGCTGCCTCACCGCTGTCACACGAGGTGCTGGTTCACTGCTAGCATATGAGGTGCTGGTTCATCGCTGGCACATGAGATGCTGGTTACGTGAAGTGCTAGATCACTGCTGGCACATGAAGTGCTGGCTCACCGCTGCCACCTGAGGTACTGGTTCAGTGCTGGCACATGAGGCGGCGGTTCAGTGCTGGTTCACCGCTACCATAGGAGGTGCTTGTTCAACGCTGGGATGTGAGGTGATGGTTTACTGCTGGCATATCAGGTGCTGATTCATCGCTGGCACACGAGGTGCTAGCTTAATGCTGACACATGAGGTGCTGATTCATTACTTGCACATGAGGTGCTGATTCATTACTTGCACATGAGGTGCTGGTTTACTACTTGCACATGAGGTGCTGGTTCACCGCTGGTACGCGAAGAGCTGGTTCACCGATGCACCCATGAGGTGCCGGCTTAACGCTGGCACATGAGGTGCTGATTCATTACTTGCACATGAGGTGCTGGTTTACTACTGGCACATGAGGTGCTGGTTCACCTCTGGTACATGAGGTGCTAATTCACCACTGGTACATCAGGTGCTGGCTCACCGTTTGCACATGAGGTGCTGGTTCACCGCTGGCACACGAGGTGCTGATTCATTACTTGCACATGAAGTGCTGGTTTACTACTGACACATGAAGTGCTGATTCACCGCTGGCACATGAGGTGCAGGTTCATCGCTGGCAGGTTGGGCGCAGGTTCACTGCTGATACGTGAGGTGCTGGTTCACTTGTGCTGTGCTGGGTTCACCGTTAGCACAAATGGTGCTGGTTCACCACAGGCATATGAGGTGCTGGTTCACTGCTCGCACATGAGGTTCTGGTTCCACTAAGGCACATGAGGCGCTGATTGAATCATGGCCGTGGGACTGAATTTCTAGATCCCCAAGCATTGTTCAAGGCTTTCTTGCTGATAGCTATCAGTTGAGTGCGTTCTTTGAGGAGACGGATATACATTCGAAGTTCTTTCCATTATATATTGATAATGTAGTAGTGGACTTTGCTGCAGTGAGAGTGCATTGAGGATGTAACTAACGTTATGATTGCATAAGTGTCAGTGGCCATATTGGTTATAGTTCGTTTTTTTTTTATATTTGGTATATGGATTCCAAGAGAGCAACAGATCCATCCTGAAGATTTTGGTACCAAATGCAAAGAGAAAAGTTGTCTGACATAAAAAACAAGACTAAGTGGAAAAGAACACAGAACAGGTTTCTAGATTTCCACATCACTAGTTCCATTCAGAACCATGTCACATCAGCGTCGTTTGATGAGGTGGGACGTTCCTTTTCCCCCACAAATATAACATCCCATTCGTTCAGTCTGCATTCTTTTTGAAGATAGCAATGAAACTAAGAGAATAAGAGAAAAATGACTTAACTGTTGCCACAGGCAATTCATGCTCATGTATTTCCTGTGATTATTGATTGCGAACGTTTTCTTGTTGCTGACGCGAATTTAAGCTCATACACGTAGATATGTTAAAAGATGTTCTTGAAGTAGAAATGGAGGCAGCGTGTCCGATTCAAGATACGCTTGGCTACACTGCGGCCTTAGATCAAACGGTTTGGCCTACATGCGAGTTTCCCTTGTGTAAGATGTCAGTCAAATAAATGAAAGCTTTGTTTTTTGTTTTGTTTTTTTGTTTTGTTTGTTTTGTTTTTTCTCTATTTTCCAGAATTCAGAAAATGGTTGAATCTGGCCTTATTCTCCGGTGGGAAAGGAAATGGCGACATACTTTGTCGAACTGCACTACCTGTAATGCAGCAGGCTCCTTTAGCCTTGGTCTTGACAGGATGGTGGGAGGTATCATCGTTTACTCGGGGTTCGTCACCACAGCCGCACTCGTATTGTTGGTAGAAAGAATATTCAATAAACTTACAAAAAAGTAACAACTGTACTGGGGCAATTTGGACTTATAGAATGTACTACACAATCCCCAGAATACTTCAGTGTATCCTTTTTTGGCCTGCTTTCCAGCCTGCTTTATGGCCCTTGCTTGGTACGAGCTCGTAAGTCCATATAAACAATCAATAAAGTCGAGTCCAATTCACGCATGATGATGTGTGCTTTAAGTCAGGAGATTTGCCAGGTGCTTCTCGCGGTACAGCGGGTCGCTACCAGCTCTGTCCTGATTAACCCCACCCCTCCCCCATCGCCTGTCCCCCATTACCTGCAATAAATCTTAAGCACGGGAAAAACACTTCTCAAATATATAAATAAACCTTAGTCTGGGTTCATTCCGTGCGACAAAACAATTGGGAAAATAGTACTCATTCCGGTATTTGATTTGATTTGATGAAAATATTAGGTGCGAAGAGGTGAGAACTCAAAGCTTGAGTAAAATTGAGAAATAGAACCTTCCTGGGTAATATTAAATGGATCGCTAATGGCGTCAAACCATGATCCCACGTTCACATCAAATCTAGGCTGTAAATATGAGTGACGGCAGTAAATTTTAGCTGATATTAAACAATCAAAGCTATTAAAAATATTTAAATCAAACAAATCGCCTTACTGATACTATTACTGCAACTTTTACACCTCAAACTATTTGCACCACCTACATTAGACATTCTTATTTCACTAATCATGGCAAATTCGTACAAACATCTGTACGTATATCAAACATAGTTGACATTGGCGGTATGGTCAAAGTATGAGGTTAACCTGTACATTGTGAACATTGGCCATTTTCAATAGTTCTGACTAATGCAGATTTGAGATATAATTTGCGGTGGTACGTCTCCATGGCGATGATTTCCTTTGAAAAGACACACCTGAATAAATCGACATTGTTGCGAAATATCAACATTTTGGTTAAATCACCCAATGACGTGGATTTTTCAAACTTACACCAACACCAGTTGGTTCAATTTAATATAGTGTATTATAATAATTCAAAAACTATAGTGCTAATTTACCGGTATATATAAAAACAACACAGGAATACACATTGCAAGTTACAAAACAATTACATAAATATACACAGTGTTGTAGCAAAAATTCTCCAAGCATGCTACAATGTATGATGTGGACAGCCAGCGCAGTTTAGTCTTCCTGCATATGTACACACTGAGTCACTCCACTGCTGAGATCAATCTCGTGATACAGAGGCGAATATTCCGCAATTCTACACGACAAAGCAGGAATATGTACGCTCCAACATTTGAACAAGACAACAGGCACCTTCAGTTGTGTTTATTTTCCAAGAAAAACTTTGTATTGGACAGACCTCTGAAGGCAGAGTTGTAACACAAGATTGTTGTGAGGGTAAAAGTTGAAGGCAGCAACATATAAAGTGTACCTATATTCATTCTCTATAGGTACACAAAACTGTCCCGGATTCACTACCATGGATAGTTAGACACAACCGGGGGCCTCCGTGTCTCAGTCGCTTAGCGCGCTATCGCAGCACAATGACCAGAAGCCTCCCACCAATATGGTCGCTGTGAGTTCAAGACCAGCTCATGCTGGCTTGCTCTCCGGCCGTACGTGGGAAGGTCTGTCAGCACGATTGTCGTGGGTTTCCCCCTGGCTCTGCCCGGTTCCCACCCACCATAATGCTGGCCGGCGTCGTGTAAGTGAAATATTCTTGAGTACGGCGTAAAACACCAATCAAATACATAAATAAATAAATAGACACAACCCTTGGTGATCTATGTAAAACAAGAATAAAGCTCGAGTGCAGTCCAAACGAAATCCTGAGGTCCATTAGTCAGAATAATTTATCTCCCCTTGAATAGATTTACCAAACAGACACTGATGCAACAGTTTACACACAACTCTAGTAATAATGTACTGAAAGCGGCGAGTACGGCGACACCATAGACCGTGAACACTCCCACAAGGCTTTCCATGACAAAGCCAACCTGTGAGGAAGTGTCAGCGCAGTCATGAGGATGTGGGGACCATTTTTTTTTTCAGATGATCAATAAAACCCGACTCCACTATCACCTGCAGACTGTTCAAATAATCAAAGACACACAAAAAAGAAAAATAATACATGGTTGTAGCAAACTTAGGCATGAAATGACAGCTACAACAGTTACTTCATCGTGCAAAGGAAATCATCGTTTAAACGAAATTTGTTTCGTATATGTTTTATTCATCCATTTGACATCTTACTAAGAATATTTCACTGATGTCACCAGCAGTCAGACTGGTGGTAGAACGAGCCGGACCGGGTTTCAGGAGTCGAATGGCTAACACGATCCCATGACTTGTGTTTGTGTGTTCTCTGACGTATCTGAGAAGAGCTCTATACAGCTATAGAGAGCTGTGTGCTTCTAGTTTCCTCCCAATATGTTAAGTCATTCAGGTTGTAACTTGAACCATTTGACTCTATATGTGTAGACCAACGACAAAGTTTGAAGTCAGTGGGAAATTTTCAGAAGAATAGTAGACAGATAGGCAGATACCGTGTAAATAGCTAGAGCTTCTTAGACCCCTTGCAGCGTGTTTCACAAAAGTGCTTTAGCCGGCTATGTGGCCGCTCTGTAGTATTTATTTATGTATTTGATTGGTGTTTTACGCCGTACTCAAGGATATTTCACTTATACGACGCCGGCCAGCATTATGGTGGGAGGAAACCGGGCAGAGCCCTGGGAAAACCCACGACCATCCGCAGGTTACTGGCAGACCTTCCCACGTACGGCCGGAGAGCAAGCCAGCATGAGCTGGTCTTGAACTCACGGTGAGCGCATTGATGGGAAACTTCGGGTCATTGTGCTGCGATAGCGTGTTAACCGACTGAGCCACTCCACTCTTTAGTAATCTTATTGGTTGAATACATTATGACAAGAGTACCTTCATTTTCACTTTGGACACAGTCTGTAAACAAAGAAGAACTCCTACTAAACAGCCAAAGGGCGAAAAAGAAAAGAAAAAAAAACGTTCGGGTTTGGTTGTACCTTCAGTCGATAGCTAAATATTTTCTTTGTTAAACGGGCTAATTAAAAATGCTAGTCTGCTACCTGAGTTAGCCGTCTAAGCTTTATCATTAGACATTTCATGAAACAGGCCCCTGATGAAGCTTACCTGTGATCCAAAGCGACTTTGTAAGGCGAACCTTTACCAACAACAAATGCCTGAGAAAATTCGTGAAACTTCTCCTCAGGAACTCTCCATACGCCACAGCTCGCCACGGCCACGGCCTCGAGAATCTGGCGATCGCTGATCGTACAGAACGGTTTTCCTGGCACACCTCCATATATGTCTTCCTCAGCGTACCAACTGATAAACCGTGAGGCTATCTCCTGATATAAAGGTCGAGTAAAATTCTAAAAAATAAAAACATAAACGCAATTAAACAATAACTTCATTATATGTACGATTGATTGTTACTTCGAAATTTACGAATTTAACTACTTTATTCACTTGTTGGGGTATCTTACTCCTAAAATGATTTCAAAAATATGAAGACTGTCTCCAAAAACCATGCAATTTAAAATCCCAGTTTTGTTCTCTCTGACGAATACTCCCTACTTTGGTGTAACTGGTCCTTACAGCAGCCACGCCCCAGACGCTTGAGCCTTTAATCACGCGAATTTCCATGTCCTCTCGGCCAGGCAGTTCTTCAAGTGTGTTAATTGGCGTGGTGGGAGAAGCTACAGTAAGGACCGCTGCCAAGTGATCAAAATAGAGAAAACACACCAGAAAGTCAGGAAACACCTTGCTGAAGCTGAGGGATGGAAAGTCGGACCTAAAGGGACAAAATTTTTTTTGCCTAGAGTTAAACCCATGTTATATCGACTGGCAACACAGTTAAAGCTTGCAGCGAAACCGATGCTGTGATATCGTCTGATAACCCAGATCGAGACGACAGTGAAGCCATGCTGTGATGGCAGACAACCCAGGTTGAGACAACAGCGGAGCCCAAGTTGTGACTTGGTCTGACAACCCAGATCCAGACTACAAAGGAACCCATACTGTGATACCGATGGACAACGCAGGTCGAGCTTACAACAGAGTCTCAACCTGCACATGGGGTGTCATAGCGATGGGCTACGTTTGTCATGCGTCATTTATGGCCATAGCTATATCATCCCTCAAAAGCAATGCTCAAGTGACGGAACCAAAGTTGAAATTGCTGCATGCACTGTTACGACCTGGAAAGCTCGATAGTGACTGGGGCGATTTTCGATCTCGGTCCAAAACTATTCTTCTAACTAAGAAACTATTCTTCTTTCGTGAAACGTAACTACCATGGCGACGTATATCTACAGTATGTCCTCATGACAATTCCATTATGACTTGACTTACACCCTTTTGTATCACGGGGCCCCTGAAGAAGGGAGAGTTTTCAAATGAAACCATGAACATCTTTCAATGGCCCAAACTTTCAAAGGATGTCCTAGGAATTCATTTTCTTCTGTTGAACCTCGATTGAAACCGTTCATGTATCCAAGGTTCACTTTTCATGTTGAAAGATTCGGAACCTCTGTAGAACACGTTCAAGAGTCATAATGAAGAGACTGAAAACTAAGCTAAAAAAACCCAAAGTAATATTAACTCTCAAAAAGAACTTTATGCGCACCATGATCACAGAAGGAGCTACTGAGCAAATAAATATTTGCTTGAATATCCTTGTCCAAGCGATGTAGCATTTGGTCATGATGGGATGGAGAAGGATTTTTCAAACCGATTACGAAAAGTATTGCACATGCGCACGAAACAGCAGCCACTATTGAAATCCAGATGCCCTGATGGGATGGTTTAAATACTTGGAACAGATCAAACGTTTCCTTCGGGTTTGGTACCAGAATGCCCAAACTGTCCGGCGTGAAGGGCGTTGTGAAATCCACCACTTCTAACCTCTTGGTATTCATTGTGAATGGACTAAGACCAATGTCAACTTCCTGTATATCGGAAACAAATATTCAGATAATCTGTTGGGCCATGTCGCTATGGGATTTATTTATCTAATTATTTCTTTATTTATTTGATTTGTACTTTATGCCGCACTCTAGAATATTTCACTTTGTCGTTATGAGAATGAACACAGCCAGAACATAACCAAACTGCAGCATAATCCTAAGGGCTACAAGGCGTTGTTTTAGTTCACTAAACAATGGCACGTGTACATAACTAATTGTCTCAGCTCTACTTATTAGATTTATACTTACAAGAGTTCTTAGAATGTATATATATACCGGGTCTCCTTGTGGCCGGGAGAGTTCCTGCCGATAAAATGGAATATCATTCCGAAGACAACAGACATGTGTGACACCCTACCCAGTCTCATTATAATGACACTGACCTGACCCGTGATGATTCTTGCCCCAACCTTTCAGTGCTGAGATGCCCACAAGGCAGCAACAAGTATCGTTTTTAAGTCTTTATGGACATGGTAGACATGGTAGAAATGGTCAAGATCCTTTAAGAAGCTCATTACAGGTCACATGCCATTCACTCTATGACATTCATAACGACCTCGAGAGTTCGCCAAGAGACTGAAAGTTGTTGCATCGCATGTCCTTACGGACAAGTTAAGTAATCGGTTGCTTGTAAGGTATAATCAGTCCGGTTTTATCCGCCATGAGATATGAAATATTGAGATTACAAGATATTCTTGAGCGCTAGAAGTTTCGACCTTCTGAATACTTATCTTGTCAATGAAATTGTACCATTGGTTAAAAAAATTAGTGCTAACCAATATCACGCCTCCGTCGTTGTCAGCAAACGACTTCAAACCATCCGATAAAGTTAGGATAACTTTCTGAACATGACTGCCTTTAGCGCTAAAAACGCCATCATGCACTAGGTTGACGACGCAGAATCTAGTTTATCAGCATCAAACTTAATATTACGACACACCTACTGTGTGTTGAGCAACACAGTCTGTTGCTGGATAAATCGAAGACTTTGCGATACTTTATTACTTGTACGTTTTAAACTCAAAGAGGGACGATGTATGATGTAAAGATTTATAACAACTGAGCATATCTTCAAGCAAACTCGGTAGGAGTAGATAACACCTAATGTCCATTTAGAACATCTGAGGAATTCATGTAACATTATATTCCGGTTCTATTTTTAAATAAAGGCTCTCGCTGAGAGTGGATAATATCTCTGTTACCTTGTCATATAACTACGTCAAGGATTTTTCGCCTTATAATCAAGAACCGTAATGCGAAATATAAACAGCACAGGTCACTTAGCCTTTTGCACCGAATTCATTGTTGAGGTTGATTTTTAAGAACAGAGTTAAACTGATTTGTCAGTCAATCCAATTAAATACTGCAGCAGAATATTGTAGAAAATAGAAAGTTGTGCAACTGTACTTTCACCTAAACCGTAGCAATCTTGTATAAAACTATTCTTCAACGTCCAGAGCCCAACCATAATCCCTTGACATATGACGGTGTATTTCAGTTGTTCATTGCTGCTTTGCTACTTTGTGGAGGACCAATTCATTAACCCAAGTGCACAACAATTTAGTACACCAGATTTACAAAGAAACTTTTACTGAAGAAAGATCCCTTTGGTTTTTCCTTAGATTTACTCACCTGAAGTTATGGAGCCTAGCAAGTTCATTGAGCATGTCGATGCAGATACCCTCGAACGAACTGATGCCTGATGAGGTCGGGAGCGCAAAGAGCTCCAAGTGCTAGTAACGGAGACAAGAGCTTGGGGATAACGCTTAGGGAAAGACCCTTACTTACATCGATCTACATCACTACAATATAGCTACAACAATGGAAATATGGCCTTAAGCCATAACCATTCATCCAGCAAATCCATTTACAAGATAAAAATTGGTATAATTATATACCACTTGTACTTTGGTCGCTTATGCTTTAGTTAATCGCGTTTTTGGTACCCATTGTGTTTGTATTATGATACCCCAGCCACGGCGACTCGCAAGGTGACACCACTGAAGTAGGACAAATTGTTGGTGACAGTTAGGGACAGACTGGGATCGTGCAGAGGTAGCCCCCCTGTTTCAGTCGACGCTCCAATATGAACGAGTCGTAAAACCGGGGACAGAAGGAATAGCATAAAGACCATACTCTTTGATTTTGTTCCAAATATCCCAATTGTCTGACCGTTTTAAAATCTGAAAGGAAAGTCGGTTTTAAGCTTCTACTTTTTGATAAATACTCCGTGGATACACGTAGGCAACAAACTTGAACATCCACGGAAGCTGTTTGAAACGACGAAACCCATGATCATGTAGCCGATATATCATTGTGGTGCCATTCCCCTCGAGGCGACACGGGCCCAAGTCGTGTCAACAAGTCGTCATCGTAAAATCGGGGAAGGGATAGTTCACCATACAGTTTTGGCCCGGATTGTCATGGTGTCATTACATTTTCAAATATAAGTGATGTCACAGTTGTGCCATCTTAAATCCACCAACGCCCTAACATGTATATTATGTTATATCACCAATATGTCGATGATTTTGACACGGCTTTAATTTCAGGACGTTTCTCAGGTTCCAAACAAGGACAAGGGGACAGTGTAAAACACCACTGAAATAAATATATATAAATATTATTTGCGTACTTATGACAACATCAAACCGTTTTTAATTCGTCCATAGCCTTTGCACCCTCTGGAAATGTCTTCACCTCCCTGGCTGAGCACAGATCTTCGCTGGTCTGATTGGCTTGTTCAACAGTCATACTGGCCAGTGGCTGTTTAGTCTGGTCTCGCTGTCTCTTTGAGGCACCAAACATATGTTGGTGTTAACATATTTGCACGGTATATGTTTTTTCAGTGTAGGGTACAGAAATTAAACATGAAATTATGTGTGTGTGCATTGTGTTCAGAAAGGGCCAAGCCTTGTGAGACCGAATTGTCATTTTAACACTTTAGACTGTATGGTAATTATAAAAGCACGATCATTTTAACAATTTAAGACAAACATGCATAAACATGAAAAAGAAATATCAAGTGTATTAGATGAGTCACTTATGTTATAGCGGTATGACAAACTGTATGGTCAGGAACGAGATTCACGATGGCTAACACACGTTATAGCACAGTTCTATTCCGACTTTGGACCAGAAATGTCAAAATTACTCCACTGCCATTGTCCTTGGGGCTGTTGTGACAGTCAGCCGTCAATCACAATTAACAGTAAACTGATCTCCATCATATTAGTTCCCTCAGCATTAATTCAGCAGGTGATGTGAGAATTCGGTTTTAGCCAATCGAGTGCAAAAAGTGATAAACGCTGACACAGAAGCTCCATTTCCTTCCAATTTATTAAGGTTTTAAAGGTGGTCTAACACTAACAAACACAATGTTAATGTTATTCTCCTGGAGTAGATTTCTATATTTCTGCGCTGTCAGATCGTATGTCAGTATCACTTTGGTGACGTAACACCCTGAAGGACCATTATAACCTTTCAGGAATAAAGAAAATTATGGCATTTTTTATCTTATACAGAGGAAAGCATTGGATATCAAATATTAAACATACCAGAAGAGAAAGAAACTCAGGCATAAATAACATCAGAAACATTGCAATTTATGACTGATAAGTTTTTGACAAGAGCACTAAAGGTCGGTGTTTTGTTATATCTGTACTCACATTATCCCATACTGTTTTCTGTTTCATCGTAAATAAAGTTCCAGGAGGCGTCACTGTGGCATCGGATGGACTTCTCAGCACATTTTTAATCCCAGTCAAAGACAGATGACCAATCAAGCGTCCTGTTACACCTGGGTCTGACGTAAGAGGTTGAATGATTCATTTTTGTAGAATTAACCCAAATCTGAGAAAAAAATGTTATAAATACTTACTCATCCGTATACCGTTGTATATGGCTAGCAAAATGTCTTCCTTAAAATTTTGTAGGTTAATATAACACCAGAAAAGTTCAAATGTTACATTTGTCTTTGTATAACTGTACTAGAAGTGATGTTATTGGTTCTTGTAGTGATGTCGATAGTACGATAGTGATGTCATTCATGTGTCAGAAATTTATTGTCAGCGATTTCATTCTTGAGCGTTGATGTGCTTCCTGAGAATTCCTGCGATGCTGTCCATGAATCATCTATAATGATTCATACGTGATATGATTCATGATTCATACGTGATATGATTTATTAGACTTCATGATGCATAGGTGGTGATTTGATTCATGGTTCATGAGTGGTTTATGTGTGATTCATGAATCTTGCTTTAAAACCAGAAAAATACTTTGTCTAATAATTTGTCTTTGTCTAAAATCATATTTTTATTAACAATTTACGAGGCAGAAACTTACTACAGAAACACATGCCTTCTCGGTTGGTAGAAATATTTGCCCTTAATTGGTTAAAATTGAGATCATCGCGACCCATTCGATTTTCCCTACATGGACATTTTTACTTACATTGAACTGCGATATCATAAAAAATAAATAAGTTAGATTTTTTAAACAATAAATGATGCCGATACATATATACATCCGGTCTAGTGTCTTTCCTTTTAATTAGTACATGTATAATTTTTTCACGTAGAAATAATATTCAACAATGTATCTCTGCAAGACGCTAATTTTTTTTTTGTCTTTTAGTGGAATTGTTAAAAAACTGACAACCCTGAATATATTATTTTCATTTTAATATACAGTAACCGTAAATTTAAATTACATACACGTGTGATAATCTAAAGATATGCTTTCAAATTTCAGTCTAACTCAATTACCATCACACTTTCAAATTTGCAACAATTGGTACAAATTGATTCAAACAAATTTGATTTTAAATGCTTCTTTCCACACCCCTGTCCGGTTTCGGGATTAGGAAACGGTCCGGATACCTATGGGCTATATACACAAGTGTAGCGGACGAGTGATCTCCATATCAGGCTACATATACTCCTGTGATAAAACAGACGGTGTTGGGGTTGAGATATAAGTAAACTCAATCATAACTCTTTCATTTATTTTCGGATATGAAATATGAAATGTAAGTTTTCAGATAATCTTCGACAATCCTATTACACTGTCTATTTTTATATCTTAACATGGTGTTGAAGATATCAGCGATTTTCTCCGTCTTGACTGATTACTGCCCATGCCATAACACGGACCGTGTAGTGTCATTTGGTGGACAGGTTCCCTGTTGTAACTGAGGTAATTTTATCACGCTTTCTCGTTGGCTAAGGCTAATTTTGAATTGTGAGGCAAAGCTGTCGATTGGTCAACTTAGTGTACCGATAAAGGTTGAATTTCAACAATGGAAGGATACTCTGCTAGGTTATACACATTCATGTACTCTCCAAAAACAGGAAACAATCGTTATAAAATTTCCCGGATGCGGATCACCACCAAAATGATATGGGTTGCGCGACCTGTGTAAAATGTTATGCAGAAATCCGCGCTTAACGTATACCGTAACAGATGATGACAGGTATTTTTCAACGGTGAAGAATCGTTACAAATCTTTGGATCACCACCAAAATTTCACTGATTGGTGCTTGGCGCAAAGTCAAGCTGCGCATTAAATTTCTTCGATCGAATTCCGTCAAAAGTTGCTAAACAACAGTCCTTAACCAAGGAACCAGTACAGTTACTCAAAGGGAACATGCTAGAGACTATCGACTAAATGATATTTAGTTAAGAAAACGCACACAGCAAAGTTAACCTTGATGGATTTGTAAACAACGTTTTTGACCAAACAATTTGCATCATATCCCTAGCCCCAATGTATGATAACTAAGCATGTAGACACAACCCAATATTAATAGTGATGAACTGTGTGCAGTATTTTTACCAAATCATTTGCATGGTATACTAAGCCTTTGTATGATTACTAAGTATACAGATACAGCCCAAAGCTAACACTCCGATTTGCTCCGCATACAATTGTTGGATACCACGTGAAACACCAAACAGATAAAAACAGAGGGGTGATGAGCACAGATGTCAGCTCATGGTTTTCCCAAAGGATATCCGAAAGACACGTTTTTGAGTTTTTCAGGCAAGTGTGATGTGACAGGACGGTCCACATCACATTATTGCATAATTAAGGCAGAGAATGCCAAGACAGCGGTAGTCTTAAACGACTTTCCAAGACCTTAGGCTAGAGACTATCGACTAAATGATATTTAGTTAAGAAAACGCACACAGCAAAGTTAACCTTGATGGATTTGTAAACAACGTTTTTGACCAAACAATTTGCATCATATCCCTAGCCCCAATGTATGATAACTAAGCATGTAGACACAACCCAATATTAATAGTGATGAACTGTGTGCAGTATTTTTACCAAATCATTTGCATGGTATACTAAGCCTTTGTATGATTACTAAGTATACAGATACAGCCCAAAGCTAACACTCCGATTTGCTCCGCATACAATTGTTGGATACCACGTGAAACACCAAACAGATAAAAACAGAGGGGTGATGAGCACAGATGTCAGCTCATGGTTTTCCCAAAGGATATCCGAAAGACACGTTTTTGAGTTTTTCAGGCAAGTGTGATGTGACAGGACGGTCCACATCACATTATTGCATAATTAAGGCAGAGAATGCCAAGACAGCGGTAGTCTTAAACGACTTTCCAAGACCTTAGGCACTTCCTGTAAAGGTATATACACTTTACAGGAAGAACTATCAGCTTACCAAATCCACCAGTGAACTCTATCTGTATTTGTTTCCATGCAACAGACTAGATCACGCTGACCAGCAGTGTAACTAGGTTCTCTGGAGGTGTAGGTAGATGAAGCGTGCACACTTCGGGTACGGGAGAAGGGCAAAGGTCAAGGTCAACTGATACGTGGGGAATATGGAACGTTTCTGTCATGGCAGTTACAACCCTCCTCTGGGGACATCTGAGTACGGTGATCAGAGCCCGAATGTCCTGGTTTATCATCTGACAAACTTAAATTGTGAGTGACTATAATTTATTTACATTTAACTAACTAGTTTATGTCAAACGATAAATCTACGGACGTAAAAAAATTTACTTGCAGAAAACCTATAACCAAATATTGACATAAAAATATAAACAACAACAACAACAACAATAATAATAATAGTAATAATAATAATACAAACTCACCTGTTTTGGACACAGGTGATGAGTTTAGCGCCACCCAGCTCACACCGATATTCGGTCCATGAGCGTAATACTGTTGCCGGTAACGGTACCTCATATTGCTCAGACCCTGTGCGGCCTGCTTGTCCAGTATTGCATGGATAGTAAACATCTTGAAAAATTCACACATCCAAAGATATAGATCAGACAAGGTGTGGATTTTCTCCTCGTGTATAATTAGCAGAGGTGCAGAAGAGATACTTCGTGTCATCCCATAGCAATTTTATAATACGTTTCAAATATCACTCTCCTTAGGGTTGTCTTTGGCTTAACTCTGATTGTTAATGCGCCATAACTACTTCACATGAACTCCACATGATCAATGATATTGTCTGCCAATGGAGTCAAAACTCAATATGTTATTTCAAATACTGGGACAGCATTTCTGATCATGGTGTGGAAAAGCCACACAAAAGTGTGATAGAAAAAAACTATATGATTTTTTTTGTTTTATAATGCCAAAATTCTTGTTATACCAACATGTATAATCAGTTTTTCTGTTCAGTATCGAAAAACCTGTTCTGTGTCGTTAAGAATGATACGGATAGCCTTCTATGTTTTCTGCGTTCTGAACAAAAGTGTCTTATTTTAATTGTTTCCGTATTTATGGTTTTATACATAAGAAATCCCTCAATGTAATATATAATCTACAGCTCAGCTGGTCATTAAGCCACAGAAAATCTATACATTCACACACTGGTAAAAGCACATCGCATGCTAGCTTCAACTCGTAGCGCAGATTATAGTGGATTTAGAGACGCAGTTGTTGCAATATTGGCACAGACTTCCACTTAAATCAGTTTATTAGAAGAATAAGCCTGGTTTTGCCGGGTTCAAAATAACCAGTAAAGTTTGACACAAATGTTAGTAGACTGAACCTGTTGGTGTTGTTTAGCAGGCTAAGCCTATTTGTGTTGTCACAACGCGCAGTATCAACTCCATTGGGAGAATTTGTCTTTTTCCGCATTAACAGTGATCTGAAAATGTCTTCAGTTACCCAATCCATTCTCTGTTCATCCCATCTACCTCTTTGCCCTCAATAGATTTTTTGAAAAAGAATTTATACTAAAACACAAAAAGAAAAAAAATTAAAAATTAGAATGCAGCGGTCAAAAATGTTTGGTATCTGGTGAGGATGTTTGGTACACGTAGATGTAACAAATCTTCCCCGTGAAAGAAAGAATAAGTCGATGGTAGGAACTTCGGCGACAAAGCACACATTCATAAACCAGTCGTCAACCGTAATGGAGGTTCCAGACCTGTAATATTTGGATCCATTTCCAAAACGATCAACACAAACCAGCAAAGAAGAAACATTTGCGATAACAGGAACACGTATTTTTGAGGCGGACCAACTGAGAATGTAAGATGTTCTCTGATGATCTCAGGAATCGTCAGAATATGTCTTCTGATGTCAAAATGTTATGTAAAACTAAGTCTGTCTTTATAATTATTACAGTTCCTTTACGGTGTCATC
Source organism: Acanthopleura granulata (assembly GCA_016165875.1). Lineage (NCBI taxonomy): Eukaryota > Metazoa > Mollusca > Polyplacophora > Chitonida > Chitonidae > Acanthopleura > Acanthopleura granulata. Next base: position 29,830,268 of record JABBOT010000002.1, read on the forward strand.
GTATATAACATACGTCAGCAGTTTTATGAGGTACAAATTCTCACAATTCTTACACGCCAACAGCGGCTTTCTAAAGTGACAATCATTGATTGTTTAACAACCACCTTTATAAGTACGCCAATAATTATTTTAGGACGAGTACTGGTACAAAAGCTTTGATTTCCACAATTGACATCTTACGACTCAAGAAAAATCTATTGTCGCAACATCTTTACCAGTATCTAAAACTGTTTGTTGCTCGGTTATCATTTACCCCTGCCACCCTGTAACATACCGTCTTTGATACATCCCCCCTGCCAGCTAACTGATATTTTTGGAGATATCGAAATACTTGTATACTAGATGCATCAATATAGTTTGAAAAACACAGTTTGAGTTTTCTGTAGCTAGTTTCTACTAAGGTAAGAACCTTACCTATGCTTAGGGACGATGCACCAAATGCAGGCAGACAACTGATCACTGCCATCATCAACAGTAAGTAGCTTGAAGTTAAAGCGACCAAGGCAAAATAAAGCTGGTAATAAGGAACCGAAACATTCACATCATGAAGCGATTGAAAATCTGTTTAACGCAATCCAGCTCTCAGACATAGTCTAGCGTGCTTTTTTCTGGCCATAATATATTACATGCGATATCCAGCAACATTCATACCGGATAATTAAAACCGAAGTGTCGCCCTCCAGAGTGATAGATCTCCACCAATGACTGCGCGCAATGGAATCCGTTCACAACTTGGGCGGATTTATGCTCTACGTTCTTCAGAAACTTGGAGACAGGCTATTGTTTTTGGCTGGGCTAGAAAAGTTTCGTATCTCCCTATACCTCCCACATATGGCAGATAAGCACTTTCCAATCGAGCTCTTCGTAGTTTAATACATAGCCCAGGGCGATATAATGTCCTAAAACGATGTTTTAGCAGAGTACATTTTACAGCTAGCTCATGGCTGAATCAATAATACAGTATCTGATCCAAAAGTGAGAAGAATGGTAAGAGGGCACGTAAGTGGGACCACTGGATCAACCTACCCAGGTTGGTGTCAAGCAACGATGACCAATGTGATAGTTCGGAAACGGTCAGTCTCTTGTCAACTTATCTCAGTTACGGATTTTTTACTCTGACTTTTTATGCAAATGTGTCCATAACAATCACCGTCCTCCTCTCGCCCAAAGCACCAAGGCTTGATTACCCTTTCTTGCAGAGCAATATACCGAAGGATCTTGCATATTACGCATAAATATCTCACCTTGTAGAATTTTTGTTGTGTAATGGTTTCAGTTAACGTGACAAGTTATTACTGCAAAAGCTAGTGTCAATGATATTCCTCACCCGCCTTCAATCTAAGTTTCTTACGTTTCACCATATGTACACCTCTCTAGTAAGTAAATATGGTTGGAGTGTCCAGAATCTCTGGATTGACTACTCCTCTTTGCATGAATCAGTTCTAAGATTTTACTTTATAGATTTCCTAAGTTCTTTGGTGGCTTGTGATAAACCTTGCTTTGGAAACTGGTTTTTGGTTGATAGTTTATATACGAATATCAGTTTAAACGCCTACAGTGATCACATTTAATAAATAATCACATCCAAACAATACAATGGGCCAGGCGTCCGGATGTCTTCGCAGTAACACTGGGCATATAGCACTACTGTGGATACACACTAAACATTGTGTTGCTAGCAGCGCTAACCAGTTGACGGAAGATTTATGCTACATGTATACATTACACTTGTATGTTCGAGCACATCCATCAGACTATAACTCTATTAGGATGGACAGGATCAGTACATGGTTTCTAAAAATATGACGGGCATTATAACATGTGCGGTATCTTAGGATCAGTATACAGAAGTAAAATAAAAAAGAAGTATGTTGGACAACATGATTCAGTTAGTCGCATTTTGAACTGAATTCAAGCCTGACAAAAATCAAGATCAGGCTTGGTTCAACATTATTTCATACATTTCAGCGCGCCACGATGTTTAAGTGTTGTTCGAGGCCCATATAGACTGGGTTCTGCATTGACTATTGTAGATTACGCTTACGACACTGGGACACCGATATCACAGAGTGTGATATCGGAGAGAAAAGTTTAAACAGAGAACGAGGAATGGAGATCCGGTGTTGTGAAAATTTGCCGGTTCTTGTCAGATTTGTAATGATTACAGGTTTCGTGGTCCGGTCAACCGAGGCGATCGTTAACATTGGTGGGTATACAATCGTTTACATAATTCACTGCTTCCTCAGATGATTAGCGCGCTAGCACAGCGTAATGACCCAGAAGGTCGCTGTGAGTTCAATTGCAACTCATGCTGGCTTCCTCTCCGACCGTACATAGGAAGGTCTGCCAACAACCTGCCGATGGTCATGGGTTTTCCTTCGGCTCTGACCAATTCTGGCCGCCGTAGTATGTGAGAAGTATTCTTTAGTACGGCGTAAAATACAATTCAAATAAATAAACAAATGAACAAATATTTGGTAAGACCAAATTTGTTTAAAATTCAAATTCTTACAGATTTTACGAGACGGGATATTAGCCAAAGTATTTTTAAACAACACACATTAAATCCTCATGATCAGTGATGCATATTGTTTTGCTACACAACAACTCGCGCCGGAGAAGCCCAATCTAAACTTAAAAGCTAATCTACTTCTTCGTCGAAACTTTGACCTCTATTGTATTGTTTCGTCATTTTCCTACGTCATTTTCCTGGTTTCCGAATGTCGGGAACCAGGCAGACAGCCAGTAGATTTAAAAAGTCATGAGACAGCAAACGGACTCGAGGTAAAAGCTGAAATGTCACACTTTTCCAGTATCCTGTTGGCAAAACATTAATCGTGCCTGACTTTGATATACATTGAATAATCTCTCGATCTGCTTTTCTCAGGGATCTATGTTTGTCACTCTTAGAGAACGTTTGGCGTACAAGGCATTTTCGAAAAAAGCCTCTATGGGGGCAATCAGAGTGCTAATGACCTATGTCAGAAATTATTTGTCAAATTAAAAAAAAATTCCATAAGTTCGAAATTAATACTGCTTGCTTGATTTCGCCATTTTCCCCATTCACAATGAAATCTTTTCACTTACATTTGAAAATAAGACCTAGTCCACTTTTTAGGAGAAGATGGCCACTCAATACATGCAAGTCTAGATTCAGCCATTCTCGACGCAAAGCAGACGATAGTGGAAGTGGGTCACGATTGCGGAGAAGCCCTCGCGTGATTTCTCAAAAGATTTGTCGCTGTGAGCAGGATGGTGATCGGCGTGAGGGAGACGAGTTCCCATCTCGTTGCTAGGGGTCCTATCGTGATTTTTCAGACTTAACTAAGGTGTGGTTCTTTTAACTGATGTTAAGAACGTCCATCTGTTTTACATGGATTTGAATGTTCTTCTTATAGCTTGGAAAATCACTGACTGTCTCCTGATTCAGCATGTTCTCGGCACTATACGGCTAAGGTATTGCCGAAGTTGGGTTGTGCCGTAATCGTTCTACCCTATATTCATTCAACACCGCCATCTGTCACGCTGTGTATGTGTTGATTTGCACAACACTTTGATACACTTTAAGCAAACGATTACTTGTGGCAATCAGCCTTTGTCACATACCCGATGGGTATCACCCGTTATCTGTCCTCACCTCTAGAGAACCTAGATACAGTGCTGGTCGACGTTGTCCGATCTGTTTATGGGAACGAGTTTATTTATCGATATTCTTGGGAAAATTTATCGACGTCAGAACATATGCCGATCTGATGGTACTTATTATTCTTGTCAGTACGAAATATCATTTTACCGAATGTAGATAAATCAAGTATGTATTAAGATGGTCATATATTCAGTCAGCCTCATATTTGTTTTATTTAAAACTATTTATCTACTGAGATACACGTATTACCAGTGTCAAAAATACATCATAATTATCCACCACTGAATTATAGATATCGATATCACTTGGTGACTATACATTCATCCTCCAAGCCGTAATGTTCTTGATATTCACAAACAACGGTTCCTTTTCAACTATACGTGTATTTATTTTGATGTTCTCTGCATGGTTTCAAATACCGTTCTTGTGAAGAAAAACTGGATAAATGTTATTATTTAGGGATATGTCAAATTCACAAATTAAAACGAAAGTGGAGAGCCATACGTCAAAGTCCGGAAGATATTAATGCAATTAATAATCCTTTATGACCAGAAATTGTAGCCGTTTATAGCGTAAACGACAGTGAGATACTTGAAAGATGTTGCAATACTTTACAATGGATGGGAAGTGCCCATAACAACTGACATGCGATTAATTGTCCGATGGTTACTCCGCGAATAGTAATTTATATAGCAATGTAGTGCTTTCACGGACTTGGTTAGCGCACGTGGTAACCCAGAACGACTGGAGCATGCCCCATTTTAAACACGTCGAATTTATTCCTGCAATGGATTGACGCGGTACTAGACGCAGTTATCAAGGTGTCGGCCGTGGAAACGCCGTCATGCCATCGCATGAAGGTCATGCCGGTGGAAACACAGCATTGTGTATCTCATAATATCAAAGCAATTTCCAAATTTATAGTTCGATATAGAATTGTAGAATAACTCAGTAAAGCTTAAATTTACCAATTATGCACTTTGGTCATAAAACAAGCTGATATTGGTTCTGTAGACGATTGTTGTGTACAAAGCTGTTTGATGAACGCATTTGCTAATGTCTCTTGTCAGTTGTTGAAAGTTCAGTTTGATTACATTAATGGGGACTCATATATAAAGTCTAACAAGGATTAAACCGATCCTCTGTGGTTCATAATATGCATTTCACGACAAATATTTAGGGTTATATAAGCCGCAAATCACATATTTGAACAATTTTCCATTTAGGGTTGTTTCGTGCAACGATGGAAATATGCGAAGTCTCTATCATAAATTATGTACATTTCCCTGATGCGCTTAACCCGAAATTTGTAGAGTTTTTCTTTATAAGTCACGTTGTTTTGTGGTTACAAAACCAGACTTAACATTCCCATCACTCTTGTTGCGAATTTTTAAAAATGGATTCTAATGACGTTGACTAATCACGGAAGTGTTAAGGGAGAAAGATAACTGATTACCTTTTGCTGCGTTTCAAAACAGATTAGATGTAACATCTTCTGTGTTAGGTCGTCTGGGGTTAGAAAGGTACCTGACAAGGTGCGACAGTTTCCCCATCCATAAGTGAAACATTTTTGAATACGTAAATAAACCTATGAACATATGAATCCTGTACAAAGTAGACAGTGTCTAGTTTTGACGAGGGCAGCAGTTGGTAAGGAATGATACGTGTATGTGTGTACGTTAACACGTCAAGCTTGGTCCGACTGTCATGATTCCTTAAACGTTACAAAACAAGCATGATGCTCTTATAACCTGTGTGAAACAAACGTTAAATAATGTCTTGACTTCATGTCTCTATATCTTAATTCTCGTAACACGCTGCTATATTACATTCACTTAACGCTAATCTGGCGATAAACCTGAGCTAATCAAGTTACCTGTCAGTAGGTTTCCCATATCGTTGTCATCTGTCCTCTCCACTTCACCCAGCGGGAAATCAGAGCTTTATGAGTCAGCTTTCTGGAATCGAAAGTGTTCTAGAAGTTCCTCTTATGGGGTGTGTGAGCCCGATAATACCTGTGTGGCACAAGTTTGCCAAAGGGGGTGAATCTTGTGAGTTCGAAACAGTCGTTTAACGCCCAGATATGAAATGAACGGACTCTGCCGTGATTCTTCCAAAGCTCAATACTGTTACTTGACCTTGGATCAAACTAAAATCAGCAGTTTTTATAACTGTAGATTTTGTATAGGGTAATCTAACATATTTTCGGAAGAGAGGTGGTAACAGACATAAACGGCTACAGGGACATTGTTCTCACGTGATCGGTAACCAGAACTTAATTTGTATTCTGAAATTCATACGAGTCATACATGTCTCATGCATGGGATGCGCCATTTCAGCTAAACCAGAAACACGATGTCGTGTCTTTCCTACCCAACTCTATATGACTAACGGAAGAAAAGAATTCACCATACATCAGCGGAAACAGTTGTGTTCTTTGAAGAACTGAACACAAAATATTAGGGCACACACCTGTTATATATGATACATAAATGAAATATTCTTGAAACTCCCATGAACATAACATGTACATTTTTAGACTTGTGAACATTGCATTACTGTGTGATGAATGTATTTGTATTTTGTATTTTGACAATGCATGTGTCCTGAATGAATACATCGGCCGTGGAGTAGTTCCTTTGCAGAGACAACGGCCCGGTACAAGTGAAATAATGTTGAAAGCGGCAATGAGTCACAAAAAACAACGAGTGATGAATTTCAGTCTGGTTTCTCGACTGGACATGTCATGCATCTGTTACAGCCAATCCGGTAAATCTTCAGTGAACACACCAAACCTGCTATGAGAGCAATGCTTCCGTACATAATAAACATTCCACCAAGCGTATCCAGTCCCCGGTGGTAAACTCTGACCTCCTCGGCCGAGCAGTATTGAAAGCTGTTAAACCACTTCGCTTCTAGTTTTTGGTACAGACCAGACTCTGCATGCTACAACAATACAATCACCGTTATTGTATTCAAGTCGGCTGACGTCAAAAGATAACACCTAAAGTTTTAAACTTTAATAGTTTGTCACTTTCATTTTGCCAGTGTTACCAGGAATTTTTTTCCGTTATGAGTGATGATTACGACTGCTCGCAATGTACAGTTAACTTTCAAAGTTTTCAAATTTGAATCTACATACAGAATACAATTAATCTTCACTTCATTAGATGATATTCATTCTCATTCACGTGAAAATAACGTCACAAGGAACTGAAACTTGCCCTTTGTTAAAACTATGTGGAAATGCAGTTTAACTTATGTGATGTTTGAGGTTACAATATCAGAATTTTGTGTTACTGATGTTGGAATAGGTTAGAATCTATACTTATGGCCGCAATGATCCCTGAGCCAATGATACAAACTGTTATTTTTTACGCTGTTCACATATGACACAATAATTATACCATTTAAGGAATGGATAGTGAAATACTCACTTGATGCTTATGGCCTCACAGTATGGCGAGTGTTTAGCAATGATAAATGCTAGAGAATATCCAGAGAACTTCTCCTCAGCAATTCTCAATGCGCCACAGCTTCTAGCAGCTCTGTAGGCCAGATAAGATCGATCGTCAAGGGTGACATAGGTACCATCACTCACACTTCACACCATAGTTCCTCCAGAGAAGATGTCGTCTTCAGTCGCCCGGCAATAATCTTATACAGTGGACCCTTAGCTTGCTGCAATACGGAATAAAAAAAGAAGCAGGATTGTAACATGTTTGTGTACTTTTACTTCTTGATCTGTCACATGTATAGTTTCATTTTATATGTAAAAGGAAAAATAAAGAAACAGGCGAAATGAAAATACCATTAACTTGGTACGAAGAAAATTTGCTATAAAGTTCGCAACATACCTACAAATGTGTGTATACAGGCAAAATAGACAAAAGAGGAAAATGTTTTCCTGCTCAAGCAGCTTTCTTCAGACATTTCTAATACAATTAAGGTTGAGTTGCATTGGTCGAACATCAAAAGGAAGCTGTTTCACACTGACCTTAAATACAATTTTATGTTCTATAAGTGAAGATTTTCACACCCCAATCCAACCCTTCCCCACCCTCCCTTCCAGCCCGTCTACTAATTCGTTGCTTGCTCTTACATGACTCTATTCCAGGATTGTCGAGAGATCGTTATCAGGTTTATTGATGTGCTTCTATTTAGCTTTAACCGATTTAACATGTTTATGAAGGAAGTATGATTTTTTCGTACTGAGATTACTGTATACGCGTTCGCTCCAGTTAAGGCATACACCGTCAGGTCACTCTGATCAGCGAGGTCCTGTAGAGAGTTGATGGGCCGGAGAGGTGTGGACACGGTTAACACGGCCGCTAGGTGAGCCGTGTACATCGCCATCATGAGGATCGTGAAAACAAACCAGAAGCTCAGAAAACACTTGGCGGACACTGACCTGGGGTGAAATGTGGGGCCTGGGAGACAGAATGCTTCAGTGTCATTTTTAATACCAACAGAACATGTTTGTACTTGAATTGTATTCATGTCATTGTATATACAGACGCATCTAAACAATCATCGATTTTGCGTAATTCCGTCGAGATCGAACTAATGTATGAAGGAAACATCCAAGGGTAAAGAGGGCTTGAATAGTTTATCAATTACAGAATATGGGGCCAATTGAATAATGGGCAGACAAGTGAGTTGTGCTTGCAAAAGACCGATTGATACTGGCAAAAAATGTCCCGATTCCTAGAAATCCATACAAACCTTGCTAGAAGTAAGAACTGATGATCAGAAATATGTTTTCTGGAACACTTCTCTCCAGCTTCAGGTGTGGGTTATTAGGTTCACTCTGTATCAGCAACGGGCTCTTCAGACAGATGCAAACTAAGCCTACACTAGCGATCAGAAGAGAAGCCATCACTGATAAGCAAACATCGAAGCTGAAGGGTTTGAGTAACTGGAACTGGCTGGCGGTTTCCATGGGGGTGGCCGTTAGGATTCCTAAGCTCTCCTGCTGGAATGGAGTCGTGAAATCCACAGCTTCACTCCGCTCTTTGGTAACCGTGAAAGGAGCGGCCCCCAAGTCTGCTTCCTGAGAAGGCGACGAATCATCATTTGAAAGAACGTGTGTTCTAATCAACAAGAGGGTTAGGTCGGATTGAAAATAATATCTTCTATCGTCAGTTGGGCGAGAAACCTGTGTTCTTGAATGGAAACCACCCAAAATCTCTTCCCCAAGGCTATTGTTCAGAATAACAAAAAGACGACGGAAACAAAAATCCTAGAATATCGATGCGTATTAACCACAAAGCCATTGTGAGCACAGGGGAAACAACTCCTGCAGTTAATATACAAGCAGATTTACATTAGCCCCAGTTTTACTATATCCGGCTTATTTATGTGAAACGAAATAGTTTTACACTTACCCTCTGGTGATCAGGCCAACCATACCAGACCACGTATCATTTGCCACTTTTGGCCCCATAAAATCCATAATCGGCCTCCACGAAAGTGTACCGGAAAACCACATAGGTCAGTACATCACGTAGATATAGTCCTTACCCAACAGGGTGAGGTGATTAAAGCAGGGTGTGGCATCTAAGTTTCATTTTGCCTTGGTACATGCCCATGCATTCTATTTTCGCAATACAGGAAAGCCCCGAGTAGCCTTTCTCTCTGCGTTTCTCTCAACTGCCGCAAACATTGGGATGCGGTTGCTAGGTTTAAACTTCACACAAACCCCTAATAATAAGTACTGTATTAATCCCAAACACTTGAGTTAATTATATACCATGGGTTTTACGTAGAATAAAGCAGACATACGTACGGGAGTTGCTGATCGAATTTTAATAACTCAAAACCTCCAAACCAGAGCTAGTAGCGTAAAAATGCCTATGGGAGACATTTCTACAGAATCTCATGGACATTGCTAACTAATACTTCAGCCACAAGTAGATTCATTCGCATTTGATGATTGGCATGGGTTTGTCAGGAAAGAAGCCTTGTTCCATTAATGCAACAAAAAGATATTAAATACACGGCCTATAGCCAAACAGATTCTGATGGACCCCTGTGTGCAAGGGGAACTTGCAGAGCTTCAGAAAAAAGTTGTAATCGTTCCAACGTTCCAGCGTTCCAGCCTCCTAATAATCCTTGTTTCCAACCATTATTACCACTGAAATAGACTCATTCTGGAACGTACTGTTACAAAAACTTCAGCCGTCAACAACATGAGGATCCTTAACAGCGTCTCACGGAATCACTGGACGTTCAAAGGAACACACACATAGGCCTACCAACTTGGCATTTCTCTACTCTCTATACTATACCATTTTTCATATACTGAGTTAAATGACAGAATTTCATCATTAATAGTTTCGATGCTGGTGACCTTTCAGCAACAAATAATTCCAATATAACCGAGGCGGTGAAAGAAACCTGTTCACCTTCCTTGGATATGAAAGATATAACAGACAGTCCTGACGGTAGATCTTTATTGGGTCTATATCTGTACAAGGATGACCAAGCCTCCCATCACGCTGTCTTTATGACAAAAAGGGAGAATTTCGGTTTTGAAATCGTGAATATTCCATACTTGGATAATGATACGCCAAAGGCTCTGCATATGGCGCATACATATCTCGCCATGTAACACTTGTAGACTCAGATGAGATGATTTCAACCTTTGTCACGAGTTACAAATTCAAAAAGGGGTGCGTCAAGGATACTGCAGGGCCTTATACCATTGTTACCATTGCCGGGTCAGTGTCGGACGTACATTTCCCCTCTGTGTACGTTGTGCCCTGCACTGGAATTCGGTCGCGTGTTCTCAAGGCTCCTGTGTTTACTAGTTTCGTGTCATTGTACATAGAGCGTACACTCTGGCAATATGTACCCATCTTGTAAACATGTTTACGATGAAACTATCCAGAATTTTCTTTACGTTAGTCTATAAATATGAGCGACGAACTTGCAAAGCTCGCAATCATATTTACCTCGACTTGAAAATTTTACTTGGATATCGATGGAGCTAGCTTTTCAAGCCATTCGACATTCGTCATTTTATACATTTTTCGTAGGTAGCACCGTGTGACCTTGTGTTTCGTCACTTGCTATTTTGTTTGAGACGTTCTTTTGGAGCTCGTTTCACTCATTGTCTCTTTGTGCGATTACGTACATTTCATCCCACTTAACACTGAAAGTGACATTATGTATATTTCCGAGGACTGACACATACATCGCCAGCTCGGCATCGCGGACGCTACTGTCAACCCGTCCGCCCTGAGAAGTTACACCTTCACGAGCAATTGGTTATCATCGGCGTGCCGCACGCTACTGTTCGTCACTTACAGGACTGCCATCCTTCCATTCGAGAATTCCCATGAACTGTTGATTCTATATTTACGTGGACTGACTCGCCTCTGGAAGCGTGATTTCGAAGCTATCATCAGTACAAAAACTATGTATTTTGGCAATTATCTGTATTGTGTTTGTATATTAAATTCAGTTGTACTATTGAACTATTTTATTCAAATATATATATTGGAGTTATTCAAGCGTTTTCGTGTTTCTTTGTTTGATCTTGTGTACGGCCTATCTCTGTCTGAGAGTTGAACAAGTCATTTGTTTATAATTTTCCTCTCCGACAGTGGTATCCTTACACTTCTATGACATCTTTCTGTTTTTACTGCGACGTCGCTGTGAGGGGCGAGGAATGGAATATTTGATGTCAATAAAACTGCGTCAGAGTGTCGCCCAACCCAAGGCTAGGAGATCGAAAAGCATTCATGTTTATTACACCAAAGTAGTGCTTGTAAAATAAACTAGAGCCTGTAGGCACTTAAATGTATTCTATGATGAATACTCAGGTTTCTTGCATGTAGATAATTCTGCGCCTCGACCTTTGTTCATGATCAAGACACTAAAGTAAGCTGAGAGGTTTGAGAATCGCTTTATGAGGAAATCAAATACTAATTAGTGATCAACATTCGAACTGTTGTCTGCAGGCTGGGAATTTCACCCTTACTGGGCTAAGCGGTCGCCCATACACAGAACAATTACCTGCTGCATGTGGTCAGACAGTGTCAACCCCATCTGCATTGTTAAGGACACCCCATTTCACCTCAAACGATCCATATAAACCTCATAAAAATGATGTAATAAGATATACTGAAATTTAACAATTTTCTTTTGGCTTGCCCTACATAATGTTGAAATATTACTTCAACAACGACATTTGACACATTATACGGTGTCCAATTTTCGTTATTACCGACCTGTGACTTCTGACCCGATTAAAACAAGTTTAAGCCGAAACTTACTTTTAGATCTGTATTGTTTATGGCAGATACACATGGTTATGGATCTGTACCATTCTGGAAAATGACATCTACGTTCTAATTCCTTGAAAATGATCGCTTAATATAACCACTGGCATTCCTCGCGGTACAGCTGGCCTGAAAGCCACGCGGTCTGATCTCCAGTCTGCCGATCTGAGATCAGGTCTGGGTATTCGCCAAAACCACAATAAGTATTGATCCAAATCCACTGCTGTTCAGCTACTACTGATCTTTTATATTCAGCGAGTGAAGCAATATTTATTAAGTATGGCAGTGACACACGGTCTTCGATCATGAATGACTTTACAAGATGGCGGCCGAGTATCAAGCAGACGTGAGGCCTATGAAGATCGAAAGCAGCACAAACACAAAACGAAAGCGCTCACATCTCTAACACTGTGAAAACTATCAAAATGACGCCAAATCTCTTAAATTTTTATTTATATATACTGATAAAGATTTGTCACCTGAATCATTTACCTCTCACCGACTGACAGGACTAGGACTGGCACTCGCAGCCCGAATGACCTTCACAAAAACAACAAAATATTCCTGCACGAGAAGGAGAAAAAAAATGACAATTTTAAATGTGAAATTCATTTTACTGAATTTTAACTTCACATCTCCTCACTATAATACTTTCTAAGTAGAACATGTAGCAAAACTGGACACCAGAAAGATTAAATCTGTGCACCCTATTTAGAACTATTTTGATATTAGTTGTACTTCGGTCAACAACTTTCCGTCTGCGAGTTGGGAAATTATCATGACTAAATAATGCATTGCTATGCGTTTGCGTAGCATACATAAAATATAAAGTACGAGGGCGGGTGGGGCTGAAACCATGTAAAGTGGCGCCGGCATTGTGATAAATGTCAAATGCATACACAAAACGTTCACGTGATATCTGTCTCCTGTCGGTTTACCTCAGTTAAGGTTTTTTTCCAGATGTTCACATATTTACCTAGCATCAAAGCTTAAGTAGAACTTGGTTTTAAAAAAGTGTGCAGTGTTGTTAATTACACTATATTGGGCGCCACTGTTCATACCGGAAATTGAATTTAATCGCCAAATCCTTCAGCATGTCCATCATCAGACCGTGGTAGGAGTCATTGCCAGAGTCGCTGCGGTTTACGTACGGGTGAGACACCTGTGGATAAGAATGTTAGAATAATGTTTGAATCATGGCTAAGAGCAACACTGAACAACCAGTTCCAATATACCATAAATCTCACAAATATAGAGTAACATTCTATGGGCATACCGCGTCTACCGCAATGTGATAGTTCGGAAACGGTCAGTCTCTTGTCAACTTATCTCAGTTACGGATTTTTTACTCTGACTTTTTATGCAAATGTGTCCATAACAATCACCGTCCTCCTCTCGCCCAAAGCACCAAGGCTTGATTACCCTTTCTTGCAGAGCAATATACCGAAGGATCTTGCATATTACGCATAAATATCTCACCTTGTAGAAATTTTGTTGTGTAATGGTTTCAGTTAACGTGACAAGTTATTACTGCAAAAGCTAGTGTCAATTATATTCCTCACCCGCCTTCAATCTAAGTTTCTTACGTTTCACCATATGTACACCTCTCTAGTAAGTAAATATGGTTGGAGTGTCCAGAATCTCTGGATTGACTACTCCTCTTTGCATGAATCAGTTCTAAGATTTTACTTTATAGATTTCCTAAGTTCTTTGGTGGCTTGTGATAAACCTTGCTTTGGAAACTGGTTTTTGGTTGATAGTTTATATACGAATATCAGTTTCAACGCCTACAGTGATCACATTTAATAAATAATCACATCCGAACAATACAATGGGCCAGGCGTCGGGATGTCTTCGCAGTAACACTGGGCATATAGCACTACTGTGGATACACACTAAACATTGTGTTGCTAGCAGCGCTAACCAGTTGACGGAAGATTTATGCTACATGTATACATTACACTTGTATGTTCGAGCACATCCATCAGACTATAACTCTATTAGGATGGACAGGATCAGTACATGGTTTCTAAAAATATGACGGGCATTATAACATGTGCGGTATCTTAGGATCAGTATACAGAAGTAAAATAAAAAAGAAGTATGTTGGACAACATGATTCAGTTCGTCGCATTTTGAACTGAATTCAAGCCTGACAAAAATCAAGATCAGGCTTGGTTAAACATTATTTCATACATTTCAGCGCGCCACGATGTTTAAGTGTTGTTCGAGGCCCATATAGACTGGGTTCTGCATTGACTATTGTAGATTACGCTTACGATGATAAGCCAGTTCCTACAACGTACAACACTACTGTATCTGATTAGGGTTTGCCCCGTTTATCATCAATATGTATGCAACACCCATTCACACTTAATGACTCGTCTGTCCGTTACCTTAGCTGCAGTTTCATAATAAAGCCAACGACACTGGGACACCGATATCACAGAGTGTGATATCGGAGAGAAAAGTTTAAACAGAGAACGAGGGATGGAGGTCCGGTGTTGTGAAAATTTGCCGGTTCTTGTCAGATTTGTAATGATTACAGGTTTGGTGGTCCTGTCAACCGAGGCGATCGTTAACATTGGTGGGTATACAGTCGTTTACATAATTCACCGCTTCCTCAGATGATTAGCGCGCTAGCACAGCGTAATGACCCAGAAGGTCGCTGTGAGTTCAATTGCAACTCATGCTGGCTTTCTCTCCGACCGTACATAGGAAGGTCTGCCAACAACCTGCCGATGGTCATGGATTTTCCTTACACGCTCTGACCAATTCTGGCCGCCGTAGTATGTGAGAAGTATTCTTTAGTACGGCGTAAAATACAATTCAAATAAATAAACAAATGAACAAATATTTGGTAAGACCAAATTTGTTTAAAATTCAAATTCTTATAGATTTTACGAGGGGGGATATTAGCCAAAGTATTTTTAAACAACACACATTAAATCCTCATGATCAGTGATGCATATTGTTTTGCTACACAACAACTCGCGCCAGAGAAGCCCAATCTAAACTTAAAAGCTAATCTACTCCTTCGTCGAAACTTTGACCTCTATTGTATTGTTTCGTCATTTTCCTACGTCATTTTCCTGGTTTCCGTATGTCGGGAACCAGGCAGACAGCCGGCAGATTTCAAAAGTCATGAGACAGCAAACGGACTCGCGGTAAAAGCTGAAATGTCACACTTTTCCAGTATCCTGTTGGCAAAACATTAATCGTGCCTGACTTTGATATGCATTGAATAATCTCTCAATCTGCTTTTCTCAGGGATCTATGTTTGTCACTCTTAGAGAACGTTTGGCGTACAAGGCATTTTCGAACAAAGCCTCTATGGGGGCCATCAGAGCACTAATGACCTATGTCAGAAATTATTTGTCAAATTAAAAAAGTTCGAAATTAATACTGCTTGCTTGATTTCGCCATTTCCCCCATTCACAATGAAATCTTTTCACTTACACTTGAAAATAAGACCTAGTCCACTTTTTAGGAGAAGATGGCCACTCAATACATGCAAGTCTAGATTCAGCCATTCTCGACGCAAAGCAGACGATAGTGGAAGTGGGTCACGATTGCGGAGAAGCCCTCGCGTGATTTCTCAAAAGATTTGTCGCTGTGAGCAGGATGGTGATCGGCGTGAGGGAGACGAGTTCCCATCTCGTTGCTAGGGGTCCTATCGTGATTTTTCAGACTTAACTAAGGTGTGGTTCTTTTAACTGATGTTAAGAACGTCCATCTGTTTTACATGGATTTGAATGTTCTTCTTATAGCTTGGAAAAATCACTGACTGTCTCCTGATTCAGCATGTTCTCGGCACTATACGGCTAAGGTATTGCCGAAGTTGGGTTGTGCCGTAATCGTTCTACCCTATATTCATTCAACACCGCCATCTATCACGCTGTGTATGTTTTGATTTGCACAACACTTTGATACACTTTAAGCAAACGATTACTTGTGGCAATCAGCCTTTGTCACATACCCGATGGGTATCACCCGTTATCTGTCCTCACCTCTAGAGAACCTAGATACAGTGCTGGTCGACGTTGTCCGATCTGTTTATGGGAACGAGTTTATTTATCGATATTCTTGGGAAAAATTATCGACGTCAGAACATATGCCGATCTGATGGTACTTATTATTCTTGTCAGTACGAAATATCATTTTACCGAATGTAGATAAATCAAGTATGTATTAAGATGGTCATATATTCAGTCAGCCTCATATTTGTTTTATTTAAAACTATTTATCTACTGAGATACACGTATTACCAGTGTCAAAAATACATCATAATTATCCACCACTGAATTATAGATATCGATATCACTTGGTGACTATACATTCATCCTCCAAGCCGTAATGTTCTTGATATTCACAAACAACGGTTCCTTTTCAACTATACGTGTATTTATCTTGATGTTCTCTGCATGGTTTCAAATACCGTTCTTGTGAAGAAAAACTGGATAAATGTTATTATTTAGGGAAATGTCAAATTCACAAATTAAAACGAAAGTGGAGAGCCATACGTCAAAGTCCGGAAGATATTAATGCAATTAATAATCCTTTATGACCAGAAATTGTAGCCGTTTATAGCGTAAACGACAGTGAGATACTTGAAAGATGTTGCAATACTTTACAATGGATGGGAAGTGCCCATAACAACTGACATGCGATTAATTGTCCGATGGTTACTCCGCGAATAGTAATTTATATAGCAATGTAGTGCTTTCACGGACTTGGTTAGCGCACGTGGTAACCCAGAACGACTGGAGCATGCCCCATTTTAAACACGTCGAATTTATTCCTGCAATGGATTGACGCGGTACTAGACGCAGTTATCAAGGTGTCGGCCGTGGAAACGCCGTCATGCCATCGCATGAAGGTCATGCCGATGGAAACACAGCATTGTGTATCTCATAATATCAAAGCAATTTCCAAATTTATAGTTCGATATAGAATTGTAGAATAACTCAGTAAAGCTTAAATTTACCAATTATGCACTTTGGTCATAAAACAAGCTGATATTGGTTCTGTAGACGATTGTTGTGTACAAAGCTGTTTGATGAACGCATTTGCTAATGTCTCTTGTCAGTTGTTGAAAGTTCAGTTTGATTACATTAATGGGGACTCATATATAAAGTCTAACAAGGATTAAACCGATCCTCTGTGGTTCATAATATGCATTTCACGACAAATATTTAGGGTTATATAAGCCGCAAATCACATATTTGAACAATTTTCCATTTAGGGTTGTTTCGTGCAACGATGGAAATATGCGAAGTCTCTATCATAAATTATGTACATTTCCCTGATGCGCTTAACCCGAAATTTGTAGAGTTTTTCTTTATAAGTCACGTTGTTTTGTGGTTACAAAACCAGACTTAACATTCCCATCACTCTTGTTGTGAATTTTTAAAAATGGATTCTAATGACGTTGACTAATCACGGAAGTGTTAAGGGAGAAAGATAACTGATTACCTTTTGCTGCGTTTCAAAACAGATTAGATGTAACATCTTCTGTGTTAGGTCGTCTGGGGTTAGAAAGGTACCTGACAAGGTGCGACAGTTTCCCCATCCATAAGTGAAACATTTTTGAATACGTAAATAAACCTATGAACATATGAATCCTGTACAAAGTAGACAGTGTCTAGTTTTGACGAGGGCAGCAGTTGGTAAGGAATGATACATGTATGTGTGTACGTTAACACGTCAAGCTTGGTCCGACTGTCATGATTCCTTAAACGTTACAAAACAAGCATGATGCTCTTATAACCTGTGTGAAACAAACGTTAAATGATGTCTTGACTTCATGTCTCTATATCTTAATTCTCGTAACACGCTGCTATATTACATTCACTTAACGCTAATCTGGCGATAAACCTGAGCTAATCAAGTTACCTGTCAGTAGGTTTCCCATATCGTTGTCATCTGTCCTCTCCACTTCACCCAGCGGGAAATCAGAGCTTTATGAGTCAGCTTTCTGGAATCGAAAGTGTTCTAAGAAGTTCCTCTTATGGGGTGTGTGAGCCCGATAATACCTGTGTGGCACAAGTTTGCCAAAGGGGGTGAATCTTGTGAGTTCGAAACAGTCGTTTAACGCCCAGATATGAAATGAACGGACTCTGCCGTGATTCTTCCAAAGCTCAATACTGTTACTTGACCTTGGATCAAACTAAAATCAGCAGTTTTTATAACTGTAGATTTTGTATAGGGTAATCTAACATATTTTCGGAAGAGAGGTGGTAACAGACATAAACGGCTACAGGGACATTGTTCTCACGTGATCGGTAACCAGAACTTAATTTGTATTCTGAAATTCATACGAGTCATACATGTCTCATGCATGGGATGCGCCATTTCAGCTAAACCAGAAACACGATGTCGTGTCTTTCCTACCCAACTCTATATGACTAACGGAAGAAAAGAATTCACCATACATCAGCGGAAACAGTTGCGTTCTTTGAACTGTGCCTTGAGAACTGAACACAAAATATTAGGGCACACACCTGTTATATATGATACATAAATGAAATATTCTTGAAACTCCCATGAACATAACATGTACATTTTTAGACTTGTGAACATTGCATTACTGTGTGATGAATGTATTTGTATTTTGTATTTTGACAATGCATGTGTCCTGAATGAATACATCGGCCGTGGAGTAGTTCCTTTGCAGAGACAACGGCCCGGTACAACTGAAATAATGTTGAAAGCGGCAATGAGTCACAAAAAACAACGAGTGATGAATTTCAGTCTGGTTTCTCGACTGGACATGTCATGCATCTGTTACAGCCAATCCGGTAAATCTTCAGTGAACACACCAAACCTGCTATGAGAGCAATGTTTCCGTACATAATAAATATTCCACCAAGCGTATCCAGTCCCCGGTGGTAAACTCTGACCTCCTCGGCCGAGCAGTATTGAAAGCTGTTAAACCACTTTGCTTCTAGTTTTTGGTACAGACCAGACTCTGCATGCTACAACAATACAATCACCGTTATTGTATTCAAGTCGGTTGACGTCAAAAGATAACACCTAAAGATTTAAACTTTAATAGTTTGTCACTTTCATTTTGCCAGTGTTACCAGGAATTTTTTTTTCCGTTATGAGTGATGATTACGACTGCTCGCAATGTACAGTTAACTTTCAAAGTTTTCAAATTTGAATCTACATACAGAATACAATTAATCTTCACTTCATTAGATGATATTCATTCTCATTCACGTGAAAATAACGTCACAAGGAACTGAAACTTGCCCTTTGTTAAAACTATGTGGAAATGCAGTTTAACTTATGTGATGTTTGAGGTTACAATATCAGAATTTTGTGTTACTGGTGTTGGAATAGGTTAGAATCTATACTTATGGCCGCAATGATCCCTGAGCCAATGATACAAACTGTTATTTTTTACGCTGTTCACATATGACACAATAATTATACCATTGAAGGAATGGACAGTGAAATACTCACTTGATGCTTATGGCCTCACAGTATGGCGAGTGTTTAGCAATGATAAATGCTAGAGAATATCCATAGAACTTCTCCTCAGCAATTCTCAATGCGCCACAGCTTCTGGCAGCTCTGTAGGTTAGATAAGATCGATCGTCAAGGGTGACATAGGTACCATCCCTCACACCTCACACCATAGTTCCTCCAGAGAAGATGTCGTCTTCAGTCGCCCAGCAATAATCTTATACAGTGGACGCTTAGCTTGCTGCAATACGGAATCAAAAAAGAAGCAGGATTGTAACATGTTTGTGTACTTTTACTTCTTGATCTGTCACATGTATAGTTTCATTTTATATGTAAAAGGAAAAATAAAGAAACAGGCGAAATGAAAATACCATTAACTTGGTACGAAGAAAATTTGCTATAAAGTTCGCAACATACCTACAAATGTGTGTATACAGGCAAAAGAGACAAAAGAGAAAAATGTTTTCCTGCTCAAGCAGCTTTCTTCAGACATTTCTAATACAATTAATGTTGAGTTGCATTGGTCGAACATCAAAAGGAAGCTGTTTCATACTGACCTTAAATACAATTTTATGTTCTATAAGTGAAGATTTTCACACCCCAATCCAACCCTTCCCCACCCTCCCTTCCAGCCCGTCTACTAATTCGTTGCTTGCTCTTACATGACTCTATTCCAGGATTGTCGAGAGATCGTTATCAGGTTTATTGATGTGCTTCTATTTAGCTTTAACCGATTTAACATGTTTATGAAGGAAGTATGATTTTTTCGTACTGAGATTACTGTATACGCGTTCGCTCCAGTTAAGGCATACACCGTCAGGTCACTCTGATCAGCGAGGTCCTGTAGAGAGTTGATGGGCCGGAGAGGTGTGGACACGGTTAACACGGCCGCTAGGTGAGCCGTGTACATCGCCATCATGAGGATCGTGAAAACAAACCAGAAGCTCAGAAAACACTTGGCGGACACTGACCTGGGGTGAAATGTGGGGCCTGGGAGACAGAATGCTTCAGTGTCATTTTTAATACCAACAGAACATGTTTGTACTTGAATTGTATTCATGTCATTGTATATACAGACGCATCTAAACAATCATCGATTTTGCGTAATTCCGTCGAGATCGAACTAATGTATGAAGGAAACATCCAAGGGTAAAGAGGGCTTGAATAGTTTATCAATTACAGAATATGGGGCCAATTGAATAATGGGCAGACAAGTGAGTTGTGCTTGCAAAAGACCGATTGATACTGGCAAAAAATGTCCCGATTCCTAGAAATCCATACAAACCTTGCTAGAAGTAAGAACTGATGATCAGAAATATGTTTTCTGGAACACTTCTCTCCAGCTTCAGGTGTGGGTTATTAGGTTCACTCTGTATCAGCAACGGGCTCTTCAGACAGATGCAAACTAAGCCTACACTAGCGATCAGAAGAGAAGCCATCACTGATAAGCAAACATCGAAGCTGAAGGGTTTGAGTAACTGGAACTGGCTGGCGGTTTCCATGGGGGTGGCCGTTAGGATTCCTAAGCTCTCCTGCTGGAATGGAGTCGTGAAATCCACAGCTTCACTCCGCTCTTTGGTAACCGTGAAAGGAGCGGCCCCCAAGTCTGCTTCCTGAGAAGGCGACGAATCATCATTTGAAAGAACGTGTGTTCTAATCAACAAGAGGGTTAGGTCGGATTGAAAATAATATCTTCTATCGTCAGTTGGGCGAGAAACCTGTGTTCTTGAATGGAAACCACCCAAAATCTCTTCCCCAAGGCTATTGTTCAGAATAACAAAAAGACGACGGAAACAAAAATCCTAGAATATCGATGCGTATTAACCACAAAGCCATTGTGAGCACAGGGGAAACAACTCCTGCAGTTAATATACAAGCAGATTTACATTAGCCCCAGTTTTACTATATCCGGCTTATTTATGTGAAACGAAATAGTTTTACACTTACCCTCTGGTGATCAGGCCAACCATACCAGACCACGTATCATTTGCCACTTTTGGCCCCATAAAATCCATAATCGGCCTCCACGAAAGTGTACCGGAAAACCACATAGGTCAGTACATCACGTAGATATAGTCCTTACCCAACAGGGTGAGGTGATTAAAGCAGGGTGTGGCATCTAAGTTTCATTTTGCCTTGGTACATGCCCATGCATTCTATTTTCGCAATACAGGAAAGCCCCGAGTAGCCTTTCTCTCTGCGTTTCTCTCAACTGCCGCAAACATTGGGATGCGGTTGCTAGGTTTAAACTTCACACAAACCCCTAATAATAAGTACTGTATTAATCCCAAACACTTGAGTTAATTATATACCATGGGTTTTACGTAGAATAAAGCAGACATACGTACGGGAGTTGCTGATCGAATTTTAATAACTCAAAACCTCCAAACCAGAGCTAGTAGCGTAAAAATGCCTATGGGAGACATTTCTACAGAATCTCATGGACATTGCTAACTAATACTTCAGCCACAAGTAGATTCATTCGCATTTGATGATTGGCATGGGTTTGTCAGGAAAGAAGCCTTGTTCCATTAATGCAACAAAAAGATATTAAATACACGGCCTATAGCCAAACAGATTCTGATGGACCCCTGTGTGCAAGGGGAACTTGCAGAGCTTCAGAAAAAAGTTGTAATCGTTCCAACGTTCCAGCGTTCCAGCCTCCTAATAATCCTTGTTTCCAACCATTATTACCACTGAAATAGAATCATTCTGGAACGTACTGTTACAAAAACTTCAGCCGTCAACAACATGAGGATCCTTAACAGCGTCTCACGGAATCACTGGACGTTCAAAGGAACACACACATAGGCCTACCAACTTGGCATTTCTCTACTCTCTATACTATACCATTTTTCATATACTGAGTTAAATGACAGAATTTCATCATTAATAGTTTCGATGCTGGTGACCTTTCAGCAACAAATAATTCCAATATAACCGAGGCGGTGAAAGAAACCTGTTCACCTTCCTTGGATATGAAAGATATAACAGACAGTCCTGACGGTAGATCTTTATTGGGTCTATATCTGTACAAGGATGACCAAGCCTCCCATCACGCTGTCTTTATGACAAAAAGGGAGAATTTCGGTTTTGAAATCGTGAATATTCCATACTTGGATAATGATACGCCAAAGGCTCTGCATATGGCGCATACATATCTCGCCATGTAACACTTGTAGACTCAGATGAGATGATTTCAACCTTTGTCACGAGTTACAAATTCAAAAAGGGGTGCGTCAAGGATACTGCAGGGCCTTATACCATTGTTACCATTGCCGGGTCAGTGTCGGACGTACATTTCCCCTCTGTGTACGTTGTGACCTGCACTGGAATTCGGTCGCGTGTTCTCAAGGCTCCTGTGTTTACTAGTTTCGTGTCATTGTACATAGAGCGTACACTCTGGCAATATGTACCCATCTTGTAAACATGTTTACGATGAAACTATCCAGAATTTTCTTTACGTTAATCTATAAATATGAGCGACGAACTTGCAAAGCTCGCAATCATATTTACCTCGACTTGAAAATTTTACTTGGATATCGATGGAGCTAGCTTTTCAAGCCATTCGACATTCGTCATTTTATACATTTTTCGTAGGTAGCACTGTGTGACCTTGTGTTTCGTCACTTGCTATTTTGTTTGAGACGTTCTTTTGGAGCTCGTTTCACTCATTGTCTCTTTGTGCGATTACGTACATTTCATCCCACTTAACACTGAAAGTGACTTTATGTATATTTCCGAGGACTGACACATACATCGCCAGCTCGGCATCGCGGACGCTACTGTCAACCCGTCCGCCCTGAGAAGTTACACCTTCACGAGCAATTGGTTATCATCGGCGTGCCGCACGCTACTGTTCGTCACTTACAGGACTGCCATCCTTCCATTCGAGAATTCCCATGAACTGTTGAATCTATATTTACGTGGACTGACTCGCCTCTGGAAGCGTGATTTCGAAGCTATCATCAGTACAAAAACTATGTATTTTGGCAATTATCTGTATTGTGTTTGTATATTAAATTCAGTTGTACTATTGAACTATTTTATTCAAATATATATATTGGAGTTATTCAAGCGTTTTCGTGTTTCTTTGTTTGATCTTGTGTAAGGCCTATCTCTGTCTGAGAGTTGAACAAGTCATTTGTTTATAATTTTCCTCTCCGACAGTGGTATCCTTACACTTCTATGACATCTTTCTGTTTTTACTGCGACGTCGCTGTGAGGGGCGAGGAATGGAATATTTGATGTCAATAAAACTGCGTCAGAGTGTCGCCCAACCCAAGGCTAGGAGATCGAAAAGCATTCATGTTTATTACACCAACGTAGTGCTTGTAAAATAAACTAGAGCCTGTAGGCACTTAAATGTATTCTATGATGAATACTCAGGTTTCTTGCATGTAGATAATTCTGCGCCTCGACCTTTGTTCATGATCAAGACACTAAAGTAAGCTGAGAGGTTTGAGAATCGCTTTATGAGGAAATCAAATACTAATTAGTGATCAACATTCGAACTGTTGTCTGCAGGCTGGGAATTTCACCCTTACTGGGCTAAGCGGTCGCCCATACACAGAACAATTACCTGCTGCATGTGGTCAGACAGTGTCAACCCCATCTGCATTGTTAAGGACACCCCATTTCACCTCAAGCGATCCATATAAACCTCATAAAAATGATGTAATAAGATATACTGAAATTTAACAATTTTCTTTTGGCTTGCCCTACATAATGTTGAAATATTACTTCAACAACGACATTTGACACATTATACGGTGTCCAATTTTCGTTATTACCGACTTGTGACTTCTGACCCGATTAAAACAAGTTTAAGCCGAAACTTACTTTTAGATCTGTATTGTTTATGGCAGATACACATGGTTATGGATCTGTACCATTCTGGAAAATGACATCTACGTTCTAATTCCTTGAAAATGATCGCTTAATATAACCACTGGCATTCCTCGCGGTATAGCTGGCCTGAAAGCCACGCGGTCTGATCTCCAGTCTGCCGATCTGAGATCAGGTCTGGGTATTCGCCAAAACCACAATAAGTATTGATCCAAATCCACTGCTGTTCAGCTACTACTGATCTTTTATATTCAGCGAGTGAAGCAATATTTATTAAGTATGGCAGTGACACACGGTCTTCGATCATGAATGACTTTACAAGATGGCGGCCGAGTATCAAGCAGACGTGAGGCCTATGAAGATCGAAAGCAGCACAAACACAAAACGAAAGTGCTCACATCTCTAACACTGTGAAAACTATCAAAATGACGCCAAATCTCTTAAATTTTTATTTATATATACTGATAAAGATTTGTCACCTGAATCATTTACCTCTCACCGACTGACAGGACTAGGACTGGCACTCGCAGCCCGAATGACCTTCACAAAAACAACAAAATATTCCTGCACGAGAAGGAGAAAAAAAAATGACAATTTTAAATGTGAAATTCATTTTACTGAATTTTAACTTCACATCTCCTCACTATAATACTTTCTAAGTAGAACATGTAGCAAAACTGGACACCAGAAAGATTAAATCTGTGCACCCTATTTAGAACTATTTTGATATTAGTTGTACTTTGGTCAACAACTTCCCGTCTGCGAGTTGGGAAATTATCATGACTAAATAATGCATTGCTATGCGTTTGCGTAGCATACATAAAATATAAAGTACGAGGGCGGGTGGGGCTGAAACCATGTAAAGCGGCGCCGGCATTGTGGTAAATGTCAAATGCATACACAAAACGTTCACGTGATATCTGTCTCCTGTCGGTTTACCTCAGTTAAGGTTTTTTTCCAGATGTTCACATATTTACCTAGCATCAAAGCTTAAGTAGAACTAGGTTTTAAAAAAGTATGCAGTGTTGTTAATTACACTATATTGGGCGCCACTGTTCATACCGGAAATTGAATTTAATCGCCAAATCCTTCAGCATGTCCACCATCAGACCGCGGTAGGAGTCATTGCCAGACTCGCTGCGGTTTACGTACGGGTGAGACACCTGTGAATAAGAATGTTAGAATAATGTTTGAATCATGGCTAAGAGCAACTCTGAACAACCAATTCCAATATACCATAAATCTCACAAATATAGTACTCTATATGTACATACCGCGTCTACCGCAATGCGTACGTTGACTCCGCCGAAGTCCGTCAGTTTGTTTTGGAACAGCCTATTGACCTCCGGCAATGTCCCATCCACAGTCAGACCCTTGCTCACCGTCCAGTTCCCCATTGGGGTGAGCTCTCTGCCAGGACCGATTTGAACACTGTACAGGGTGTACTCTGTGGTTCAGGCTTCACATAAACAGGGCATTGTCACACTACATACCTGAGAAAGAAAGGTTGAGGGTGCAATAATTTAGGTCTAGGTGTTTGTTTTTTCAGTTGGTAGATTATACGGAAACACTTCTTTATCTAATTGTGTTCTGCACTAATTCTCATAAAATGGTGTGTGACATATACATATATAAATTGTATGTTGTTATTTTACAATAAAAATTAAAATCGTGTAAAATTTAATCTTGAGCCAAAACTTGTCAAAAATGAAATGTTTACGTGACAATTTTTAGATGACAAAATACTGTAATTTCCACTTTTGTTTACTTGTAAATCAGTTATTACTGTATGAAATTGTTACATTTTACCCTGACATTTATAATGTGTGCTTTCTTTCTTGTGAAAAATAATATTAAGCCTCAGATATTTTAAGCTGTTACTGTGTAAGAAAAACAACAACAAACACTTTTGTGGCATGGTGATTGATCAGCGATCCGTGAAGTGACTGCTTTATAACAGTTTCAGCTCGTGGATGTTTACTATATTAGTTTAAGTAGTTTCCATATGAAACTAATGAATTAGAAATTTGTACACCATGATCATTTTAGAGCTGAAGACATTTTGCTTATTTATAGAAGAAGTACATTTCGCCTCGCAGTTTGCCTCGTTGTGGAGAGTCTGGCTACCGATTAAGGAGAAACCATCAGCTTTTTGATCATTTTGTACGTAAAAATATAGGTATATGGTAAATAGATTATCAAAACAGTGTGTGAATCCGCGATGTATCAGCTCTCGTTGTCTGAGGTCGGTCTGCTGCGTCAGCCTCGCTCTTCGAGCTCGGTTGATACCACAGGCCGACCTCAGATAACTCTAGCTGATATATTATCACGGATTCACACACCGTTATGATAATCTGTATATATCTTATATTTATTCCTTGATATCTGTTTCAAGCAAATGTCGCAAAATATATATAACTGAGCTGAAAGCCTTGTCATATAAGTGAAGTTTTGATTTTAAATTTTATTTTGTTAGAGATTCGTAGATGACCATGTTACTTCAGTTTGAAATCGAAAACTTGAAGCAGATAACCAACTGTTTTTATGACAAATATTCCCTGTTTTAATGCCTTCAGAAGAGAATGTGATTTATACATTGCGGAGTTGTTGGTGACCCAGTTCATGTCCTTCTTCAATAAAGTCCCAAGCGCTACGTGCAGAATCAGCATTGCTCGGGTGAGTCGGCTTTTTAAAACCTATATCGGTGTAGTAAGTAAAACGGCTGTGGTATAATGTGGCTTGTAGACGTTTTATCCATGACCTCTTGCAAAACCGATTAAGCTAACGAAGACCAATTCTCGTAAGAGTCTAAGGCTGATGTGCTGGTATATGGTCTCTGTGAATAAGGTGTTACGTTTTGTCCACGATTTCACGTTTTCCAATGACACTAATTAATTAATTAATTGATATATTTTGAGTTTTAGGTCGTACTAAAGAATGTTCCACATTTTAGACGGTATGCAGTACTATGGAGGGAACCAGACAGAGCAACGGGCATTCGCAGGTTGCTGGGAGACCTTCTTACGTGCGACTGTACAGGAACCACATTGCTGAGACATTTTTAAATTACTGCGCTACGCTAGCACGTTAACACTCGGCCACGCAAGCCCCCTAATTTACTAAAAAACTATGCATCAAAATGCGAAATAATACACGTTTATTTGTCAGCTTTACTGAGGCTTTCGTGTGTGATGCAAGTCAATAAAACACTGCATTCTCGAACCGTTAAATTTCCATTTGATGCCATCGTTGGAAGGTCTGCTGTACATGTCTGTGTTAAGCGAGGTTCAGCCAGCACACAGTTGCTGTACCTACATGTCTTCATCTGTCGTGCCACGGAGTTTGCAGTCGTGTCCAGGGGGATAACCAACAAAATCAGCGGCATCTAATCCGTTAACCATACCCTGCAATACAAAACATTCTGTTATTTGTATCGATCACTTCGTAATCCTTTAAATGCAAAGGTGGGGATTCGAAACGTTTTTATTCTGTTTACCACAGGCATAAATCTAATGAAGATCCGTTTCGTGAATTTTTTTCAAACCGTCCAAAGTAACTTGAGCATCCTTAATAATTGTGAATATATCAGACACAATTGCAAGTTCATTAACTTTTCTTTATAGTTGGCATGTTAAATATCCTTTTTTAATTTCCATATTTTGTAGGTAATCCACCGTGAACTGCCACTTCTTAATATATCCAATCAGTCCCTTTGAAACACGGGGACAGAGATTATTCAGCAACAGGATATGTATGGTGTCGGTAACTTATATTCGGTTATGATGACGCACCCGCCGTCGCCCAACATAAGGGTTACTAATAGCATACATTTCAATGTCGTCTTGCCCAGTATATGGGTTTCTGACGCAATGTATTTTTGTATCATGTCATTGAGTAACCGCGTAGTGAATTTATCCTGCAAGAGACCCTTGAATTCAACCCAGAAAGCCGATATATCCGCGAACTGTTTCAGCAACGTTATTGTTTTCAGGGCCAAATAAAGGGAAATAATCAAGAGACGTAAATATCACAAGAGCCATCACTGCAGTATACGGGAATAATGATACACGTCCCCTACATGACCGTTGCTGTTGTATAGGGTATCACTATTGTGAGGAGAAAAAAGTTGAACTCCCAGCCTTATACAAGACCAAACAAAGAAACACGACACTTAAATAAGTTCAATACATATAACTGAATAATATAACCTAAGAAGTACAACATACAATGTACAAGAACAATACAAACAGTAACAAAAATACAGCTTCTTAAGGAGATTACAGCAGACCACAAATCCGGTCGAAACACCATGAGTTTAAAAGGCAAGTCTCAGCCCATAGAAATAGGAAAATTCACAGTTCCTGATGACCTCTTATAGAGGAAGATATCACTGGCCTCCAAGTGACAATTGATTGTACACACGACATACAGACAACCGTTAGTATCAAACCTCCCGGCTAACCAACACTCCCTTGGGAGCTGCTCATCGGAAATCCCAGCCGGACGCCGTACACAGCCCTCGGGTCTAGATACAAATTTGGGTACAGAACAATGTCACTTCTGGTGGAAATTGGGATAAAAAGCACGTAACAGCATAAAGATACAATGAGCTATGCAAGCTCTGAAATAGCAAGAAAACAGCTAGTGAAGATACAAAGCAAAAAGTCGAGTACAAATGGACAACCTCGTGCAGAACGAAGGCCTAAATAAAACCAATAGCAAAAATTCTAGCAAAATATCTTTTACTATAGGCCGACGAGATAGATTGCAACTTGCACAGCAAACTGACTTCCATATATAGCCTACAGCACATTCTAGAAAATGAACTTTCTGGTCTGTAATGGTAAACATGTTTACGATACGGATATTTCTGTCCATAAAGGACGATCTATGTAGTTACACAGGCTCTAAACCTTATAAACTCAAGAGCTTCGAGAAACTACAGTACAGGCTACGACGTTACACAGCTCAACATCTTGATCGAACGCTTACTCTGTTCGCATAACAATAGGAAGTTACGATGTATCAAAGACGGGGTCACAACACTGTCAAATGAAACCCGGTGTATTTTTGCTGCGGTATAATATGGAATCAGGGCTGTCACCTCTTCTCTTCTGTAGAATCACTTCAGCTTTTCCGGGAATCTATTTTAAGATGTGAAGCCCAGAGTATCTGTGCATACTTGGTGTGAAATGAGGGAAAATTCTGCAAACTTTGCACAGATATGAGTTTTATTGGTGAAACTGAAATTCTTACCGAGACAGTACAAGGTAAGGTAGTGATGAGACTCTAAGTGACATTCCCTTGGCGTTCCCAGACAGCCGTCCCAGCAAATTTCAGGATGGATCAGATTGTGACGGTCAGCCTGTCTCGAGATTTTCATGGTTGCCTTTCCACAGTCTTGGGCTGTGAAATGTTTGGGACTGAATGTTTATATTTTCGCCAGTGGAAAATAAATAGGGATCTGAGGTAAAATGACTTACTTCTTGGAGAGGTATGGCTGCGGTCTCTAGTGTGTCGTTTCCGGTAGATCTCCATAGTGTGGTATTGGCCCCTGAGTCGATGATAACGGTGTAGATCCCGGCCGAGGAGAGTTTAATCAGCCACTGCTGCCTTACCTTAGGATCTGGCAGAAAAAGAGGGGGCTGACCTGTGTTTCTGACAAACATGGGCAAATTAAATGATTGTTTTTGGCTTAAATAAATTTGTTTATTATTTGATTGGCGTTTTTTGACAATTTGACCAATAAGGGAGTTTCGAGTTCGAGATCTTTTATCGATGGAGGTAAAAAAGTGCTATTGTGCCATGTGACATGTCAGAAATGTTTAGCAGCAATTGCTCACATTAATTCAATGATCACCTGTTTTGCCTTGTCCCAGAGGGGCATCTCATCTCACCGCCTTTCTATTTTAAACAGCTTTTTGAAACTTTATTATCCTACACCGATGTTATAGTAAATCTAATCAAAACTAGTTGCCTAACATTTATGAAGGGCCATGTGCTACAATAGTACTTCTTTTACCCACAGATATAAAAGAGTTCGACCTCGAAACTCCCCTATTGCTGCGAACTACTGAATCAAAAATTTGTCACAAAGTAGCATCGAAGATGATACTGCAATTACTGACGTCATGAAATGAAGATTAAAAAATTAATAAAAATCTGAATCAACTCTGTGCATATAAATCAAGACCAAGTTATCCTGGAGCATGTGAAGTTTTAATGAATAGTATATTTATATCTATGACATCTATGTCATGACTTGTTGAAATAAGAACACACATGGAGCTCAACATCGCATTATCGCAAGAGTAGGAGAGTCGAGTTGTTAGTTACAGATATCTTTAAAGCTCGAGAAAATTTTACAAAATTATTTCGACAAACCCAAAAGTTGAATTTCTGTTTGGGTTTTTTACCGACGGCATTTCCAAATTTTAAATGTAGGAATTTTCTTTTGGCAGCCTTGACAAGAACGGCGGCCACGTTGTTATTTCCCGGGATAAGATGAATGGTGAAATCTTCAGGTGAGCGAGAAGGGCAAGGGCCAAGGTCCACAGACAAGTGAGGTATCTCGAATGCTTCTGTCAAGGTGGACACCATCCTCCTCTGGGGGCATCTCAGTGCCGTGACGATGGATGTGACATTCTCCTATAACACTCCATTAACTACGAAAATAAAACAAATGATATATACATTAGATGCCCACATATCTGTCTGAGCGAATGGAACAAGATACAGACATCAATATATCAACACAAGAGCCGTTGTAAATTTATTGGACGTTCAATAATTCAAGGCTTTATTTTCTTATCTGATTTATAAGTGTCTTAAATAAATCGTTGGTATGTGTACAGCACCAGTCGCTTGTCGGACAAATAAGCTAATTTAGCTGTCTAATCAAACCGATGTCTTGTTAGCATTAACAGAAATCAGTGAAGTCCATGTTTCTAACTATCAAAGTATTTATGCATGAACGGGATATACGTGATCTTACCTGTAGTTATCACACAGCCTGGAGTCAAAGTTAGAGCAATCTGTGGCTGCCGTCAGTATATAGGTGACAGGACACAGCGCCATATGTCCGTAATCTCTGGATGAAATGATAAAAATAGGATTTCATATGTGTCATATAAACGTTCATGTGGAATTCATTATTCCAGTTTGACACGGGTACGTTTGATGTCATATCGGGTTTAACAATCAAAACTCTGGGGCTATGTCAGTACTGAACTGTTATCCTTTGTACCTTATTTAGGACTGTAAGCAACATCCATATTTTATGGACAAACTTCATCCACACAGACACTGTTATGACCATAACAAAATTGCCAATCATATTCGTCTGGCTCTGTATTTCTGCTCGCGGCAAGGTTCGACTAAAGCAACTAATTCGCATTAAGCAAATCATGGTATAGCACCCGCCTGTGGGCAAAGCCAGTGAAACATGAATTGAGTTAGCAGGGTTTCAGCTTTGAAAGCGATAAGCCATTAATAGAAGGTAATCATTTTATTATTTATGTGCAAGTGAAATCCAGGTATTTCCTTCACCGATAAATGTGTTATTTTCACTGCAGTGAAATATGATATTTTTTGATATTTCACTCCCAGACGTCATGACGTCAAAAGGAAACATTTTACTTTCTAAAGTTCCAATTTGATCTCAGCGAAATCATCTCATAATGCAAGTTAGTCAACTGCTGCATTCTCAAGTCACGCAAGAAGATACGACGTCATATAACACGTTAAGTACAGGAGGTCATGCCCTAGGCATGTCTGTGACAGTCTACGGCTGGAAAAAAATGCCGAAAACTATTTAAAGAACACAAAATCATGATAATGTTAGGGTGTAAATAATAAATAGAATATTGCACATTGAAGACTGAATACCGTAAATTTTGCTTTCGTGAGATTGCTCTCTCTTCGCGTCTCGTGGGTTATCATTTCCACCTCTCACCGGAACAATATTATTGTATTCAACCTTCACTGTGCCATATCCTCTTTATGCTATTCGGTATCATCAGATGCCTGTTGCTGTTAACAGTTGACTACAGTTTAGCGATCAGGTTTCGTTATGGATATATTCGCTTGAGATATATTACAAAAAACTGTCTGCCCCTTGGCGTTCATGAAACATTGTATGGCAAAGTGATTTAAACAAAGGCAGTGGAAACACTGCCTTGGTGTCAAACTTAATACACTGGCCAAGTCTCATACGCAGATCTGGTACTTATTTTTCACTAAATGCAAAACTGAAGCATTATGCCACAGCTTATCGTGACATTTAGCTTATATCCATGTGTATAGGCATTCCCATGCCATGCTGCCAAGATTCGTGATCAGTGCTAAATTCAAGTAGTGTAAAAAATAATCAGAATTATTTAATTAGAATTAAATCCTGGCTAAGTGTAAATATGTCACCTTACATTGTTTCAACTGATATATCTGACTTGGCAGCGCAGTATTCCAATGCAGTTTGACCCCTATTGACTCACAAAGAAATAATTATGCAGCCTGAAAAAATAGTTTTATTATCTATGTTCTATTCTTTCATATTGTGATATACAACGCTTATTAAGAGAATAAATAGCCAATGATCGTCACCTTTTAGCCACTCATGTGGTGGCGCCGTTTTGCCATGTTTGTCATGCAGCTTACTCTCGCATCTCCTATGCCTTTTCCGGCATCATCGTTAAATTAAAACAACGTTAAATTAAAAAATAAAGTTTTCGGTATCGACCAAGAAATTGCGATATAGAAAAATATAAATAAGATCGCCAGATACTCAACTCAAAAGTTTCAGCTGTGTTACGTCTTCAAACAGCCGAAGTATTGGCAAATTGTCATAGTGAACTTTGCTGGCACGAAGTCGTCTTTCAGCGGCCCTTTTCTTCTTCGTCAGCTCCTGCATGCATGTCAGCAGTGGCATGGGTGTCACCATTAGGATTGGTGCCAGTAGCGGCATGGGTGTTAGTATTGGCATGGGTGTCAGCCTTAGCATGGGTGTCGGTATTAGCTAGATGTCAGCATTATCTGTCTCTAGACTCCTGAAGGCTGTTTTTTTAAGCAGTCGTAACATTACGCCGGCCTAATCATTATGACATCACATATTGACGGCATACGTCGCTTCGGCGAGCGGCGTAACGTTACGAGTGCCTTAAGAAACAGTCCACCGGGAAATGTATCGAACGTAGTAGAGCCTTCTAGGCTGCAATATGTTCTTTTCTAACGATGTTGGGAAGACATTTCCTTGATAAACCTGGCTTCGCTACCATCTAAGGACACAGTATGCAACGAAGTTTTCTCATTCTCAGAAATGAATGGCTCTCTCGGGGCGGTTTTCTTGCTATTTCGCCTCCTTCCGCATTGTGTTTCGCAGGTAGCCGTTCTGAGGTCCACCTAAAATGAACGTCTCTCCAGCTGGACCAAACGACTTCAGTTAAACACTTAAAAGACCTTCAATATGCCATTTGATTGCTTCCATATCTGTGCCCACCAAAAGAAACCATGCAAACAATCAGTTTGGCGATAAGTGTTTTGATATTACAGCCAAACATCACGCAGCGGTTAACTTCTTCGAAAACTTGACTCCTCCGTCGGTGTCATATCCCCAGTGAGGAAGTCTGCCTTCTTGGCTTTGAAACGTTCTTGAATTTTTGAAATATTTGCCTTATATACTTACTTTTTCTAAAGGTAACTCAATCAGTTTACAGATAAACTGGTCTTCATCATGGCCCCCACAGCAAAATCATAATTACAGTGTCACATCACATGTAAATGGTATAATGTTTACGATTCACATACATTTACAGGTAAATTGAACGTGTTTACAGTTATGAACAAATACAATTATACAGTGAGTACATAAAAGAAAAGAAACTATAAGAGCAATTGGACTGACAACCCGGCAACTGCCCCAACCAACAGATGAGACAGGATGTTGGGAGTCGACACATCACGGACCTCTTCCTGCCCCGTCTGTCAGCTGGAACCTCCTGCACACATGTACAAAACATAAACCAAGATAAGCGGATGACGGCCCATTACCAATCCCTTCCTGCTCCGTCTGTCAGCTGAGACCTCCTACACACATGGACAAAGCACAAACCGAGTGAGTGAGAGGTGGTCAATTACCAACCCCTTCCTGACCCGCATGTCAGCTGGAGCTTCCTGCACACATGTACAAAGCACACATCGAGTGAGTGGGAGACATCCCATTACCCAGCCCCTCCTGCTCCGCCTGTCAGCTGGAACCTCCTACACAGAGGTAAAGAGTACTCACCAAATGAGTGGGAGACGGCCCACCTGTCAGCTGGAACCTCCTACACACATGGACAGAGCACAGCCCAAGTGAGTGGGAGATGGCCCATTACCAACCCCTCCCTGTCCTGCCTGTCAGGTGGAACCTCCTACACATATGTACAGAGTACTCACCAAATGAGTGGGAGACGGCCCACCTGTCAGCTGGAACCTCCTACACACATGGACAGAGCACAGCCCAAGTGAGTGGGAGATGGCCCATTACCAACCCCTCCCTGTCCTGCCTGTCAGGTGGAACCTCCTACACACATGTACAAGGCACAAACCGACCTACCCCTTCCTGACCCGCCTGTCAGGTGGAACCTTCTATACACATGGACAAATCGCGAACCAAGTAAGCGGGAGACGGTCCATTACCGACCCCTTCCTGTCCCGCCTGTCGGCTGGAACCTCCTACACACATGGACAAAGCACGAACCAAGATGAGCGGGAGATGACCCCATTCGCTGTTTGGCTTGAACAATGTACCTGTGTTCAAGAGTGTTACAGAGACCTTGCCTTTATAAAGGGTAATACAAGGTCATCTATGATAATAATAACAGGACAAAATTTCAAAAAATTGTTTGAACAGAAAAGCACTGGTCTGTCTGAAACCTTAATCTACCTGAATGGTAGAATTTCAGTATTGTCCTTTTGAAGGATCTAATGGTGCCACATGGCTTTATTTTAATTTGTAGAGAATTCTATAAGGCTACGCTAAGCACTGAGACACCATTTTTGTGAAGCTTTGTGAAGTTCTACATTGAGGAATATACATATTACATCTCTTTGAACACAGAGCAGGAGTGGGAACATATTTATTAGATAAGAACAGTACTTTTATATGACATACGGCTACATTATTGATGGCTAAATTCATAAAGAGGCGGAAAGGAAATCTAAAATTAATTCTATCACTGAAAGGTATCCAGTGCTGCGGACTAAAGAGGGTTGTAAGGAGAACACTTATACCAGCACTTAATATGATGCGTGCAGCTCGTTTATTATATAGCTTGGTAAGTTTCTAAATGTTAACTGCAGAACTCCTGTCTCAGACACTACAGCAGTAGTTAATTAAGGTGTGGTAGTATTTGTAAGTTGTGTAAAATAATTCACAACAGAATTTATTTAAAAGATTCCTTTTATGCCCAAGAATCCCTTAAAGCCTGCTGACTTCTACGTTTACATTTTTCAAAATGACTGTCCAAAGACAAGTTTTCGTCAGTACAAACACCGAGAAGCTTTGTATCAGCTACTCTTTTAAGAGTTGAACCATTTAAAGAGGCAGTGAGCTGTGAATTCTTAGTAGATCGCAAACGATGTGCTTTGAGCGTATACTGAGACTAAAGGGGATACATCTGACTGCCATTGCACCAGGATTCGATTTTAGCTAGTTCACCATCAATGCAGTCAAGGATTACAGTTACTGTGTCAGAAGAGGTATATTAAGTCCAGTCATCGTCAAAGCATTCAAGCGGCACATGACGCTGCTGGTAGAGATAGGTTGCTCATATAAATAAAGGTAAGAATCCGACATGGACTCCTCTCATATCTCTGTAGCATATAAAGAAATGCGTTATTTACTTTCTCAAGCCGGCATGACCCAGGCCCCTCCTGCACATCCGACAGGTTCACTTTTCACCTGACCTGAGAATAAAACAACATGAACGCACAGCAGTTCGATATTTTGACCGTTGAACCATAAATTCAACAACTGTTTGTGTGTTAATACATATAGTTCATAACACCCCAGTACTAAGTCGAAATTGTATGAAAATCAGGTATTGCAACAATAAATTTATTGTATTTTCTCCCTTTTTAAACGCGTGAAAAATACTGAACCTAAACGTTCAACTTTATTGGTACTATTGTACCATCAAGAAATATAAAAATCCATCCTCCCAAAAATTGTATTCTGACTTCATGGTATAGGTTGCTTTACGTTGGTTTAGTTGATTTTTGATTGGTGTTTCGCGCCGTACTCAAGAATATTTCACTTATACGACGGCGGCCAACATTATGGTTGGAGGAAACCGGGCGGTGCCCGGGGAAACCCATGACCATCCGCAGGTTGCTCGAAGACCTTCCCAGAGTGGAAGCCAGCATGAGCTGAACTTGTACTCACAGCGAGCAACACATTGATGGGAGGCCCCTGTGTCATTGCACTGCGCTAATCGGCTTAGCCAAGGAGGCCCCCTCTTTACTTTTGTAGTCACATTGCATCCCGTAGAGTTACTGAAAGCTTTGGAACGTGTAGCTGTGACATTTTAGGCATTCGCATGAACCGGAAGAATAACATTTTGAGATACATTGAAAAGAAGCAGAATTTCAACCGTCATTTGCCAACACTGTCGCCTCTACTCTTCTGTGAAAACAAAACGATACTTCTCTCTCGACTATATTATGAGAAACTTTGTATTTCAATGATAAGATTATCATAATATGCAAGTTGTATATGTCCGAAAAACGAAAGATATTTTAGCACCTAATTTTTTCTCTTGACAAGAGGACTCACAGAATCGCAGAGTTGTACAGGCTGCCATATCTTAAATTCTAAATAACTCTACACAACAAGCATCTTGAAGCATTTATTCTGTCGGAATAACCTTTGAACGCACCCTTATGTGCTCTTTGAACCTCATGAACACTATAAAGTTCCAAACCTGTTTCGGCCGATTTGATTGAAGCTACCATTTACAGTGAAAATAACCGTTAAATTTTACTTCTGGTGTGGCACTTGTAAACAACTCCAACTAACAGTTAACACTTTTTACATTGCATGAGAAACATTGTCCACCTGGATATATGTTTCTGGATGTCAGCCGAGTAATATTCACGTATTAATAATCGAAGTTCCTGCACTTCCGACACCAGCTGAATAAGCCAAATAAAGAATCCTTGCCTTTCGCTTTCAACATAGCTATACAAACTGTTTTGTTAAATCTAGAGTGGATGATACAGACACCAAGATGCCGTGATCTCTTTCATCACTCCTTCGAGGTGTCCGGTTTTTCACTTCTGTCGTCTGTAGTGGTACTGTGTACCTTATAATTAGGGTCAGTTGCTATCATATCATGACTGTAAATAACGGGATCTACTCCACCTTCTGCGACAAGGAAGATGAAATGATAAATTGATTGAAAATCCTGACTACAATCCTCGTTGCATGTTAATTCCAACTGAACAGCTGCGTGGCAAATAAACCGTGCCTGTTGTTGTTGTAGATTGTTACAATTCTGGTGACAGTTTGTCAACGTGGGCTGTGAAGTGTACAGTGAAACGAATAGAGTTCTAAGAAAACAACACATAGGCTGAATTTTAGAAAAGAACATTTGTTCATTTATTGATTCATTCATTTGATTGGTGTTTTTCGCCGTACTCAAGAATATTACACTTCTACGGTGACGGCCAGCCTTATGGTGGGAAGAAAGCTTACAGAGATCTGGGGAAACCCACGACCATCGGCAGGTTGCTGGCGGACCCTTCCACGTACGATCTGACAGGAGGCCAGCCTGAGCTGGCCTTGATCGCACAGCGATCGCATTGGTGACAGGGACCTGGATCATTACCCTGCACTACCCCGCTAATAGACTCGACCATCCCCCTCCCCCCTCCAAAAAAAAAAATAAAATAAGAATATCATTAAATATTAACATATTTACATAGTCTGTGACAATGTTAGGGCAGAGCAGTAAAAGAATAAAATGACAAAGACATGTAGGATTATGAATCTGGTGCCAAAATACGATTTACAATTGTCCATCAGCCATCGACATTTCAGGTTTGACAAAGATTGGTCACTTAAATGCTCTGATGGTAGCAACAACAATTGACAGTGAAGATGATAAGTATGGAGAGGGGTATTTAGAGAGGGGTAGACAACAATGAGTAGTCAGGACGAGCTAGAGGTGCATAATATTAACGAAAAGGTGACAATAAATTAAAAGAGATCAAGATGAGGTCATTTATTATAAATGACGAATCTTTTGCTCATAACTTTGGGACATGATTAGAATATTCAGGTACACAATACAACACACCTGTACAAAGTGGATCATGCCAATGTCATGCCCCAAACGTTAAATTTCAATTTCTTGAATAAATTGTAGAATTATGCAAAGGCGGTGGTGCAAAAAGGGCCACAGATGACACTGAAACTGTTGTCGCCGCACCCGAAGACTCTGACCACGAAGAAACAATAGACCTTTGTTAAGCATACGTAAATGGATTTTCTCTTTATATGAAGTTAAGCTCAATTTCTTGAATAAATTGTAGAATTATGCAAAGGCGGTGGTGCAAAAAGGGCCACAGATGACACTGAAACTGTTGTCGCCCCACCCGAAGACTCTGACCACGAAGAAACAATAGACCTTTGTTAAGCATACGTAAATGGATTTTCTCTTTATATGAAGTTAAGCTCAACCTGTGGGAAGCGAGAGTGATCAAACTCACAAATAGGGTACAAAGAAAAATAGGACCTCCGATGTCCTGGAGCAGTTAAATACTGGCCTCCGTAGACAGGAGTATAATACACGACCCTAATAGGAAAAGGTCTTTAACATTACTGGAGAATGGAGAATTTGTTATCAGAACACTCCAAATATAACAGATGATCATCAAACATCTCGTGGGGAGGTGGGGGAGGGGTGACTGGCCTCTCCTTCCTTCCATCTTGTCTCTTCCGATGAAGATCGATATAAAACTATGGTCTTTTAAACCAAGATTATTGAAACTTTGGTATATTTAAGGAACCCAGTCCGTAGCATGTAGACTCATGGAATGATATCAGGCAAGTTATCAGTGAAAACGCGCGTGGTGAACCAGAATGCATGCGTTACTACAGATACACGAGGAGTAATAGTGAAGCATGAGTGAAATTACCGCGTTACATACCTCATAGCATGATCAAGATTATGGGACGAGGTTACTGCATACACAGTGATTAAAGTGCATACATTGCAGGAAAAGGAAGAGCGCCCCATTTATGATACAACTAGTTGTCTCCCTTATATAAAGCACATTACAAAATTTGATATTGTAATTTGCTTCTTCTTTTCATCGCTGGGAGAGGTGAAGACGATGAGAATATACAAGAGGGTGTTTATCCGTGTGTTTGTGCTACATGTACGCTTCCTCAGTGTCCACTGTAAAAGTTTGTAAATTACAATTTTGTATGGTACCATCAGAAAGTAACAAATCATAGAAATGAAGTCAGTTACAATTGACGTTCACAAGAGACAGCAAAAGTCACAAAAGAAAATAAAGAAGATAAGTATATCTACTTTATCGGTGACTAACAATAAAGTAGCCTAAAAGACAGTTGGGAGTAATATGGATGATTTACACTTTGCGCAGTGACTACCTTAGAGACTCATCACTCATACATAGTTTTTTGGCTCGCTAAGTCTGTATGTTATGTGTGAAACATTAGTGGAATATGATGAACAAGTCCTCCATTTGCAGTTCTGTTCCAGTCCAGTTCTTCTTTGGTACCAGTTAAATTATATTTGGCAAATTCTAGTTGCATAAATAAAAAACGAGAGGAAATTGAAGACACATGTTACCATATTTCCCCATACACAAATGTGCAGCCATTTACAATACTGTAAGCAATTACACCGTGTTGTCGCCAGTATCCTTGTCTTAACACTATATCGTAGATCTTGAAATCGTGAGACCAGAATCCATTCCTACATCTATAAATGGCTAAGTGTAAGGCTACCACTTATCTGAGAGGAAAAATTATAAACAAATGGCTTGTTCAACTCTCAGACAGCCATAGTTCTTACACAAGATCACACAAACAAACTATGGTTGAATGG
Organism: Acanthopleura granulata; assembly: GCA_016165875.1. Classification (NCBI taxonomy): domain Eukaryota; kingdom Metazoa; phylum Mollusca; class Polyplacophora; order Chitonida; family Chitonidae; genus Acanthopleura; species Acanthopleura granulata. The sequence continues at coordinate 29,870,641 of JABBOT010000002.1, forward strand.
CGTGAAAGCCTAGATCCGGTAAATAACAGAAATCCTCAAGTGTACATAAGTAAATATGACTACGCCTTTACAACTTAGCCGTTCATATTTATAGACTAACGTAAAGAAAATTCTGGATGGTTTGATCGTAAACATGTTAACAACAAAGGTGCTTTGTTCCAGAATGTACACCGTATCTACAATGACACGAAACACAGAAGCCACGAGAACGCTCGACTGAATAACAGTGCAGCCTATAACGTACAATGAGATCAAAATCTAGATCAAACCCTGATCTGATTAGAATACCAAAAGAAGAAAAAATATAATACAGTATTTCAAAGACGGGGTTTACAAGACAAGGCCCTTAAATTATTCGTCATAAGAAAAAATGACCAAGCACTGGCACTGAAGTGAGTGGAGGTCGAATGCTGTCATCTTTCCTACTTGCAGCATGTCCACAGTTGTAAGACACGGGCACCTGAAGCATGACGTGTGAAACGTGTGCAACTTTCGCCAAACTGATTGGTTGTCTTTGATTCTGTAATGACGTACGTCAAAAAAATTTGGGAGAAATTTTGAACATAAGCCTTGGGGTTTTTTTTTACCATAATCAATTGTAGAAGGTACCCCAAGAAGATGTCAGGCGTAAAATAAGAGCATAGAAATCGTATCAACAACCTATAATTTCTATATTTTACACTTAATTAATAAAAGCACATACACTCACTAAAAAACAGAGGGCCATTTTTGACCGAGTAGTGTTTGGTGCATTCCTACGCCAATCTCAACTACGGAAAAGAGTACGCATGTACACTAGCTTTAGCATCCCTATTGTCAAGATTCAGTTATCGGGCTAAATCCGATACTGGTCAGTTTGAGAATTTATAACAAAAAATGCGAAATCGAAGGTCCCGATGAACACAATACTTTTCACATGAATTCATGGAATTTAGTACAGATATGTACATGAAACTGTTACCAGCGACCAATTGCATCAATAACCGTACATAGCTAACTAGAAAACAAGCTTAAAACATGGAGAATTTTATATACCGGTGCCAGTAACAAAATATTTGTTCAAAGCTCAGTGCTTGCAAACAAGGGGGAGATAATCTAGTCTCCGGAATCTGCTAAGGTGCAGTGTCATTATACAACAGGCGTATTTTGTGACTCGAACCGGTTTCCTGGCACCATATTGCTAGCCACCGTCGTGCTAGGGAAATATTCTCTAGTACAGCGTCAAAGACTAATTAAATCAAGGAAATATATATTCTGTGACTGTTTGCCGTCATATCGGTGACTTGGTCCTGATGTGACAATGAGGTGGCTGTATGAAGGCATCAACATTGGGACAGATGCCTTACCAAGACACCGTGGGGATTTCTAATCTAAATTATCTTAAGAGACACAGGAACCCAGGAAAACAAAAAAACAGCAGAACATGTCAGCCACGTTTTTCACATGACAATGTTATGAATTTTTTACACCGGAACAGGAAAATCTTCAGGAAGCAAGCGAATACTGCTGTAAGAGTAATGCTTCCATACACAATAAACACACCACCAAGCGTGTCCAGTTCCAGCTGATGAACTTTAACATCTTCAGGTGGGCAATACTGGACGGGGTTAAGCCATTTTGCTTCTAGTTTTTGGTACAGACCAGACTCAACCATTTTCTGTATGCTACAACAAAGGCAAACACAGGTATTTAATGTTTATTTCATAGAGCAAAAATTATAGCTCTTGTAGGTAAAACTTACGGCAGCCATTTTGCCACGCAAAAAATATTTTCTTTACAAATAGATCTCGTAATTATGTGATAGTTATTTTCGTAATTTCTAGATAGTTTATCTAGTTTCTTTCTTTTAGCCTTGCTGATGCCCGGTAGCGCTGATTTGTCTCTCAATAAGCTGGACAACTGCCGAAATAGCGGAGTAAAACTTCTATTATTTCTGAATAATCCTTCTTAAGTGTTCTCATAATTATAACAATTTAGGCAATGTAAATTACAAGAAAAACCTATTTAAGTATCTCGTAATTACAAAAAAACTATCTGGTAAGTACATGAACACTATCTTGCAATTACGAGAAGCGATTTTTAATTTTTTTTGCGTGGTACTTACTGGTTTCTGTAGAAAATTACTGATCACAAAGAAGAAAAATTGTTTTCAACTTTCTTTTAAAATTGTAGCTGTCTAAAAATTGTGTTCAAATGATGGTTACTATCAATCATGCATGTATACTACATATGACAAATAGCCTTTTGTACATCTATTTTGTTGAAACTAACTAGAAAAAAGGAAATTTATTTTTCAAAAGTTCGAATATCGAAATTTGCTATTGCAGCATGGGTAGGTTATGCTTCACATGAATCTAGTGGCCCCATATAAGGACTTTAAATCTACAATAAAAACTGATATAACTTCAATGAAAACATGACACCCATATTTAAAGAAAGAACAAATAATCAGATACTCGCTTGATACTTATGGCGTCATTGTACGGAGAGTTTTTGGTAATGATAAATGCAAGAGAAAATCCATAAAATCTCTCCTCAGCTATCCTTGTTGCCCCACAGCTTATGGCCGCTCGGTAGGTCAGGAAAGCCTTATCACCCATTATCGCGTACTTTCCTTCTTTTACACCCTGGTGTAACTTGGTGACAGAAGGTATAGTCTTTATTCTCCCAGCAATAATCTTATACAGTGGACGTTCAGACTGCTGGAGAGGCAAAATAAGAAACGAGGATGATTATGATAGTAAAGGGAAACCTTAACAAAACAGGCAAATTCCAAATTGATCTTTTTACAATTTATTCAGAATAACTTTTGGTGTGTTTGTCAAGCTTAGTTAAATATTTTCATGGTTTAAATGACAAAAACAGTTTAAAGTCACACAATCCCATCGCAAAACTGTTCCAGTGTCATGGAAAAGGTAAATGTAGGATGCGAAGTTTAATAAAATGACGATCGGTAATACATAGCTGCCATACACTGGGCATTGATTGATCTAAAAGTACGAGTACCACGTATGCTTTACGCACAATTTTATAAACACTTCTTCAAATCCCAAGTCTCACTTAGTAAAGTGGTTACAGAATTCTCACCCACTTTATACCTTCGGCATCACCTTATTTGGTCTGTGCTAAGACACCCTATTTTCGCCTTAATCAACCGTTCAGAACAGTTCAGATCAATCAGAATCGATTATTCATAAAACCAAAATGCCTTGATAAGGGACTACTACAGATATATATTATTCCAGATCTGTCCAGATCATTTCGAAGTTGTTTTGATTTACTTAACTGATCTGAATAATGAGGAAGTGTTAGTTTTCTTACCGTAAGCACAGTATATGTGTTGGATCCAGTTAGGGTACCCACAGCCAAGTCACTGCGATCAGCAAGGTCCTGTAGCGAGGTGATGGGCTGGAGAGGTGTGGACACAGTTAACACGGCCGCTAGGTGAGCTGTGTACATCGCCATGATAAGGATCGTAAAGACAAACCAGAAGCTCAGGAAACACCGGGCGGATATTGAGGTCGGGTGGAAAGTCGGACCTTGTAGATAAATTGAATCAATGTCAGTTTTAATATTAAGAGAATATGTACCTGTTTGAACCGTATTAAGGTCTGTTTATTAGTTCATTCGCAGATGTCTCATTTCATGAAGACTGAAAATAACACCAGGCCCTTCCATCGTAGAAATCATGTGAAGGAGTTATTGATTACAGAATAAGCGATAATATATAGAATGATGGATACCAATCGACACTGGTAGAAAAACTCTTACTTTCACGTTTGTACAAACCTTGCTCGAAATAAGAACTGATGATCAGAAATATGTTTTCTGCAACACTTCTCTCCAGCTTCAGGTGTGGATTGTTAAGTTCATGCTGATCCTGCAGTGGACTCTTGAAGCTGATGCAAATTAAGCCTACACTAGCGATCAGAAAGCAAGCCATCACTAATAACCAAACATCGAAGCTGAAGGGTTTGAGGAACTGGAACTGGCTGGCGGTTTCCCTGGGGGTGGCCGTTAGGATTCCTAAGCTCTCCTGCTGGAATGGAGTTGTGAAATCCACAGCTTCACTCCGCTCTTTGGTAACTGTGAAAGGAGCGGCCCCCAAGTCTGCTTCCTAACAAAGAACGCGCCGAATAAGCAAATGTCAAAATCACTCTTGAGACAGTCATCTTACAAAACAGTGCCGCAAAGTCGAAGATGGCCCAGTTACCACCCTAGTGCAGCGCGATGACCCAGGAGAGATAGCCTATGAGGTTAGAGCAGTAGTGCAGAGCAATGACCCAAGAGCCTCTTACCAATGAGAAAGCTGTGGGCTCAAGTCCAGCTTATTCTGGCTTCCTCTCCCGTCCTTGGAAGGTCTGCCAGCAACTTCAGATGATCGTTCGTTTTCTACGAGGCTCTACATCTCTCCCTCTCACCATACTGTTGGCTACCGTCGTAATCGTGAAATATCCCAGGGTAAAACACCAATAAATGAATCACGTCGGAGGAAAATATATTTGTGGAAAACTTTAACTTTTACTTAGAGACGGCAAAACCACAAGGTGCCTGTTTGCCCCTGTCATGTAGTGTCAAATATTTGTTTTGTGTTCATGAATAATGGCGGGAGAAAACAACCTATAACATATTCTTAGAAAATACCAAGTGCGTAAGTTTTCCACAGTTCTCAAGAGTCACTTATACGACCAGGACAATTTTTATGGTGAAAGGAAAAGCAAAGCCCATCGGTATGTTTCTGTTAGACGTTCTTATGTGCTACCAGCGACACGATTTAAAGCAGTGCAATTAAACAAAAATATGGAATTGAGGGTCTAAAATTAATCTACGTGTTGATTTATGTCATTCCCATGTTGATCACACAGAATGATGATTTTTTAACTTATTTATTCATTTATTTGATTGGTATTTTACGCCATACTCAAGAATATTTCAGTTATACGACCGCGGCCTGCATTATAGTGGGAGGTAACCTTGTAATGGTTATTTCGATGAAACGAGAAATAATTGAATACTCACACCTCTGGCCACCAGGCCAACCATACCCGACCACGTACCATCTTCCCGCTTGGCGCCATAAAACCCATCCGGTGCCTCCACGAAAGTGTATCTGAATACCAGACAGGCCAGTATATCATAAAGGCTTAATCCAAGCAAAGGGATGTAATGCTTAAAGTAGGGAATGTTACAACTAAGTTTCCCTTTGCTTTAGTACACCCTCGTGCATTCTGATCTCCTAATACAGGAAAGACGTATTGAGAAAGCAATCTCTAGGAATTTGATTGAAGATGTTGTTTTACTGCATGACGGTCTGAATTGTGATTTGTACCCTACTCTTAACACAGTGAGCATAGTAAATCTAAGCGCCGAGAACAGTGCGATCATTACTGTATGGTCACCATGTACTAAGTGATAAAGTATTACCTCTTCAAGGTCCATGTTTTTCTCTTGTAATTTCGCTCTCAACAAGGTTTTAATGACACCACAGAATTTTTGATTAATTCGAGAAGATATGCGTAATAAATTATTTACTTTACGTACCTATAATTATATTTGTTCTTATTTCTTTTTGATCCATGTGGCGAGGGGACATGAATATTGCTCCTGTTAAAGCATTTGCACGAGCAGTAGGCATAAAACCTATAGCTAAACTGACAAGAAACCAGATTTCACCTATTGTTCATTTGTCAAATATCACACTGTTGTCGCTGCTCTGAATTCACTCCAAAGTGCTTTGTATTCTAATCACATCATGCGATTGTTATTGTATATGTACAATATCATAAATTGCATCTGCGCTGGTTACAATGTACTTGCCTTTCCATATGATGACTACCCTCTGTTTCAGACAACTACTGCATATAAATAAAGGGCTACTGTAAATAATCCATAAATATTTGAGGTAATGAGATATCACATTTACCACACAAAATAAAAAACACACAACTATGGCAGTAGTTTAAAAATAAAAGTTTGAAATTGCAAAAAGTCTGCACACGGTTCCACATATGTCCGTATAGTAAGACCATTATGTGGCATTCCCGCGAAGTGTCTTAAAAATTGGCTCACAACTCGCGCGGTTTTAACTCCAAAGAAATCAAAAGAAAACTATTACATTAAAAAAGGGAAAAGCCTTAAATTAGTTCTCGGTGGAGGTGCTAACATTAATTCTTGATGCCAACATTTAGTACACGGCATTGTACGCGTGGCTAACGCTTTCCACCAATGTATCACTTAATTACCTTGTCACTTTCCACTGAAGTTGTGCCAAATGAATTGAAATATATAAACGTAACGCCCATATTTAAATCTGGTAGTTTATCTTAAATTGAAAACTTCCGGCCCATTTCTAAAAAAAGATAAGCTGTCTTTACTGCCATTGTGTTTTATTACCCATACCGAAAATTGAGCTTATTCGCCAAATCCTCCAGCATGTCCACCATCAGACCGTGGTAGGAGTTATTGCCGGACTCGCTGAGGTTTACATACGGATGAGATTCCTGGGAATAAGATGAAAACAATGTTAGAATTATGGCTAAAAACTGTTACCAAAAGTGAACAACCCATTTTAATATACCGTAAATCCTATAAAAATAGAGTAACATTCTTATGGACATACCCCGTGTACTGCAATGCGTAAGGTGACTCCGCCGAAGTCCGTCAGTTTGTTTGGGAACAGCCTGTTGACCTCTGGCAAAGTCCCATTCACAGTCAGGCCCTTGCTCACCGTCCAGTCCCCCATGTGGTTGAGCTCCCTGCCAAGGCCAACTGATGCGGTGTACAGAGAGTACTCTGTGTTTCCGGATTCACATAAACAGGGATTTGTCACACTACATACCTGGGGAGGATAGGTCGAAGGTAAGTGTTCGGTTTTAGCACCTACAGCTTATTTAGCTTGACGGTTAAAAAACAGCGCGTAGAATCCGTTTGAATAAGTATGTTTACGTATTTACTTATTTATTTATTTGATTGCTGTTTTATGACTTCAGGCCTTTCACTTTTGAGGGCTTTCCCTGCGTCTTGCAACAAAAAAATGCTTCCTGGATATAAATGAAATTTTGATTTTATGTATTCCTTGATTAGATAATCTTGACTGCATGATTACGTTATACACCAACGATGAAATACTGTTGGGCTATGAATTAACCATCTAGTATTATCAATACCTCTCTTAACGCCTCCAAAATACCAAGGCGTTTCAGAAGCATCTGTGGCTCGTACACTGAACAGTTGATGATCTTCTGGTCCGTGCACCTATTCAGTAGGTTATTAAATGCCACGTGCATCATCAACGCAGCCCGGATAAGTCGGCTTTTTAAAACCTAAAATTACATATATCGATGCAGTAGAAGAACATGCGTCAAGTGGACGTCTTTCTCACCAACTCCTACTAAACTGAATGACTTATTTAAGACTGTTCAAATCTTCCGACAAATCATAATGGTTCTCTCACGATTTATTTTAAGGATATCAAACCAAATCCAAAAATTGTATTTTAATTTTCACTGGAGTATAGAATAGTCTTGTTGTGGAATGTCGACAAGGCCTTATGTATTAACTAGATGTCGCCTGTTATAGGGTCGTTATAGCAGTATTGATTCGGGTCATATTTTGCGAGGTTTTGAGTCTAATCTGGAATAGTACAAGAATCGAAAACAGTTAACAGTTCGTGGACATACATTTTATTTATAGGAGCAGATGCAATATTCGATAAATAGGGGATGTATGAACCAAGTGGCTTAACAATAATATTGCCGTGGATTATTAGGGCATTCTTAGTTCAATCAAAAAAACTTGAATATACAGTAAAAATTTGGAAGAAACTAAACAATATGTAAACTTTCGAAACCAATTATATCATACTGTAAGACAAGCCAAAACAGGTATTACGAAAAAAACGTTTAGTGACTGTTATAATGATATAAAACAAACATGGAAGGTGAATCAACTTAGCAATCGAAAGCGACAGAGTAAGCTACCATTAACATTTATAATCAGCGGAGAAAAGTTACTGATGGTGTCAATATAGCAGAAAGTTTTAATGAGTATTTTAGATCTCTTTAGAGCGACCTTGCTTCAAAAATCTTATCCCCTATCAACAAGTATGTTGATTATCTGTACAATGCATGTTCAAATACATTTCGACCAGCTTCTCCAAACGAAATAATTAACATACTACATGGTTCGAAAAATGCAGCGGCTAGTCTGGGCGATATTACAATGACGATTGTTGAATCCGTATCTGATTGCATAGCTCGATCAACTCCCCACTTAATTAACTTGTCACTTGCCACAGGAGTTGTGTCAAATGAATTGAAATATACAAAGGTAACACCCATATTTAAATCTGGTAGTTTGTCTCAAACTGGAAACTACCAGCCTATTTCTATTCTCCCGTATTTCAGAAAAATTCTTGAAAAATCAGTATCAACTCGAATCCTTAGCTTTATGGAGGAAAATGACATAATTAGTTCTTCTGAATTTGCTTTTTTACCCCATCATTCAAGTTCATTTGCTGTTTCATCACTAGTAGACAAATTGAAAGAAGCTAAAGAAGAAAACAATTGAGTAGAGAGTGTTTTCTGTACCTTTCAAGGGCATTTGACATGGTTAACCACGACAGTTTGTGCAAAAAACAGGGGCACAACGGATTTGGAGGGGATACCAATGCATGGTTTAAAAGTTATTTGACTGGGAGACACCAATGTGTCCACTATAATGGTACAAAATCTTCATTTAAAGTTATATTATGTGGCGTCCCCCAGGGATGATCACTTGGACTAGCTCTATTCCTGTTATACATCAATGATATCAAATGTATTACTGATTTCTTGCATGTGTTATTGTTTGCTGATGACGCTAGTATTATGCTATCAGCTAATGCTCCTATCAAACTTATCACGACTGTGACCGAGGAACGTAAGAAACTGCTTATCTGTTCTCTGCGTTAATGCAAGTGAAACCAAATTCATGTTTATAACACGATTCCGAAATAGTATGAGTATTAACCCGCCAAATCTTACAATAAACAACAGTGAAATTGAACAAGTAAGCAGCCTGAAGCTCCTTGGAGTGATCATTAATGATCAGCTAGAGAGGACAGACCATATTAATGCCCTATCAAATAACTCAATATAGGTTTGCTGTCGCATATAAAACAATGTGTTAACATCAAAACAATGATCATGCTCTATTACTCACTTGTATATCTTTATCTCCTGTACGGTAATATTGTTTTGGGGAATACTTTTTCCACCCATTTGAGATGCATTGTTACTCTTCAAAAAGGGATATCGGATGATTAATTTTTTCTGCTCATTATCACCGTTCATATGTGTTACCAAACAGTTTGAGATACTTACTCTTTCTGAGATAAATGGTTTCCTGTGTTTGCAAATGTGTCAAAAGTTTACGTATAAACATTTTGAATTACCAGAAATATTTAAGTGATATTTTACAAGGGTTTCAAATGTGCATTGTTTTCAGACCAGAGGTAACACATTAAATTTGCATGGATCATTCTACAGAACATCTCTGTCTCGTATCCGAAACAAACTACCCACAGAACTGAAACTAATATCATCTATGTTCACATTTAAACATGGTCTTAAAAAGTGTTTACTTAACGTTGCACGTTGAATATCACAACTATAAGCTATTATACTCTTTGTGTTCATCAAGCGTTTGTTGTATAAACTGGTACGAATACAAAATGCTTTAGTGTCTATTTCGCCAAGTATATAACATAATCGATCGTATCAATCTTAGTACATAATATCAGGGATAACTCAAGCCCTATGAGGTCATTTTCCCGCCACATTGTTAACCAGAATTGAATGATATATATGTATCCCTTATTGGTGGTTGATAAATGTGAAATCTGAATAGAGGCAGCTCGTGAACAAAATAAAAAAATATAGATTTCGGCAAAGACTTGACATTTGTTCAGTGATACTAATTCATCTTTGAACAAATGTGTCAAAATGCTAAAATTAAAAAACAGGCACGACAAAAACAAAGTTATGCTTAACAAAAAGACGACTAGTGGTGGGCTTTATGGACTATATTAATGTTGGTTCATCAGTGACGTCATAAAAATTTTTTGAACATCTTTATATTCAGCTCCAAAAAAAATTCTTGTGAACCATACGCCTGTAATGTATTTTTGTATATAGAAAACTGATGTGACCTTAAATTTAGTGACGACAACACATATTTTAGAGATACATCACCATCGTAGTTACACCTGATATATCGTTACACCCTCTTCGTTAGACGAGTCCCAGGTTTAGTTCCAGAAAAAATTAGACTGGACGTCACTGATGAACCAATATATTATTACTATGGTTCATAAAACCCATCCTACAATAAAAATAATTTACTGCATTTGATTTCGTGAAAAAAACAATTTATAAAGTCAGTGAAGGAATTTTCAGATACAGTTTTTAATGGTCTTTTTACCCACTATAATTCCATTTATAACTCCATAACTCAGGCTAATATGGGACCGTAGACAGTAGAAACGCACCGTTAAATTTTTACTTGATGTCACGAGAGGAAGACCTGATATAACGCATGAGGGCGTTAGGCGAGATTCAGCCAGTACACAACAGCTGTAGCCGCACTCTTTGATAGGGCGTGCCTCGGAGTTTTCCGCCGTATCCAAGCGAAAATCTACCAAAATAAGGTTAGCTGCCTCCAATCCATTAATCTCAGCCTGCAATATAAAACCCCTTGTTTTGCTATCAACCATTCACTTTAAAAGAAAGGGCAGCATTAGAATCATTTTTCGAGCACTTAAATGATGACTCTTCACCAAATAACTATGAAGTCAATAAATCTCCCTTTTTTAAACACAAGTAAACAAGAAAATCAGATGTCAATGTAAAACTACATGTAAGCAGACGAAAATAAAGTGTACATTTTTCCTAGTATTCGTTATACGGATCTGTACCCTACGCGTGTAATGGCAGACGTTAAATGTATCCATGTAGTCTCTTTGAAACAGGGAAAGCAAACATAATAACTTACTTCTTGGAGCGGAATGGCCGCGGTCACGAGTGTGTCGTTGCCGGTTGATCTCCAGGGTGTGGTATTGTTTGCTGAGTCAATGAGAACGGTGTGCATCCCAGCGGAGGAGAGTTTAACTAGCCACTGCTGCCTCATCTTATGGTCTGACAAAATTGAATGATTTATATGAGGATCAATTACATTCATTGGCATTTTTATTGGCATTTTATCGAAAAAATTAATCATTTGCGCTGGATTCGTCGGTTGAGGTAGCGTTACTACATCTCGATGACTCGTTCAAATAGGTGGGAGAAATTAATCAGATCTGGTGGAAACAAATTAAATGATCGGGAAACATATGACATTCATCTGCACGGTATATTTAAATAAATACAAAAAACAATCGACCTGACAGATTCAAACAAAAACAACCTACAGCTTTACGTGAAATCATCGGATGGCCGTATATAACCTTTAAAGCCAAAAAAATTTCAATGTCTAAAAACAAAACTGACAGAAAATTCTTTATTCAAACCCACTGGTTGAAATTCATTTTCAGTTACTTGCCAACTCTATTCCCAAATTTTAAATATAAGAATTTCCGTTTGGCAGCCTTTACAAGGTCTACCAGAACGGTGGCCACGTTGTTATTCTCTGGAATCAGGTGAAGTGTGAACTCCTCGGGTGTGCGGGAAGGGCAAAGTTCAAGGTCGACAGACAAGTGCGGTATCCGGAATATTTCTGTCATGGCGGACACCATCCTCGTGTGAGGGCATCTCAGTACGCTGATCAGAGCTGTCACGTTTTCTTGTAACACTTCGTTCACTGTGGAAATAAATACAGGGCTAAAACATCCTTTGGACATGGAAGTGTTTGCCACAAGGAATAAATATTAAGCAAACGTACATGTATCAACAGAAGTGTTGTCGTAAACTAAACCGTCTACCATTCAATCAAGGTAAATGAGTTCCAAGTGACATATATATATCAAAGCGTCCTGCATATGGCGTGTACAACTTTCAGAAAATGGCATTTGTTAGATCCTGTGAAAATTCAGATGATTTCAAACTACGTCACAAGTTATTGATTAAATCATGGATACTCCACCAAATGCGTTAACTGTATGCCTCTACAATTTGTATGACACTCTGGTTGGAAAATATAAACAGATCATTCAGTACCTCTGGCGATTTGTTTCATATTTGTCATATAGTTGTATGTAATTTCGCCTAACCCCTGGCTATGGTCTGCATAAGCATACATGTTCACTACATAAACATAACGCTTTTATGAATAGTCGTAACCAAAGCGTGACTGCGATACCAGTATTTGTATTCCGCCGGGAAATTATTCACGGACTTCGAGTTTGAAATGTATGAATGGTATATCACTGTAAGACTTGACTCTAAAATTGAACAGGCCAGGAACATGGCAAACTATTTGTTGTTAACATCCTCGTTCAGAACACTTACCGGATTCTACCATTCCTGATCGGGTAGAATTCAGTGTCACCCACTTAAAGGTGAGTATATGAGTGAATGGGTGGACGTGTATGAATGTTCTTGTCTCCTGGGTCACGGCATCCGACACCGTCTCTTTGTCCATTCCCGTGTCTAATACCACCCCTGAAAAGTAGATATGCATGATTTATTATATTTTTATCGCTTTTACTTTGCATTTAGGAAACCGCAGTGTCCTGGTTTAACCCACGTTACTGACCAACTTTCTGCAGCAGGAAATACAAGTGATATGCTGGTAGAACACTTGGGCCCGGTTTTATGAAGCATACTTAGTGTTAAGTACCCCTGTAAGTGCATTTCCCATCTCTACAACATACGTTGTCATGCCAGTTAAGGAATACTTAGCTAAATGCGCTTCATGAAACCGATTACCCACCATCAGCCATAAAGAAGGAGGCTCCAATGAGAGAGAAAAAAAGACAAAACATTACAATGTTTAACACAAACTACGGAAATACTGAGAAAGTATTAATGTAGGCGATTAGGACACAGTCATGTAAATAGAAATAAAACAAGAGCTTTCAATATTACCAGAAAGAAATGTTCTATGCATATTTTTATCAGTTACCAGATCAGTGCTGTAGTATATAAGTTGTCGTATTTTAGACGTTTTTTGCTTGCAGCTGTTCATATATTCAACACGATGTATATGCTGCCCTTAGCCGCGGATTTAGCGGAATCAGACACAGTTATGAAGCAGAGGGACAGACATTCTGGTCACTCTCTCAGTATTTGCTTACAAAGACATTGTACTCATTGCAAAATTAAATAGAAAATTATAGTAAATCTAAATGCCTAAATCTAACCCCTTTCCAAAACAACCTAACATGTAAAAGCCTACAACGTCTAGGGCAATAGCAGAAGAGCCACCACATCGTAATGGTTGACAAACGGTCACTCATAAGTGGTGAAATCCGGCCTCTTGTCTCTTTCAGTTAGGGGTCGTTTCAAACTGCCTATGTAAATGATTAAATGACATCACCTTAAAGCCAAGAAGCACCATGGCTTAGAGCCGTGAGCAGAATTAGTTAAAACTATCGTGAGATAGTAATTATCATTTATTAGATATCACTAACCTAGAATTACTCAAATGTTGTTGTTATCACACGTATATACCCTCTGGTATATTGCTCTCCATGTAAGAAATGAATGTTTATTGATACAATCGGTGCAAAAGAGTATAGCGTGAAGGCTAAAACTACAGCGACGAAAACGGCGTAATAGTAGACAAATGGTAATACATAACCTGTTAATAACGTTCGCTACTGTTGTACTTATCGTTGTATTTAATATTACTATATGAAAATGAGACATAAGTAGTGTGTTAAGAGACGGTGAGGAACATTACAAAAGTGGGAAATACATCAAATAGATATGATTTCCAAACCTGAAAAGTCAGACCAGCGAAAATACTGGCTCAGTGAGACTAGAATTCTATTGTCGATGATATTGCAATTTGCTTTCTAAACACAAATTCGATTCTTATTACATTGTACTATGAATGCTTCTGTGTATTTGTGGAATATCATTAACTTCATACATCTAGACTCTAAGTGGAGCAGGAGCAAATAATCAGAACTCACTCAGTTTCATACGATACATTATGGTCTGGTTTATGATGCCAGGAAATACCCTTATATTCAAAATTAACGTTTAAAATTTGTATGAAAGAGGAATCACAACCGTGTAAATGGGCTAGTTGATTTGCTCTATGGTCACGTCTAACTGAAAATTTTGGAAATACAGGGCCTGATGATTTATAACCTGATTATTTTAATAATCGTTTATTAAAAAATACGTATGCGTTAGAGTTTTAAAAGTGCGTCCTAAGCCTGTATATATAAAATACCACTTGCTTATATAAGCTTTCGCGAGGTGACTGCAGTCTGGTGGCTGGTTTTAACAGAAATATGCCAGATGGATGTGCCAAAGGTCAGCAATGGACTCCTGAATCAATTCAGCAACAGACTCACATACAGATTATCCCGTGGTTGAAAATCGAATTTAAGGTGTAACTACTTGCACAGTACTAAAATGCCAAGTTGTAAATTGAAGGAAATAAAATACAACAGGCCTTACCTATAGTTATCACACTGCCAGGAGTCAAAGTTAGAGCAATCCGTACAGCGGCTGCCATCAACATAAAGGTGACCGGAGACAACGCCATATGTCCGTACGTTCTGGATGAAATGACAGAAGTGTTGTCCTATCTGTGGGTGCCATCAAACATTTACGTGTGGGTTTATTTATTTGTGCTCTAGAGACTGACATAAACAGGTAACAATGAGCTCCAGTACTTGAAGTGTTTTGATGCTAGGAGACCCTGGCTTACACAGAGTCTGTGAAATCATTTTCAACGCCTGCGCCAAATAACAATTATTTGTTCAGTTCTTTGTACGAAAGCAAGGCAAAATACACATCCCGTAATGCTTTGATAAACAATTATTAATATGGTTGCCTCCACGCTATTAATGGCATATTTTGCTATTGGGATGATCTGCCTTTATTGATATATATGGCGATTGATTGATCCATTTTATAAGGAGGGTTAACACAATCAATTTACGGTGTACACGAATGATTTAGATACTTATCTGCAAAGCAATTACAAGAGTTTCCGTTCGTGTCCGTCGTTAACAGTGCTGTCAAGCTGAACTGCAAACAGATGGTGGGTTGACATAAAGGTGGTGTGGTGTGTCAGATTGATTAGGTGGATGTAGTGACCATCGAATATTGTAGTTCAGCTAACACGTGAGAGACCCTGCTATCTAAGTGGAAATTCAGTAACTGAGGTATGTGCAGAGACACACAGAGAACCTTGGTAAAGACGGTGATGATATCGCCTGCAAGTCGGCATCACAAAGTAGTGGGAATCTTTTCTAATCCAAATGTCGGGCCCGGGCTATTCGGCCGTTGTTTATTACCCTGTGATAGTTCAACCATTAAACAGATTTAGAGCAGTTCATGCATGGACATTTCAGTAGACGTTCGACAGAAACAATTATTTACATTTTCATATAAAAGTTTTACAAATTCACATACGGTTTTACACATTCTGACTATTGTTTTACATTGCATATGTTTGGGTTGAATAGCCATAAACAGCCAGTGATTGTATTTTAGTTTTTCCCAAAATGACAGACACAAAGTTGATTCTGCTCTCCTGTAATCGTCAGTACATAAGTATTACCTTGTCGAAGGTCCAAATGTGCCATTTATTCTCCCACAGACTCTGTAGGGAGCCCTTTTTCCATTATGGCCGCATCAGTGTGTCATATTACCACAAAAGAAAGCACAATTTCGAACAAGGTAAATACATGATGAAAGTAAGTAATACAGAAGTTCATGTTATTCATCATCAGTTGTGGTCTCGTCGTAACAAAAACGGTTGTTGGATCCAGCAAGTAGAATTGACCGGTATAATGCTTTGTGTTGACTTGTGCCTCATCTCAGATGTGTGACATACACAATTTACCGGGTAATCCACGCATGTTATTCTGCGTCGTACATTTGACACCAGAACATGAACCGTGTACAAGGCGTGGATATAAGTCAGAATAAGATCACAGAGTTCCGGGTTTTTTTTGATGACCAGAATGTCGAATATCCAGACAGCTATATTCCATGTGGAAGAGCGCTCCGACAACTGCCCCGTCACCTGCTTATCGCAACCCGCGGACATTGACTTAGTACTCAGACATGCAAAGTGGTCAATTCCCGATGACAGGTGCGCTTTTGTCTTCTGGGCCTGTGATCTCGTGATGTCTTCTTCGGCATTACTTTTCAATGATGCATACATTTATACGTTGCATTCTATGCTATCTTTACAAGCTAATATTTTGAATACATCAATTTCAAATAGTAATTTCTTCCGGTTACCCTTATTGGGTACGCAGAATCAATATACCTGGCTTAAATGTAGGTCCAGTAGTTATTATGTTTTATTGTTTTATGCTTTAAGCTCACAATTTGAAGTTTTAAATGTTTTATCCGTGCCTTTTACCTGAAAAGGTGTCCTCAAGGGAGTACTGAAGCTGAAGTATGGCAGTTATATTTTCGCCTATACAAGTCCTAACACGTCTGAAGCACAATTTGTACTATCCACGACATACTTTTTTTAAGTAATAACGTGTAAACACGTAATAAAGTCCTAAGACAGCATTAAACAAATCCCGCTATGCAACATTTGTATACACGCCACATAAGATAATGTGTGTTAATTCTTTGATAAATTTTATTTATGTGGTTTATCTTGTGATCTCTTTGTGTTAAGGGTCCTAAGCACCATGTTTATTTTATTTACACAAATTTATTGATACAGGCTTTGTTTTAATTGTTGTTTTGATTTCGTTGCTTTCGCTCTGCATTGTCCATGGCCACGATCTGTCGCTATGACAATGTCTACCATAATGGCCTTCAGTGAACTGATCAAATGTTAATGTCACTCATGCTTCACTATTACTCCTCGTGTAACCATAGCAACGCACGCATTCTGGTTCACCACATGTCTTTTCACTCATCAGTTGTCTTATATCAATCTATGTGTGTACATGTACATCTACATACTACTGATTGGGTTCCTCAAATATACTAAAGTTTCAATTCTAAGGCTTCAATAATCTTGGTTTAAAACACCATAGTTTTATACGATTTTCAGCGGAAGATGCAAGACGGAAGGCACCAGTCACCCCCCCTCCTCCTTGGCGACATACCACTTGTATACATACATTGTTATTAATTAACACAGACACAAGCTTGTGTTTTCACTCACCTCGTTATAGGCCTACTACCAGTAACAATAATTTCCCGGGTTTTCATTCTGGGCCATTCTTCCATAAAGGGTTTACATGATTTCATGAATTCAGATTTGGAGTTTGTCAAGTTAGACTCAGGCTTACTCTCACAGAGTTTCCGAACGTACTGTTAGATCAGGACCCCGGTCGTTACAAAGTTTGCCTGTTAACTACCCGCATGAGGCAGATGCGGTATTCCTCTAGATCGATGGAAACCGCCTGCCTCAGGTGGGTTGTAAAAAAAAATTGGCGAGAGATATTTTTCCTTTGGAAAATATATACAAACTACTTATGACATTAAATTCCTTATAACTGGATAATTACTTCCTCGTTATTTCCAACGTGTGCCACCTAATTACAATTCCAAATTAGTTCTGGAGAACGAGGTACTCAGACAGCTTGTCTCTAACGACAGTACAACTCCATTTTGGCCTCATCGCGGACTCTGGAACCCCATTGTCAGTGTAGTGTCAGGTGATGGAGTGCATCTCATTCCAGCATGGGATGGCAAAATATGCTAAAAGCATCAGGGCAGCTCTAAGTCACTTTAAGAGGAAAGGTCTTCTTTAAAAGATTTCATATAGTTTAATGTAGGCAATGTAAACTACCTTGTCTAATCTCATATATCACAAGTCTGGTGTTTTTGTTTCACTACTTGTTCTTTTATCTTTCCGTAACAATGCTGATAGAAATGGGTTTATGTCTCATGATACGTTAACCACATGTATGTTATTGTATAACTTTACACGTGAGATTAAGTACGTTGAGTTCTGCATGTGTCTTACAATTATTTTTCCAGCGCTGTAAAGACTGCGTTGACAGCTACTTCTCTTGGAATACCGGAAGATGTTATACAACAGTTAGGTCGAATTAAGATATTCTAGACTCCATTTCACATAAGTCATGCGCCTGGGATTACTTCTGTGAAATATAAAGATATTAAAATTATGTAATATATCGGGAGGCCAGCAATAAACAGCTCCTTGTTTTTATCTCTACACATCTCATGTCTATGTGAGATAGTTTTACTGTATCAATAGATGTCATTTTCGTGAAGGCCAGATTTTAATTGCTTCACTGGTTGGCATCATTTCCTTGGTTTATGATATTTTTTAATGATATCGGTAGGTAAGTTTTCTTGTTTAGGAATTTAAACATGGTGGGTCCCTCAACTGCCTCAGTTTAAACAACATTCAGTTCGAAGGTTGGAGGTCAGTAAGTGTTCTAAACGTATGCCATTCGTGAAAAGATATATACCTTGGAAGCCAGTCAGGGCCACCGTGGCTCTGTCGATTAGCGCGCTATCGCAGCGCAGTGACCCAGGAGTCTCCCACCAATCATATAAAGAGAAAATCTATTTATGTATGTTTAACTTAGGGCTATTGTTTCTTCCTGGTCAGAATCTTCGGATGGGGCGATAACAGTTTCATTGTCATCTGTGTCATTTTTGCACCACCACCTTTGCATAATTCTACAATTTATTCAAGAAATTTGAAATTTAACGTTTGGGCATGACGTTGGCATGATCCACTTTGTACAGGTGTGTTGTATTTTGTACATGTATATTTTTAATCATGGCCCAAAGTTATGAGCAAAATATTCGTCATTTATAATAAATGACCTCAACCTCAGCTCTTTTGAATTATTGTCACCTTTTGGTTAACATTATGCAAACCTAGTTCGTCACTGACCAGTCATCGTTGTCTACCCATAAAATATATTTTATATAAAAGATATTTTCCACAGGCGAGCTTTATCCTATTCTTACATAACTGTGCAGGAACTGACCACACAGTAGATTAGTTCAAAATAAGCTTCTTCGGTGTATTTATACATTTCACAAACATCAGTTTCTTCAACACTAAACCCAATATCCAAATAACATTTCAGGTATTCCAAAGAAAAAGAAAACAGTACTGGAAGTCAAATTACTAAAGACCAGTTTAAAATAAATAAATAAATAAATAAATAAATATGCCAGCAAAAGAAAACAAATAAATCTTTGGTATGTCACCAGATATGCCCTAAAAGGCCTCTCAGGTTATTTGAAAGGCCCAGTTGGGTTGGGATGGTAGCTCAGCTGCCAGGCCACGCTGCAAAAGTTATGCATCTTAATAATCAAAGCAAATAAGGGACTAATGTAATACATAGTTTACTCCAGCTTCCTTTAACAATTTTAACTCACTAGAAGTAGCCTTAAATGCTCTCCGGCTATCTGAGCTTCAGGGGTCTGGGCGGTCCCTGAGTTATCACCTATTTGGTCGTCATATTAATTGTGCAGCTCCAAGCTCTCAGCCCAAATTATATGTTATGTTCCGCCACTTCTGAACATTAGTATTTATCATGAGTCTAGTTAATTCTGGACTGATTTTGTTCAAATAACGACTTGTCTTTCCGCTAAAAGGCGGTCAGATTGCGTCTTCAGACATGTAAAACTGCCAGATTTCTTGGAAGGACTTGCACTGCTTATATGTAAAACTGTGAAAAGTATCCATGTAGATGAAGTCTGAGACATTTAGGTATTCACATGCAAACTATGCATTATATTGAGTAATACTGCAGGTACATGTCTGTTATATTAGGCGGGAAAGGTTTTATAAATTCGGTTTAACAGGATTTGTAAAACGACAACCCTTTCAGGTGATATTGACGAAGGTTTCCTAAATGTGTTGGAAAATGTGTCATATGATGTGCATTTGGAATACATCTGGAATACATGTTTAAACTTTCATTTGTCACATGTTGAGAGAGACGTTTTGAAGTATTCCCCTAACTTCATTTGAGTACAAATTATTTGCATATCAATTGCATACTGGCCTTTTAGATTCATTTAGACAGAATTATTACTTATAACTTGAACTAACGGCTCTCAAGGAATTGACGGCTTTGTTCTTTACTTTCCTTTAAAGGTGTTTGGAAGACAAAATGATTAAGCTTGGATGTAGAAGTGACATTAGTATCAGAATCAGCTGTCAGAATGCACAAAACTGAGTTCCGTGTTACAGTGTAGCAGTTTTCATTTAACTTGTATTCTTGGAATCAAGTAAAGTGATATTTTCACGGGTGTGCTGAGTCAGATACCGACTTACGACCTTGACTGAAAATTTGAAAAGTTATATGACGACAGTGGCTGCTGTCTTGTGGTTGAAAACAGACTATTTTAAATCTCAGAACGAAGTCATATATCTGTTGGAAAGATGTTAAGAAACTTTTGTCACAGTGTTTCGGGAAGTAACCACTAAAATGGCTTTGAATTTTCCTTTAGACATGTCCTGAGTGGCCGGAGCCAATTTTTGGAACTAGAAACTGCGATATAACCACAAACCAGAAAGTGTAATCCTTAATAAGAGGACTGTTAAGTCCTGTTCAGCTTATCTGTTTAAATGTTCGGGAAACTGAATGTTTTTGCTAATTGCAAATTTACGTTTTCGGTAATACAATGTATTTTTACAAATTCACTCAATTTTACAAATCCCGACAATTATTTTACAATGTGTATATTGACTTATAATTGCTAATCTTTGTGTTGTGGTCTTCTCCAATATGAAAGCCATTTCTACTCACCTGTACTCGTTACCACATAATTATCACCTGGTTGAAGGTTCAGACGCTTCATTTAACCTTCAAGAAAGTCCCGTTATGGGGGTCCCAAAATCTGCATTTCCAACGAGGTAAATTTACGAAAAATGATGTCATTTATGTCATTTATTATTCTTTAGGATCTTGTCGTAACATAAACTGATCGAAGAAGTAGACGGATAAGCATAATGCTTGGATTTGTGTCGTGAATAACCTCAGATGTGTGACATACACAACTTTCCCCGGTAACACAGCATATAATTCTTCGCCTTACAGGTCACGTCAGAATATCACCGATGTTTGAGGCGTGGGAATCACTACAAGATTCTGTTTCTTTTGGGCTGAGTCCTGAGGCTTATCGCAACGCATGGGTAGCACCCAGGTCTTGCGTGACGCACGCGTCAAGGCGATTATCTCCTGATGACATGGTCGTGCATGTGGGGGCTATTGTCTTCTAGGTCTGTGATCTCGTTGTATCTTCCTCCGCTTTATCTCTTCCGAGGCGACGCTGACATAAACCAGCATGATAAATGTACTGGGCTATCCTCACAAGCTATTCTCTTGAATACTTCAGCTGTATAATTTGGTATTCCTCTGCTTGTGCGACAACGATTGGCCACGTACTGGGGACTTAGAAACATCCCTGTCTTAACCGTAGGTCATGAACTTATGTTGCTTTAACTTGATTTAAACTCTCCATTTGCCATTTTTGAGACATTTTATCTAACTACAGCCAGCTCCAATAAAAATATCTTTTCTGTGGGATAGCGCCCTCAAGGCCGTATTCTTCTCAGGTGCATTCATTATGGCAGTCACTGTTTGAGTCGAAATACATTGTAAACACAATTCAGTGTGAAAACCTAAGCACACTATTTTTTGCAATCACTTGCCAAGATTTGTATACACACCACGTAAGATGACTATGTTTTGTAAATCATATTTATTTAGTTTATCTGGTGATATATTTGTGTTTGGAATTGTAAAGATCATCTTTAATTTATATATAAAATTTTCATTGCTTTTTCTATTTCGTTCCTCCCGCTCTGTATTATCTATGAGCACGTGCTGCTGCTACACCGTTGTCTGCCATAATGGCCATTTAAAAAAGTCAGTGAGCCAAAGAAGTTTCTTATCTGTTGTACACAATGTGCTTCAGGTTTGACTGTGACACGCCACTGTTCAATATCAGACGCCGGTCGTCCTATTCGGCGTATTTATTACAGTTTATGGGTCAAGTTTCGAACACCGATTATCAGTAAAGTGTCCAATTCCCAGTTCAGGCTATAAACCAGAAATTTTCAAAGGACCAGAGTACAAAAAAATAAAAAACCACCAGGACAAAACAAATAAACCTGTGCTATTTTATCAGAAATTCTCAAAAACGCCTTTCTTGCAGGTTATTGGAAAGGTCCTCTTCGGTTGTGATAGTATACCTCAGTTGGCATTGCAAGCAAACGTTATGAAACTTGATAATTAAAACATCATGAGAAAGGAGTAATATTATACGTGGGCAACAGAAATCGCCTAAAATGCTCTCCGGCTATCTGAAATTCACTAGCTGAAATGCCACAGCCTTAATACCTGTGTCTGAGATGTATTGCGGCAGTGACAGACTTCAAAATGCTCTCAAGCTAAATTATTCAATTAAAATCTAAAATTGTTAAAATTTAGATGGTGGAGGTACGGCAGAGGTAACTCTTCCTGGGAAATGAACATGCTTGACACAGTGCATCGTTGTTGTTGTAGAGACTGGCCTGTCTTTGTGGGAGAATTTACGGTAAACTGTTCGATTTTTGTGCGATGATTAATGAGCATTAGAAAAAGGAACATACGCTGAAGTCGAAACTGGGTGACTATATGTCATAAGTCACTGTCTTACAACATACTTTCAGCAGTTTTGTGCCAGAAGTCTTCGTTTCGAAGACTAGCACATGGTGGAAGGTGTAACCTAAGATATTACATGAGGTTATTTTATCATTGTAAGGTTCAGTGGGTAAGCGCGCTAGCGCAGTACATTGACCCAGAAGCCCAACATCAATGGTGTCGCTGTGAGTTCAAGTCCAGCTCATGCTGGCTTCCTCTCTGGCCGTTCGTGGGAAGGTCTGTCAGCAACCTGCAGATTGTCGTGGGTTTCCCCCGGGCTCTGTCCGGTTTTCTCCCACCATAATGCTGGCCGCCGTCGTATAAGTGAAATATTCTTGAGTACGGCGTAAAACACCAATAAAATAAATAAATAAATTTATCATTGTGGCCATAGCTGGTCATGAGAATGAGAGAATAGACGTCATTTTGGAGATATGTTCAGTCATCGGTTTCTTCTAAATATCCCCATGCAAAGGTGTAGAGTGCACCCTGTAACATCGCTGTTTTCAGTGGGCAGAGATTCCATGGCTTGCATGTTAGCTCAGCTTTAAATATACACAGGAATGATACACAGGTTTGATAAATATTGTACAAGCAAAATCGCTATCTGTGTGAGAAGAGTATACGGGAAAGAGCCACTGACATGACACATACTACGTTTTAGAGTACTGAGTTTAAAATGCATGTTGGTTGACAAACTGAACACCCTTTTAATATTAAGTTTCAGTCCATAATTGCATAATTACATTTTAGGTTTTAAATTTGACTCTAAAACGCATGACGTCACCAGCTCTACAGGTCAAGGCTCCTCACGACGGCATTCGCTCAGTGAGTGGTGGAAGTTGCATTTCGTGACCAAAATAAACCGATTGAATGGAGAATATTTAAAGTATAAAAACAGTATATATGTATTCTGCTACATCGAAGTTTCATCAGATAATGTTCTTTTCATATTCGGGAATACTGTGTCAGTGGCACTTCAAAAGAAAAAACAACAAATGAAATAACCTTAGTTATTTGGGAAGATACAGATTCATACCGCCATAGCCTTTTTTCTGATGTGCGTTGTTATTCTATAAATACACTTTTAATCTTAAATTCTTACAATGCTTGTTATAGAACAACCAGAAGCAGGACGTCACGTCTCTCGAACCCACACACTTATGACGAAAAGAGACTGCGTTATACGTCAGCGGAAACAGGAACGTTCTCAAGTCGCAGAATGAACTCAGATTACCCTGATTAGTTAAAAGTGAAAACAAGGCGCCAGTTTCTCATTGTGATCCTTTTTGCTCACTTTGAAATCCGATATCTCGGTTATGCAACATTACATAGACAAAAAGGTTACCTTTTTCACTGAATATCAGTATCGGCTGCTTTAACGATGCATATGTACCTTTGGTTCGGTGTTTTTACTTAATTTTAGTAATTAAGTAAACTTTAGTCCTTCGCCGCAAGAATACAATTTTAACGCAAAACAGTTAAAAGATCCACACGTACAAGAGCAGGTACAAAAGTATCTTGTTATGCTTTTGATACTTTCCTCAAAGATAACTTACATTTTGACATCATTTCATCGTTGATATCATGTTACTAACTGTGGGTACGAGAACACACGAAAAAATGTCATCGGCTGTGTGTATTATATGCTAAAAGCGTATTCCACAAGTTATATAGATTCGAAATAATTGATAATAAAGATGTCGTTTCAAATTTTGACATACAGCTGCTAAACTGATTTAACTAATTCTGTGGAAAGACTAATTATCGCCGAGATTCAAGCGCCGATAACCACGCTGAGATGTGCTCAAATAAAGATGCTGTTCGCCTTGACAAAAACATTGAAGATACCCTTTTTGTCGACCTTCACCCTAGTTCTTTGCGATCTCCTCAGTAAACTAGAACCTGATCGGTAAAGTGTGTAACTCCCAGAGTATAGCAGTCAGATAAGCCCGCGTCCTCATTTTTAAATCAGCACGCAGAAACGCCCCAACGCGTGATAAAAGGTTTATTTCGACTGAAGACCCTCTACTGTTCCAAACGGATTAATAAATGTAAGAACTTACGAGTTAAAGAACGGAACGATTACAAATGTTATGAAGTAGAAAACGAGTAGAGGTATCAGATGAAATCTTACCAGTCGATGAACGTTTACGGGTGCATGGAAAATCCTGCCAATTTTGTTTACGAACAATGAATAATTTACACGGCCGAAATACTATCATTTCCCTGCAATACACAGGAATGAGATGTACATGAATGTCAGTGTATCACGCTGACGTACATGTATGTTAAACTGAGAATACAAACACATCCATAAGGTAATTGCAGTTTACAAGCTACATCCCTCCACGTTTAAAAACCAACGACAGTAGTACATAATGTAGCTCACAGGTATTATTCCTATCTTTTAACCTGGGTGGCGCCGATGGGACGGGTGGTTCCGGTCTGACGGTTATGACGTCATAAAGGTCGCGTGGTCGCGTGGGCTGGTGTGATGTAAGGAGTTTGGCAAAGGTGCCAGTGCAGGTCTTAAACACCTGGTGTGAAGGTGTTGTGTTTTTATCACGTGCACCGCAAAAGGTCTAACGTCAAAAGGTATAAAAGGCTGATTATTTAGAATTATTATATAAATTAAATTTTATTAAATTATTATATAAATTAAATTTTATTAAATTATAGGTTGAAGTTTCACTATGATTTAATCGGATGGTTGGGCTGGGGTGAGGCTTGTGTTGGAATTAAAAAGGTTGTTTTAAGGATGAATGGAAGGGCTGAATTTTTGGTTTGTTATACATACATGGACAATAGCACGTTTAGATGAGACAACTCACGTGAAGCTTTCCATAACAAGTTAAAAGGTACTTTTTGCTCTGAACAAGGCTACCGTGCTTTGGAGAATGTGTGGGAATCACACGCAATGCAGACCATTCGTGATTTTCTGATTTGGTACAATAATCTTGACGTCACTCCATTCCTTGAAGCTTTGGGAAGGATCTCATGGTTTTATCAAACCATGCGTATAGATATATTTAAAGATTGTATTAGTACTCCTGGAGTGACTTTAAGTTACTTGTTTCAAAATCTGCCTACTTACTTTTCCTTAATAGGCGAGGTAGACAAAGATCTTTATCGATGCCTGAGATCAAACACTGTTCGGGGACCGAGCATTGTATTCCATTGCTATCATGAGAAGGGGGTGGGAAATTGTGCCAGGGTATTGTCGGTTTTGATGGTAATGCGTTATAACTAGCCTGCTTATGCCTGCTGGACATTATATATATATATATAAGGGGGCGTAGGTTCGAATCCCGGTGCAGTCATTTAATTTTTTTACAATGTACATGCTTTATACTTATATATACGTATGCTTGTATCGTTGCAGTTCCGTGGATGCTACTGGCATTTCCACGGGTGTCATCTCAACTACACTTCAACAGGAGAGCTCCGTTACACAAAGCGCGGTCTTTCACCTGAAGAACTTCAGAACGAAACGAATGATCATCGAACATCTGAACTTTCAGGTCGTCGAAACGTTTTTTTTTTCTTCATCAAAAGCGAATTGACCCTTCCCTTCAGGCATTTCTGCAACATTACTATACCCCTCCTCGGTCTCATCTTACTCAATTTATAAAATCAGTTATTGACCAGCATCTGTACGGGTTTGTGGAAAGTGACATTCCCCCAAGAATTATTATCAACTTTTGCTGAATGTCCGCCCGTATTTAAAAACCCTAGACGATATAGGTCCCATTATGAGAGAATATGCCAAGGCCAATAATATAATGACCCAACCCCGCCGCACATTGATTGTAAGTATGTATGGAACGAAAATTCTCTTGGGCACACCTCTGCTCCATTTTGCAAGATGGAGTAAGAACGACTTACCTCGATCTTTAGACACATTTCAAAATATATTTTCAGATTCCGACTATTTTGTAAATAAAATGCAAATTAAAATGAAAAAAGAGTACATTTTTTGGGTGAGATATCATTTTTATTATTTTTTCCAACAATGTTTTACAATATTCATCAATATATATGCATAGTTCTAATCACCAAACACCCATCTGTTCAACGCTATACTAACATATTCATTACTATAAGCACGTTTGTATAATAGAGTTCCGTTTTTTTTTTGTTGTACAACAATAAACATGCAAGAACAAAAAACAAGTCCGATTAACTTGTGATTTCATTCGATTATGACTTATTACAATCCTCGCAAATGCATATATATATATAGATTTTTAAGCAGCAAAGAAAGGTGGATGAATACCGAACATTCTCCCTGACCAATCATAAGCCAAAAGATCATTGGTACAGTCCGCGGGTGGAGAATTAAATGTTTGTGTAATACAGGTCATTGTTCCTCCTCTACCTCGATGAAGACCAAAATACAAGCAATATTGACCGCACACAGCGGTGTTTAAGCATTGTACAGAGCGGTGATTCAATTGCCAAAGGTGCGTACCGTGACTTAGCCACGTCTCTACCTCCTTACGCCAGGGTGGCAGACCATAAGAGTGAAAATAATCCCCAGACAAGTGACGTGTGGTTTCCTCATAATCTATGATCCAATGGATACCAGGTTTCGTACAGGGGTCAGTGTTTAAGATATATATATAGCAGGTTGATGTGTCATTCGTGCAGGTAAATCATTCCAAGGGAACACACCTTGGACCAAGTCGCGTGTATAAGGGTCCGTTTGAAGACATTGTAATAATTGTTGGCCGTTCATGATGTCTTCCGTTAGGAGTATGAGATGACTGTCAAGGTTGTGAGTTCAAATCCTACGCCGGTCAACGCCGATTTTTTTTTTAATCGGTGACATCACACAGCACAGTGCGAGTCTTATCAATCTCAATGATATTTTGAAATTATCATTCGGAAAATCCGGAGTGAGTGGCTTGGCTGGTATCTGACGTCCGTTCACGTGTAAGGCTATGTAGTTGTGTAACGGTGGTTGAAGTCAAAGGGATTTTCTACGTATTGCCCGCTAAGGGTATTTGCTTGTACACACCCTATGCCGAGAGGCTGAGGAAGAGTGCCTAACAATAGGTTTTGTTCGTTCACTGTGGTATGTCCTATACATACGTTGAAATACTTGGTGAAGACACGACGAATCGGGTACTTGGCTGGGGCTTTCTCCAAAGCTTTCAAATGCCCTAGAAAAACACCTGGGGCGACTTTGATTTTCCGTATAAACATTGTCACTTCCTCAAGGACTATCTTGTAATCAGCCGCCTCCGCATTCTCCTTCTTCATGTTGGGCAGTTGACATAATTGCAAAGCTGTCTCCGCTTCGGGTCAGACATACTTGAACCGTGACAGTGTTTAACAAATAACGGTCTTGTAGAAACAAGTCGCAATGTAATCTCCCCATCAGATTAATCGACCGACTTCCAGCGGCCAAGGCCCTCCGTTTCTGAAATCCATTGTTTTGATTTCCTTTAGTCTCCCTTTGTCCAGCAGTATCCTCATAGCACAGATTCCTTGTCAACTGAGTTTCTTTAGCATCCCTCCCATAGCTAAGTAAGGTTTCTATGTACGCTCGGTAAGGGTACATATTCGTTGATAGCATAATAAATTTATCATTGATAGCAACGTCTACTTGCTGCCACAGAGAATGCAGCCACAGATTAACGGGTGCCACGGCGACGTTCGCCGGCAAACCATCCCCATTACCTTTTCAATATTTTGGCTTTCACATACAAATACGAGTTAGCGAAGCCCAAGTACGTGTCCGGATTCCCGTTGCTAATATAAAATTCAACAGGCCAACCGTAATGCTGGCAATAGGGTTGTACATATCCCATCGTCCTTCCTGTGCACTTCTTTGGGTCGGAGGTAAAGTCCACAAATCAAATTCACTGTTCACTGACGGGCAGGAATTTGGGTGCTGCAAAGCCATGGTCAGGACAAATACAGGTGTTACGCAAAAATGTCTCTGGGGAGTCTGGCTAATCGCTTGCGGGCCGTGTAGATTCCAGCACGTCTATTACGCTGACTGATGGGGTGACGTGCAGTTGGGTGTTTTATAGACCCCCGGTGAGCTGGTTTACCCGGTGGACGTCGCCCGGCCCAGGTGCAGATACACCGAATGCGGTGGGCTTTCGCCGTGAGTGCACGTTTAGCAGTCCCTAACAGCTCTTTACCAACAGCCTTACTACTTTGTTTCAGCGCTTCCCGGGGTGACTTGCGGCGAAACAGCGTATCACCAAGAGCCCCCAGGGTCGTCCATAGCACTGCTTTCCACACGGTTTTAGTAATGGGTATCAGAGGTCCCTTGTTAACAGCACCAAGGACATTCCCTAACCCTCTGCACGGGAACACCACGAAAGACAGGGAAATTACCTCCGCCAGCTTGATTGCAGTAGTACGTGATGTAAGGTTGATCTGTATCTGACATCCTGTACGAGCAACTGGGAGATCACAGGTTCGAATCCTCATATGGTCAATTTTTTTGTCACGTGTTAAAGAAGAGGTAAACTCCGCCACTCTCAAAAATGAACTGCTACCAACACTTTCCCATGCTCAAATGGACCAGGTTGACCTGTGTCGTCCCTAATATCTATTTCAATGGTTGAAAAATCCTTCTTCAGTACAGGAACGTACTTGATATGTGAAAAGGACTTGGTAACCTGATCTCCAGACGCTCCACGAACCCCTACCGCACGAAGCAGTGGAGCTAATACACGAGGTTCGAGCACATCCGAAGGGTGGGGACCATTCGCGTCGAGTGAGCTGAACCAAAGTGCATCTTTGATATCAGCGCCTTCTCAGGAATGAGATCGAAAATTTGGTATAGACGCGGACTAAAACCCACACTCTGGCGTGATTTAAATTCCAGTGTATATATTTCAGAACGTTTATTATACCCAAACACAATTTGATCGCTTTAGGCATAAGAGAAGCCTTAGTTCTAGCCATCAGTTGGGCGTTAAGGCCTGAGGTGATGGTTTCCGGTTAATAGCCTTTGGGTAGTAACTCGATCGTAACGAGAGATCTTCCGAGTGCACCGTAAACCAGATCTCACCGGCTGCGACATTAGGCCACAATCGTGGGTACTGTATTTCCACCAGACCACATTCGCAATCACCTGTGAGATGAATCGGTCTAGGCAGTTGCGTAGTGTAATTGGCTAACGTATTATTTGAGAAATAGTTCAATAAGCTGTTGCTCGGTAACGTCACATGAAACATGCTGTTTATCTCACGTCTCAAAGTCAAACTAACTCTATAGCATGAGAAACCCCGTTTTAGTAAGGAGACCACCGCAGAGGTTGGGTAATTTTTGAAATTTGAATTACCACGAGATGGGATCTTAGTTTGGGTGGGACTATTCCGTTGCCCCCGTTGCAGTCGTTCCCACCCAGCTCTTCATTTAGGATTTGATTTACGCTTCTTAGACCGGGAAATTGGAGTTGACCGCTTTGGTTTATGAGTTGTCAACATGCCTTCCGGCTGATGTCCCAAGTCCGTTTCTCCCTTCTTCTTTTCTCGTACGGGGAAGGCTGCCTGAGGGGGCAGGGGAAGGCTGCCTGAGGGGACAGGTGAGGGCGCAGGTAGGGTTGTAGGCGGCTTAGGCGGTGGCCGTGTGAGACTTTGCTGGTACTAGTTGTGAAATGTCAAGTAGCGTTGGAGGGCTTGTTCGTGCTGGTAAATTTTATCTTCATTTGACAATGCTCCACTCTTTAAAATTCTTTCCATATCTCCATCTAATATGTTAAGGAATTTGACAGTAGACGACAAAGGGTAAGGTGAAGTCGGCCAAAGCAATCTTTCCAAAAGACGAGGTTCAACTAGGGCCACTTTTTTCATATGACACGTTTTTTTTCTTTTTCTTAACTTCCACCCCTAAACAATCCACCTATAAGAGAGGCAATAGCCGGAATGGCCATAAAGAGAGGTGATATTTCACCTTTCTGTGTAAAGGTCCGTTTGCGAGGAAGCGAAGCGCGCTTGTTTACTAGCGTACGTGGATGTGTCTCGTAACCGTGCATTCTGAGCTGGTGTAAATGGGATATTCCCATTTAAAATGTTCTTACAAACCTCGCATACACAGCGGATAAATTCAGCAATAGGTCCGTGAAGAATTGTCTCCTTCACCTGCGGGTGACCATTGACCAGGTGTTTTAGCAAAGGTACAAAGCAACCCAATCGTGCTGACATCGTTGGTGTCTAATTATATAATGATGTGGTTATTGAAATGCCGGGAGTTTTATTGTATATGCCTGAGACAGTTATTCACCCTGAAAGTTAATATTTTTATGACTTGGACAGATAGACATACTGCACCTCATCCGGAAATATATGTGTACGCAAACGGAAATGATCAGGTGTAGTTTGCTTGAAATCGACAAACAAATATCCGTAAGGTTCGGATGTGGCATCTTTAAAGGCCTCTTACAAGTACTGAGTTTTACCTGGGGCCATTTGTTTGCCGATGGTAGTAACTTGAGAGGAATCTCGGGATTTTTTTTCACATGACCTAATAATGAGCTTTTAAGCTAATGATTCTATGGTCTCTGCTTTTGTTACAGATTCTGCACAATGTAGATCACACTGATATTAAGATGATGATTTCCCTTGGTAAAGAGTGCTGTTACACGGTCGTCTGCTTCGGCCATTAAATCATCAACAATTACTAAAGCTCGTTCCTCCAGATTAAATGTTGTCGGGCTAGGTACTCCTTCTTGAAATTCAACATTTGGTAAGGTAGTGTACATGGGCTGCCATTTACCGTAACACCATACTACACGCTCGGGAGATGGATGAATAAGTTTGCTAGCGTGCTCTATAACACGTTTGACAAAGACCGATTTGCCACTTCCCGTTGGTGAGCTGACAAGACAGCTAAATGGGTGGCTCCATCGTACATCCATGGGTTTAGTGGGAAAGTCAAGTTGGAGGAAAATGGCTGAGACTGACGAGTTTGGGGCTGTTAAGTTACGGGGCTGTGTTGAAATGAATTCACCTGTACAGGTGCGGTAGTAAGTTCAATCATGCGCTTACTTTGCTCGGTAATATCGCTGGGCCAAACTTGCCTAGTAATATCTTAAATACTAGGTGATGTGCTCGGTCTTTGGTAGGCCCAAGACTGAGTAGGTACCGGAGAAGAAGGTATCGAGGTAATGTCAGTCGCCGCAAGCAGTCTATTTCGCCTGGTAAATACCGAGAGAAACTTATGCGTCTTATTCCTCAATAACTTGTCAAATAGCGTTTTGTTCAATCGCTCTTGCAGGACGCGTAACAAATATTTGTCTTCGGTCAGTTGGGGTGTTAAATCAATTCCCAATCCGCCTATTAACAATCCGATATACAACACCACGACACCAGCAATTACAGTGGTGCCTTTATTCTCGCGCAGGCTTCGCACGCAGTCATCTACACACTTAGGCATCGCGAAAGGAGACTAAGCACAGGTAAGATGAAGACCGTTTGTATATACGTTTCACATCTGTCGCTGGCACCCACGAATTAAAAAACCGGCCAGTCTCGCCATTTCACCAAGTAATATGTTTTGCCATGTTCCTTTTTGCTGTGTAATCCAGTCTCCACTTGATAGCATGTATCAGGTGTAGTTTTCATGGGCAAGTTCTGACTCGTAAAACGTCCCCGAGAGTCTTCAAATCGGCTACTGTATACACCACAGGTTCCCAAGGATGACGTGCTAAAACACGGAAAAATTTCTTGACTCCAGTTAGATAGGTAAGACTTCTCAAAAGTTCTCTTGACTTTACTAATCTGAACGAGATTTCCTATTTTATACCGATAAATTCTCCGACTGCACCAGGACTTCATACAGCTATATAATATAGTCCGAACTTCGTGTTGATTGTCAGCTGTAACGGTAATCGGAGCGGTGATACGCCCGATTGTAACTTCGTGTTAAGGCAGGTAAAACATCCAGGTAACGTCGAGTGTCATTAGCGGTGAAATGTATACACATGCGGGATAAAAACTCCCATGCTCCATTAAAAATGCCTGAAATGCTTTGTTAAGAAAGTCTTTCCCTTCGTCGGTTAGTAAAAATAATCGCTTTCGTCTAGACTTGAAAATCCATTTAAACGCTTCAATAAGATTAGCACCTGTCTTGGTAGGAACGTGAACTACCCAGGCATATTTAGAAAAAATATCGATGCTTGTGAGCAGGTAACGGTTGGTAGAATTATACCTGGCTAGTCTACTCATGTCAACCGAATCAGCTTGCCACTTACTGTCTATCCCGACCACAATAACTCTATTACGAGCATAGTGTCGCTGAGCTGGACGATGAAGTGTATACGTTTCCTGTTCGGCTAACCAAGTCTTTACACCGTCACGTAACACAGGTAGATCATGCTGACGTGCTGCCCGTAATAAAGCACCTACCCCGTTATACGCAGCTGGGCTCTGCGGGTCATAATATAGGTGTTCTATGACTTTAGGGACGATATCCTGTGATTTTGTTTTGTTCGCTTTTTTCTTTGCCTTCGTATGGAATCGAACTCATTTTCTCCGTCGGCAGTAAGCCATAATGAATAGGTACGTTTATTTTCTACCCAAGTAAGTCAGTCAGGCAGTGTTAGTTGACGATCTGAAGCCCCGTGAAAACGAACGGCTTTATATAGAAAACTAAACGAACGTGCTCGTGAGCACGTGTTTTCAAATTTTGGAATAATTCTAGTAATATCACACGGTAATTTGTTTTTCTTTTTCAGTTTTTGGCATAATGCCAGCTCGTGCGGGAATCCCTGCTGGGCTGGTCATGCGACGTCATGGTGTGTGAACGTCACGCCTGTTGGGGAGTTTGTCGTCTGCCACACGTAGCCGTTTGAGTGACAGACAGGCTATATATGCATTAGGTGCATATATAGTTTACGTTTTACATGTAGGCCTACCTATTTTCATACAGAGAGGGCGCTACACAACTCTGAATAACCTTATGTGGCCCAAAAGGCTGGAATATATGGCTCCCCTTATTAGCAAAGTCATGAAAAAGCAGTGTGAGGGTTGCTGTGTTAACCAGTCCAGCCAAACTCGCCATACATGCCTCAGGGAGTGGCCGAGGTTTAAAAAGGAGCCAGAGCCGATGAAGTACTGGAGACGGGGAGGGCCAAACAAGCAGCTTGGCAAGAGTTCGGGGAGATTTGCGGCCAGATGAAAAGTTATGAAGCAGGGTACCGGGCTGGCTGAACAGCAAGACAGCGCCGTGGCAGAAGTAACAGTATACGTGGGCGATGGAGAATGGCAAATGGCGACCGAACCATCATCGTCGTCGATGCATCAATGATTTTTTGTTCCCTGCGGAGTAAAAAATCCCCTCCAAAAGTTCTTTTTTCAGGACTAACAGACCTTTCGAAAGTATCTTTCAAAATGTGAGTACAACCTACGTTTCATGCATGTATGTTCCGTTTTTTTCTACTTTGTGATTGTCTGAGCACGAAAACTGGGCTTCCAATTCTATCGAAAGTGATCTGTCAAATCTGAGCACAAATCTGTTTTGTGTAATGTCTCGTAATTTTGTTTTTCTGTGATTGTCTGTAATTGTCCATGTATGTATAATAAACCAAAAATCAGCCCTTCCATTCATTCTTAAAACAGCCATCCGATGAATTCATAATGAAACAAAATTTCAATCTATAATTTAATATAATTTAATTTATATAATAATTTAATATAATTTAGTTTATATAATAATTTTAAATAATCAGCCTTTATACCTATTGACGTTATTATCACGTGCGGTGCACGTGATAAAAACACAACATTTTCACACTAGGTGTTCAACACCTGCACTCGCGCCTTGCCAACTTGGCACCTTGTCAAACTCCTTACATCACACCAGCCCACGGGACCACGCGACCTTTATGACGTCATAACCGTCCCATCGATACCACCCAGATTAAAAGATAGGAATAATACCTGTGAGCAACATTATATACTACTAACGATATCACGTTGTCGTTGTTGTAGCGCACAGAGACTGAAGACATACGAGTCATTTACTTTAAAAGGAATAAAAGACATGACAGAATATACTCATGTTTTAAAGCACAAATTACTTAACAAATTGATGCGAAGTACTTACTCTGTGCATATTGCATATCACCAGCAATTTAACCATGAGCACGGTGAATGATTCGTTGCGGGAGTAGCTATAGCAGCTGGCCAGAGAACCTACATCAGCACATAGGAAAGCTCTAGAATAAAACTTATGAGGTTTTATAAAACATGTAAAAAACATCTTCTAGGCTTCTAGGCTATATGAAGAAGTGTAATAATGCATGCAGCATCTGTGTATTTCACCCCCTCCCCCACACCACCCAAGAGAAAATTAGAATAGTTAGGCATAGTTAGATAATAATATGAAATTCCAGGAGGTTTTAATGAGCAAATCTTAATTTTATTGTAAGACTTTATCCTGCATTTACTATTAATAGTATCCAATTTTTAAATCATAATAAATATTTATATTTCACAATAAACCTTCGGATGGTCGTGGGTTTCCCCCGGACTCTGCCCGGTTTCCTCGCAAAATAATGCTGGCCGCCGTCGTATAAGTGAAATATTCTTGAGTACGGCGTAAAACACCAATAAATAAAATAAATAAATAAATAAATAAATTCTTCACAATGACCCAGGAGCATCTCATCAGTGTAAATGCAGTGAGTTCACGTTCAGCTCTGGCCGACGTAGGCCTACTTCCTCTCTAGTCAGAAGCAATAAAGTTTGTCTGCAACCTCCGAAGGGCTGTGGGTTTTCTCTGGACTATGTCCGGTTTCTTTCCACAATTACTGAATAATGGCCTTCGTCAATAAGTAAAATATTCCTGATTACGCTGTATAATACCTTTCAAATAATAAATGTTTTTTTTAGATGTTTTCTTATTAAATTGTAATACGTTTAATATAATCGCTTTTTTAATAAAAAAAAACGCTCTTTTATTTTGACCTTCTCAGTTTTATATCAACTTTTTGCCCTATTCATGTCCCGCGTTTATGCTACAAACTATCATCAAAATGGCTATGTTTATCCGAAAGAAGAAAAACACCTGTACAAATCTAGGTTACTTTGCTTTTCTTCAACAATGAACACTCGAAGTTATCCTCTTTATACGCCATTCAAAGAAATTTTCGACAAATTTCTTGTCTTGTTTTTTTCCCAACTAAATAAACTCGATTTACCTCTAAGTTTTCTTCTCACTGAAAATCCTTACCACTCTGTGCTTTGTCAACCTTATAATGTTGTAAATGCCACTACTGACTTACCAACAGGAGAAAGGTGAGGACTACAAGCAAGTCACTCAGCTTAACTTTGTTTTAACCATTGTCTTTTCTTTTACACTGCATGCTATCAATTAAGGCTAATGAATAGAAGGTAAGACACGACTCTAGTACGATAGATAATGAACCAATTTGTTGTTAGAGCCAAAGTAACATATGTAAGGGCGGTTTAGCTGGGTAACGGAAATTGGTCCATGTATAATGCGACACATACACCGATCAATCGGCCGAATAACGTTTTAAAATAATTTGTTTTGAAAGGTTAGTTCCACGAATTGAATTTCACACGTTTTAATTTTAAAAAAAGAATGATATGTTTATCATTAGAATTTTCAGTGAGTTTCCTGGAGTTTTTACTTTTGTCCAAAAATGCCCTCAGAGTTCGTGAAAAGAGAAGTTTGTGTCGGCCCGAACTTACAGAGTGGGTAGCGTTGCCCGCAACAAACATTCTTTTTAATGTTTGTCTGACCGAGTCACTGGAATTTCCGAATTAGAGTTGAATTTAATGACTTAGTTACGTTGTGCTATACAATGGCAATGTGGCAATGGGGCTAAGTTGCCCAAATTTCAGAAAACCTTTCAGGGATGCTGAAGCACACCGTGACAGTACACACTAAAACTGGAACTAATTCGGTAAATCGGTGACAATTTTGACCACCTCTGAAATTCCCTCACAGAACTTCGCATCCAGACCCCATATCTCAACTTTAGGTATTTGTCCTATTTTTCATTCGGCTAGACAAATGGATAAATACCACCGTGTGAATAATTCCTATCACACACCATAAAGCCACCCCAAAACCTTATGGCAGAAGTTACGTAAATCATTCGTCGGCAGTGGTTTATGACAGTGTATTGACACAGTGGCTTGCACATACGTCCAAACCCCCGTCACAAAGGCTCTTTTCTTCCTAGTATTCTGACTGGCCTGAAATGATAAGTGTTCTGTATCATCGACACAACTGCATATTTGCACAACTGGTTGTGTCTACATTACTAGCTCTGTTTTCCCTACACATCCCTCTGTAGTCTGTCTTAAAAGCTGCATGTGTTATGATCATATTCAACATTTTTACCTTTACTTGGACTGGTACATTGTGATGAGGGTCAATCCAGCAAGTACCACAGTCTCCAATATTTCAGGTTTAGATATAACACTCTAGGGCTGAACTCGGGTGTCCTTCTTACAGGACGTACGCCCTAACATCCTGGTCTTCGCAGAGCCCTGAGGAAATGAAGCTTTAGCATCTTGGGCGTCAAAAAGCGTTACGGGCGGACACTCTACTCAACATTTAATTTTCACAGAGCGTTACGGGCGTACGCTCTACTGAACATTTTAATCATCACAGAGTGTGTCGGGCGAGTGCTCTACTGAACATCTTGGTCGTCAAAGAGCGTTACGGGCGGACGCTGTCCTGAACATCTTAATCATCACAGAGCGTAACTGGCGGATGCTCTATTGAACATCTTGGTAATCACAGAGCGTTACAGGTGGGCGCTTTGCTGAACATCTCGGTATTCACGGAGCGTTAGGAGACAGACTTTCAAACATATTGGTCTTCAAACAGCCTTACGGCACACATGCATTATGATCTTGTTCATGACAGATTCTTTCGGAACAGACTTCCTAACATGTTGGTCATCAACAGAGCGCTAAATGACGGACGCTCAAACAACTTCGTCGTGACAGATCCTTACAGAACGAAAGCTCTAAATCTGAACATTATAGGAGCATTACGGGAAGGGACATTCTGGCACTTTGGTCATCATACAGCGTTACGGGATAGATTCTTGAACATCCTGATCATCACAAATCGTTACCTGACTGACTCCTTGGCATATTGTTCTTCGAAAAGCAATGCGGGGCGTAAGCTCCAACA
The DNA here is from genome assembly GCA_016165875.1 of Acanthopleura granulata. NCBI lineage: Eukaryota > Metazoa > Mollusca > Polyplacophora > Chitonida > Chitonidae > Acanthopleura > Acanthopleura granulata. Next base: position 29,908,556 of record JABBOT010000002.1, read on the forward strand.
TTTTGGTCATCATAGACCGTTGCGGAACGCACGGTATAACATCTTGATCACAGGAGATGCAACAGAACGAGATCCCTAACATCTAGGTGATTTCAGGGCGTTACGGGACGGATGCTCTAAAAAGGAGTTCATCGTAGATCATTACGAGACGCACGCTCTATCGTCTTCAATTTTGCAGAGAGTTACGGGTTAACATCGTAACACCGTTATGGAACGGACGCCTTAACACCTTGGTCTTCGCAAAATGGTCACGAAACGGACGTCCTAACATCTTGGTCATTATCCCATTAGCGGGGCCGATGTAATGGAATTGCAGCATATTTCTATAAGTGTATATGTCAGTGTGTCCGCCTTTTGTTGAAGTAATTTCTGAACTTAATCTTCCACCGTTAATTTCCCACTGTAAATGTTGGTATAGCTCTTCAAGCTTACCGTTTTTCACTGTTCACCTGCGAGATAATGCGTGAAAAGCCAATCGCGCAGTTTATTCCTCTTGTAAACGCTAGATAGTATTCACATATTCTCGTCCACGTAGAACGGACATGACTACGCTGAGGACATATGGCACTATATTTTCTTGGATTATTACCCGTAATGTTTTGTTTATCCAAACTCTCCGCATACAGCTTCTGTCACTTACTGAAACACACTTCGATAACTGCTAGGACAAGCGTATATCAGATTCTGTTTACATTTGTTCACAAACACAAATAGTAACATTAATGGAAACCACTAGTGGGAATGACATATATAGTTTTCTAGATTATTACCGGTGCTGTTTCATGAATCCACACTCTCCCCCAAGGCTCCGTGTTCCTGCCGCTTAGTGAGACGCTTGGATAACTGTTTTGACAAAGGCTCCAAACGACCAGATTACAGTACGCAGAACCTCCGGCAGGTAGGTTTAAATGTTGTCTACTCTGATACTACCTTGTGTTCAGCAAATATTGATACTGAATCCTTTAAAATGCCCTTTGTTAAGTGTATTATATAACTTGTTTATGTTTATAAATTAAACAACTTGCAATATTGGGAATGCCAGTGAGGTCTACAAGATTAATATACCGGTGCACCTGTTTCGGAATATAATTTAAGTAGGATAAGCAGTGAAAGATATTAGCTATGAAATACCCATAATAACTTTCAGACAGTTATTTACAGGAAAACCTGGCGAGTAGTAAAGTAGCAGAACCTTGCTCTACACTAATATGACGTTGAAAAACAATAATGAAACCCTTTGTGCCTTCCTCATTGTTTTTATTTACGCTTTTTCATTTGTGCTGTACATAGTTTTGTTCCAAGGGAGTGATGTCCACAAAACCATTTTCTTTGATCTCCGACGACCCGAAAGACTTGTATAGTCCCTTTGACATTGCTGGTGCGTTTTTACAAATAAAGTCTTCTCCTATCCCTTTCAGACAGCAGCTGTGAACCTCTTCGCTTGTGCTTAATTCAAGACACGCCAATGTTTAGCTGGAGGAATTTCATCTATGTAAGCGTGTTGCTGCTGTTACGGTTGCTACACGCTCGAAACGCTGTATCTGCTCGGTCGAGGGTTTCTATAGGTATGGTACCGTAGTACTATGAGCAAACACAAATGTACAAATACATCAGATTGTGCCAACAGAATATTCCTTATGGCGAACCAGTCTTTTTCAGTTTGTAGCTTCTTGAATAGACGTATACTGAAATATTATTAATTATTAATAATTAATAGTTTTTATGTAAATTCTTTAGTAAGAAATCTTCAAGTCATAGTTTAATGCTCCCGTGCAATACGCTTTCAAACTTCAGTTCTCCTTTCTTACATGTAATAAAACATTTTGGAAAAGGTATTGGGCCGTTATCCAGGATAAACTCGATGAAAAAACTGAAGAGATCAAAAGGCTAAACTCTTCCCCAAAGCATGCTGGTACCTTCGTAACACCCTTCACAAAATCACATTTACAACAAAAATTTACTCTTTTATAAATGAAAGTAGCTTGTCATAAAATCAGCACACGTGAAATAATACATTTATACGCCATTTCTGTGTACACGAGTAATCAAATCAGACATGTTTAAGATTATAGTTGTTGTAAAATAGTTTTGCGCCTAGCACAATTATATCCATATTTTGTCAATTTGAATCATTTCTCGTCTCCCTAAGTAACCAGTTTTGTTCGAAATTTCTGCCTTAAATATTCATACTTTATAGGAGTGCCGCAGCATAAAAGTGAGTTTTATTTTTGTTTAACATCTGTGAGCTTGATATGCCTCCTCAATTCATTGCCCATGTCTTTGGACACTCTTTGGACACTGAAGTTGGACATGATTGTAAGACTCTGCGTGATATTATGGGTGGTTTCTGTGCCCTTAAACATGATCGCTGTCGTAAAAGTTTCACTATATCGTTTCTAGTTCATCGTCTATGAACGTCCTGCTATTTGGACGTACCTGACAAACCTCCTGACTTCCTGTAACAAAACACAACACCCATGCTTCACTGTCCAGTTGATCAGCTCAGTTTGTTACGATGGCATTATGTGTACACTAAATTACACAACGGAGTCATTCGCCAAGAAGCTGAAGGTTGCTGAAAAATTACCAACAAGTAGTGGTGATTTCTTTATCGTTCATGGTGTACAGTGTTGGATGTCAGTCTTGACCATGGCTCTCTTTTACGAGCCGTTGACGAAGCTTTGGACAGCCGGCGACATGTGTGGTCACTACACTGGACAACTCTCAACTCTACAAGTCCACGTCATGCAGCTAAAACAGGTCAGTATGTGATGATGAATGTCAATGTGGATCTCATACATATTCTGCTACAAAATTTAAAGTAGGTTATACCAAAGATAACATTCTTTAGGTGTCACTTTTAGCATAGAAATGATGGTAGCGGAAGACGCTGGTCGAAACGAAGACCGAGAGATACGTTGTACTATTTCCCTTGCTCTATTCCAGAATCCACTTTCCATGGCATCAGCAGACAAAGGTGAGCCCACTGAGGGCAGTAATCATCACACATCCATACTGGTTTTTCCAGTTTCATTATTTGCCAAGTATGGCCGATAGTAATGACACCAATACCCATTATATATATATAGACAACCGAGTGCAATCCAATCGCAATATACACACGAGGACATGATCAGTGAATGTGCAACTTTGACAATTTACAATCCAAACCAAATTAAAACCAATCCTTGACTAAATTTTCTAATATTTACAGAAAATGGCGCGCACTTTCGTTGCCCATTATATTATTTTACAATAATGCACGTTTGGATGATGTGAACGGGTTGGGAAAAAAGGTTGTATTCCAAAATGAGGGCGGATGACTGGTAGTTTAACCTGAACTGCAGCTCCATTTCAAAAGCAAAATAAATTAACTATAAACCATGCAACGCAGGCTTTTATTTGCGATCCAGGCAGAGAGCTTGGCATACTGGCCGAAAGTAAACAACGGGTTAGCCTGAGGAAAAAGATGAGAGAACTTCCGGTGAGATCTGCAGTGCTTTTAGCCGGGACATTCCCCTAAATGCCAACACAATTTCAAAGCACACATAAATACGTAGATGCAGAAGTAAAACTCTTATTGCATTAATGTGATTTCGTATCAAGCTCATTACGGAGAACGATCTGAGAACAAATCAAGTGTTTGTTGGTTCCAATGGCAAATGCCGCCTTTCTTGAAGACGGTAAGTCAGGCTGAGGTAATGTAATCCGGGACACTGTAAGGTTGTGGGCTCAGGAAAGAATACAACTCATGCCTTGAGCTTGCGTGGGATCTTTATATGGGTAAATAATTTCCTGTAACGACACAGTCATTTTTCAGATTTCGAACAATAAATGAATTACATGTAAGAATATCTTTCAATTGTTATTTCCTTCTTATCACTTGAATACTAGCAGGTAAACATATTACAACTGTTATACAAGCTACACATTCGATTATTTCTCGTGATGTGACCTGAATGCACTAGAGGTAACATAGGGAAATGTCACAATCTTTTCTCATATAATCTTATAGTTACGTTTACATAACACCAATGTGTTAAAGACCCTGGCAAGAGAGTAACCCAACTTGCTCTTTCATTTTCCAATTGAGATATGTAACTCCAAGAAAACTGAAAAGTTTTGAAATGCTAAATTTTAATAACAACATAGCCAAGTGAACATGTGGTTTGATGCAAACATGATGGTTGAATACAAACGATAAATGAGTTGCATGAACGTACGCCTACCCTTTGGTACTGCTGGAGTACCAAGGCGTACACCAACTGAGGTTCACAGGGCATAACGATATCACTCACAGTGCGTCAAATAATAGACCGAAACGTCGACGGTCACCCTGTACATCAATGGTTCATGTCTACAACCACATGAAATTACCCTAATACAATAATGTGACGCAGAATGCACATTATATACTACTAATTATGAAAAACAATGAAAATAACGCTAGCTTCAACATATTTGCAAAATACTGTTTTATCTTGTATCCCGTCACATGAAAATCATAACATCATGTGATATGAAAGACATTTTCATGCTACTAACTTTAACTTCACGCTAAAGTCATTACATCAGACCGTAAGACAAACCATATTGGCTCGATCGTCGATCGTGACAAAAGCAAACAAACAAACAAAAAAAAACAGTCTATCGTGACTACTGCGAAATATCACCTAAACAGCTGGTGTTACCGACTATATACACCCTTCATTCAACAAAGTGATCTCATTATGAAATCGCAAAGAACAAAAAACAAACGGGTGCCGGTGATAACAATTTCTGTACGCCAGTTACAACAACAACCTTTGAATTATGATTAGCCGAACAAAATCGTCAAAATTTACTGTTGCAGGGCTGGCGTGCATCTAACTGCCACAAATCTACACAGCCAGACCTTCACAAAGAGCTGTACATCTGAAGAAAAACTTTTTACTTACATGAAGAATCCGTAAACTTAAACAAATTAGGTTCGATCGCCGCTGACCTGGCTATCAGACAGTGACTTCGCTGAGCAAAGTACGAGCCAATTTTAGTCTGGTTTGCAGACTCAACAGTACAACGAATCCCTGTCAAAAAGACACATTTTCTAGTGAATAATACAAATATTTATGTTCTTTTAGCTAGCTCACACTGAGCATCACGCTTCGGATGATTCCGGTTGACTTCGGGAAAAGTAACCTCGGGTACTACATGACTTCACAGTATTCTCAACTCATCTCCAAACAATTACAAAAAAAACACTGTACTCATCTATGAGAGAATGGCATTCAAACCTGCGCCTTACCTCGACTAATGAGCTGGAGTGTATTAATCAACGAATTATATGTGAAATGCTAAAACTTAATTTTTTGAATACCGAGGCTATCACTGACGTCTTCGAATTTGTTTCTGAGAATCGGATCTTGCGTCCTTTACAATGGGAAAGCGTGAGATGGCGCTAGTATAGAGCATGACGTCGAGCTATTACCGTGTAGTCAAAAACTGACTGATGCGCAATGTCTACAATGTTACAATTTGTGATCGTCTACTGTGACGTCGTTCTGTCTTTAATGTGATGTCGTTATGATGAGCTGGGAATGGATCATCTGACGTCGATAAAATTGTGTCAGGGTCCTGCTATATTTGGGGTTCGCTATTATTCCCTTTTTGGACTCAAATATACAATTAGACTTCAAAGTCAATTTCCTATTCGCAATATCTTCGCAAGGCTTGTGGGATCAGTATCGTAGACGAAAGGTATTATGTAGCTCTAATGCCGCTTTAAAAACTTAGTTGTTGTTTGCAGTTTGGAATCTGCTAAATGCTGATACACAAGTTCTGGTAACGGTGCTAAGATGTTCCCAGAGGAGGATTGTGTCCGCCATGACAGAAACGTGCCAGATTCCCCACCTGTCGGTTGACCTTGACTCTTGCCCTTCCCACACACCTGAGAAGTTCACCCTTCATCTGACACAGGGCTACAACAACATCGCCGCAGCACTGATCGGTATTTTGAAATCAACCGGTCAACATTCCATATCCATTGACATGAGCAATAAATTCGGTAATCGCTGTTTTTTGCACAGAATTATTTCGCTAGACTCAAGTAATAGGTGAAAGTTCTATGGAAATCAGGAAATGTATAAATAAATTAAGAAAAATCAATCTTTTCCTCCGTGAAAATCGTGAAATGATTTGAAATATTACATGCTACTTCAAGTGGTTTGTATAAGCAACCATGATAAGTTCACTTGTGGTGTATCAAACGCTTTGAAGCTTTGAACATAAGGTGAATGTCTCAATATTTTCAGTCCATTTCTCTGTGTTATCTAGCGTTTTTGACGAATTCATGCAGTGGCCTTTCCTTGAGGTGTAATACATCCAGTACTTGCTGTTTTTAGTTAATCATTGTTGTTAGTCAAGAATTTGAAGTGATGTTTTTACTATTTTCTTCTCAGATCTCATTCCATTACAAGCTCTTTTGGTTCAGTTGTCGTCTCTGGGAGGTAAGGTTGTTTTCGTGAACACACAAGGAAATAACCGGAATCAGTTGAAATCTTTGCAGAGAGGCATCATTATTACTGTGAAGAATAATCTACAGGCAACAAATGTAAGTACTGTGTCTATTGAAAACGTTCGTTTTCTTGGAAAATTATCGTTCTCCTGTTTGGTAGCTGCGCTGTATGCGCTGAAAATGTTTTTCTCTGTCATCTCTTTGATTCGTGAAAAGATGTTACATTGTACTATGCCACTCTCATTGGTTCTTTCTTGGTTGTTATGTAATGTTAAATACTGGCTGTTAAAGATGTTTATAGCACTAGTTATTTCGACCCTGTTCTTTTATATGCCAACCCTGACACTTACCACGCAGATATGAATGAAAAATTCTTGAGTATGTCGTTAATCAGTAGTGAAATAAATAAAAAAATAAATCAATAATCTATTATATGTACCATCAAATCTGTGGAATGAGGATGTTCCAGTGTCCAAGCAGTGGACAGGCGTGATGCTAACTGGACACCTCCCGGAGCCCTGTGCTAGACAACTGCCTGCAAATCACAGCGACGTCTTGCTTCTTGATATCAGACCAAAGGGGCTAGTTGATTCTGACGAAATGTGTGTCTCAAGAAATTCAACGGTATTATATTTACCCTTTTCCTTGTGTGTTTACTGTTTTACACTTTCAGATAGCAGTATACCAAATACACATTGTGTCACTGTTTACCCCCTAGTGCCTCAATGTCAATGTCATCTTGTCCACGGTCTTCATTTCACTTTTTGTGCACATCATTTTTCGGTAGAGAGTTTTCCGCTTAGTCCTATTATGATTAAGCGTGTAGAAATCTTTTGATGTTTTATGTTAATTTCTTCTGAACAGTTTCAGGTGAAGTAGTTTGATCACAAGTATGTTAGAGAAATGTTCTTGGGTTCCCGTGTAACCTGACATGAAAGGCGTTACTCCATTATCATTCATTCATTCTGAGTGCTGGATTAAACTCTATTCATAGAAAGCATATAGATGGATTTTAAATTAAATATCAAAAGTGCGAAAGATTAAGATATAACATGTAATGAAAATACGGGAATATCTAATATTCAACCTTTCGTTTTGCTGCCTTCATACTGTGTAACAATACAAAACAATACAATAGAATGTGTGATCTACAAGTTTTTTTGTTTTGTTTTGTTTTATTACTTTTCTACTTCCGTTTCCACTGATGAGCTTCACAAAGTAGAGTATTGAGGCAATTCCAACAGATGACCCAAGGCGATACATGATTCAACATTTCAAGAGAATGGTTAACATGAAACCGAAATATTGAATAATGTATCGCCTTGCGTCATTTGTTGGAGTTACCACAGTACTCTACCTAATGAAGTGGAAATGAAAGTAGAAAAGTAATCAAAGCAAATGTCTACAATTTCAGATTTTACAAGTACTAGTTGCCAAAGCGGCTCTGATGGTCGTAACAACAGCTGACCGTGAAGAAGATAAGGACAATATGAAGGGTTCTTCTGAGTTCTGTTCAAAACAACAACAACGACCGTACAGCGGTAGCAATTCATCATTGTTGGAGGAGCTGAAAGCGGTGAGAATGCAAGCAAGAGGAAGTTTATTTGTGTATTTGCTCTACAAATTTGATCTCCATTATGATTGACGGTTGGTATAAGAATGCTTGTTTCGACGTCTGGATTTTTCGGCGCCGCTTTATCGTTTATCTCGCTGCTAATTGCTTTGCCATGACATATGAAAAGGGTTTATTGTGCCATTATAGCATTGTGGTAATACTCAATCCGTGCACTATTTCCTAGATCTGCAGGGCCGATGTCTCTAACCTTTGTGGTCGTCAGACCAGGTCAATGGAATACAACATTTTTGACGTTAGTGATTGTTCCCGGCAAGGAGTCCCCATAGGTGAATGGACCAAGAGAAAAGGGTTGACTCTACACCCACAATCACCGAGTCTTGCGAACAGTCTGTTTCTTAACAAGTTGGCCGACTTCGGCGGAATCAGATTACGAGTTGGGGTACATCCGGTATGTCAACACATCACCTTTCATATTTGATTAAAACAGGATAATTTAGAAGGGTTTGGATTAAACAGTAGTCCATGTGGCGTTCGTGTCGTTTAACGTAAAGGTTGTTCCATGTGGCCAAGGGGTGTATAATATTTATTTTTTTTATTTATTTGATTGGGATTTGATTGTATGATAGGGATAAACAAACCGGTCCACTCTACATTACAAAATAAAGAAAGACCTGTACTATTTATGATCCCCAGAGTCCTGAGGAACGAAGGGAAGCTACACACTAAGGACGGAAACTCCGGGGTACATAATCAGAAAGGAAACTCCTACGGCTTCGTGCTACATAATCACAAAGGAAACTCCCATGGAAACGGATTATATAATCACAGAGGAAACTCTCCCGGCAGCTCACTAGGTCTGCTGCCTCTACAGTTTGTAACTTGAGAGTCATCCTTGTTCTAAAAACCTTACTGCGTGCAAAGAAGCCTGACTGTCATGAATTGAACCAGTCTCTGACGCGTTTCCTTTATTATGAAGTCCTTAAAAGTCCTGGGCCGTGGAAGTTTCCTTCCTTGTGATGTACTTCGGAGGTTCCCTTAACTACTCACACGACCGGGCTTGACACTGCCGTTCGTATTCCTCTTATTAGTAACATGGGGGAGAGGGGGTGGTACGTGGTTCGTAGTTTTGAGTCGTTCACAGAGTACGCATTCGCGTTTGGTATAATAGGCTGTTGACATGGGACGTTTTATCCGCGCGATTTATGGGTTGGAAATGCGTTTCTCACAATGCAATCTAACTACAACCTCTTGTACAAGCTGTCGATGGCAAACACATGCATTTACAGTGCCACACCACAGATCACCTATCCGTGGCCAATGAAGTCTTGTGGCTGAATAAAGCTTCTGGTAAATAGCCTGCGGCTTTTTCGGAAGAGAAGTAATCTGCACATAGACATATGCCAGGCTTGCTCGGCTGAAGTCTGACTACTACAAGTTGTTAAAAAAGCAGTAGAAGTAAAATATGATAAAAAAAAATTAAAAATATATGATATCAAGCTAAATATGGAGTCCTTACATCCATATCCATACGTCTAAAATACTGATCTTCCTGAACACATGGGAAAACATATAAATAAACGTAAAATAACTATAACATGTATTTTGTTTTCAAGGATACTCCCCCCCATGTGAGTCGAAAGTCATCCAGTAACTCATCACTCCACGGCATAGTAATTGATATGTTGGATGACTTGGCCGAAGTCCTTAATTTCAAGTAAGTAATTGAATATTTCATCTCTTATATAGTGCGCCCTATAGACTCCCTCGGTTTTGACAAATGCTGCGTTTCAGCCCTGCCCTTGGTGGTTTGGCTATAGCCTTATGTCACTAATCTGCCAGTAAATGAGTTTCCTTAACCACTGTCGATAAGGCCGTGTATTTGTTTGCAGATACACACTAGTGGAGCCGGAAGATGGTTGGTTTGGTACAAAACTGTCGAACGACTCGTGGTCTGGGATTGTCGGCATGGTCGTAAGAGGAGTAAGTTGCAATTGCTGTGATAAAACGAAATAAAAAAACAGTAACTTAATGTGTGCTTTTGTCTTAAACGATACCTTGTTGGTTGTCTTCCTTTACACAAACCCTCTATTTGCTTTGTTTCTTTGGGGTTCGACGTATCTTTCAGCATCATTAAAAGTATATGACAACCGTTTTTGTATGTACTAGGCAGGTTTCTCTCGTAAAGAAGCACTGTAAATTTCAAAGTTCATGTCGACTAACGAGATGTCACAGAAAAATGTTGATGGGAGCATTAAACCCGCGAAGGAGAAAACCGATTGAACCACGGACGCTCTCAGTGAACTGGCCCTCTGTTTTTGTCGCATAATTTTGTGTATTGAAGCAAGCTGGTGAATATTAAAGCTTCTGTCTGAGTACGTCTAGAGAGTAACACATTCTTTCTCCTCTTGGACAATTATTCTAATTCTATAGTCACAGTTGGCGTTGTTGTATACATATCAAGTAATGTTTAGCGTCAAAAAAGTGGCCATTGCATATCATTAAATGCCAGTGCCAAAGTATCATACTTGTTTTATCCCACGTGCAGGAGGTAGATTTCGCTGCGGGTCCATTCTCCATAACTAAAGAGAGGTCAGAAGTAGTAGATTTCATAACGCCCTTTATGCACGACAGCTTTGGGATTTTGACCCCAAGACCTAAGGAAGCAACAAAGTTGTTCCAAGTGTTCCAATCATTTGACAAGTTCATCTGGATTGCACTTCTTCTCTGCGTTTTGCTGGCCTGTGTCATGTTTGTCACCATCGCGTTGGTAACGACTGCTCACCTAAATGGCGGAAAAAACAAACATGAATTGCTAGAGATGAGTGTCCAGGAGAACGTCTTACTGATAATAAGTTCCTACTTTGAACAAGGTTTGTATATGTACTTGCTGATATATCATTGTCAGTTGTTATAATCCAATATTCATTTTCCAACACCTTTTCACGTAGTACTAAATACTTCTTCTGTTGATGGAATTCAAAATTGTTCGTCTTGTTAATATAAATCAAGTGTTTTACGCCATTTTGCTCTGCAAACGTCTAAAACAGTGACGATTTTACATCGTACTTTATTAAACCTGGCGATATTTCTCGAGAACTAAGCCTACATACTGAAGGGCAGCATGAACTGGATGGTACCGCGATGGTGTGAGTCACCTGCATTACTGAGTTGCGCAAGAGCGCTAACCACTTGGTGGTAAAGTATTTATTTGATTGGTGTTTTACGCCGTACTCAAGAATATTTCACTTATACGACGGCGACCAGCATTATGGTGGGAGGAAACCGGGCAGAGCCCGGAGGAAACCCACGACCATCCGCAGGTTGCTGGCAGACCTACCCACGTTCGGCCGGAGAGGAAGCTAGCATGAGCTGGTCTTGAACTCACTGCGACCGCATTGGTGGGAAGCTTCGGCTCATTGTGGTGCGATAGCGCGCTAACCGACTGAGCCACGGCTGCCCCTGATGGTAAAGTAAGCAGTTAATCTAATGTAAAACTTATTTTTTGTGTTGTCTTTTTCGATATAGCATAAATTAATCATTTTCGTGATTTTTCCACTGGTTTGAAATCCGCCCTTTCACTTACCGTACTGCTATTGTCGTGATAATCTGGCAAAATAACCGTAGATAAATAACTTGCTTGAGTTACTATGCATGAGTTACTATTCTATACGTTAGGCCCCACATTTCACCCGAGTTCGGTGTCCGCCCGGTGTTTCCTGAGCTTCTGGTTTATCTTCACGATCCTCACGATGACGATGTACACGGCTCACCTAGCGGCCGTGTTAACTGTGTCCACACCCCTCCGGCCCATCAACTCTCTACGGGATCTTGTGGATCAGAGGGACATGAGAATAGTTATCCGGGAGGGTGGAAGTACCTATAGCTTATTCACGGTAGGTAACTTGCATGTATGATTATATGAGTAGCAAACGCCAATAGAAAGCACTCCGGTAAAATCCGTCCCAGCGATTCAAAGTGTATGATGGAAGCCGCTCTGGAAAGCCACTGAGGACAAATGACCAAATGAACAAATGTCTGAGAAACATTGTTTTATAATCCCGATAATATTCTGAATGGAATGTAAGCATCCAAAATGTGAATTAATATTTCAAATGTTCCTTTAACCGGGATTGGTAGGGGCCAGTTCATTAAACTATGTATGTGTTCTGCATGATTAATGGACGAAGTTGTGCCATGCCGGTAAGGCTCGAATCAGATTCTGAAGCCACTCTCCTAAATTGAATTTGTACCCCAAGTACACAGAATGTAATAAAATTGAACATCTACACTGTTTTATACTACTGGTACACAACCGTGTGTACCACCGATACACATGTTTTGTTTGCGGGATTTTTTTTCACGCGCAACATTTGCAAATCTCTAGACTAGTAGGCCTACACAAAAAATCAAGATTATCAATTTTGTTACAGTTTATATATCTGTGCCACGCGGTCATTTCCAGAGAAAAGGTTAGGTTATTCTGTAGCCCCTGCAGACCCCATAACAATGTGAGCCCATTTTCACGAAACCCTCTTAACATTACGAGCACGTAACCATGGCAACCATCACTATGGGCATTACTTAGCCAGGGTAGTTAAGTGTTCGTAACGTAAAGTGGGCTTCGTGCGAGTGGGGCCTGATCTAATCTCGATGGAAACAAACTCTACATATAGGGTCAAATGTTAAGTCTTTGGGAAGATGCCGAAAAAGATCAAAATTAACAGATGGTATGTACAACATGTCTCTCTCAGAAAAAAATATATTGACAGTTTCCTTCGGAAAATACTGGGATGTGTGCGGAAGATTGAATAATGCACATTTCACTTGCCCTTAATACAGAACAATACTTACGCTTCGTGAACTCAAAGCCTCTGGTTTTCGTTTATTGTTCAGATCTATTTATTCTGTTTATTTTCCTTTCAGCAATCAGAGAAACCTCTACACAAGGCAGTCGCATCACGATTCAAAGCAGTGACAGATTTCACTGATGCCATTAGGGATGTTCGAGATGGGAAAACGTCTATACTGGCCGACAGAAGTATCCTGGAGTACATGGCTTCCCACAGTTGTGGAGAAGCAAGGGTTGCCAACGAACAAATCCTTGAATATTCTTCGGGATTTATTGTTCCTCGACATTCTGCATATAAGGAAGCCATAGATTTAAAGTACGTTACTAAGTACAAGTACGGTTTAATTATTTAACTATGTAATTTTGTGCAATTGCATGGTCTTAGTTTGATACTTTCAATTTTCACTGAATTATCTTTAATTGGATAGCAATATTCCAAAAGACCCAGCATATAGCGTGTACAGATCTCGCTCTATAGCATTCGTTAGATACTGCGATTTCCATTAATGTCACAAGTTTATTATGAGTGTCGTTGACATTACTGCAAACGCCTTCTGTTGAATTTTAGTAATGTTACAAAGAGTGCATTTTTCTGGCAAGTTTAAATATGGATGGAGTTTCCAGAATCTCTCGTGCCCTGCTCGTAATTCCGTATATCTAGGGATCTAAGCCCTACATTCATACAAAATTTAAACTTTTTCATATATACATAGTATATTGCTTTAGGTTGCAACAAAGAAAGGTTTTATAAATCCTTTACAGAGACAAATGTACAAAAGATACTGTACAAATACAATTACTTGGTGTAGATTTTCAATATTGACACACCATCAAATCACACACACTCACTTTAGCTGTAACTTTACATAATTCCGATGTGTATTTGTTAGATGTTTATACCTTAACATCACATTAACTAAAGAAAACATGAGACGATGTTGCAGTTTCACAGCACCTTACTTACGTAACTCCGCAATTGGCTATATATTCTATACATTCTGTCAAATGAGATTTGTTCGTCTGCATGAAATGCTTTGTAGGTCAAATTAACATCAACTTTATTGTTAAAATTCACAATTTGTTATTACACTGTAAAGTTGAAGGTGATCGCTAAATAAGATATATAACAACTGTTATCAAATCGCAATTATGATCCATGTTTTGATCAACGGCAGCTTAACAACTATCATATACAGTACACGGTTTAGATAAAGATTTAATCCACTTACCTAGAAGAAAATACTTCTCCTTTTAGAATTTGCCTTTGGTGAATTGTTATTAAAAATTTGATCTATATGTATGTTTAAGGATACAGAAAATGGTGGAGTCAGGTTTGATTCAGAGACTAGAGCGGAAGTGGCAGAGACCTTCATTGAACTGTACAACTACTGATTCGTCTGGCAAAGTCCGTCCACTAACACTGGAGTCCCTTGGCGGTGTATTTATTGTCTTAGGCGTTGTTACACTCGTGGCGCTGTGTAGTTTACTATTGGAGCAGACCATGCACCGGTGTCGACCTTGTTATACTCGATAATGGAGAATTCAAAATTGGTATTATATGGAAACTCACCATATCTGATACCTCAGAATTAGTTGTGACCGTCAAAAACTTACCCAAAATAATTCGTTAACATGATAATTATTGTGATTTTTTCGGGCATGATATGAGATGAAAGGACAAGTATAGATTTTGTCGAACGTATTAATTTTAATTACATTAATGAAAATGAGAAGAGGTAGTTGTAACGTGTGTTTAATAGTTGTGCTCTACTTTACCCATAGATATTTGCAGCGATGCTTAGCAACCCCAAAGGTGCTACATGCTCACAACAAGAAGAGCAGAGGAAGTGTTCCCTTTCACTTGATTTATTTATTTATTTATTGATGTTTCACGCCTCCCACAAGAAGTTTTCACTTATACGACGGTGGCCAGCAGGAAGCCAACAAGAGCTGAACTTGAACTCACAGCGACCGCATTGGTGGGAGGTTCTCGGGTTATTGTGCTGCGATAGCGCGCTAACCGACTGAGCCTTTCACTTGATATTAACTTCAAACCTTGCAGATTAAAAAAAGTACTTTTTCAGGTTCGGTGACCTTACTGTGCTCAAAAATTTAATTTTACTAGCCATTGTCCATTGATTTATATTCAGTTATTGATAGCATGAAATATTTGATACAAACAATGTTATATAATATCTTTACGTTATGTACATTACTTCCATATATGTGAGTATTTATCTCTTAAGCATCATGCACTGTGTGTATTTTCTTTTCACAGAGTGTATATGACAGTTTGTGATACTTTTTATGTGTGGAAAAGGTTGCTAGTTTCGGAAGAGTGTAAGGCAGTTATCGCGCAGTACTTCCAGGGTCCAGTCTTTAATACATTTTATCTTTTCATTATCCTAACCGGCTCAACTTTATTCCCTCTGTCTTAAGCAGTGTATACGTCATGACCTGCACTGAAAGCCAGAAGTCTTTCCTCAAGCATCTATATGTATGTATGGAATTGTGAACAGGTTGTCTCTGTTGGAAAGAAATATAAGTGTTGTGAGCATGTTTACATAAGGCCAGAAAGTTCAATACACTAGATTATGACAGAGTGGTGAGTTTACAGCAGTACAGTCTTTATCTCGACGGACCACAGTGAAAATATATTTGTTGAGATTTTCGTAACGAGAGTTATTAGACCTGGGTACCGTTTAACGTTGTCAATTTGAACTTCGGTTTTGCTGTTTTACCGTCACATTTTTCAAGAGTGTGTTTCGCCACACACTATTTTGTGCTGGAGACTTGTTTCTGATCTTGCATTCCTCATCGTCTCTTTCTGTTGTGAAGTACTTACATCCCAGTTTCCACTAGGAGGGGCGTTGCCCTGGAGATCACTCTATGTCCAGCCTGAAGACTGGATTTTCTAACGCCCGGTGGGAAATCACCGCTAACCAGTTGCCCTGAGAAGTATGTCTCTCGCAGGGAAATCTGATACAAACCGTTGTTGGTTTATTGTGTGAACGATTAACACTTGGATACCAGTGATACTTTCATGTGAAGAATTCACAAAAACTGTGGATTTAATTGTCTGTGTGAACTGAGACTTGCCTTCTGGACACCTAGTGTCTCGACCGTGTCATTATTTGTGACCTACTTTAATCTCCGTCAGAAACTTTATTTTGTTATTGTCTGTATTGTTATTTGTATATAAACTGTAGTATTTAGACCGGTTTGTTCAATTGTATGTATTGAATCTATCTAAGTGTCTTCACTTTTCTTTCTTTGATCTTGTGTAAAGCTCTTCGCTGTCCGGGATCTGAGTAAACCGTTTGTTTCCTGTTTTTCCTGTCAGAATATAGATTCCCTTACACTAACAATTTGACAAACTATATGTACTTTCACAAAACTCTTCGCCTTTGCATGTCTTTCATCTCCAGGATCCACTTACGCTATAAGCAAAAACACACATGCGTACAAGACAATAATAGCTTCAAACTTACAGAAGCGATGATGACAGTGCTCTGGAGATATCCTGTCAGCGGCTTTCATTATTCACAACATCCCCACCTCACCCTAAAAAAAGAGCTCAGCCTCACGTAATCCATATGTACCTTGCACTCGTGAAACGTGATAGGCGCATTCTTGAAACCAAGGATCATAATGGTTAGTTACGACTGACACACACAACCATTAAGAAATAAACACCATCAAACCGAGCTTTTTATCCAGTCTTACAGTGAACTTTAAACGTGTTCAATAGCTATTTGTTTATCCAAGAAATCAACCCTTTCAAATAATTTTGTTCAACAGCGTGGTAGATTACACGAAAATACATTTGAAACCAAATAGTGCTGACATGGCGTATTGGTATGAAAAGGCTTAAAAATATCATGATCACGCAGGCAACGATTGCTTTATCTACCTGAAGGTGTCAGCGAAGTCCTTTTAAATTCGACAATGGGGAATTTCGAAATTTTAGGAATCCGGACTGTGACTAAAAATCGCATGGGCAACAAACATGCAGAAAGTATTAGGTTGTTGACAAAGTTACAACATCAGGTGGAAAGTTGACTGTGACGAACTCTACAATAGGTAACTGTATCCTGCGCAGGTTTTCACACCTTGCTATGCGTTATTCATTTGTACGAGGTATTTCATTTAAAGGGAAAAACCACACAAAATGACGTTATGGTGAATGAATAGGGCATTAAAAACTGTGCATGAAAATACCTTCATTGAATTTGTTAGATTTAGATCACTAAATTAAATGTAGTCAAATGTTTTGATTGTATGATGGGTTTTATAAACCACATTCATAATGTGGTTCATCAGTGACGTCACAAAACTTTCCCTGACCCTCTCTGAATGAAGTTCTTGTGAAGTGTGCTCCTGTACTGTTTGCATGTGTATGAAAAAGTGAACATAGCACTAAATTTCTGCTCTAGGGTCAGAGAAAAGTCGATGTGATGTCACTGGTGAACCACGTCATCAATATGGTCCAAAAAAACCCACCATACAATTAAAACATTTGACTGCACTTAATCTGGCGAAGAAAAATCTTTAAAATTCAGCGAAGTTACTGTTAGGTACAGCTTTTAATGATCTTATCATTCATCATATCTTCATTATTGTGTGGTCTTTCCCTTTAATAGTGGTTTCCACTACATTGTTTCAAAGTAGTTTCTCCACTTCAGAAAAGAGATTAGACCTACCCGTCCATACATGTCCAGATGACAAAATGGATGTCAAACAAAGCTGCTCTTCTATTCTGGGGAGTAAGTATTTACTTAGAATCTGGCGTCAGCCTCTTCTGGGCTTTGTCCACAGGTCAGCGGTCAGCTTACCACCCGCAAATGGAAACTGTTCTGTGCTTGAAGTGGAAGTCAAACTAAGCGAATTTGTAGAAACCAAACTAGACTTTATATATCGTATTCGTGATCCCTAGAGACCACTTATATATGGCCGACAAAGCACATCTCACTCATAAACAGTTTTAAGGCGGTAGGTGAAGTCTTTTGTGGGGCAATCGGTAGGTTAAGTTTGTTTTTGTCCAAGGGGGCGTTGCACTGAAATATTTAATATTTGACTTTTCGTGACATAAGCTATAAAATCTATTAAGTGAGTAATATATGACGAAACCAGTATAAATGAAACAGTATTAAAATGGCAAACGAATATCTTAGTGAGCTAGCTGTCTATTTTCCCACACAAACACTTGGATAACTTAGTAAACCTGTTAAATTCTACAGCTGAGCGAGGTTTCCGTACGTTTCGTTCATGTGGCCAATGTTTAACTTTCTTGAAAGGTTGTGCTGAAAATAAGGAAGCCTCTTCAGCAAGCTCTGCATTTATTAGCACGTTTAATAACGAGGTAGAAAACAATAAACGAAAAACATTAATAACGAAAAAAGTGCTAGCGCGTTAATCGACTTTTGAATATCGTATACAACGTGCTAACAGGATAGTCGATATTCCGATAACAAAAATAAAAAAAGTTTAGGTCCTAATAAGGAAATACGTACCAGCTCCATTGTAACTGTCAATCAATCAATCAATCAATCAATGCATCAATTATTCGAGACCTGAATAAGGAGGAAATGCTAGCACGTTATTCGACATTCCAATAACGAATTCACGGAAAACGAAAGTGGTGCTAACTTCAACCTCTCGCACTGATCATGTTATGATGGCTTCATGTGCAGATGCTCTGCTGTTCTTATATGTACAACTTATATCGATACGACTCATATCGATCAGGTATGTTTGATTTTGCTAATCCTTTGTAACAGTTGCTTTCAACATTTTGTTTGGTCATACCGCAACGGTGCTTCTTTGTAGCAGGATGGACACATGCGCAGTGACGACATTTGTATACTGCCAACACCATGTCAACCACACCACATATAACGCCCCAACGAATCACATTATACAGTAAGTAGGCCGACCAGTACATGACCTGTTCCTCTTGTGCTGAGTAGTTAACGAGATAGTGAGAAGATTACCGATGTTAAAGTGTCAGGTACGACTCGAGTTGGTAATCTCATCAATCTCATCAACCTGCATCATTTTGGATTCAATATGTTTATAGTGAGAACTGTTGGTTGTTGGGACCACACTATATTGCATTTGTGGAATACGAATTGCCCATTTTTGTTTCATGGGGAAAACTTAGACTGTTCCCTTATACACCTAGGCCTTGTTTAATTCATTTCGGCTGCTTCTTTAAGTCAGGAGGTTTGTTAGGTATCTATTGAAGGTCGGTGGTTTCCTCAGTTAACGTATCTGACTGCCATCAAGTGAAAACTTCATGATCTCGGCGTTAAACACCAATCAATCAATCGATCAATCAGTCAATCAATGAATTCATATGTGTTTTTGAATATTTGATCATTTTTGATGTGACTTTGCGACAACTTGTACATATTACAGGGTCTTTTAGGATTTTTGACTGGATACGCTCGCTTTTAGACTGTTGTGAAGAGCTCATCGAGTCCAGTACTGGCTGTATGATGTCGTATCCAAAAGTCCTGTTATTGCTTACATCTTTACTGAAGAGCATGACTGTCACACCACACCAGAACGTTAATACAATTGGTGAGTTTCAAGTATTACCTAATTTACTTACTGAAATCAGTATCTAGAGCAGGACTTACACTTTTAATTGAGATATACTTGCTTAAAGTTTCTCCTTTGATCCAAAGTGGTACTATGGAACGGGCCTTGTTTCCTTGTTCGCGTGAAGAGTGGGTGTCTGTCGATCTCTTTATCCTCTGATATTCATTTGTCTTCATGTAATGTGTGAGTTTCTCAACGAATATGTATGAATCTCCAAAAACCGTATTTTTGTTTGAATGCCATCAAGGTCAAAGTTGACAGATATCCTTGTACATGGTATAAATTCTTGTGGGCCCTCTCGGTTCAACCCGGATATTGATTATTTTGCCGTGTGAGTATAAGACATTGGGCTAAGAGCTTGTTATAAAACTCTGACGTGCAGGAATTGAGACAATGTTTCCATTTTTTTCATCTTATCGTGGCTGTTTAAAGACAACGTAATTTCCATATTCTCTCTGGCAATGAGAAATAGACGATGAGAAAGACTTTGCATTTTCTTCATATGTACAAACAGATGATATGCTAAACAAAGGGGTAGGAGTTGTACCAATTACCGCTGGTTTGCACAATGCAGTTTTAAAACTGCACGACTATCAAAGAATTTCGTGAACTTCCACGAACAAATATTAACATGAGACAAATTTTGAACTGTAGGTCCCATGTTCGCCTTATCAAGAATTGACGAAGATGACAATTTTGCTCATGCAATCACACGAAAGGTTTTTCTTTTTCTTGATCACCTTACCAAGTACGCTTCTTGGTTTTAGGCCCTATATTTGGGATTGTTAATAAGTGTAGTAATCGAGCGTTAATAATCTTAGTATGCGCTCAAATTCATTAAAGATATGCTGATTAAGCTCGCTCCCAGTTCATCTTTGAGCTAACAAGGAAGTCATCACTAGTGTTTCATCACTGTCCGTGAGATTTATGTAATACGATTAGTTCTGAAATTCGTCCATGAAAATGCAAAGTGGGGCCCCGCCAAAGGAACAGTCGTGGACAGTAACAGTTTGTTTAGCAGAGTTTATTTATCCCCTCTAAGGATAATACACTCTAACTGCGGATAATGTGTGTATACAGGCCAGGAGTACATTCGAAGCTAATGACTAAATCCGGAGAAGCTAATGAGTGGTGTGATATTTAAGAGAGACTACAAATTGACTACCCCTAAAACAAACGTGCTTTATAGTCTTAACACAGAGGGATTTCAGATAACTGTTGACCTTGACCTTCAAATCTCCTGCACATGGGTTTTTCTGAAATTCGAAAATTCTCGTCTAGGAATAACTCATTCTCCACAAATAAATCCAAATAGCGAGTACACTATCTGTCTATCTTACAAAAAAAATCAAAGCAACGATGATATATTAACTCTAGAAACTCAGTACCGGTATATAATGCACACAGAGTAAGATTTCGCTGCGCAAATAACATTCTCGTCAGGTACAGTGAAGAAGAGTGTTAAGTCCATCAGCATGGGAACAGGACAGGGTAGTGTGATAGCTTGATCGGGGCTACTAGCAGTTCACAGCTCATGTGTGTTAAAAAAAAGGAAAAACAGGCTTTCAAAATGGAAAGATAAAAACCCACAGGGAAAGAAAAGCTTTCTAGAGTTGCGGAACATCTTTATTTTGTGCAATTAAACCACTATAATTCAAACTGAGCACATTTTCTCATGAACAGTCCAATTGATTAAAATGCGACGACTTATATAATACTACACACAGATGAATGTTTAGGCGTGCAATATCATGATTTGTTAGTATGAGATAGGTGATATTCAACTCGTCCTACGACCTCGCTGAATATCACCTATCTCGAGCTAACAAATCGTGATACTGCACGCCTTAACATGCCTTATCTGTTTTATTATACCGAAAAAGTTCAACACAGTTTTTTCTTAATGTTGAGTAGTTCATTTAACGTAACGAGAAGATTGCAGTATTGCATCTTCCGTGATACATTAAATTCACTGTTGGCCAGGAAATGGTTACAATCAAAATATTTACTTTGCAAGCAACAAGAGACAACAGCTTACTTTTTAGCACGTGTGTATGTTTACGGGAGGCGAATTGTGTCTAAATCTTCCTCGGTTGGCACTTTAAATCGTTTCGGACCAGCTGCGTGACACTCAGCCGAGGCTGCCATCAAGGAGACGACTGGAGCAGAGGACACTGTTCCGAAGAAGGCACGTGCAGGTGCAACGTCACTACGCAAACGTGCAATATTAGCCCGAGATCGTTCACTATCATAAAAGAGCAAACATCACATGATAGAGTTTATACCAATCAAATCAGACAATCTATAGGTGAGGTCTAATAATGTTATTTCTTGCTTTTGTTAAAACTTGTTATTTGAATTCCCTTAATCGTTATTATTTCATATGTAATTAAGCATTATTCGCTGTTTGGACCATTGTGCAGCATTGTGTCTGTTCCTAATTACCTCACAATTATGCTATTCGAATGGCTATATTGCAACTGTTAAGATATGTAGCCTATTGGTTTTCATCAATGAATTGTAATTCATCTAAATATAGGCTTCCGGTTTTTAAAATGACATGTACTGTAAACCTACTGATCTTTATTCAGTTCTAACGACCTGTTCTCAGGTGTAATACTGGACGTTAATCTAGACCAGAAGTCTCTGTCACGAGCCGTGGACAAAGTTATCTGCACATGTTATCCCTTGGTCTCGTGTGACTCTCACAGAGGAATCACGTGGATAACACTAAACTCCAGAAGTCCGCGCCATGCAGCCAATACAGGTTAGTTCAGTAACCGACACAGTGACATACTATAAAGACATGGATTACACCCTTAGACAATGACTGGCCACACCCTCATCATGATTTTCCTGAAATATCGTTGGTGTGACGTAACGCAATCATTATCTATTTCAGCATATTGAAAGAACCTCAAAGATATCTAACTATAGGAAGGGGAGCTAATACCGAGGTATATTTTTGAGCCAAGCGAAATTTATATCTGTTCACATTTATCATTCCATGTCTTTTCCAGTATATGGAATGATAAATGACGGCATCGAAGTTTTTATCACCATACTAAGGTGCCCACAGAAGAGAACCGTGTCCGCCATGACAGAGAGCTTTCAATTACCTCATCTCTCTTTCAACCTTGACCTTTGTCCATCTAACGGTCCTGAGGAGTTCACGCTTCATCTGACCCAGATGTATAACAACATGGCGGCCGTTCTGGTTGACATCGTCTTGGCAGTAGATCTAACACAGATAACACTGGACTTCCAAACTGTATTCCGTAATGTATTAATTTACTGCTTTATTTACGACCACGTAACAAATCACATATGAAAAAAAGAGTCTGAAAAAATGACAACTGCCGTAATTTCTTAATTGGAGGTTTTGCATTTTGCGTTTCCGTTATATACACAAATGACATTTTCAATATGATGGGCAATTTAAACATTGATATATCCCACCAATGGCTTCTCAGAATTTCAGCGAATTAGTGCCAATAGAACCAAAACATTCAAACAATACAAATTCATCGACCATTCTCTCGTTTTAACAAACATAGTATCTTAGGAAAGCGTATCATGCATCTTAATATGGCTTTCATTGTAGCAAGAACGCTTTCGCCATCTGACATTCATGTTTATGCTTTCAAGACCCGAAGAATATATGTACATTCCCTGAACAGATCCTGTTCTCAATCAATATGTCCTGGTGCATCTTGGCTCGGCTGGAATTCGAGCTGTTTTGTCGAAACCTGTGGAGCATCCTGAAGAGCCGTTATCAAGAAATGAAGGAATGTATATCATCATGGCATACAGTTATGATACTAAAACGGTGAGTTCATGAAACGAATATTATTTATGGCTTTTTTCGCTATGGCGAATACATGGTTAAGGTGGCATACAAATGTGTGCGATGTGTCGTTTCCACTGTTCAGATCTGACAGCATGGAATTAGGACAGACAGTCTTTTATTTAAGTCGTAGTCACATGAAAAGGTTTGTGGATTTTTGTAAGACATATAAAATAGCGTTTGTCACATTGATATTCGATCAGTTCGACGGGTCCATTCGAGGAATCACATCTACGTGAATGGGGCCATATACACCGATTCTCGCTTGAATCTACAGACGTCACTTGTAAAGGCGTTCTTCCGTTTCACTGGTGTGTTTATGTAAACATTATTCCGCCTATTTCGTCAGGCAGGCGATAGTAGTTTCAATCCCAAACAGAGAACACTTGTGATTACGGACCGTCTGTCCAGAGACCAGCCCAAGCAACCTCAACACCACAATAACGTTGTGCATCTAGAGATCCGGTCCAAACGGACGCCATCTGGGTCTTGTCAAAACGAAACTAACACAGACTTACATCTTACGGTAAGACTTGGCTGGTAATATTTTACATTATATTATTCATATTATATATATATATACATAACGTAAGCTATGCCGTCTTATACCTATACATTTTAATCACACTTACTTTGGCATAACATGCACTTTATGTTCTACCTGAAAGAAGTGCCATCTTGGAACTTAGAGAATGCTTACTTCTAAATACAAGGTATTAAGATTCACACAGTTGTCTTTTAGTCCTGAATCCTGTGCCTTTCAGCTTTTACAGAAGATAATAACAGAAACTTTGGGGATGCTGTTTGAAACATTTGTCAGAATGAACGACAGGACAGATGGTAGCTTTTGTGTGTATCACACCCAACGGCATTCTCTAACGAAGAATGATCTGGTTAAGCAGTACAAAATGGTAAGGTTAGAATCAAGCACATACACATATAGCTTTCATGAAACGTCTGATGAACTTAGGAATACCCTTTTTTCCAGATCGGATGGGAAATAACCAATTTTCTTTTTTCTAACCAATATCCCAGTTTGCCGTCGAGTTGCAATTTTAGTCACACCCTTGCCTTGCGAAATCATTTAAAGGTATACCTAGTATCAGCTGGCAAACATATTTCATTCTGTCTGTACATTGGTAAGAATTAATCAATACTGATTGGAATATATATATAGGACGAATACATTCATTCGCTATGTTATAATGATTAACATGCATTCTCTCGTTATGTTGCACTCAGTAGATCTGTGGAGATGGAACACTGTGGTAGCTATTCCAATCATTAATTTTTACTTATAATAATAATTAGAATGCATTATCTCGCTACGTTACACTCACCAGATCTGCGGTGCTGGAGATGCTAACATTTGCGGTTACTTGTCTGAGCGGACTGAATATGAAATATTTGACATCACTGGAGACCCTGACCGAACCAGTTCTGTGGGAGAGTGGACAGGAGAGAAAAGATTAATTGTCCATTCTACACCACAAAGTCTCGCGAAGAAATTTCTGTGGAACAAAATGTCTGATTTTGGAGGGATCACGTTAAAGGTTGCCGTAGATAAGGTATATGCTTTGGTTTATTTTCCACTGAACACATCTCCCTTGTTGCTCCATGAGTAAGCAAACATCCAAATTTCCATAAACAACGTTCAGACATGCAACATAAGCTGAAATTATAAAGATTCCACTTCGATTCCCTGCAAAATAAATTTAAGCTGTACAACATTTAAGAAATCATTTTCCTCAGGTATAACGTGAACTCTGTTTAATATGTTGCTGTTTTCTATACTCTCGGTGATTGTGCTCGTAATTATTCATTATTCATATTATTATTTGGTTACAAATTAATAATTCACTGGATCAAATGCGATTAATCCTTCTCTTGTGATTTAATTTGATTTCCTCCATCCTCGATGTGTGTTTTCAGGACAGCCCACCTTTCGTCAGCAGAGACCAGACTGGTAACAAATCCCATCATGGCAGTGCGATCGACATTCTGGACGAGTTGGCGTCTATTCACAATTTCACGTGCGTCATACTTGTATCATTCAAACCGGTAAACTCAGGCATTTGCTGATTTACCGATGTTAACGCTTGTTTGATCATTGTAAGTAGACTCTGACGGGCGAAGTATAGCTGAAGCGTGTAGATATAGGCTTGATTTCGTTGGAATCAAACAGGATCATGTTCTAAACGAGGAAGCAATTTGACTCAACAAGTGTAAAAGCGATCCTCAGTATTTTTCAGGCTCTGATATCGCATAATGATTAACCCCCGTGCAAAATTACCATGTCTCCTTCTGATTGTACTCTCAAAATGAAAGCAGCGAGGCAACTATATACAAATCTCTAATGTGTTACTTGAAAACCACTCAATTGTTCAGTGCATGCCTAAGTGTTGCATTCCACCTCCCCCTAGGCCTCATAGGATGTACTTAAAGCCTTTCAGTGTCCTGTGATCAAAAGTGATATTATGTCACAGGCACAGAAAACGGTGGTCTGTAAAGGAACTCTTGCTTCATTCTATAAAATTTAAGGGTAAAGTTCACTGGTGTTATCAACAAGCTTAAGTGAAAAAAGACAGTGAGTCAACTCTGTAATACGAAATAAGACCCTAATGATGAAAAATCAACATTCTGTGCTTAGCTACATATATATTTTGATGACTGTAAAGTCCCCGATGCTTGCCGTTCAGGAATTCCGAAGTGCAATAATTGTTTTCGAGTATTAATATTACCGACTAACAGGAAACTGAATTGGAGAACGATGGCCAGAAGAACACAGAATCATGAACTAAACGCAAGTCAGTTCATAGTGCATGTGATGCACAGTTACAGTGGAAAACCCTATTAACAATGATAATTGGTGTTAAAATAACAGAATAAAGTATGAGGTGTTATGATTTTCAGCCCCATATCTGTTTGTTTTTAGATCCCTTTCATAGTGACTGATCATTGTCCCACAGAAGAAACAACATTGGTTAAAACGTGTTAAGTGTTTTACTGTAATACAACGATTATGCTTATCATCATTTATAGTTTATCACGGAATGTAAACACATACATGGTCTAACATCATCTATTACACTCCACACATGATGGATGCTGTTGGTTTACAGGTATGAACTGCTTGAATCCCCAGATGGGAAATACCGCGTGAAAATGCCTAATGGCTCGTGGTGTGGGATGGTTGGCATGGTTTCCAGGAGGGTAAGAAACTGCTTAGTATATAGAAGGAACAGCTTTTTTGACATAGTTTGGAAAGATCAGTTGACGCTTTCTTGTAACGGAAACATGCACATCTTCGCAAACCCATTTCACTCTGGGTTATTGTTGAGAGCAACGTTTTAGTTTGCACTTCACTGACTTGCCCATAATAATGTCGATACACCACGCTTTTCAGACTTGCACCCACCTTTCTTTCATTCCGTTCCATTCACTTCTCCTATAGTTCTTATGGACTTGACATGAATTTGAACAGTGCTGGATATTGCTGTAATGGTGTAGACTGTTAGGCGAAAACAAGTAAATTATTCATCTAATGATGTCTATAAGCCGTTTCTCAAAAAGTAGTGGAAAGAATGTAGTAGTTTCAGAGAACTTCTTGATTTGCAATTCCTGCTACATTCCGTCAGTTGTGGTGGGCTTGAATTCCATTCCGATGTGGATCTTGAATGAGACTTAAATTTGACATTAACATACTTCTATACTTCTTTGTCTGATGCTCAGCATGTGAAAATGAGACAGAACTTGGTCCGTGATAACTAGCTGGGTCGAGTGTCATGTCTGTATGTTGTCCTGGGCGTGTAGATGATGCAGTTCTGGTCGGATTTCACATTT
Organism: Acanthopleura granulata; assembly: GCA_016165875.1. Classification (NCBI taxonomy): domain Eukaryota; kingdom Metazoa; phylum Mollusca; class Polyplacophora; order Chitonida; family Chitonidae; genus Acanthopleura; species Acanthopleura granulata. The sequence goes on from JABBOT010000002.1 coordinate 29,935,770, forward strand.
CTGTTGGTGATCAGAATCCTTTACAAGGGGATTATCTGTAGAGAGTTTTGTTCTTCCACGTAGGAAGCAGACCTGGGTGTGAGTTCATTCACCTTGGATCCAGAGAGGATGGAAGCCGTGGAGTTCACGACCCCCTTCAGGCAGGACTCCCATGGAATTCTGACTCCAAAACCGAAAGGAACATATAAAATGTTCCAAGTGTTCGAATCATTTAACGGGTTCATCTGGCTCGCCCTGTTGTTCCATGTTCTGCTAGCCTGCTTTGTTTTGGCCTTCATAGGATCGAGAACTGATTTCGTCACGACAAGCACTGGCGAAAGGAAACATCTATTGCACAAAAGCATCGTCGATAATGTCACTTTGATCTTAAGCTCATTTACTGAACAAGGTTAGTATATTTCTATCTATGTATTTTAATTTATTCATGACTGGTAGTTGACGCCGTGAGCAGGAGATTTTCTCCTTGTTTGCAATTGCTAAACGTTTGTTGGAGAACAGTCATTGTGAGCTCAGTAGTAAATAAGTCATAGTATACGCTCGACACCTCATATCCGGCCATGCCTGCCGTTTTCCCTTTCCTAAAGACTTTACTCCTCAGCCTAAACACCAGATTCTAAAAGAAAACTTGTTCAGTGTGGCGTGAAACGCCAAATAAATACATATATTTATAGTTTTTTGTCATATTCTTATTTTCTTTTCCCAGGCCCCACATTTCACCCGAGGTCGGTGTCCTCTAGATGTTTCCTGAGCTTCTGGTTTGTTTTCACGATCCTCACCATGACGATGTACACGGCTCACCTAGCGGCCGTGTTAACTGTGTCCACACCCCTCCGGCCCATCAACTCTCTACGGGATCTTGTGGATCAGAGGGACATGAGAATAGTTATCCGGGAGGGTGGAACTACCTGGAACTTATTCGCGGTTAGTAAGTTACACGGGAGCTTTTGTCTGCGGAATACGCCAACTTTTAATCATGTCATATCCACATTTCCACCAGCTTGTACAGTCTACCTTTTATTGTCTTCCTATAAGACAAGATCGATTACTGCTATGCTCTAGAGGTCCTGAGGGGACTTTGTTAAGGCTACGACCTCATGCTTATGGGTGCACCCCCCCCCCTTAAAACTTTCTCTCCTCACCAAGTAGCTTCAGTACTCCACCGCAAGTCAACAAACCATTCCTCGCACCTTCACAATATGGACGGTTCTCTGTCGCTGCTACAGAAGGGCCCTCCAATAAAATGGTCACTGCAGGTAGTGTTACCCACATATAGATAAACCCTAACTAGATCGTTCAATCTGGAAACAAGAAAACAGTCATTTGAACATCTTGTTCATGTCATTGGTGCACATTTAAAAGGTATATTCTAACTGGTCAAAACATCTCTTTAGTTCTGGTGCTTCATTGGTGGAATGTACTTGAACTGAAGTCCAACTACCTACCAAAGATGCCAGAGTTAGTCCTGACGGCATGAAAGGATGACTTTTGATACAGAAAGAATGTATACTTCGTCGCCAAGTGTTGCCGTGGCTTCTCGCTGAGAAAGGGCCTCATACGAGATAAAGGTGTGGTAACAGCGTGGTGTTTCATACTTTAGTCGGTAAATCATTTAGATTTTCAGATTTCCTTGCTTTTCTTGCAGCAATCACAGGCAGCTCCATATAAGGTTGTAGCTTCACGGATGGAGGCAAAAATGAGTTCATTGGCAGATATTATTCGAGAAGCCAAAGGAGGGAACCTCTGCTTCCTGGCTGACAGAACACTACTAGAGTACCTAGCCTCTCAGAGTTGTGGAAACGTGAGGGTTGCCGAAGAAAGCATTCTTGGATTTTCGGCCGGATTTATTGTTCCCCACCAGTCTACGTACAAAGAAGCGATAGACACCAGGTGTGTAGGCATTTGAATTTCGGACAAAAGTTACTTTTAATGATCTTACCAGCAGGTTAATTGTGACTAAAGTGTAATATTCTTTGGTTTTGCGTTACAGCATTCAGAAAATGGTGGAGTCCGGTTTGATAGAGAAACTAGAGAGGAAATGGGCAAGTCCTCCAGCGGTCTGTGCAGGTAAACATTCAAAGGGCTCTGTTCGTCCGCTGACACTAGTCTCAGTTGAAGGTATATTTGTCATCTACGAGGTTATTTCTTTTGGGGCAATGTGTGTCCTCTTCGTGGAACTTGCTGTACTTCAAAGCTGCACTCGATGAAATGTATATTCATACACCTTACAGTTGTATAATTTATACATCGCCTGCAGGTCTTCGTGTTAACCATGTCCTGGACAATAAGCCATAAGCCAACTGTCGTAAAATATAAAATGAAAATAACGAGTCTTTATGACTCTTTCGTTGACCTTATGTCGGTATTGCATAACTCCATGTCTTTTTCTTGTACAGTCTTACATGTTTAGATGAGCTCGGGTATTTTTCGTTTTCTCCCTAAATTTAACAACTATATTTTTATCTGACCTATCACTTCTCAGAATAAACCGATATATCAACTCATTTTTGTCACCATACAGAAGTTGTGTTTTTTCGTTATCTCAACTGATTGTCCTTGCGATTGGTGGTGGACATTAATATTTGCTGCCGTTTCCAGCCTTTGTGGGTAGGCCTACAGGTCCCATTAACGTTTATATGCGTTAGCTTTGACAACAACAACTTGTGCTGGCTTGCTTACACATGGCCGCAATACCGTCATGTTGTGAAGATGTCCCAGTGAAGAACCTTGACGCAGGACACCAGACAAGGCATTCTAACCTGTCACATTTCACACCTGCGGACACCACGGACAGTCCATTGCACATTTGCCATATGTGTAGAATAAGTAACATTTCAAAAGTCGCACTGGCTCAATCGCAACCTTGGGCAGGCAATGAGATACAGGCAATGATTTCCCGCCAAGTGGCGACTCGGAGACAAGGTTGAATGGACCGTTGTTCTCTTGTAAAACAGGAAACCTACGTTAACCACTTTCTCAACAAATCACCGCGAAAGCAGAAATGAAATGTAGACTACCAAGCTCATGCCTGAGTAAATTAACGTAGGAATCAAGGTTTGTCGTTTTCCATATTCCCCTGGCTTGCCTGTTTTAGAGTCTTGCTGCATATGGAAATACACGGTTAAAATGTAAAAGACAACATAGAGAATAATAACCAGAGCAGCGGTCACATGGTCACACGGTACCGGTGAAATCCTGCCTCGTCATCTTACCTCAGTTAGGGTTTATTCTAAGTGTTCACGTTGGAGGGTAAGATGTAACAACTTACACTGCCCCCCCCCCCACACACACAAACACACACCATGGCTTAAGCAGAATAGGGTGCCCCAAAAAATGCAGTGATGCTAAAAGCGATATACTAGACGTCACTGGTCTAGAATTATTCAAAATGCTGCTTTTCCATCACGTTTAATACATGCCTATTTGCACCAAACCCTGTTGACGTTAAGAGCACGTAACTATCGCGACATAATCTATGATACTGCTTGCCATGGCAGTTTCGTTAACAGGTCTTTCTGCAACAGGGTCTAGGTTCCAGGGATGCTTAGTTCACAAGCAGAATGTCGGTTTATGCAGGAAATACAATGTAAAAGACTAAAGCAGAGAGAGAGTAAAACGAGAGCAGAGGCGATCGTGTGATGGTTGGCATATGGTCTCAAGTTACCGATGATCGTCCGTCCCCTTGGACCTGGGCAACAACCACAACTGCAACTACAACTGCAACACTCATGGCGTCATGTATTGTCCCCAATGCCGGCGACATGTCAATCGTCGCCGAGAAAATAGAACCAATTCTATATTCAAGGATCTGGTCTGATGTGTTCGCGCCATGACGGCGGCAGGAAGGACACTACAATTCTACTTTTTCGACCTTCTAGCTGAGGATGCAGCTGTAGGGCCTTACGGGTGTTAGTTGGGGCTTGTGGATGGTTGAACACGAAGCAAAATAGAGAATCCTTTGCCTCCCCCTTGCCTCTCTCGGACAATGTAACCTTGCGAAATTCTCACTTATCAATCACGTCATCTGTCATCGTATACGAGTAAAATATGAATGAACACTAATTAAGTCAGGGGAGTGATCTGCCAAAGAATTAAGAAATCCAAAATCTCTTGTGTAACAACCAAGATCGTGGTCTTTCTTACTCAATTTACCACCAGATGACATTGTGTTATGTATTTAAAGGAATAAAACACCTTTAAATATAGCATCATCTAAAAGATCGGTTCCGGCCATTCCAGACATGTTCTTCATTATTTTCTTGGATATAGACAGGTCGGACGATGGACTTTTTGCACTATATTGAACAGCTTGTAGCACAGTGACGTTACAGATTCTTCTTGGCTGCTAACGTCCTGTCATTGCTATACATGCACTTATTCATTTGACTGGAGTGAATGAGTGAGTGCTTGGGGTTTAACGTTGTACTTTACAATGTTTTAGTCATCTGGCGACGAGGAGTCCTTCTGGTGTGTGCATATAGTATGTCTTCCCGTGGCAGGGCGAGCTCATGCCGCCACAGTGCTGCCACCACTGGAACATCATGCCGAAGACATCAGACATGACTCCCCCCGCCCCACTCCGTATTTTTTATGTGTATCTTAATGAAAGATAGTCTCTCCCTTTAAAGGAGAAGAAAACATAAAAATGATACCAAAATCAGATGAAAGAGCGTCGAAACTTATTTGCAAATATGATTCTTAATATTTTGGGGATTTTTTTTTTCTATTAGAAAATGGTATTTGAAAATATTTTGCATGGTGGGTATTTGGGGCCAACTTTTGGTATTTATCGTTGTTGCATAATAATGTTCTGACTAAGGATGTGAAGCGTGTCTAATAAATTTATTTGAATGTAAATTTGTTGTTTATTTCCAAACATATACATTTATCCTGAATTATGATAATATTTATGAACATATTAAGATATAAATATGATCCAAATTCAGGTTGTATGCATTTGTTAGCTTAAAGGGACAAATTCTAGTGCCAAAATATTTATTAAACATGTGCTACATCTTCATTTACAACATTATTACACAAAGACTATAAATACCAAGAAAAGGGTCACAAATAAATCCTGCAATTTTTATCGTATGTAAATATACAAGCGGCCAGAATTATGGCTGAGACCACAGCACCGTGTCACCACCTGCCAAACCTGCCGATCTGGAGCTATATTTTGTACATCCAAGGGGGTGCCATATAAACTTCACCTTACAAACACCATAAATTCATCCAACGCTTACATGCTACATATAAAACCTTATCAGAGGATGGCGCATTTCGTGAAACCTATAAATAGCAATGCCTTCATAATAGTATTCATCAACATGCACAGAACCAAATTTAGGCTGTTATCCAACAGCGTTGCCGGGGTCCACATGATCACATATTTACCACATCTTGTAGTCCATTAATAACTTCATGGTGATAAAAAATGAGAAAAAAAGAACTGAAAACATCAAGGAAAAACGAACTGGATTTGAATCTGTGACTACCAAGTATCATATACAATGGGCACTGAAAACCAGCGTGGAATCGGTTCAGCTTTGATCTTTTGCCCATAGGCCGTAACAAGACATAAAGAATACAGTGTAGCAAGGATGCACTCAACGATGTTCAGCTTTACACCTATAACGGTTTTTTATCTGGTGACCTCTAAATGTGGGGCAATTTTGCTTTTTTGCACTTTGTAGAGTACATATCTGGCCCTTTGCACTCCGTAATTTTCAGCATTACAGCTGTAACAATTTTCTGTCACGTGACCTGCAAATATGGGGAAAATTGCAATATTTCAAAATCTGATCGCAATTTGCGTCAAGTGTACATCGCAAGCAATAAAATAAGATCAGATTCGTGATCAGAAAGTCGCACATCAGGTAGCATTCTCAAAACATTAAATTCAAAAACTTTTGGTCACGTGATAACTTTGGTAATCGGTGCATTTCCAGTTTTCAAGATATGAAAATGATTTTTGCACACGTAAGTTGCCCCGATGTATTCTAAATTTCAACTCCATCAGATAAACCCTTCTTGAAAAAATGACGTCAACGCATTCTACTCATGGCAATATGGCATCCAAAGTAGGCCAGGTTGAAAAATGAAAGTTGCTAGGAGAAAATTTCTATGTAAAATTGACATGAAATAGACTGAATTTGAACCTCAGTGTGCTAGGGCTGGTCCGCAGTTTGTAATAATTTTATGATACTGGAAAATAAGACAGAAAGACACGAGCAGGATTTAACTGTATTTGAACCTGAGAATAAACAGTGCTGTAAGATACCAGGACTCATCTGGGGAGATATTGTGCCTTTGATCTACTGTTCCCAGCGCCACACAGAATTAGAATACCCCGCTCAAGCCAGCCAAACCACAAAGGTGGTTTAGAGGTTACGCAATTTTTACCAAATTTGAAGGGTCAATTACACCCTAATTTGCATAAGATTCTCAAAGATTTGAAGAAACTGAGTAGGGCCATCCACCTGGACGACAAATGAAATTTCATTCAAGCTTCATCCGCTTCGGAGAAAATTTTTACAGCTGAACAATGAAATTCAAAATGGCTGCTAAATCACGTGACTGGCTAATGGCTACTCAACTTCAAAAGTTGCTTCATGTGTTTGTTATCAAGGCTGCAAAATTTGGTTTCTTTATCTTTAGCAGTTTTGGAGATGTTGCAATTTTACGACCAATCTAAAAATTATAATAATAATCCAAAACACTTCAAGAGGTGTCCCACAGGGAACCTGTGAGGGCCTCTCTTTATATTTATTTATCTGATTGGTGTTTTAGGACGTATTAAAGAATATTTCACTTATACCAGCATTATGGTGGGACGCAACCAGGCAGTGACCGAGAGGAAACACGGATCTTCCCACGTACGGTCGGAGAGAAAGCCAGCAGGAGCTGGACAAGAACTCATAGCACTGATGAGGGGCATCTGGGCAAAATCAATTTATAACAATATTTCGTGATATCAAAAGTGAAATGAGAAAATGTTGTGGAACTAGAAAATATTAAAAGCTCTCAATACTTTTATTAATGTGTCACGAGACAACTGCATGCAGCTATAAAGCCATAATGGAAATGTCATAGAACATAAAGCGCTGACTTTATAAGTTATATACAGAAGGTCTTTTTGCACTGATGCACGGTTCCAAATTTCCCACCCACTGCCCGTAATTACCACCAAGTCAGATCAACCATCTACAAATTAATAATTCTACTGTACTTTAGCCTGGTACAGAGTTCAATTATGGCTAAGTACATAAAACCAAAAGAAAACAGAAGTGTAGACGAAAGAGAGGCTTTCTAAAGCTCAGTATACCTTTAAGAACAACCTACAATAAATGCAAATCCATGTACACCACTGCACGCCTTGGCAGTTACAAGCAGATTGGATACATTGGCAATATATACACACAAATGAAATTTTGATTTCAAACAGTCTGTTAACTGGTATTATTTCCTTTAGTGTGAATGCCAACATAAATTTCACATTACAGGAATTCTGAAGAATTCATACAAGTTATACATTTGACACCTGAATGTGATAAAATGGTGATAAACACAGATTATAACGCTTTCAAAAAACTTACTCCATTAATCACCTAGTCTGCTTTGTAAATCACTTACTACATTTAAGTTACAAGTACCATGGTTTGTAGGATTGTTCTGCTGAAAACTGTACCATTATGCTTAACTGAAGTTTCAACCACAGAATTGCCTAAACTCACTGAATATTTCCACACAAAACAAAACTCACAAAATTACACCATTCCTCTTAAACTAAGCATCAGACAGTCAGATTTGTGGAATTCCCCTATATACTATTACATTAAGGGGCACTGTGCTTGAAAAGGTAGTGTACATTTAGCAGGCCCAAAAAGACGAACGTTATATACCTATATACATGTATATCACACCAGCTTCTCTTACTTAGCATCATACAAAGCACAAATAAGTCACATAAATTCAGCAATCAACAATTATATCACAAATAGTAACAATTAATAAGCACTCCCGATGTTGGCAAAGTTCTTTCAAAGCTTCCATTTGCTGTATGCTCTTCAGCCACTTGTAAACTTCACCAAAGTTAACCCAAATATCTTATTTTACTCTACAAATTATGTTTACTTGTCAACTTTAATTCAAACCAAAAAAGAAAAAAAGTTTCTGCACAAAATCATTCTAGGAGATAAAATCACCATTCTGTCAAATACTCCACAATAGAGAAAGCTGCATATTACTTTCCCAGAAATTCCACACAATATTACACAGCTTTCTCTACAATTTCCAACAAATGGGTTGTCTATCATCCATAACCTAGATATTGCTCTTATTTCATTACATGAATTTGGGGAAAAGATAATTTCCAACACACGTATAACATGGATACCTTGAGTGAGGAGTACCAAGAAATTTCTTTGTACTGATTGTAGTGAAATACAATACAATTATCCAACTTCATGCCTGGAGTAGCCAGTCAAAGCCACATCAGTCCTGAACAAATGATTATGGCTCCACTTCGCATCAGCAATGTTTCAATCATATCATGGCAACACCAGTTCTGAAGAGTGAGTTTATGCTAACTGATTAGGACTATAAAATATCCGATTTAGTGTCAAAGTTAAAAGAGTAATCAAGAGGTTAAGAACAACAGAACATAACCAATAACTAACAATGAAACATGGAGACTTCAAATCTGTGGTTTGCTGCATTGCAAGACAAGAAGAGACAGTCAAGGGGAGGTAACTCGTCAGCGGCCATGATCAGGAAGTCTTCTACCATGAACAAAACCAAAATGAAATTATTCGTCAACAAAACAGATCAAATAAATTAAATAACAAAGAAAAAGGAAAAACAACATAAAATAGAACATGAAATGCAACAGCCGAGCTAATTAAGTAACAAAACAGATCACGACAAGAACGCTTGACTCACACTGAAGTTTTGCCCAAGTAGTCACACTCAACAATGTTTAAGTGTTCAATAAGGTCTGCCTAATTCCATCTACAATACCTCTGGTGCTTCACCTAATCATTCCCTCTTTAAGAATTGCTCAACCGAATGAATACTGTACCAATACTTGGCCTGTATGGTTGGAAACATCAGGATACCTCTCAGATGACTTGACGAAAAATACACCACTCACTGTAATTTTGACGGCCAGATTATCGTATGTAAACAATACCTAATGTTACAACGTAAGTTAGGTCAATCCATGCCTCTTCATTGAAACAAATGCCAAGGGTTTAATACAAAAAAATGTTACAACACAAATGGGCTGACATTCAGTCTACAGCATGGATTCCATGTCTGAAACACAATGACCCTGTACAGACTGAATAGTGCTCTACAATGCAGCATACTGTCCTAACAGACAGGCCAGCATGGTATGTGTGAGACTGTGATAAGCTAGGAGCTAGGAAAACTCTTCTCTAGGCAGCTTGTCTACACGTGACCATGAAGCAGATTTACAGCCAGGAAGGGGAAAGTCGCCGAAAGCATCCCCCGCACCTGTCATATCATTGGCGAGCAGAGATCGGATTATCTCCCCTGTTCCCCACACGTCACGTCTGATCATGGCGATCCGCTCCAGGCACCGCTGGCTTGGCAAACTTCTCCTGGCTGGGCTGTGGCCTCTGCAACATTACATTTACTTGAGTTATTTAACTTTCGTTTATCATTTACTCAAGACATCGTGGCCCTTACTAAAGCTGAATTCCAGTGAGTAATATGATAAAAGAAAATATGAAAATAGGAATTTTTACTTCGCACATACAGAAATCAAGTATGCTATTTAAGTATATTATTATTATTCGATTGGTACTTAACACAACTACTCAAGGATATTTCATTTATAAGACGGCGGCCAACGTTATGGTGGGAGGAAACATACGGGAGTCTGCAGGTTGCTGGCTGACCTTCCCACGTACATATTCAAGCATAACTATGATGAGAACCAGTACAATACACCTACATCAGTTTGCAGTTCAACCAATGCCCTGAAGTCCACAATACTCACAACCTTGATTAGGTACAGTCAAAATTCAAATTTAATGATATTTAAATAGTATACAACCTGTTGATTTTGAAGAGTTAAAGACAATGGTCTTTTTCATGTTCGTCACATTATTATTATTTAGGTCTTAACACTAGATGCATGACGAGCATTAGGAGTCCTTACCACAATGTGTGGGCCAGCCATTTGATTTGAGTGGACAGGTGGGGAGCAGCTGGGGTTGAAGCCTACTGGACCTGGGGGGCCAGGGTGAAACACAGCAGGCCCTGCCCCACTCCGCCTCATAGGACTGGGTGGACTGAACGCCTGGTTGTATATCATACCTGGACAAACATCAACAAATGTCGTGTAATATATTAGGTCACATTTACGGCACTTATTCAAAATTCATGGCTATCAAATGGCCCAACTAAGGGTACACAACGCTTATTCAGCTTACAGACAGGGCCATAAAATTAACTGTCAGTAGGCACTGCTGAAATTACAATGCTTCTGAACAGGGAACAGGCCATAGTCTTGTGGTTAGTGAAAATTTTCCCTGGTGTCACATGCTCAGCTTTTAGACATTTTTTATAAAATGAACCAAACAATAACGTTAATAGGCTTTGAGATCTGAACTATCTGCTTCCAACACTGACACTTTCAAAACACACACCCATACTTTAATATTGCATAAAGATAAATATTACTCTCCAATATACTTGCTCCTTCCAGTACCAGCGAAGGTATAGCACATTTGACGTTGCTGACTTACTTGGCGAAAGTGGTCTGGAAGTGGTGGGCGAGGCATAGGGGATAGGGCTGGACACAGTTCGGGGACGGACTGTATGACTTGGAACTGTCGTCATATCATGTTGCTTTGTCATCTCATTGAAGTGCCTAAACATATCAACCACAAGCAATGAACATGTGGCACAAAATCAATTAAGGAATCAACCAAGCCACTCAAAGGATACACTACAATCTGTATCACTACTTAAAGGTGAACTGTTCCGGTTCTATTTTTCACTCTACTTAACTGAGTAATATATCTGTGATATAACAAAAATGCTGGACACAAAAAAATGTATCTGGTGAGTATTTTTACTTGTAGAAAATAGAAATAAAAATTCTGAGCCAAAAAATTGTACATCGCTTGCCTGCCCTTGAACGGCGCTAGTGTATTAAATATATGTGACGAAACTGTACCACTGTGGCTTCCAAACACTAGTTTAAGTCAGATCAAAACATGCCTCAAACTGGCTCTAGTGCATCATTTAGAGTGCTTAGTTCAAAATGGTCAAGTTCACTTCCACTTCCGTCACATGGATTGGTCCGATGGGAAGGCATGAAAGTTAATGCTATCATAATTCGGTGAGTGATTAGCACAGTGGATTGCTGCACAAAACAGCCAGTGTGACGTCATCCACGGCTGGGGTATCAAGGGCAGATAAGCGTCTAGAGAATACCAAGTTAATCAAACTCAGCCTATAGGTCTTATAAAAAATATTTATTCAAAACATCTGGGATATACTGTGCCAATTTTTGTGAAAAAATTAATCAACCGAGACAGTTCAACTTTAAAATCTAAACTGTTCAATGATAGGCCAAAGTATCATTACTTCCCTACATTTATAATGTTACCTGCAGTTAAAAATGTGTGAATTCAAAACAGAAAATTCATTCCTAAGAAACACATTGTATAAACTAATTATAAGTCTTAGATACCACATACTTACCTCTCGTCATCCATCTCCAGACTGGACTCGCTCTCTGATAAATGACGACACAGAGTTTCTCTTCGCTCCATCTCCATTTGTAACTTTCTCTGGAGCCTTAGGTTTTCATCTCGGATGTGTTGCTCTTCTTTGGCATACTGTGCCATTCTCTGCTCATCTGAGCACAGGAAAACATACAGCCCTTCACACACTGTTTAACTAGTTATAAGTGATGTAAATCAAGGACATCCGTAAAACTTCATATTTTGTAAAGTTTAAAATCACACTCTTAAAAAGGGTTAAAAAATTATGTGCATAACTATCGCCAAGAAAATAATACTTTCCATTTACAAGACAAGAAAGTGTACTTGTGACATGGAAACTTCAATGGCCGTTTTAATCACCACCATGAACATTTAGCAAAGATGACTTCAGTCACAGTTACAATGAATTGACTTTAACTGGACTAGGAAGCCATAAATATTATACATGTATTATATTTGGGTGTACTTACGCTCAACTTGTGCTGCCCTTAGTTGATTTTTCAATTTCAAAACCTCAGATCTGAGGTTGTCGATATGTTGTGTTAGGTTGTTGGCTGTGTCTCCATTGTTGATATCACGAGGCGAAGCAGGTGCTGATATTGGCTGCTCTAACTTCTCCTGAAGCATTCTATAAAGAGACACATCAAGTACAGTGGCTGCTTCAGGTACATTGATAGACATTCTAACCCAGATGTAATTCTTTGAACCCTTACTTACGAAACCTGTTGTCTCTCAGGGCTACAGGTATTAAAACCAGGAAATTCTGCAAAATAAATATACAACTTACAATCTCTGAAGTCTCTATAATTCATTATTTAACTGTGTAAAAATGCACTTCTGGGGCACATTTTCAGGCCAGATACAGTATACAGCAGAAACTGCAACACAAAATTCAGTTTTCCCCTAAATGAGATAATAAACTGGTGGAAGACAAGAGATTGTGTTACAATATTTACAGTACAGACCTTTTCTCTGCCTCCAGTTTGTCCATCCGTTTCCAGAGACGATTCACAAGCGACTCTTGTTCCTGCTCCAGAGAGTTCTCAAGCTCAATCTTTTCTCGTCTTAGCTGCCAACAGTCAAACCAACAGTCAAACCCCACCATAGCTTAATAACTTGAAAATACCTACATGTACACGTCATCAAATTTGTCACTGAGAATCAAAGCAATGTAGCTTACCTATGTTATATTTTTGATATTTTTTTAATGTTGTGAAGTACTGATTGATTGCAATAAGTCAGATCCAGTAAACAGGCATCCTGCCAGATTTTGGTTGGAGCTGTAGCAATAATAAAACTTTGAACTTGAATACTGTCTCACAATAATATCCCAAATACGAGCAGTTTTAAATGCTGGATACAGTTTGAAAATCTTGACAAACAAAAAATCTAGTGACGAGGTGTTCTGGCAGACTGCAAGATAAACTACAATTTACACAGTGTCATTACCTGTTCCAAAGTCACTTGTTTTGAGAGTGTGTCTGCTTCCAGTTTTTCAATTTTTCTCATCAGTTTGTTGACCTGGTATTCCTGTTCTTTTTCCAGAGTTTGTTCCAGTTCTACCTTTTCTTGACGCAACTGTTCATAAGAAAACACAGAGAACGCATTACTGTAATTCTTCAACCTTTTCGCATGCTTGCAAGGTTTTTATTCCAGACACGATTCTGAGGCCTAAAACAAAACTTAAATCCTCCTCGACATACATCACATGAGCAATATCTCAGCTTTACTGCAATGAGAACAGTTACATTCAACAAAGGAAGAACACAACATTTGTAGACGACTGTAAACCACAGCGCCTAGGTCAGTCACCTTTGACGATAAGCTTTTCTATACAACTGTGACCCTATTGTTTTCACACCCATGGCCTCACCGGGCCTTTAGCTTTAGCATCTGGGCCATTTAAGGCGAGTGAATGGTGGCAAACGTCATACTTAATGCAGCTGAGATAAATTTCCACAGCACTTCATTTAGACCCCTCTCCCAGTAGGACACCACCTGGCTGCTTTTGTTATCACTGTTTCCAAACAATCTCTGAATGCTGAATTTCAAACATACAAAGGTATTTTAAAGCTGATCCTTCTGAACATATTGAACTCATTTTCATAAGAAAAATAATAGCAAAATGTGTCAGTAAAAATTCACACATTTATTATGACCACATAACACTCCACATCAAGGTCTGCAGATAAGCATTCAAAACTGCTTGTAGAACTGAAAGGAAAACACAGCCAGTCACTCAGAGGTTCACTGCTGCGTGATGGAAAAGTCTGGCTTTCTTTGCTGCAATTGCACATAGTTCATTAGTCTTTAGTTTGTTCAGAATGTTTCTGGTCTGTATATCTAGCCTCTTCTTCTCTTCAACAACATTCTGTCCACAAGAATGATGTTATATTTGTTGCGTGATGTCCTCATGTTCTGCAACAAAACAGGATCTATTTTGTCATGAGTGCAGTCTTGTGTTTCAAAATATTCCAAAGCAGACTTGTTAGATTCCTTAAGGCCATACCCAATATTTTGTATGGCTGAGTATGTCTCAATGTTGAGTATACCAGATTTTACATCAACTATGTCATTCATTAAGTGGAAAGAAGACTCCAACTGGGGACCAAGAACACAAGCAGACCAGTGGCCATTTTAGGCAGTGCTGGATAAGTAGAGGGGATTTCTTCCTTGGTCCACCTAATGTCCATTCTGCTCTTGTCTTCATGATCTGGCGAGCTATCAGCTTGTTATTTAGGGATTTCCATTTCATACAGTTCTTCTTTATTTTCTGTGAGCACAATTTCAGCCAAAGAAGGTAGCTTCTGACGGTAAGAAAGTGTCACAGAATGGCCACAAGCAGCTGGGTCTAATGCAGACGCAGCCTTCAGGAATGCACTGAACAAAGGTAGTTTCTTCTGTAGGAGGGTCCCACACCCAGAATATGCATGAACCTGTAACCAGGTTAACCCCAAACACATTATACACTTCAGTCCTATAATTCAGTCAGTTTTTCAATGCATACTTTGCAATTCGCAAGCATGCTGCACATGCAGAGATATACATGTCTTTAGTATAGCCCACTGCCATGAATGAACAGTTTTTGTTCTTCTGTTAAAGGTACACTAAAGTTGTCAACAAAACATTATTTCAGAGCCTGGGTTACACAACGTACAGGAAGTTCTGGACCACCTATTAATTCATGATTCATAAAAAAATTTCATCTTGAGAAACGAAATATTAAAAATCAGCTTTAATTCAAATAAATACTTTAAGGAGAGGTAGCTTAATCTTGCTGTTATAAATTACCTGACTTATTACATTCACTCGGTACTTTCCAGTAAAAAAAAATTTTTAAAATCTTCAAAGTCAAGGTTTACTGTTATTTAGTCTGCACTGTAGAGACTGACAGTGGTTCACTTGAAGTTCCAATTGATCTGATTAGGAAAAAAAAATACTGTAGCTTACCTGTAAGACTGTAGTTCATCAAAAAGTACCTTCATTTTCTCGCGATGAAGTTTCTTCAGCAAGTGTTCTTAAAACCTCGATTTCCATAATTAATTTCCTTTTTACAAAGGTCACAAAAAGCCATGCCAGGTCTATCTATTTTCCTTTTCTTTGTAACCACTCCCATTTCCTGGTATTTTTGACATTTCTGTCAATGCTTTTTGCATTCACACCACAGTCAACAATCCTATCTGCCATCTTTGTAATACGGTTTTTGTGTTGGGTTTGACAGGAAAACAATTTCTACAATCATGTAAGCTGCAACTTCATTCGACAACTTGTGTACTCCATGCTGACAATCTACAACATATCTTGTATATGATGATGCGCCAATTTTCGCCAGGACATAACCCAGAGTAATGACCTGTGACATTTTTTATCTCATCAAATACAACATCCTGTACTTTCAGAGCCTGCAAGACCTGAGACCACACGAGAGTGAAATACACGTTTTTGAACATAAATAATGCAGATCAGAAGCCAGGAATATAAAAAATGGAATTCCGTCTTAAAACTGAAGAATATCATGTCTATTATTCAAGCTTATTCTGAAGGCATTATTCTGTGTTAACTGATAAAATTATTCTTTTTGTGAAATCTTGAAACTGGCCAATCCAGTCAATCTAGTTTTGTCTCCAATATCAAATTAAAAATGTGCATAAAATGTTCAGCAATTAGGGTACTGATTTAAAGTCCATGTTCATAATTTAAATATTGACATTCAGTTGTACTTTTTTAGGGTGACATGGATAACTGGAATTGCATTGTCCGGGTATATCAAGATGCAAACATGGTGCTCAAAATGGTAACATGTTTATTTGATCGAAGAGAACTTTTTCACTACTAACATGGCATTTACTTTTATGGGTGGTGGAAACTTAAGTGCTTAGAGGTAAATCAACGTTTGGAAAGTTGCTGACAACCTTTCCCACAAATGAAATACAGATATTCAAACCATAACAAATAATAAATAAAACATATAAAAGTCATCAATGCACATCCAACCACTTTAAACTGCAACACATGCCCATACACTTTTATGGGATAGGTAAAATGATGCACACATTAATTCAAAATTATGGCTATGACCGCAACCACAATATGGATGCCAATGCATCTTTACGTCTAGATTCTGATGCACATTACCTGATGGAGTTTACGGGACAAATCATTTGTAAGATACTCTTCTTCCTGCTCATAATTCATGGCCAATGTCTCCTTTTCTTTCTTCAGGGACTGAATTTTCTTCAACAGAGTGTTACTGATAAACTCTTCTTCCTGTTCTGCCCGAGCTTGCTACAAAAAACAAAAGGTTCAGATTCACAGCCACTGATGCAAATATTTAACCTATTCACGTACATGTGTATACGATAATGACCATTGCTCACACCGTGTGGCTCTCCACTGACACGACTGTCCTCACTGTCCTGTAACCAAACCTCCTTTTAGTCCACTGAAACTTTACAGTGTTATGTCCTGCATTTCACCTGAAGTCTTTCTGATGCTATATGTATCTGTTTTGAATAGTTCATGAATACTGGCCAGTAGATTGACAAATATCTGGATATTTCTGCCATAAGCATGGTTGCTCAACTTCTGGTCAGAGCCCCCGGCAAAAGCCAGTAAATAGATTGCAGTTCCCCTAAATATGTTCAGGAGATTAATCAGGATGGCAGCTATTTTGAAATCATGTGGGTACTACATATCCTGTGGACTTTCTCAGGAAAAATGATACTTGGTTGGATTACCATGTTGATTACAAATCCCGTGAAATGATATGATGTACAGCTGCTCCAGCATGCATTCAGAGGTGACCAGATTTCACTAGAAGTGTCATTTTATTTACCTTGCAATTTGTTACCCCACTTATCTGAATGTTAGAGTCTCTGGCCAGAGGTTTATCAGCCATTGTTACAGTGTATATCTAAGTATTTCTCAATCTAGTGTATTCACTACTTGCACTGCACCATTTGGTGCTCTTTGTGGTGTTTGGTCTACTGTCAGCAGGTAATATCTCAGCTTACTGAATAAGGCCTTGTGCACTAATGATACATCTTAACAGGGGTCCATTCCAAAATTGCTGGGTATTTCCCTGTTTGCACTTGTGGCCTACCTGTCGTTCTCTACCATAAGTTTTTGCTATCGACAATCCCTAGCCGAGGGCAATGCAGTTTTGCTGGAACACAATCGGGTTCTGTTATGCTCAATTCCATCACATGTAGACCACAAACTAGATAAAATTTTGACGAGGAAGCCATGTTGCCTTTTCAACCCTTTGCATGCATGTGGAGGGCGGAGCAGATGTTCTTCTCCACAAGAGATTTTCTGTCCTCTGTCCTCCACAGCAGACAATTATTATCTGTCAAAAAGAGTCTTTAGCATGGTGAAATGCTTTGAGAAGGAAAACAAGACTGCCTGTCTCCAACTATACCAGGCTTATGGATTACAAATGACTAGTTTGAGCAAAACAGTAGGAATGAGATTCCAAAAAAAAAAGTGAAATGCCCTTGGCTAGGGGTTGCCAAATCTTGAGAAAATGTTGGATAGGAAACACTACTGGGGTCTGGCCATAAATGCAGATAGGAAATTAATGGTCCTGGAACCCTGGTGAGTCATGCTGTTCATGTTCCTATCTGGTTGCACGACTATGCCCTAATTCCTATATTCCTATGTACAAAATACATGACTGCACCCTGGTTCCTATGTTCCTATCTATAAATTGCATTCTCAATAAGGCAAGTGTTTTCGTATTGAAATTTCCTTGCGAGTCATCAACCAGGTGCACTATACCAACCTGGTTACCAACACTAAAGAACTCAAATAAAAACGACTGCCAAGCCCTTGAGCCAGGAAGATCTATTTCATTCTTCAAGTGATCGGCCTTTCATATCGAGCATGACTTCACATGACTTCACATGACTGTACAGATAATACACATTTCTGTCAGCTTACTTCAGCTTACTTCACTATCTACAAAATCCAAATATCTAAGCAAGAATTGATGCTGTGCCATTGCACA